>JALPQD010000071.1:1754512-2354512 GCA_023101885.1 Typhlomys cinereus | reverse complement strand
TTCCTGTACTGTAAACTAGAACAAGAACCTGAAAAGGGGAAGGAAATAAATCAATATGGAAAAACAGCCAATGAACCTGTAGATAGGAAAACAATATATATGAAACTATTCTGTAAATAGCTGTTATACCCATAGATTGGAAGAACACTTAAATTCAGCCTAGAAGTCTTCTCCTACAACACAGGTTGAAGATCTCAACACCCTGACAGGATTCAGCCTAGGGAAGTAGAAGAGCAGTGAAATGGACAGTAATGGATAGCCATACACAGAATTGCAGTCACTTGGCAGAGTTCACCCAGAATCAGTCAACCTAATCTCTCCCCATCCTAAGGTTTTGGGAACCTTGCAGAAGAGGGGGCAGTTCAATTGTAAGAACCTAAAGATGGGAAGGTTCACCATTGGATAAGACATTCCACTTAAGGCAGAACTGCTGCATCCAGGAACTCATATCAGTGAGACTTGTGAGACCAGACCTGATGACTGACAAAATGACTGACATACCCCCATAAACTATATCAAGGAACTCAAGAAAGGTAGGAACATACAGTGGAAACCTTGGAGACAAGAGCTGGATGAGTGAAGGGAAATGCTGTTATCAGTAAGTGGCCTGAATAGAGGTAACTTAGTATGCCATAGAGGTCTGAACCCCCACAACAGTAGACAAGCCAGAGGGAACCCTAGGGTCCATAGAAGTATACAGGTAGGAGGGGCAGGAGAGAATGGGAGGGATTGATGAAGGGAAGGAAGGGTATGGGAGAGAGGGAAGGAGGGAAGCAGGGATGAATACTCACTATGTTTGTAAAAGTGGCGGCCCCCCACTTCCAGTCCTGGTGGGCAGAGCCTGGGAAATCCCAGACTGAAGCAAGAGGGAGAGGTAGAAGCAATCCAGGATGATCCCCGAAGTCACCCTTTGTCCTCTACAGGGACACACAGTGCCCTCTGATACACACGCATGCATGTGTGTGTGGACACACACACACACACACACACACACACACACACACAATTTTTAAGTAGAAAAATAAAAATAAACTAAAATATGGCTTAGTGTAATCTATTCTTTTCACCATTACAAGTGAAATTATTTGATGTTTTGTTATGGTTTTTAGCCTTTAGTTTAAAAATTAAGCTTCCTGAGGATAAAGTATTTTTAAAATCTTCCTAATTTAGAACAAATTCAATATTTTTCTTTTAATCACAGTGAAGATATTTTAGACGAATCATCCTTAAGAAGCTTTAAAGAAATCTGCTGTTAGTGTTCCTATACTTAAGGGGAACACGGGAAAGGGTTCAGGGAAAGGCCACTGGGTCCTTGTACGTCATCGGAGAGGAGGGCCCAGAGGAAAATCAGGCATGCACAAGAAAGGACTCTCTGGGAATTGAGGCTGGAGGCACTGGGGGATGGGGAGGGAGGGGGAGGGGAGGGGGAGCAGGGGGTTCGGGGGGAGGAGGAGGGAGGGAGGGAACTGGTGTACCTATTATGTTTGTATGAGCTGAAATAATAATAAAAAAATAAGCAAAAAAAAAAAAAAGAAATCTGCTGTTAAAGTGCTAGTTGTGCAAGTATAAGGATGTGCATTCAGATCCTGGAGGCCATTTAAAAGCCAGGCATGCAAAGAGTGCCTGCAATTCTCTAGGGCTGGGAAGGCAGAGACAGGGGAATCCTTGGGGTTTGCTGACCAGCTGGTCCAGCAGAACTGATGAGCTCCAGGTTCACTGAGAAGCTGCTACTCCAAAATAATAAATAATAATAATAATAATAATAATAATAATAATAAATAATGTGGAGAAAGACTGGGAACAATCCTCTTCTTCAGTTTCTGTCATTCATGCTCATGTGTGCCCCACTGCCCCCTCATACATATCTCCTGGTTCCTTCAGGTTTGTTGATCTTTTTCCTTCCTTGAACTGGGTTTGAGAACATTTTAGGCTAGAAATCTAACATAGATGTGTATCAACTATTGACAAATAATACGCAGATATAAAAATTAGGTCATGAAAAATTCAGCCCCCTCTTTTGTAGTTGAAGTCCCTCTCCAATGATTCTAAGTGGTAGATGTATAAATCTCCCCTTTTACTATTTTAAACTCCCTCTCATCCTGTACCCAATGATAACGTTTCCATTCAAGGTCTTTGTCTTTGCTATTTAGTCATCACTTTACCCCGTAAATTTATGCAATGTCTTTGAAGTTTTTTCAATAATCGCTACTTCACACAAGTTCATAAGAACCATCTAAGTAATTAGATCTCTACTGTTTAGCATAGTAAAGGTACATGTCAACTAAAACACTGCCTTTCTCTGTTGTGATTTGATTAAGTATGCATATTTGCTGTAGAGACCATCTCTGGTTTCCACATTCCCAATGCCAATCCAGGGTTTGTTCATGTCTGTGTAATTGTTTTCCTGATGGCCAATTATATCTACATTATTTGTATTACAGTTTTATATTTATGCTAATATGCTTTAGACCAATGGCTTCTCATAGATTTGATGAGGTGATATTAGGGTCTTTTACATCTGTATTTATTTTTTTTTACTTCAAATAAAAAAGGCTTTCAATTTTATCTTTAAATATCTTCCTGTTCATTTGCTCAGACCACTATGTAGTGGTGGTATTCAGAGGAATACCATTACTGATTTATACATAGTACCTCCATTTCTTTTCCACTTTACTGACTATACTCTAGTTCCTTGATTTCTCTATCATGAGGGTATTTCTCAGTTTTCTTGTCTGACCCAATACACAATTTTCCATTTCATTCTTCTACTTTACATTGCCTTGAGATGCATTCTAACTCTGCTATTTTATTATTCTTTCTTTTAAAATCCATACTTACATAAGTCACCTCTTGTAAGTCACCCTATTACATTTTTATCTTTCCAACCCTTTTTCTTTTCTTCATAGCCATGTTGTAATTCCTTCTAGTAAGACTGTCAGTTTCCATAAACATGCTTCTGAATCTTTATAATACACAGAGGTACTCTTATACTCTGAGTCTTCAGAAGTATACATAATTGTCCATTTCCTTAATGGTTCTGCATCAAAACTTAACTTGTTCTTTATAACAGCCTCTTTATATTCCACAGCATGTATGTACGTATTTTAATCTACATTTCAAATTTTCCTGTGAGTGCATTTTGGTTTAATTACAGCCATCCCTTCAAATAATATGTAAGTGAAGTTCTTACAGATTTATTCTTATAAGTACTATTTTTTCCCTCTAAAGGACATATTCCTAAAAGTAGGCAATGTTACCCACTGTCCTGTCTTGAGTGCACAGTCTCACCTACCACTTTCATTTTGGCTTTCTGATGATGTCTGCAATGAAGCTTTTAACTGTTTGGAATTCTTCTGTAAAATTCTGAGCATCTTTGACGTGCTTACTCGACAGTTTTCAATTCTTTTTCTGAGGGACATATTTTCCTTAATTGTTCATAAGAATCTATTATACATTAGAAATATTTAGTTATCTGCCACATGCATTGTGAATGCTTTCTCTGGACTATGTTGCTTTAATAATCTACTTACTATGATTTCTCAGTTATAAGAATTTTATTAATAGTTCAAAGCTATCCATTGCTTTTCTGTATTTCTGGGTTTTTATTTCATTTAAATAGATTATCCTGAAGTTCACATTGCCAGAACATAATATCTGAGATAATCAATTTAATAGGAAAGGTTTTTATTGGATGATAATCTCAGAGATCTCAGATCATGATTAACTCAGGACTTGCAATAAGACAGATTACAGCAGAGTCAGTGATACAGGTGCTCACCTCACAGTGGCAGAAAAACAGAATGTCCAAGTTTGCAAAATACTCATCATTTTCTGTCTTATTCAACATCAATAAAAATCATGTCAGTGCACAAGAAATATGCTCAGAGATAAACTTTCAGGATGGAGGAAAATGCAGAGGACTAAGAAGAAATAAATCACAAGAGATGAGATGGATACAATAGAGGGGGCTGAACTGATGGGGGAGGGAGATCAGAGTCTCCTGCTGTGAGAACAGTGAAGTCTCCCACCACCCACTTCAGGAAACATTACTTAATAAGGGAATACAAAGGAGGGGTTGATTATCAGGTTGCAAACTGGGGTGTGGGACCTCAGATTAGAGGAAGGAGAGATAGGGAAACTAACTTCCAGCATGCTACATGCTCACTCAGATAACTAAGTGTGATGCAAAGTAAAATACATCATTTCTGAGGCTAATATTCCCAGCTTGAGAAGCAATATTATATGAATCTCTCACATATGCAAATTCTCATTCCAACCCTGGCCCCTTGTCTCAGATTAAGGAGGGACTTTAAAAGCATCAGTGTGTAGAACAATGTTTTGCACTTTTGCTTTTATGGAGAATTTATAATTTACCATCCTCATCCATTTGTGCAAAATTCCTCAGAAATTCTCTACATCAAGACATTATCCTAAACATTACCTTTCACCAGTGATTCTCTACTAGTGTGTTCCTTTAAAAGTATATCACCAATAACCTGACTTCCTCCCACATGCCCCCCTTGGTACAAGTTACACTCCTTCGAACAGAGCCATGAACTGGGGGCCAAGTCTTCAATGTATGGATCTTTGGGAGATCTCTCTCTCTCTCTCTCTCTCTCTCTCTCTCTCTCTCTCTCTCTCTCTCTCCAAAAGGGCACTTGAATGTATGTGCCTGTGGAGGATTTAAGGATGGCATCCAGAATCATTCTCAATAACTGTACCTCCCTATTGCTTTGCTCTGAGATTTCTGTCTCTTCCTTCCAAGGTCAGAATTATAGACCGCCATCATTTGGATTAGTGGATCCAAAACTTAAGTCTTTTTGCTTGCAAAGAAAAGGCTTTAACCCCAAAGGTCATCTCTCCAGCCCTGAAGGAAAAAATTATTTAAATGCTACATAAACTTCTCCTTAAAGTAATCAAATGCTTTTGTTTTTTAACTTTTTTTCACTTTTTTTTTTTTTTACTTTTTTGTGGTTCTTTACCTGGAATTTATTTTAAATAAACTGAGTTCCATCATGGTTCTTCTAGATAGACATATGTCACAGCACGAACACTTTGTATGTTACCTGTTACTTTTCCACTGAATTTAAAGGCCATCCTTATCATATATTAAGGCCTCATCCTTCTTGGATCTATTTCCAGAATCTCTGCTCTATTCTGACAATAGATTCTTCTGTTCTTATCATAATATCATATTATTTTGATTCCAGCAAATTATGCAAATAATTAACATTATCATTTGCATATTTATTCTTCGTAAGAACTTTAAAATAGTATCTTACAGTTTGGAAAGAGAATCTAAGATTCTGATTGAAATTGCATTAATTTATAATTTGTGAATAATTTACAATTTTATGACATTTAAATTTGAAAAGGTCTGGCATTTCTATATGGAAATGTCTCCTCAAATTTTCTTTTTGATTAGAGACTGATATACGTCGTCAAAGCATTTTGCACAAATGTATCGGTTTATATATTTTTTCATTAAACCAAGTTGTAACTACTTTCATGTTAGCAAATTGCTTAAAGCATTTATATTGGCTTTATATATTCTCATTTATATAATTTTTAATTATCTACTTTAATAAGAAGTAAGAAATATAAGTTGTTTTGAGTATTGCTGCTCCTAAAAGATAAGGATAATTACACACAAAAAAATCCCAGTGCTAGATGTGGCATACCTCCTTATGAACTGTGGTCAGACAAACCATAGAAGCCCCCCAAACAATATAAGTTATCAACATTCCTCTTGGTTGCCTACCATAACTAGTTGGTAAGAACATATTAATGAAGACAGTACAAACTTCATCATAAGACACAAAGGAATCATCCTATAACTGATCTGGAATTTCTTCCCTGCTGCCTACCATTTATAATTCTGTTGAGTGCTCATGGGGTTGGGATAAGGGAGAGACGTCAATAAGCTTAACCATCTGTGAGCCTCCAGAACTGTAAGACCAACCTGCCACACAAGATTTGCTTACTGGTGTAACAATGGCATGATGGTTATAGGGGTAACTAATTACTCTCTGATCAAATTTGAGGACCCACTACATAGAAGGGAATCCACACATTGTAATGTAAAGCAAGTCAAAAACCCGTGCCTGAAGAGATCTTAGGTCCCAGGGATAAACTTAGCACAGTTCTGTAGTGAAACTGATAAGGCCCCAACCTGCGTTCTAAATTTTTATTCTTATAGCTATAGACTAATATCACTCTTAGCCTTAACTAGAAAAGCTTCTCTTTGCAATAAATGACAGTGAATACTGAGACTCATTAACCTTTACACCAACTCCTTTAAGACTCAAAGAACACTATAGAAGAGGGGGCAGAAAAAATGCCAGAGCCAAAAGATAGAAAAAATGGCTATGAAATCATCTGCTCTAGGCAAGAAACTACCGATGCAATATTGATGTTACAACATCTGCAGATGTCTACATTGGTGTTTAAAAGGATGGGCCCCATTTCTAGTGAGCTATAGACTCATGATAGATTCTGTAGTAGGCGTGGTCACTGTCTTCCTTTGTGTACTCACACAAGAGCCCACCAGCCTCCAGGTAATAGTTCCAAGCTCATGTCACACAGATGATCCTGGTTAATTTAAGAGATGACAAAACAAAAAGAGATGGACAAGAGAATTGTACGGAAGAGTTAGTGGAGGTGGAAGAGAGATAAAGGGAAGTGGTAAGAGTAACTACAATACATCCTATACATGTACAACTTATGAAAGAACAGATGCCATGGAAGCTAAAAAAATACTTAGGATTTATTTTCACCAATGTAATTTTAATTATTTTATTAAAGAATAAGCCTAGGACTACATAGGTGACTCAGTGGTTAAAGCCTCTGCCTTGCAAGCAAAAAGACCTGAGTTTGAATTCCCAGGTCCACATAAAAATGTCAATCAGGTGTTGTGGCCCACCTGTAATTCTAATTGTGGAAGGAGGAACCTTGGGATCCATTGAGCTGGCTATTCAGATTAGCCCTAATTATGTGTTCTAAGTTTAATTGGAGATTAAACTCATAGTGATAAAATGGAAGATCAACGAAGGATGATATTAGATATCATCCTTGGGCCTCCACAAGCATACACATACTCAAGTGTACTTATATGTACAACGCCTATACACATGTGCCCACCCACATGCAAACACACACACACAATACATGCATACATACATATATAAGAAAATAAATAGGAAAAAACTGTATGTTCAATGTATAATATGGTGTTTTGAATATATACATTGAATAATATGTTGTTTTGAAAATATACCTTGAAAAATTAGAAATCTCCATTACCTCACAAACATGAATTTTATCATGAATACATGGAAAGTCTATTCACTACCTGTTAACAAGAAAACTACATAGTCATGGTGTTTTGCAGTTTCTCTTATTCCTCATAACTAGCTTACATCATGCACCCTTTCCTCAAAATCAGACCAACACTCAGACTCTGAGTATCATCGTGTTCTTATCTGTTTCTTAGTATCAAAGTTTAAGATTTCACTTGCAAGGGAAATGCTATGTTTACCTTGCAGTGCTGAGCTCATTCAGTATAATGTCTTCCAGGTTCACTCATACTGTCACAAATGCCAGGATTTCTCATTTTAAAGATCTTAATATAAGAAGAGACTCAAAGATGAATACGAGTAGAACACAGTAGTGGAAGGGGTCAGTCTCTCATTTGCAGGTTGGTTATCATCTAACTGCCAGTCCCTATACTTTCCCTGACTAGGGAGATCAAACCTGTTCAGTCCCAAGTGACTAGGAAGGAAAGTGAGAATGAGCTGCATCAGGGGTCTCCCTACTTACATGCAATACATGCATGCGGCCTTTCAGTTGAAGTGTGTTCTTTTGCCTCCTTTCTTTTGAGGTCTTCTTTCCCGTTCTCTCTTACTTATAAACTTTTGTGATTATAGTGGATATATTATAGAGATTAACCTTTGAGTATATAATTAAGTGAATTTGCAATTAGGATCCATTTATTAGGGAATACATGTAGTGTCTAACTTTCTGTGTTTGATACACTTCATTCAATATAAATTCTTCTAATTCTATCCATTTCCTGGCAAATTTCATTAATTCATCTTTTTTGATGGCTGAGTGATATTCCACTGCATAAATGTACCATATTTTCATTATCCATTTGTCAACTGTTGTGCATTTGGGGTGATTCCATAACTTTGCTCTTGTAAATAGTGCTGCAATGAGCATAGTTGCATTAGTATCACTGTAGAGAATTGCTGCATTTTGGGTGATTACTCCCAGTAGTGGTATAGCAGGGTCATATGGCACTTCAATTCTTAATTTTTTTTAGAAATCTCCAAAGTGGCGGTATAAACCTGCATTTCCACCAGCAATGTAGGAGAGCTCCCTTCTCTGAACATCCTCTCCAGCATTTGGTGTTGTTTGTATTATGGATTTTTGCCACCCTGGCCTAGGTAAGATGATATCTCAGGGAAGTTTTGATTTGCATTTCTCTGATGGCTAAGGATGTGGAGCATTTTTTAAGACATTTGTTAGACTTTTCAATTTCATCCCTGGAAAAGTTTCTTTTGAATTCCAGAGGCCCATTTCTTTTTTTTTTTTTTTTTTTTTTTTTTTTTTTTTTTTTTTTTATTAAAAATTTGATTATACATTTTAAAATTTTTTACCAGTTCCCTCCCTCCCCCCTCCCCTTCCCCCAGTGTCTCCCCCCCAATTCCCAGAGAGTCCTTTATTGTGTGCGCCTAACTCTCCACTGGGTCCTCCTCTCCGATGACATATAAGGACCCAGTGGCATTTCCATAAGCCCTTTCTCTTGTTCCCCTTAATCATAAGATTACTACTATGGCTGTCAATCCCTTGCCTCCAGGGGTCTCGGTGCCCTTAACAGATGCTAGACTTTATGAGGGCAACAGTGCGCTGGACATTGCGCAGGGCATGCAAAGTTCCATTATGATTGCTTTGGCCCCAACTATTGTTGAGAATCTTGCAAATCGTTGCTCCTCCCATCCTTTTGCTCTTACAATCTTACCGCCCCCTCTTCCGCAAATGTCCCTGAGCTCCAGGATGGGGAGAGATTAGGCTGTCCTAGTTCTATGTGATTGATATAGAGTCTCTGAAGTTCTGGATTGTGGTTTGTTGATTTTCTTTTGCAGTTTTTCTGCTCCTGCAATTCCCTTCACTCCATTCTGCTGGGCACTGTATGTCACCCCCTGGCCAGAGACAAAAAGCTGTTAAACTGGAGTCTTGTTGTAATAGCACATTCAAGGGTAGATGTAATAAGAGTAGGAAACCTCACTGAGGGCGGGGTCCATTACCCATTTGCACAATGATTACTTTTTATCTGCTAGACTATATGCCCTCCCCTTCTGGTGAGATCAGGAAAGAACGTCTGTGAACTTAACCAGGTTTCTCATTACTTACTTGCAGACCTTGATGGAGGCCTATTTTCTCTGCTGTAACATGGTCTCCTCTCTCCTTGTTTCTGGTGTGGCCCTCCTAACCCATCTCTCTTGTTCATAATCCTTGCAATTACTGTGTTACATAGGTTTACTTTTGAGTGTCCCAATGTGGGCTGGGCGAGTTTGGTACTAGGAGCCACCTATTAGGGAGTACATACGGCGCTTAATTTTCTGGGTTTGGGATACTTCACTTAATATAATTCTTTCTAATGACATCCATTTCCCAGCAAATTCCAGTAATTCATCATTTTTGATGGCTGAGTAGTACTCCATTGTATAGATGTACCACAGTTTCCTTATCCACTCGTCAACTGTTGGACATTTAGGTTGATTCCATGACTTTGCTATTGTAAACAGTGCTGCTATGAACATGGTCGAGCTTGTGCTATCGAGGCGAACCTCTGCTGCTTGGGGGGTTATTCCCAAAAGTGGGATAGCAGGGTCATACGGCATTTCAATCTTTAATTTCTTTAAGAATCTCCAGACGGCTCGCCAGAGTGGCTGTATGAGCCTGCATTCCCACCAACAATGTAGGAGAGTTCCCCTCTCCCCACATCCTCTCCAGCATTTGTCGTTGTTTGTACTGTGGATTTTTGCCATCCTGACCGGGGTGAGATGATATCTCAGGGAAGTTTTGATTTGCATTTCCCTGATGGCGAAGGAAGTGGAGCATTTTTTAAGATAATTGTTAGACATTTTAATTTCATCCCTGGTAAAGTTTCTTTGAAGTTCCAGGGCCCATTTTTTAATTGGGCCAGTGTTTTCCTTGGAGTTTAATTTTCTAAGTTCTTTGTGCACTCTGGACAGTAGAGCTCTGTCAGATATGTGGTTAGTGAAGATTTTCTCCCATTCTGTGGGTTGCCTTTGAGCTCGTGCGACAATCTCTTTATCTGAACAGAAGCTCTTTAATTTCACAAGATCCCAACTGTTGAGAGTTGGTAGCAGTGACTGTGCCATTGGATGTCTGTTTAGGAAGTGTTGGCCTAGCCCAATCAGCTCGAGGGAGTTCCCTATCCTTTCAACTATGGCTTTTAAAGTCTCTGGCCTGATATCAAGGTCCTTGATCCATTTGGAATTAAGTCTTGTACATGGTGACAAGTACGGGTCCAGCTTTAATCTTCTGCATGTGGAGATCCAGTTTTGCAGAGGCCCATTTTCTAATTGGGCTATTTATCTCCTTGGTGTTTAATTTCTTTAAATTCTTTGTACACTCTGGATAATAGAAATCTATCAGATGTGTAGTTAGTGAAGATTTTCTCTCATTCTGTAAGTTGCATTTTTGCATAGTTTAAAATCTCTTTAGTCAAACAGAAGCTCTTTAATTTCATAAGATTCCATTTGTTGAGTGTTGGTTCTAGTGACTATACTATTGGGTTTCTGTTTAGGAAATGTTGGACTAGTCCAATTTGCTTAGAGGGAGTTCCCTATTCTTTCATCTAGAGGTTTTATACTCTCTGGCCTAATATTAAGGTTCTTGATACCTTGGAAGTTGATTTTTGTGCATGGTGACAAGTATGGGTCCAGTTTTAATATCCTGCATGTGGACATCCAATTTTCCCAGCACTATTTGTTGAAGATGTTGTTCTTTTTCCATTGAGTTTTTTGGTCCTCTTTGTCAAAAATCAAATGGCTGTAATGGTGTGGGCTTATATCTGAGTCTTCATCCTTACCCATTGATTTATGTGTCTATTTTCAAACCAGTACTAAGCTGTTTTTATTACTATGGATTTCTATTATAGATTAAGGTTGGGTATGGTGATATCTCCACAGTGTTTTTGTTACTCAGGATTTTTTTTTTTTTTGCTATCCTGGGCCTCTCATGACTCTATATGAATCTTGAAATCGTTTGTTCAATTTCTTTAAAGAACTGCTTTGGGAATTTTGATTGGTATAGCATTAAATCTGTATATTGCTTTTGGTAGGATGGTCATTTTTGTGATGTTAATTCTGCCAATCCAGGAGCATGGAAGTTCTTTCCATTTTCTGGTGTATTCTGGTAAGTTCTTTCTTTATGGCTTTAAAGTTTTCATTATACAGATTTCTCACTTCTTAGATTAGATTTATACCAAGATATTTCATTTTTTAGGGGCTAGAGTAAGTGGGATTGTTTCTCTAAGGGCTTTTCACTTTTTTCATCCTTGGTGTAAAGGAAGGCCACTGATTTTTGCTCATTTATTTCGTAACCTGCCACTTGATTAGTTCCAGAAGTTTCCTGATGGAGTTTTTAAAATCTCTCAGTTATATGATCATGTTGTCTGCAAACAGAGATACTTTGACTTCTTCTTTTCTGATTTGAATCCCTTTTATCTCCCTCTCTTGTCTTCTGGCTCTAGCTAAGACTTCAAGTACAATATTGAATAGAACTGGTAAAGTGGACAGCCTTGTCTAGCTCCTGATTGAAACAGAAATGCTTCAAGTTTTTGCCTGTTTGGTATAATCCTTGCTGTTGGCTTGTTATATACAGCTTTTATTATGTTGATATAGGTTCCTTCCATTCCAAATATTTCTAGGGTTTCATGAAAGGATGTTGGATCTTGTCAAAAGCTGTTCCTGCATCTATTGAGAGTCATGTGGTCTTGGATTTACATAATGGATTACATTTGGAATTGGGATGCTTTTGTGTGTCTAAAGCTTTAAGCTCCATTGCTAAGTTATTTACTTATGAAGTTTCATTTTTTGATATAGGCATAGAGATATATAAACATATCATTTAGGACAGCTTTCAATTTGTCCCTGAGATTTTGATATTGATGTACTTTCATTATCTTTCAGCTCTAAGAAATCTTTTTTTAATTATTATTTCCACTCATACAAACTTAACAGATACACTGGTCCCCTCCCTCCCTCCACCTCTTCCCGAACCCCCTGATCCCCCTCCCTTCTCCCTCCCTCCCCATCCTTCAGTGCGTCCCCCCCCCCATGCCTCCTTCCCCCAGTGCCCTCCCAATCCCCGGAGCATCCTTTAATGTCCATGCCAAACTCTCCTCTGAGTCCTCCTCTCCGATGAGGTGCAAGAACCCAGGGGCATTTCCCACAACCCTTTCCTGTATTCTCCTTAAGCTTAGGAATACTACTGTGACTGTCAGTCCCTCGCCTCCAAGGATCCTAGTGCCTTTAGTACATTCTAGACTTTGTGGGGTCAATAATGTGTTGGACATTGCGCAGGGCATGCAAAGTCCTATTATGATTGCTTTGGCCCTAACTTGTGTGGAGTATCTTGCATATCATTACGCCTTCCATCCTTGTGCTCTTACAATCTTACTGCCCCCTCTTCTGCAATTTCCCTGAGCTTCAGGATGGGGAGAGATTAGGCTGGCCTAGTTCCAGGTGGTTGATATAGAGTCTCTGATGTTCTGAATTATGGTTTGTTGATTTTTTTATAGTTTTGCTGCTCCTGCAATGCCCTTCACTCCATCCTGATGGGTATTGGATGTCACCCCCTGGCCAGAGATAAAAACCTGTTAAATTAGAGTCTTGTTATAAGATTATATTCAAAGGTAGATGAAATAAAAGTAGGATACCGCAGTGAGAGAGGGGTCAATCACCCATTTGCAAAATGGTTACTTTCTATCTGGCAGCCTATATGCCCTCCCCTTCTGGTGAGATCATATCCCATCAGTTGCAAATGATCAGGAAGGAAAGTCTGTGCTCTAAGAAATCTTGAATTTCCTTTTTCATTTCTTCTGATCCCATTTTTCATTCAGCATCATGGTGTTTAATGTCCAAGAATTAGTGTATTTTCTGCTATTTGTTGTGTTGCAGATGTCAAGCTTTATACCATGGTGATAGGATACAGGCTATAACTTCAACTTTCTTATATATGGGGAGATTCATTTTGTGGCCCAATATGTAGTCTGGGAGAAAGTTCTGTGGGCTGCTGAGAAGAATGCACATTCCTTGGTGCTTGAATGGAAGGTCCAATAGAGATCTGTTAGGTCCATTTCAGTAAGGATTTGATTCCGTTTCAGTGTGCCTCTGTTGAGTTTTTGGCTTGTTGATCTATCCTATGTTGTTGTTTTGGGATTGATCTGTTGTTTTTGGCATTATAATGTTGATTTAGTGAATGTGAATGAGCACATATTAGGTGTGCTTTAGGTGCATATATTAATATGTGAAGTCTTCCTGGTGAATGTAGCATCCTACTGCATCTCTTATGACTTTCTTCAGTTTGAAATCCACTTTGTTAGATATCATAATTGCTATCCCTGCTTGTTTCCTTGTTCCATTAGCTTGAAAAGATTTTGAACAAGGTTTCACTTTTAAAATGTGCCTATCTTTTGTGGTGAGATTTTGTTTTCTGAAAAGAGCAGATGGATGGGTTTTGATTTCTAATCCATGTTTGTAACCTGTGTCCTTTGATTGGTGAGTTAATTCCATTAGCATTTAGGGTTATAATGGAGAAATTACTTTTGATTCCTGACATTTTTTGTGTTTAATGACTTTCATATGTGTATCATTTAGCCTGTAGTTCGTGATGGTAATATACTTCCTTTTTGTCCTCCTGGATATGGAATATTGCTTCTAGATTTTTTGAAGGTCTGGTTTGGTGGTCATGTAAGCCTTCAACTTCTCTTTATGGTATCAATTTTTTCTTCATCTCTCAATCCTTATTGATTGTTTTGAAGGGTATATCAGCCTGAGTTGACATCTGTGCTCTCTCAATACTTGAACTACATCTCTCCAAAGTCTTCTGGTTTTCACTGTTTCCATTGAAAAATCATTTGTAATTTTAATAGGTTTACCTTAAAAGTGACTTGATTTTTTTCTCTCAAAGCTTTCAGCACATTCTCTTTGTCTCTTATGAATAGTGTTTTGACTATTATCTGCTGTGGTAAGTTTCTACTTTGGTCATATCTGTTTGAGGTACACTATGCCTCTTGTATTTGAATGAGTCTCTCTTTCTTTAGATATGGAAAATTTTCTTTTATGATAATTCAAAAAATTTCCTCAGGTGTGGTATTTCATGTTTCTTGTTCTGGTATTCCATGAATGTGTATGTTAGACTTCTTCAAGGTGTCCCATAACTCTTAAATATTCTTCTCAAGTATCTTTTTGGCTTTAACCTCCTCTTTGTTTGAACTGGCTAGTTCTTCCATTTTGTTTTCAAGATCTGATGTTCTATTTTCTGCTTCATTAGTTCTGCTGATAAGACTGTTGTGTTCTAGATTGAATATAGCTTGTCTTTTAGTTCAAGTTTAATCTCTGCTTAAGATTTGTTGTTACTGCTCTATGCCTATTTTCATTGCTTCAACTGCTTTTCTCATCTCATCCAAATGCCTGTTGTGTTCCTGTTCAATTGGTTAATATGGTTATTTAACTCCTCCTGAATTTTCCCTTTCATTGTTTTGATCAGAGTATAAAGATCAAGCTTTGAAAAATCATTGTCTCAGGTATGACTTTCTTGGCTATTTTCTGTGAGTTTGCTCTGGTTGGATTCCATCATTGTGAAGTTGATGCTTTTTGTAAGAGATTTGTTGTCTTGGCTTTTGTTTCTCATGGATTTGTGCTCTGACCTGTTTTTATCTCTTAAGTCCCTCTGGATGTGTGTTTTTGGCTGATCTGAGCTACACTTGACCAGTTATTGCTAGTGTTTGCTTTAGAGTTGGATGTGTTTGTCTTGTAGTGTTTGGTGTTGTTTCCTAGATGAGGCTATTGGACTGTTAGTACATAAATAAAGGTGGGTTTAATAGACAGGGATTGAAGATTAGTATGGTAATGTATTTTCAAGGTTTACTTTCTCGTCAATATGTGAGGGTGAATGGTATAGTACCTCAAGTTGTATGGGTTTTTAATTGGGCTATATGGAAATGTTAAACTATGGTGACTAACAGTTGAGAGTAACAGGAAGGTAAAACGGATTTACTTATCTTAGCACTAGAAGCAAAGATTGTCTCCTATTTGATGAGATAATTTTAGAAGTCCTCAGATAGATGATGCTGGTCCCCTAGCCTGTTACTTGTGTTTTCTTTTGACTTTATTGAATTGTTGAAAACTTAAATGTTATTTAATGAGTATGGGGGGGCAGGGACAGGAGAGGAGAGGGAAGAAGACTACCACAGGAGGATGGGTAGGTGTCTTGGTGGAGGCTGCTGGGCATGTGGCCTGTGCAACCTTACCACAAGAGCAGGGATCCCACTGGGGTCTGGAGTGGAAAAGGCCAACTGGCCAGTGGGTCCCACAGATGACCTAGAGCCTGGGGAATGTTCTAGAGGCCTTCTGGACCTTACTTTGAGGATCAGGGAGCCCACTGGGGCCCAGAGAAGAGTCTTTTTTGAAAAAAAATATTAAATATCTCCAGATATGGGGTTCATTTTGAACTCAAGGTCTTTTAATGATTAATTTGATGGAGTTTCTAGTATCTTCTATGATGGTTCAAGTTGTGCCTTCATTCTTTTGCTTCTGTGACCAAGCAGTGTTGTTTTGTTTTGTTCTAGTTATTTTTTAATTTTTTTATTTCCACTCATACAAACTTAACAGGTACACTGGTCCCTTCCCTCCCTCCAACCCCCCACCCCCCTCCCCCCATCCCCCAGTGCCTCTCCCCCAATCCCCGGAGAATCCTTTAATGTGCATACCTGACTCTAATCTGGGCCCTCCTCTCCAATGATGATGACGTACAAGGACCCAGTGGCATTTCCCTGAACCCTTTCTTGTGTGTTCCCCTTAAGCATAGGAACACTACTGTGGCTGTCAATCCCTTGCCTCCAAGGATCTTGGTGCCTTTAGCAAATGCTAGACTTTGTGGGGTCAATAGTGTACTGAACATTGCACAGGGCATGCAAAGTCCAATTATGATTGCTCCGACCCTAGGCCCTAACTTGTATGGAGTATCTTGGATATCATTACTCCTTCCATCCTTGTGCTCTTACAATCTTACCACCCCCTCTTCTGCAAATTTCCCTGAACTTCAGGATGGGGAGAGATTAGGCTGGCCTAGTTCCAGGTAGTTGATATAGAGTCTCTGATGTTCTGGATTATGGATTGTTGATTTCTTTTTTCAGTTTTGCTGCTCCTGCAAGTCCCTTCACTCCATCCTGATGGGTATTGGATATCATCCCCTGGCCAGAGATAAAAAACTGTTAAACTAGAGTCTTGTTATAAGAGTATATTCAAAGATAGATGTAATAAAAGTAGGAAACCGCAGTGAGGGAGGGGTCAATCACCCATTTGAGAAATGGTTACTTTTTATCTGCCAGACAATATGCCTTCCCTTCTGGTAAGATCATACCCCCTTAGTTGTAAATGATCAGGAAGGATAGTCTGTGAACTTAACCAGATGTCTCATTACTTACTTGCAGTCCTTGATGGTGGCCTATTTTCTCTGCTGTAACATGGTCCCCTCTCTCCTTGTTTCTAGTGTGGCCCTCCTTCCCCATCCCTCCTGTTCATAATCTTTGCAATTACTGTAAGTATTACAGAGATTTATCTTTGAGTGCCTCTAAGTAGGTTTGGTACTAGGATCCACTTATTAGGGAATACATACAGTGCTTAATTTTCTGTGTCTGGGATACTTCACTCAATATAATTGTTTCTAATGACATCCATTTCCCGGCAAATTCCAGTAATTCATCATTTTTAATGGCTGAGTAGTACTCCATTGTATAGATGTACCACCTTTTCCTTATCCACTCATCAACTGTTGGACATTTGGGTTGATTCCATGACTTTGCTATTGTAAACAATGCTGCTATGAACATGGTCGTGCTTGTGCTATCAAGGTGAATTTTTGCTGTATGTGGGGTTATTTCCAAAAGTGGAATCGCTGGGTCATATGACATTTCAATCTTTAACTTCTTTAAGAATCTCCAGACAGCTCGCCAGAGTGGCTGTATGAGCCTGCATTCCCACCAGCAATGTAGGAGAGTTCCCCCCTCTCCACATCCTCTCCAGCATTTGGTGTTGTTTGTATTGTGGATTTTTGCCATCCTGACTGGGGTGAGATGATATCTCAGGAAAGTTAGATATTTTTTGTAAGATATTTTTGTTAGATATTTTGTTAGATATTTTTGTAAGATATTTTTAAGATATTGTTTTGTTTTAGTTTGATGAGATCTTTTTTTCCTCGTTTTCAAGTTTGCCTCCTGAGTTTTTAGCAAGCACATTCTAAAATTCTTACTGCACTTTGCAATATACTTTGAAATAAGGTGCGGCTTTCAATTTTATTGTTTTTATCCAAGAATGCTTTGGCTGCTTGTGTCCACTTTGGCTCCATATGAAATTTTAGGATTGCCTTTTCTATTTCTGTGGGAGAAAATCATCATTGAATGCTGCTAGGTATTGCATTGACTCTGTAACTCTAGATAACATGGGCATTTTAGCAAAATGAATTTTGCTGACCCATTAGGATGGATATCTTTTCACTCATACATGCTATCTTCAATTTCTTTCTTCAATGTTTTATAGTTTTAAAACACAGATCTTTGTTTTGTTTAAACTTATTACTAGGAATTTTATACTATGAAATGAGATTGTTTTCTTTATTTCTCTTTCAAATCATTTCACTTGTCATTAAATATATAGAGACACCACAAATTTTATACATTCATTCCATACCCTGATTTCTCCAACAACTCACAATTTTTTTTAAATTGTTCAGAGTTTTGTATATAAGTCGTAGTTGTAAGACAATATTTTTATTTACTATTCCAACTTGGTTGATATGCTTTATTTCTCCCTCTTGCCTAATAGTTCTGGTTTGGATTCCTACCATTATATTAAATATACATAGCTGGAGTCAGCAAGTCTTGTTCCAGGTCTAATAATCTATAAGCATTCCAGCATTGTGTGTATGATGCTGACTGCTAATTTGTCATATATTGTCTTTAATGAGTTGACGTTTGCTCCTATCTATAAAAAGTTTTGTTTGAGAGATTTATCAAGAGAGGATTTTGAGTTCCATCCAAAGCTATTTGTGCTTTGCAAGGATCATATGCTTTTGCCCTTCATCCTGTTAATGAGCAACTATAGATTTGCATATGTTAAATCATCCATGCCTCCCTGCAGGAAATCCCACTTGAGTATAGTGAATGATCCTTTTAATGTACTGCTCAATTCAGCTTACTTGCATTTTGTTGAGGATTTTGCATCTATGTTTATTTGGGATATTGGCCTATAATTTTCTTTTCTTCTAGAGTCTTTGTCTAGTTTTAGAGAAATGCTGACCTTCTGAAATAAGTTTGGAAGTATGCTGCCTTCTTCAACCTTTTGGAATGCTTTGAGGGTTGACATTCTTTAATTATTTGATAAATTCCAGTAGTTTAGACCAATAGATGCTAGGATGTTCTTTGATGGAAGACTTTTTTACTATTGATTCACTCCTCTTACTTATAGTGAGTTTTTTCAAATTTTCTATTTCTTCATAATTCAGTTCTTGGTAGAAAATTTATTCATTTCTTTTAAGTTATCCAATTTGGTAGCATATTCTTCTTAAGGGTCTCTTATGTGGGGCTGGAGAGATGGATCAGAGGTTAAGACTTCATATCTCAAGCAGATGGTCCTGAGTTCAGATCCCAGATCCCACATAAAAAAAATGCCAAGAGGAAATGGCAGTGGCCTGCATTTCCCACCCTAGTGGGCAGAGCCCAATGAAATCCCAAAGTGATGCAGGAAGGAGGTAGAAGCAATCCAGGATGATTTCCAAAGTCACCCTTGGTCCTCCACAGGGACACATAATGCCCTCTGATATACACAGACACACACATAAATAGATAGATAGATAGATAGATAGATTGATAGATTGATAGACATAAATAAGTTATCCAATAAATAGTCATTTTTGATCCTTTGTGGTATCATCTATAATATTTTTCTTACAGTTCCACTTTTATTGAATTGAATTTTCTCCCTTCATTCAATTAAAGGTTTGCCAATTTTTCCTCAAAAAAAAAAAGAAAAGAAAAGAAATTCATCTCTGAGTTTTGTTGATCTTTCTGTACTGTTAGTCTATTCTGTATATCATCTATTCTGCTCTGGGGTTTGTTATTTTCTTCTTGGGCTAAGCTCGGCCCTACTCTGTCATTCTTCTCTATTGTATCCCAGTTTCTTCTGGGAAGGCCATTCACTAGATAGTGTCTACAGAGATTTTTGCTTTATTTTTTTAATTCAAACCATTTTAGCATGGTCTGCAAGCCTGAGGGTATGCTTCTTGATGGAGTCCTTGGGCAAGGTGATCTGTTCCAGGGTCAGCAGAGAGGCAATCCTGGCATTTGAGCATGATAGCATAAGTTTGTCACCTGGGTGCCTTTGACCCCACTGTTAGATGTGGGATAGAGAAGGCTTGTTACCTGTGTCTAGAGATGCACTTCTCATCCTGGGTCCATGAGGGTTGGCCTGGAGCCTCTGTCTATACAGGCATCTCTGCCACCCGGGGCTATGGAAGAAGGTCTTGATCTCATACATAAGAGGCAGTTCTACATCCTAGATCTATGGATGTTGGCTTGGAAACTGGGTCTACTGGGGCAACCTGGATGCTGCTATGTCACTGTTCATTTGGAAGCTGTTTTTACAATGGCTAGCCTGATTTCTAGAGCTTCAAAGTTTTCTAGGACATGGATACACAGAAATGGTTCTGCAGTCTTAGATAAAAGAACCCAGTCCAGCATTGGAGTCTACTTGAACAGAATCAGATCCTGGATCTGCTGGCAGATAGAAGTACAGTGACCAGACCTGGCACTAGGCAAATCTGTAGCCTGCATATTTCCACCTAACACTGCATACAAAGGGAGTTGAAGGGAAGCCTAGTAAAAGGGTCAACAAGGACTGGCCTTGTGCTAGGTGGGTATGAAGCTTGTACCTATAGACACCAACTTATAGACATTGACTCTTATTATATCTAAAGAGGTTGGCTTGCTGTACAGTGGGCCTATGGGAGGTTGCTCAGTAAAGGAAACACACTGGAATTAAGGCTACTTAAACTGCCTGGCTACTGAGAGAAAATATGGAACTTGTAATCTGGAACATGGAAGTGAAGCCAGAGACTGTAGCATCTAGAGATCATGGGCTTGGAATTAATCTGGAGTGGGAAGACTCTCAGCCCACAGGTACCAGCCTAGAGTCTAGTGCTGTGAGGGCATTTCTATTGTCAGTTACTGGGAAAGGCAATTTGAGAGCTTAAGGCAAAGTCCAGATGTATTTCTCTTCCCTTTCCCAAAACAGAGGTTATCTCTCTCAGCACTGTGCTGCCTGAAGCTACAGTTAAGTGTACCGTGGATAGTTCTGAACCGTCCCTCCTACTCTCTCCAATACATGTTTTCTTATTTCAGTGCAACACCCAGACTTGCTTTTCTTGATTCTTAGGAAGCTAATTTCATATGCGGGCAGCTGTTCAGATTGACACCTCTGTGAAGGCACAAGTGCCCCAGAGTTCTTTTCTGCCATCTTGCTCCCTTCACCATGAAAGTTTCTGTTCAATCACTGTTTTATCATTGTCATGACTAGCATTTTAGTTTCTCATTGTTAAACTAACATTACCCATTGAACAGAAAGACAAGTCTCTGCTCATATCTATGATTTGTTTTTATAGTGAAAAGTAATTCATGTTCTAAAAAAAAGCTTTGAAAAGAACAGAAAATCCTATTGAAATCAAGGCTTCAAAGGTCAATTGCAAATCCATCTTCTGAAGATAATTGTGCAATGAAGTTTTGTCCCATGTCTTTTCAGTATTTTCTTTTTTTCTTTCTCTCTCTGTAGATATGTGCAAAGTTACAAAGAAAGTATCAAATTGCCCACATATCTCAGCCTTGTGGTGATTTATGTTCATTGTCAATCTGACTGGATTCAGAATTACCTCAGAGATTGAAGTCACACACATCTGACTATGTATGGAAGGGTGATTCAAGAGATTAACCAAAGAGAATGTGGGTAGCATCATCCTATGGACCAGGGGGTCTGCATAAAACAAACTGAGAAATGGAATGATCACATTTCCTTTACTCTGCTTCCTGGCCTACTCTGATGTGAACATGAAAAGCTCTTCTCCATTGTGTCCTCCTGACCGTGGTGCACTACTGAACCCTCTAAACTGTAATCCAGAAGAAAGGTTGCCTTCCTACTGCCTGATTACTTCTGCCAGACACTTTGTCTGGTAGCCTCTTCTTCCTGTCGTGTTACTGACATATCCATAGTTTATTCCTGTTGTTGCAGTTCACTTACATGGTTGCTGATAAATGACCATCAAACGGGGTTTATTGTTTCTTACAATTATCTGGTTATAGTTCTGAGTCCATCTTGACAGGAGAGCTCACGTCAACACCAAAGCTGAGGAAACTAGCCACACCATCTCTACATAATGGTGAGAGGGACCGGCATTACTTGCCAGAGCAGCATGTCTGGCTAAGTGTACACAAGAGTGCCAACTTCCTCATCTGGCTTTCAGCATTTTATTCATCTGTTCAGGGCCTAGTCCCACCCACCATAGGCTGGGCCTTCCCCATCAGCTAGACAATCTCCTGCAGGTTTGCGCTAGGCCTAAGAGATTTGTAGAGATTAGTGAATCTCTACAAATGTGTCCAGATCTCATACCCTCATCTGTCAAGTTGACACTTGTGCCTAACTATGACATTTGTGTTTCTGTGAAAAAATTTTAAGTACATTCTCTCAGCTCCAATGTCTCCAGATGCATTCTTCTGTTTATCCCCAATCACTACACTGGTAAGTGACTTAGTGGGAATTCTGTTAGAACACAAGTTCAGAAGTTCTGCGTTTTCCATGATGTATTTTTTGTCTGAAGTATGTACAGTGCATCAATTCCAACTTCTCTGTGACAAACAGGGATATAATGCAGGAGTATATAAGAGCTTTGCACACTAGTAAGTATTTTATGCTAATCATAGATCAACATAAGACAGATTGGAACCTAGTCACATAATACTGAATTCTCATAACATACTCCTTGGTCTTGTTTGTTTTTTTTAACATTTTTTATTATTATTTCCGCTCATACAAACTTAATCGGTACACTGGTTCCCTCCCTCCCTCCTCCTCTCCCCGGCCCCCAGCTCCCCCTCCCCTTACTCCTCCCTTCCCATCCCCCAGTGCCTCCCCCCCAATCCCCAGAGAATCCTTTAATGTGCATGCCAGACTATCCTCTGGGCCCTCCTCTCCGATGACATACAAAGACCCAGTGGCATTTCCCTGAACCCTTTCCTGTGTTCCCTTTAAGCATAGGAACACTACTGTGGCTGTTAATCCCTTGCCTCCAAGGATCTTGGTGCCTTTAGCAAATGCTAGTCTTTGTGGGGTCCTTTTTAATATAGATCAATGTTAAAGTTCTGTCTCTGGATCATTTTTATGGGCCCTGGTTTAAGCACCTATATAATGCTACATTGTGGTGGCATTATAGCTTAATAATTAATTAATTTCCCATATTGCTTATTATAAATTGCTCTAGTAGACAATTCTTACACAAAGATATTCCCTCATATCTGTAATCATTTTCTTAGGAAGAATTCATAGATCTCAGGTGTCTGTAATATGCTGTGAATATTTTTAAGGGCAAAGAAATTTGAACAAGCCACAGAGATGCTAACTCTACTTATTACGAGTCAGCAAAGAAATTACCTGTGACTTACTGAATGTACCATTTGATGGGAATTCTTTGTAGTTTAAGATAGTAAACTTTTATGAACTATGCAGGAAATCTCATCGGCTCCCTGGCTCCATGTTCAGCGAGAGAAATAAATTGTAACATGTGTAAAAATAATCTCCAATCTGTTCAATGTGCTTTTTCCATTTTACTGATAGCTCTCTTCCCATCCATGCAGGGGTAGTTTTCTTCTCTCTTAAGTATTTTTTTTGGTTTAAGTGCACAGTTTGTACTAACACACTCATTTCATTTATACCCCGAATCCTCTTGGAGTGCTTTCACACAACTGCATCCAGAAAATGCTTTGTTTCTTTCACAGCTCAGCAAAATCATACTTAGTCCCCTTATTGTTCCAGTTTCACTTCACGTTGCTGATTAACTCAAGATCAAGCAATTTAAGGGATTAAGGGGTTTAATTCTTGCTTATGATTCTGATTACAGTTCATAGGTCCTCTAAGCAGAAGAGCTCATCCAATATTGGGAGTTGAGGGAACTGGCCATACCACATTAGGAATTATTTAGAGAGGGGCAAACCTTCTCACTAATCAGTCTACAAGTCCACGTAAGTATTGATCTAGTTCTTTCCATCTTATCTACCTGCCCAGGGAATGGACCCATCCACTATAGTCTGGGTGTCCTCACATCATTAAATAATTTTCTGCAGGGTTGCTCAGAACTTATATTAACTATCAGTTCTTTACAGAGGGGACCAAGTTTTTCACTTGTCAAGATAGCACCTGTATCTAGCTAGCACACTTACTTTGCTAAAGAGAGTATATGATATTCCAGTTCCTACTTCCCCAAGATGCTATTCTGAGAGAGCACAGATTTATGATATGGGTCCAATATCATAATAGACTTAATGAATAAGACACACATACTTCTTGGCTCTGATCATTTGTGTGTATTTGTCAGAGGAGTATTGCTGGGTGTACTTCTATGATAAGAGAGCCAAAGAATCTAGATTTTTAGGTAAACATTCCATACCTGAACAAAAAAAGAAACTGTTTCAACTCCCACCTCTGTGTTCCACCCTCATATTATTTTACATCCTACCTGGGACCAGAAACTTTGTGGTAACAATGGGAAATTGTTTTAAAACATTTGATCAAGATAGCTGTTTTCTTCTTTCTTTTAATTTAAGCATGTTAGTGTTCACACCTATTCCTAGAATTTACCTTGATATCCTGTTTCAAACAGTTATACCAACTAATGGATGATATCAAGTTCTAGAATCAAAATCTTTGTATTCAGATCCTGGATTTACCACTTTCTCGATTCGCTTAATATATTGTTGATATATGCTTTCACCCCACCCCACTCCGTTGGTCGGGACGCGCGCGCGCCATCCAGCAGGGACTCACCCCGCGACTCTAGGTAAGCCCCTGCCGTGCCCGCCCACCAGAACCCCAGGTCAGCGCAAAGGGACCCGGCTCCGACTCCCGCCATAGAGCCAGAGCCGCGCGCAGGGCCGAGGGACGAGGAGGACCTCCCCCTGCGCCCGGGCCCCGCCCCAGCTACCCTCGGGTTAAATAGCTCCACGCCGACGCCCCCATCCTCCCTTCACCCCACCGCGCTCCGCCAGTCGGGACGCGCGGTCCAGCCGGGCCTCACCGGTGACCTAGGTAAGCTCTGTCCCTGCCCACCCCCAGAACCCCAGGCCAAATAATTCAGTTTAGTGAAATTGAAAGATCTTAAAAGTTAAAACGACAATGCCAAAGTCAAAGTGCAAATCCATGAGAAGCAACACTCAAGTAAACAAATTTCCCAATGAAGAAATTAATCCCATAATGTTAGACTCCAACCAGAACAAGAAAGGGTAACCAAGAAAGCCCGACCCAGGATAAAAACTTTCAAAATATGATCATTACCATGCTCAATACTATGAAAGAGGACAGGGAGGAATTACATAATCGAATCAATCGCTTTGAAGAGGAACACAACAGACATTTGGAGGAGTTGAGAAAAACAGTGCAAGACACAAAAAATGGCATAGAGCAGTTAAAACAGACTCAAGCAGAGTTTAAAACTGAGCTACAAGACAAGTTATCTTCAACCCAGAACTCTACAGAGAGTTCTGTAGAGAGTCTTATCAACAGGACTAACAAAGCAGAAAACAGAATTTCAGACCTTGAAGATAAAGTGGGAGTACTAACCAGCTCAATGGAAGAGGTTGTTAAAGCCAAAAAGATACTTGAGAGAAATATCCAAGAGATATGGGACACCCTGAAGAAGCCCAACATGCGTATTCATGGAATACCAGAGCAAGAATCTCAAAATACCACCCCTGAGGAAATTTTTCAAACGATCATCAAAGAAAACTTTCATCTAAAAAAAGAGAGGCCCATCCAATAAAAGAAGCATTCCACACTCCAAACAGATATGACCAAAAGAGAAGCACCCCACAGCAAATAATAGTTAAAACACTCCACATTCAAGATAAAGAACTGGTGCTGAGAGCTTCAAGGGAGAAAAAACAAGTCACTTTTAAAGGTAAACCTATTAAAATAACAAATGACTTTTCAATGGAAACACTAAAAGCAAGAAGAGCTTGGAGAGACATACTTCAACTATTGAATGAGCAAAAATGTCAACCCAGGCTGACTTACCCTGCAAAACTATCAGTCATGATCGAGGGAGAAAGAAAAACTTTCCAGCACAATGACAACTTTAAGGGATACATGTCCACCAAACCAGGCCTTCAAAAATGCTAGAAATGATACTCAACCGTGAAGAAAAAAACAGGCATATCCAGGAGAACAGAAGGCAAGTATAACACCATTAAAAGCGAAGCAATATACTTATAAAAACTACTAAATATAATAAATGTCTGGAATTAAAAATAGTTTCTCCATTATAACACTAAATGTTAATGGAATTAACTCACCGATCAAGAGACACAGATTACAAATTTGGATTAAAAAATCACAATCCATCAATCTGCTGCCTGCATGAAACCCATCTCACCACAAAAGATAGGCATGCCCTAAAAATAAAAGACTGGTCAACAATTCTACAAGCTAATGGAAGCAGAAAACAGGCAGGGGTAGCCATTATGTTATCAGACAAAGTGGACTTCAAACCAAAGAAAATTATAAGAGACACGGATGGATACTACATTTTAGTCACAGGTACAATTCACCAGGAAGACTTCACAATACTGAGCATATATGCACCAAATACGGGCCCCTGCACATTCATTAAGAAAACCCTAAAACGTCTAAAGCAAGAAATCAACCCCCAAACGATAATTCTTGGGGACTTCAACACCGCCCTCTCAACATGGGATAGATCAACAGGTCAAAAGCTTAACAGAGACACTTTGGAATTAATCAAACACTTAAAGAAATGGACCTTACAGATCTCTATCGAACTTTTCACCCACGTACCAAAGAATACACATTTTTCTCAGCAGCACACGGAACTTTCTCCAAAATAGATCAAATATTGGGCCACAAAACGAATCTACACATATACAAAAAAGTTGAAATTCTAACCTGTGCCTATCAGACCACCACGGCCTAAAGCTGGACATCCACAACACATCAAACAAGAGAAAATACACTACCTCCTGGAAACTTAACAATATGATGCTGAATGAGAACTGGATTCAGGAAGAAATTAAAAAGGAAATTCAAGGTTTCCTGAAAGTGAATGATAATGAAAATACAACTTACCAAAATCTCTGGGACACAATGAAAGCTGTTCTAAGATATAAGTTCATAGCTCTTAATGCCTACATCAAAAAAATGGAAACATCAGAAATAAACAACTTAACAATGCAGCTTAAAGCTTTAGAGAAACTAGAGCAATCTGATCCCAAAAGTAGTAGAAGAGAGGAGATTAGCAAAATAAGGGGAGAAATATCTGAAATTGAGATTAAGAAAACGATAGAAAAAAATCAACCAGTCAAAAAGCTGGTTCTTTGAAAAAATCAATAAGATTGATACACCCCTAGCTAAATTAACCAAAAGCAAGAGAGAGAAAACACAAATTAACAAAATCAGAAATGAACATGGAGTTATCACTACTGATACCCAGGAAATCCAGAGAATTATACCATCATATTTCAAAAACTTATACTCTGTGAAGTTTGACAACACACAAGAGATGGAGGAATTTCTAAGTAAACACAACCTACCTAAATTGAATTAGGAAGTTGTGAATTATTTAAATAGTCCTATAACATATAAGGAAATTGAGGAAGTAATCTTGAATCTTCCCACCAAAAAATGTCCTGGACCAGATGGATTCAGCACAGAGTTCTACCAGACATTTAAGGAGTTAATAACACCAATACTCCTTAAACTGTTCCATCAAATAGCAAAGGAAGGAACACTACCAAATTCCTTCTATGAAGCTAATATCATTTTAATCCCAAAACCTAATAAAGACTCACTTAAAAAAGAAAACTATAGGCCGATCTCTCTGATGAACACAGACGCAAAGATTCTCAACAAAGTTTTAGCAAATCGGATTCAAAAACATATTAAAAATATTATTCACGGGGACCAAGTAGGTTTCATCCCCGGCACACAAGGTTGGTTCAACATACGCAAATCAATAAATGTAATTCATCATGTAAACCAGTCCAAAGTCCAAGACCACATGATACTCTCGATAGATGCAGAAAAAAGCCTTTGACAAGATCCAACAGCCTTTTATGATCAAAACGCTAGAGACAGTAGGAATGGAAGGAACCTTTATCAATATAATAAAAGCTGTATACAACAAGCCCACAGCAAGGATTATGCTCAATGGGGAACAATTGGAAGCATTCCCACTTCGATCAGGAACTAGACAAGGCTGTCCACTCTCACCACTTCTATTCAATATTGTACTTGAAGTCTTAGCTGAAGCCATAAGACAAGAAAGGGACATGAGAGGGATTCAAATCCGCAAGGAAGAAGTCAAACTATCCCTATTTGCAGATGACATGATCTTATACCTGAGTGATCCCAAAAACTGCACCAGGAAGCTCGTGGAACTAATTGAGAACTTCAGCAGGGTGGCAGGATACAAAATAAATGTGCAAAAATCAGAGGCCTTCCTATATGCCCAGAATGAAAGAAGTGAAAGAGCCTTGCGAGAAACAATCCCATTCAATATAGCCCCTAAAAAAATGAAATACCTTGGTATAAACCTAACCAAGGAGGTAAAAGACCTTTACAATGAAAACTTTAAAACCCTAAAGAAAGTAATTGCAGAAGACACCAGAAGGTGGAAAGACCTCCCATGTTCCAGGATTGGCAGAATCAACATCGTAAAAATGACCATCCTACCAAAGGCAATATACAAATTCAATGCTATACCAATTAAAATCCCAAAGCAATTCTTTAAAGAAGTTGACCAAACAATCTCAAAATTCATATGGAGGCACAAAAGACCCAGGATAGCAAAGACAATCCTGAGTAACAAAAACATTGCTGGAGGTATTACCATACCAAACCTTAGTCTATATTACAAATCCATAGTTATAAGAACAGCCTGGTACTGGCTCCAAAATAGACACACAGATCAATGGATAAGTGTTGAAGACCCAGATATAAGCCCACAAAATTACAGCCATTTGGTCTTTGACAAAGGGGCCCGAAGAATCCAATGGAAAAAGAATAGCATCTTCAACAAATGGTGCTGGCAAAACTGGATCTCCATATGCAGAAGATTGAAGCTGGACCCATACTTGTCACCATGTACAAGACTTAATTCCAAATGGATCAAGGACCTTGATATAAAGCCAGAGACTATAAAAACCATAGTTGAAAGGATAGGGAACTCCCTCGAGCTGATTGGGCTAGGCCAACATTTCCTAAACAGACATCCAATGGCACAGTCACTGCTACCAACTCTCAACAGTTGGGATCTTGTGAAATTAAAGAGCTTTTGTTCAGATAAAAAGATTGTAACACGAGCTCAAAGGCAATCCACAGAATGGGAGAAAATCTTCACTAACCACATATCTGATAGAGCACAAAGAACTTAGAAAACTAAACACCAAGGAAACTAATGGCCCCATTAAAAAATGGGCCCTGGAACTTAAAAGAAATTTTACCAGGGATGAAATTAAAATGTCTAACAAATATCTTAAAAAATGCTCCACTTCCTTAGCCATCAGGGAAATGCAAATCAACACTTCCCTGAGATATCATCTCATCCCGGTCAGGATGGCAAAAATCCAGAATACAAACAACACCAAATGCTGGAGAGGATGTGGAGAGAGAGGAACTCTCCTACATTGCTGGTTGGAGTGCAGGCTCGTACAGCCACTCTGGCGAGCCATCTGGAGATCCTTAAAGAAATTAAAGATTGAAATGCCATATGACCCTGCTATTCCACTTTTGGGAATAACCCCCCATACAGCAGAGGTTCACCTCGATAGCACAAGCACGACCATGTTCATAGCAGCACTGTTTACAATAGCAAAGACATGGAATCAACCCAAAGTCCAACAGTTGAGGAGTGGATAAGGAACCTGTGGTTCATCTATACAATGGAGTACTACTCAGCCATCAAAAATAATGAATTACTGGATTTTGCCAGGAAATGGATGTCATTAAAAACAATTATATTAAGTGAAGTATCCCAGACCCAGAAAATTAAGCGTCGTATCTACTCCCTTTTAGGTGGCTCCTAATACCAAACCCACCCAGCCCATCTTGAGACACTCATAGGTAAATCTATGTATTACCTACAGTAATTGCAAGGATTATGAACAGGAGAGATGGGGTTGGAGGGCCACACCAGAAACAAGGAGAGAAGTGACCATGTTACAGTAGAGAAAATAGGCCTCCATCAAGGACTGCAAGAAAGTAATATGTCACCTAGTTAAGTTCACAATTCGTTTCTGATCATTTACAACTAAGGTGGTATGAACTCATCAGAAGGGAGGGCATATAGTCCGGCAGATTAAAAAGTAACCATTTTGCAAATGGGTGATTGACCCCTCCCATTGCCAAATGCCATATGACCCTGCGATTCCACTTTTGGGTATAAGTATTACATCTACCCTTGAATGTGCTCTTATAATAAGACTCCAGTTTAACAGCTTTCTGTCTCTGGCCAGGGGGTGACATACAGTGCCCATCACGATGGAGTGAAGGGCATTACAGGAGCAACAAAACTGCAAAAGAAAATCAACGAACCATAATCCAGAACTTCAGAGACTCTATATCAACCACCTAGAACTAGGCCAGACTAATCTCTCCCCATCCTGAAGCTCAGGGACATTTGCGGAAGAGGGGGCGGTAAGAGTGTAAGAGCAAAAGGATGGGAGGAGCAATGATTTGCAAGATACTCCACACAAGTTAGGGCCGAAGCAATCATAATTGGACATTGCATGCCCAACACAATGCCCACACACTATTGACCTCACAAAGCCTAGCATCTGCTAAAGGCACCAAGATCCTTGGAGGCAAGGGATTGACAGCCACAGTAGTGTTCCTATGCTTAATGGGAACACAGGAAGGGGTTCAGGGAAATTCCACTGGGTCCTTGTATGTCATCAGAGAGTAAGGCCCAGAGAAGAGTCAGGCATGCACAAGAAAGGACTCTGGGAATTGGGGCGGGAGGCACGGGGGGATGGGGCGGGAGGGGTGAGGGGAGGGGGAGCATGGGGTTCGGGGAGGAGGAGGAGGGAGGGAGGGAACTGGTGTACCTATTAAGTTTGTATGAGCTGAAATAATAATAAAAAATGTATTATATAAAAAATATATTGTTGATATATTATTTTGAATGCATGTATAAAATTGGAGTGATACTTCTAAATATGGCATTGGAATATTTTGAAAGCTGAATATGTAAATATTATAGGCTCTAGGTACTTCTTCTTACAACAACTAGTGGATAATGCTCCCTTTCTTTACATATTCTATCTTTATCAGAAAGAATTGTATCATCTTGCTGAGGAAACTGAGGCACAAAGTAGGAAACTTTGGGATTTTCACATGAGAAACAATGACCTTACCCTCCAGCTCCGTGTGAGTTTAGAAGTGCCTCTATCTGCATCATAGAACCTATAGAAGACTCTTGTTTCACTCAAACTGCACCATGGACCCTATCTGTCACCTGACATGCCACAATGACTGCGTTGTTCTTCTGTCTAAAAGAACAGTGTTGAATCAGAACTCTCCAGTCTGAGATGAATTTTGGTAGAAAGTTTAGATCTCTGGAACTTCATTTCCTGTCTCGTCTGGCTGCCCATCAAGAGTTAAAACCCCATGACTTGACATGGCTGGAACACTCAACCCCTATTTTGTATTTAAGCACCTTTTTGTTTCTGTGCCTATGGGCTCAATGTCTATCTTATTTTTTGCCCTTTAAATTTTAAATCCCTTTGCCTTCTCGGTGACTTTTCCAGCTACTGGTTACCCTGACAGTGAGAAATAGCCACTTCTCCAACATGTCTGAAACAAATTCTAACATCAGTCCACCAACTGGAAATCAAAAAGATAAAAATCATCTGTTATCAGAAGCAAAACCCGCTTTGGTTCTTTGCCAACTTTTACAAATGAACCAAAACTCTTTATCTGAGTCTCATGAAAAATGTAATCTGGAAGGCACAATCATCTCATACATATGTGAAGAAGCTGAAGAATGATCCATGAATCCACTGGCCCATTACAGACATCAGTTAGCTTTATGCATGTAATAGCTGTTTACTTATAATGAAGAGTTTTAAGTCCAAATATAATTCAAAATGGCTAGCAACACTAAATCATTTTATATCCCTCAATTAATGGGAAAAGTCATTGACATCTTATTAAGGAAATGAAGCTATAGTGTGATTTTTTTGAAAAGTAACTGGTCAAAAATCACAAGGCTAGTAACTGATAGGGAAACCTCTGGTATCCACTGCCTTAGCTATACTCTTCCTTTCAAGGGAAGGGAACTTTAGGAAAGGAGGAGCTCTGTGGAAGAGATGCTGGTAAGATGATAAAAGGGGAGCCAAAGAATACGTATCTTTATTTGCTACCCTTAAAATATTCAGACTCCCATCTGATGCCACAGCCAAACACTGAGGTCACTGTGACTCTAGGAACAAATAATATTTGAGGGCAGATGAACAGGTAAAGGGGTGCTCTCCAAATTTGGGATAGAAAGCAAACTTGAGTTGTGATGCTTGATGGGATATTTGGACAATGTTATGCTCACAACTGGTATTGCCAATGATAGTAGCAGCATTATGTCCTCCCAAGTGACTTCACAGACAGGGCGCATCAGATCTGAAGGTCAGAGCGAAAGAAGCATGCTGTGACACTTAGAGCCCACAGCTGCTGATTGACATGAGAATAATTAGAGGAGGAGCAAGACAGGAAATGCTTTGCGGACAGTTGTGGGTGCAGTAAGTGAAACTTGAAGCATTTCTGAGGAAAGCAAAGAATACTGATAGTCTTAACCTAGAGATGATTTTACGAATATAAAACATAAAATTAGGTGTCTGGAAAGATGGCTCAGGGGTTAAGTCACTGCCTCACAAGCAGAAGGACCTCAGATACCAGATCTCACATAAAAATGCCAGAAAAAAATGGTGGCAGCCTGTACTTCATAGCCCTAGAAGGCGGAGTTTGAAAAACCCAAAAGCAAGGCAAAAAGGAAACAGAGCAATTCTGGGTGATTCCTAAAGTCACTCACAGGCGTCCATAAGTGCACACAGTACCCTCTGATACATACGCACACTGATATGCACATGTGAAAATTAATTTTAAAAACATAAATTTATCACTACTTTCAAATAATGTAAAAATTCATAGCAAGATTTAGAAATAAGTATATAAGTTGATTATTTTCATGTGTTTCTGCATTTTTATCTTTTGACTGTATTTTTTTAATCATTGGATAAAAGATCTTAGAAATTATTGGCCATTAAGGAGAATAAAGTTATCAAAAGGAAAATATGATCCATTTTCATGGAATACTAGATGTAGCAGTTAGCCTTCAAGATTGCTGAAAAGCCATCATCAAACAGCTTAAGGAACAAGGAGCTTATTTTCTCTTACAATTATCCAATTACAGTTCTCAGTCCAGCTTGACAGGAAAGCTCACACCAATACCAGGGCCAAAGGAACTGGATATGCTATCTCTATATAACAGTTGAGAAAGAGACTATCATTACTTGCCATACTAGAATAGTCTGGCAAACTAAAAGAAAAATCATGCACTCTTTAGCTTTGATGTTCTGAATCGTTGATTTTTTTCCAATGGATACATTACTCCATTATTCCAGTGTCATAATTAAGCATAGGTGTCAACTTGACAATTGAGGGTTTGAATTCTGGGCACACTTGTAGAGAATGTGGTTAAGCCCAGAGCAAACCTGCTGGAAATAGTCAAGCTGATGGGGAACGCTCAACCTATAGTGGGTGGGACTAGACCCTGGAATAAAATACAGAGAGATGGTTGAGAAAGTTGACATTCTTGTGTACATTTGACCAGACATGGTGTAAGGATCATCCCTCTCTCGGCCATTGTGTAGAGATGGTGTGGCCACTTCCCTTGGCCCTGGTGTTGGTGTCAAGTTGGACTGAGAATGTAATTAGACAATCATAAGAGAAAATAAACTCTTTGTTCCGTTAAGCAATTTGATGGTGATTTTATCAGCAACCATGTAGGCTAACTGCTACAGAATTTGGTACCAGGAGTTGGGATGTTGCTGATAAATCTGGTTATGTGGCTTTTGTGGATTTTAAATGGTTTTGTTGGATGAAGCTTGAAATGGCCCATCTGAGGCAAGAGATGCTGAGAAAATTGTGAATTGTTTGGGCCCAGTTTGTAATGAAGGGAACAAGGACTTTGGTGACATTGAATTTAAGGATGACGGACCGGTTTGCTTGATAGAGGAGAGCTGTGTTGGTGGCCGTGAAGCTTAAGATGTGGAAAGGGCAGGCAGCAAAATAGCTGCCATTGTTGGAGAAATGAACATCAATGAAGGAAAACCTAGTGCTTTGCACTGGGATGGTGGAAGACTGAAGCCCTTTCTTGCCCTTTGGAAGTTTTGGCTTTCTAGAAAGGGGCTTTTCCAGAGTCAATATGTTAAACTTGGTACAGCTGTGATTCTAGTGGACCAAGTTACATTTCAACCTCACTGTGGAATCCCCAAGTGGTACAGGTTTTGGCCTAGATTGAATGGTTCATGGAGAGCAGCATAAACCAAGTACCAAGTATCAGGTGTAAAGTTCTTAGAGGAAAAAGTGAAGCTTATAGCTGCAGTGACAAACCCAGAGTGTTGTTAGGGATCCCAGAACCATAAAATGTATGCTGAGGATATCTGCAGGTGAAGACTCAGCCTGTTTCAGAGGAACTCTGATTTTACAACTTTGAGCTGCAAAGAGGGACTGGGAATGCCTAGAATCTCTCAACTACCATGACTATGTGATGAGAAGATGGATATTGAAGTACAGGATGAAGTATTTGATTTGTTGGACTTTGGACTTAACTTGGTGTTTTCTCATTGTCTCAATAATTCTATTTGGGATATTTAGAGAAAGACTTTCGGTTCCATCATTTTAATAACTAAACTTTTAATGATTGACATTTTAAATTGCATTTTATATTATAATTAAGATAACTTTTAACATCTATGGGGACAAGGATAAAAGGTTACAGTTTAAAAGTGTAATGTTTTTGTGTCAAGTTGGCAAGGGGTAGAGTGTCATAGTTAGGCACAGGTGTCAATTTTGAGCTTGAGTATTAAGATCATTTTAATATTCATATTTATATAATGCTATCCCCCATATACAAAGAAATTCTTTGCATAGAATCATTAGCTGAATACAATTTTCAAATACTTTGTAAATAAATAGAAATGCACTGTTTGGTGGAAGTATAGAAATTTCACTATTTTTTAGGCATCTTGGGTAAGTACAGAAATGTCACATTTTAGTTATAAGGTTTTGAAGCAGGTTTGTCTTCAGACCCACACTATTCCACTAAAACTCAGAATTTCAAGGCTGTCAAGATGGCTCAGCAGCTAAAGGTGCTTGGGTACAAAGCTGGAGACTTCAGTCCATACATTCACTATCAAACATCCTATCCCCCTCAATATATATGCATGCATGTGTGTGTGTGTGTGTGTGTGTGTGTGTGTGTGTGTACGTATATCTGTGTGCGTATATATATATTCCTTTCTTGACTAGATAGACACTTTGAAAGTCAAAATTTCACACAGAGAAAAGATTTTCTGTCATTGTACAAATACAAATCTTAATGCAACATGACAAGAGAACTTGAAAAGAAAGCAAAGAAACACCACCCCTCACATTCACTAGTTCCTTGAAGGGTAGGAGTCAAAGAAGCAAGACCAGCAATTAGACCTCAGTTCTCTTGGACATAAAGCACAGTGTATTGATCTTCCTACTGACAGATGCAATGCAAAGTGAATCATTAAGGTTTAGAGTCTTACCATAGGAATTACACTAAACCAATATGTCAAGTCAAACCATGGTTATGGGAAATATACATAACATTTACTAATAAAATGTTCCATGGGGTGAGGAGATGACCCAGCAGATAAGGTGTTTGCCCTTCAAGTGGGACAATCACAGTTTGAATCCACAAAACCCATGGAAAAGCCAGACAGAAATGGAAAATTAGCAGTCACTATAGCAGTTTAAAACACAGTCTGTAATCCTACCACTAGATACAGCAATAAGAAAGCCTCAGACAAAGCTGACTAGTTAGCTTAGCTTACTAGTTGGTAAGCTCTGTGTTCAACTGACAGTCTGCCAAAATAAGTGTTGCAGTTACCCTACATGGTTGCTGATAAAATCACCAATCAGCAAGGGAACAAGGAGTTTATTCTTTTATAATAGTCCAGTTGCAATTCTTAGTCCAGCTTGGACAGGAGAGCTCACACCAACACCAGTGCCAAGGGAACTGGCCACACTATCTTTATATAAGGACTGAAAAAGGAATGAACCTTATTTGCCAGACCACCAAGGATGCCGACTTCCTCAACCAGCTTTCTGTATTTTATTCACCTGTCCAGGGCATAGTCTCACCCACCATGGGCTGGGTCCACCCCATCAACTAGACAACCAACTTCAGGTTCACTCTGGGCTTAACTCAATTACCAATTATCTACAAATGTGACCAGAGTTTGAACCCTTAACCATCGAGTTGACACCTGTACCTATCACAAATAGCAAAAGTGAAAGTTGTGAAAAAGACACATTATATCAGACTCAGTTATTTACATGCATACCACACATGTGTGCCCACACACATATGAACATGCATGCATATGTATATACCCCTCAGACATATACACATACCAAAAAGAAAAAATAATGTTTCAGGATTAGAATCCTAAGTAAGATGCCTCAAGATCTCTTGAATATTTAAATGGATCTCAGATAGGAATTGCTATGATAGACAAAAGGCTCTTCTCCTATCCTTTCCAATAGAGCCATAATTCAGCAAGTGGAGTTTATTATGTTTTTTATTCCAGTCTTACTTGGAGATGTTGAATCTAGGAAAGATTAGTTATACTAAGAATGATTGTTATTTACACACACAAGCCACAAAGAGGAAAGAATTAAGTCCAAAGATAAAAGTAAGACTAAGTTCAATTAATAGATTCAAAAGCTGTCTTAGGGTCAATAAATATAGATTGTCTATGGAAATAAATTAACTTAAAACTGATAATTATATTAAGAATAAAGAGACTATATCATTTATTTATGCAATTTATCTTAATTTGAAATGAATACTACTACATAAAACTTTATATATATTAAAGGAATTTAAAATTGACAGTTTTGAAGAAAATTGCAACATTTACTCCAAAAGAATAAAAAAATTAACAGTCACTATAGCGGTTTAAAACAGAGTCAAAAGACATTTCTTTTAATAAGAATCTGATGATGATTTTGTAGTCAGTTATGACCACATATATGAGAAAAATATAATACTTGTGCTACATAAACTATTCCTGAGGGCACCAACAGTGACAGAAACACACTGTATTCATTTTTCTGTTCACACAAACTTCACAGTTTGAAACACTGCAGCACTGTGACTTCAACATCTCAGAGGCCACATGCATTTAAAGTACCAGTAAATGGAAATTCACTTTCCTTTAGCAAAAATTAAAATTATTCGTATGTCCTAATAAAATCTACCCCGTCGAGTGTGAACTCATCATAGGAAACAAACATACAAGGAAAATTACCACATGTTGCTCATCTCCAGACTCCCGTTGGAACACTTGGTCTCCAGCTGGTAGAATTATTTTGGCAGGTGGCACAAAGAGGTGAGCCCAGCTGAAGGAAGTAGGTCTCTGGATGGCAACCTTGAGCATTATCCCTGGTCTATGATCCATTCCTCTCTTTGCTTCTCATCTCCCATGAGGTGAACTGCTTAGTTTATCCTCTCAGTCATTATGGATTGAACCTTTGAAACCATGAACCAAGCTAAATCCTTCCATCCTTCCTCCTTTAAGGTGTTTTTAGGGTATTATATCACAATTATGAAAGACTTACTAATGCATCATACATAAGCTTAAACAAAATAAAAATAATTAACAGATTTAGTCTCTCCAGTATTTCAGGTGTTTGAATTAATATGATCAAAAAGAAAGAGTCTACTACAAATTAAGTATTTGAGAAGAATCTAAAAGTAACTTCTATAATGAATCTAATAATATTGGAAAAGTATAATGATAAACTGAAAAGAGAATTATGCCAAAGAATATGTGAGTGAAGAAATTTCATAGAATGCCATTCAGAGATAAATAGTTGGAAAATATAAAAAGAGGTTATAATATTAAAAAGATAGAGTTATGTTCAAGGACAGGGTAAAACAGAAATAAGAAGGTGAATATGAAGACATGGGAAGAAAGTATATTTAAATAGTCATTTATTGACATGTTGAAGACCATTCATTATATCTGGAAAACATGTAGAATCATGAGCAAAAGAAGTCCTCATATGACACACTGGGATTAAACTGCAGACCAGGAGCAATGAAAACCTCTGAAGCAGAAGAGAAAAATGGAAAAAAAGGGCTACCTACAAAGATATGTCAAATAAATGGGCAGCTGACTTCTCAAGCACAACAATCAAACTGAGAAGATGGAGTTTAATAAAACAGTTTCTATGTGGATGTGAAAAAGAAAAGTCACATTTTAAGAATGAGCATCCAAGACAGGCATTTCCTGCTAAGATAGTTTCAATACCAAAACTATTCCAATATATAATGTGAAAGAAAGGGCAAAAGGAAAATCCTTAAAACAAAGAATGGAGACTGTATGAAACGATTAATATGTGAGTAAATATAAACATAAAGAATGAATTCATGACAATGTCTAATTTGCAGAGTTAAAAGAAAAGTAAAACACAATTGATAATTAAAATACTGGATAGCAATTGGGTATGAGCCAATGGGAAGTAATTAGACATGCAGTTTTCTGGAAATCTGCATAAATTAAATATTGTTAGACATGATTTCAAACTTTAAGGACAAATGATTGAATAGAGATTTTATATTTAAAACAAGTCAGAAGAAAGAGAACATCTTAATTAATTACTTTGAGAAATAAATTAGAGAAGAAAGAAAACAAATTTAGTAAATTACATTTTCCAAAAAGGACTATAATCATTCCCCTTGCATGTGTTCGCTTTGCTGTTGATTTGTTTTTGTGTTTTGCTTTCTGTTTCCAGAAAAGACTCTCATATAATGCAGGCTGGCCTGGGACTAATAAAGTGACTGACTAACTAACTAACCAATTCCCATCCAGGATAGAGATGGCTCTTGAGGTACCAAAGCAGCTCACAAGGCTCCACCTCTGCTAGGCATATAAAAGCAGTTGATGGCTGCTGTGATGGGTTGAGAAAGAGGGGACTTTACTTAAGTGTTCTGATCATCAAATTCTAATGAACTGAGGATAGAAAATGCAAAAAAAAAAAAGACATGCCTTTTACATACCACCTACAGAGTTCTGAAATACCCTCAAGCAAGGGAGAACTGGGGAGGTGTCAGACTGAACCAGGAGAGCTGATTAAGGATCACTTTCGTAGAGTTCTAGGAAATGCCACTGAGTCCTTACACCTCATCAGAGAGGAAGACCCAGAGGAAAGTTTGACATACACATTAAAGGATGCTCCAGGGAAGGGGGGGGAGGCACTGGAAGATAGGGAGGGGGGAAAAGGAAGGGGAAAAGGGCGGAGGGAGCAAGGGGGTTCAGGGAGGGGTGGAGGGAGGGAGGGGACCTGTGTACCTATTAAGTTTGCATGAGTGGAAATAAATTTAAAAAAAAAATCACTTTTGTGATAAAACTTTTGATACCTGTATAAAACTTGAAATGGGAGGAGCAACGATTTGCAAGATTCTCAACAATAGTTGGGGCCAAAGCAATCATAATGGAACTTTGCATGCCCTGCGCAATGTCCAGCGCACTGTTGCCCTCATAAAGTCTAGCATCTGATAAGGGCACCGAGACCCCTGGAGGCAAGGGATTGACAGCCATAGTAGTGATCTTATGCTTAAGGGGAACAAGAGAAAGGGCTTATGGAAATGCCACTGGGTCCTTATATGTCATCGGAGAGGAGGACACAGTGGAGAGTTAGGCACACACAATAAAGGACGATCTGGGAATTGGGGGGAGGCACTGGGGGAAGGGGAGGGGGAAGAGGGGGGAGGGAGGGAACTGGTAAAAAATTTTAAAATGTATAATTAAATTTTTAATAAAAAAAAATAAAGCTTCTAAAACTTAAAAAAAAAAAAAAAAAACTTGAAATTTAGCTGATATTATCCTAATGGCAAATCCTTAGCTCTTATAAGTATATTATGCTTATGTAAAACACTAGACCCTTTAAATAATGTAGGGGGAATTCGCAGTACTGAATTAGAAATCAATTAAGCCTGTTTAACCCCTCAACTCACAGCACAGAGGATACCTTCTATTGTTTGGACGTGACTTTGGTGCATGAATTAGAAGTTTGGTCCTGGTCCCTAGAGTGGCAGTATTATGAAGGTGGCAGAACTTGTGAGCCATGGAGCCTAGTGGCCAGTAAATCAGTCACTTGGGGAGTTGCCATCAGAAAGGAGCATGTCACTGTCCTGGAACCCTAGGTATAATTCCCTTGAGTGAGGTGCTAAGAAGAATAAAGCCTGCCATCCTGCTCAGGCTTCCTGTTTTACCATATTCTTCTCCAAGATACTTCGCCAATATATACTACCTGCAACAAGACCCTTGCAGAGCACCAAATGGATGGGGCTGCTCGCTTTCAAATGATCAGCCTCCAGGACTATGGACTGAATAAATCTCTTTTCTTCTTTTTTTTTTTTTTACAGCTTTTAACTTTTTTATTTGCTCAAAGATCATTATTCAAAGTAACAAGGAACAATGTGTTGGGTAATTAGCACAGGAACAGGTAAAATTGATGGAAAGAATATCTATCGTAAGGAATGAAAGGGAAGACCAGAATTTTTGGTGAGGAGGTACCTGTGTTACACATGAAGTGGCATAGTGTCATTTGCAGATAGATATAGATTCGTCAAAATGTACATGTCAAACTCTTTTCTTCATAAAATACTCTCATGTTGTATTACACAACAGAAAATTGACTAAGATAATATATCCCATGTAAACAAAAAGTATTCTTACTCCTACTCATACAACAAAACTGGACCCCTGACTTGTTTCCTGTCTTGACTCATTGAATCTTCAGTCAGAATAAATATTGACATCTATAAGTTGTCTCATTTCTAACGCTGACACCCCACTTTGAATCTTGTCATTCCTAGCCAGAAGAACAGCCTTCTTCTGCTATCCTGTTCCCACATGTACTTCTGTCTGATTCATTCAGTTTCCTTATAGTTGGAGTGGTTTCCACCAAACACAAATCTGTTATGCAACTTAACTTTAAAAACCTATCATGGTTGAGCAATGCTCTCAGAATGGACTGGGCTGTTGGTGGCACAGTCCACAAGACTCTAAGTAAGTCTGATTTCCTCTTCAATTTTATGTTAGGCCACATTTGCTCTTCCTCATGAAGATCCTACCCACATCTTCCTGATGCTCAGCTAGCATGAGAACCATTGCTAAATTTAGGTAGCCAATTTTACATTCTCTTTTCTTTCCCTGGACTCTCACCTGTTACACTCAGATTCCTTCTCAGGCTAACCACTTAACCTTCTTGTATCTGCTCAAATATATTCTATTAGGGACACCTTAAATAATCCTAGCTGCCCCTAGACTAAAGGATGTACATCTGCTACCACATGCTTTTGCTAACTGGGACTCCATAGAGAAATGTCTTTAATTTTTTCTGCCCAGCATTTTGATTCATAAAAGTGATACCTCAGAACTGTAGTCACATGGTATTAACATTGTACTGATGATAGGATAAGCCAGGCATCTGGGTTTAGTACTTACATTAATAACAACTTTTCTAGACCACTAGTGCTGATTTTGTGGTCTTTAATTCACATATTTTTCTCTTAAGATGTGAGTATATCTGGATGAAACTCGCTGATATTTCCTTGTACATCTGCACTTCTTGCTCATGACTTTCCAAGTCTGACCTTGAAAAGGTTCATAAAAATATGAGTTGGGGGCTGGAGAGATGGCTTAGGGGTTAAGACTCTGCCTTGCAAGCAGAAAGTCCTGAGTTCTGGTCCTGGATCCCACATAAAAATGCCAGGCAGAAATGGTGGCAGCTTATACTTCTGGTCCTACTGGGAGGAGCCTGGGAAATCTCAGAGCAAAGCAAAGAGGTGCTAGAAGCAATCCAGGATGATTCCTGAAATCACCCTTGGTCCACCACAGGGACACAGACACACACACACACACACACACACACACACACACACACACACACACACACACTTAAATAATAAAGTTTTAAAAAAAGTTCCACTTGAATGTTGTACATACTCACTGCTTTAGCTAGGATCCAGTGAATAGGTCAAGTAGGGTGATTATGTCTACACCTGTCATGTTAAGGAGTGGTGTATTGTTACTTTGTGGCCAGATCAGCTACTGTTTTCTTCAGAGATGCCATATGTCATTCTGTAATGTCCACACTATGGGCTCTGTGACTTCATTTTTTGTCCATCATAAGTCTTCACCAGCTGGATCTGGATGGTGACATATCACTTCTGGGATGAGGCATTTACTCTCTTTCTCTCTTCGTTCTCTCTCTCTCTCTCTCTTCACTGTCTCTCTCTCGTTTCTCATTCTTTCTCTTACTCTCATGCTCTCATTTCTACTTTCAGTTCTAGTGTTCTTCTACAGTCCTCAAAGTCTTAAAGATCATGTATTTTAAATTACCTGCAATAAGGCAAAGGGAAGCTATAACTATGAGTGGTTCTGAGTGAGAAATTGTAGGCATCGGATAAACTCAATAATATTGTCATAATTTGGTGCTGCATACATTAATACAGTTTCTATTAATTAATCCTTGCTATGATAAAAAAAAAACTGTGAAAAAGGTTTATTTTTCTGAATTGGCCTAGCTCATTTTTCTCCAATTTTTACTTTCTCTACCTATTTTCCATATAATTCCTCCTCAATACCAGCTACTCTCTTTGCTTTCCTTTGATCCAAACCCTGTCACATTTGATTATTTGAAAAGAAAGTTTCTCCTAGTACCTCCTTTTTTCTCAGACCTGTTCTCTGGCAATAGTCCCTTAAGCCTGCGTGTCAATGCTTCTGTGGAAGGGACAACAGAATGTTAAAAGGAGGGAGAAAAGTACCATCAATACTGAGGTGACACTTAGCTAAAATGCTCTTTCTGAGGAAATCAGGGTGAGTTTCTGGTATTATAAGGAATCTGTTGAGAATCCATTTGTAGACCACACTGAGAGGACAGGATGGATGCAGAATGTATCTGCAAGCTCCTATCTGTCCCTTGTCTCTCACTGGCCAAAATCTGCTCTATATATTTAAGGCTGTGTTAATTGACTTCTCCAAACAGTCCTTTAAAAAAGATCCACTCTCGTGTCCCAAGGTTTTGTGTTTTACCCCATACCAGGAATGGAAGAAAGCACCAGATTTTTTCCTGGACCTACTGAATCACACTAAAGCATCAACACTGGTGTGTAAGGTAACAGACAAGATGACACACCAATGGCAGCCACATATCTCTAGCAAGTAGTCTACAACCATGGTCATAAAGGATAGTCTGAAAAAATATGCAAAAACCTAGCAAATGTTTTAGCTGCTCATAGGCCTCTAGACTTAGAGATTGCAAACTCTCCAGATGCAATGGCTAGCATTGCATGTGCTTTTGTCTTTCTTCAAGGTATCCTGCCCCTTGCTGTCTATAATAGTCCAAACACCAACTAACAAAAATAATCGTTTGAAAAATTGCAAAAATATTTAAAGAAAATTGAACAAAAAAACTACCATAAGATTAAGCTGATTCGATGTGTTTATTTTCCATGCCCGTTAATTCATTATTACAAACAAAACACGAGCCAGCTGAAAAAGCTCTTCTCCCACTATCTCTCCTCCATAATAGTCAATTCAGCAGTCTTTTGCATAAATTCAAAACCTCCAACGTAAACACAGGATCTTTCCAATTAACTCCAAGGGTAAGTTATCAACAAGTTAAGATATGACATTTCATTAGAAACTATCATAAGCCAAGAATGTCAAGGAACAGTAAAGAGTTTATTAGGGACTTAGGAAACCTATAATCACTCCATCTACTCTAGACCAGAGATGCCCTTAATTACAGTCAAGTTTTATACTACTTCTTCCTGGGTAACAGAGACAAGAAAAAAAGGGGAGGGAGGGAAATCACCAGAGCCATTCATTCAGCTACTGCTGTTCTCTGGGCTACATGTTTTTCTAAAGTAAGGTGCTATGAAGTTAGGGTAGTGTGGAACTCATGACTCAGGCTCCTGATTTAAAAATAGAAGAAAACCCCAGTTAGCCTCTCACTCCCACCTATAAGATAGTGATCAGCTGTGCCTCTACCCAGCATTTTTTTTTGACCTTCAGAAGATCCTATTGGCCATTTTCCATATTCTTGTTTGGAGCTGGACTATGAGATATGTCTATATAGAAAGTTGAAGCCATTGAAAGATACACTTTTTGCAAGCTTGAAGCTGTACGGTGTATATAGTGAATAGAAATATGGTTTGACTTCAGCTCTGAAAGGTATCTATGATGTGTGCTATAACAGAACTTGTTGGTCATTTGAGTATAGGTGTATTTCTTTCCAACTTTGCGACCTCAGTCACACAGCTACAGGAAAAAGGTGTCAATAGATCCATGCCAAGGTTAGGTAAAGAAAGATAAATGAAATTTTCCCTTTCCTGAGAATTATCATTCAAAAATCAGTACTTCCATGAAACCAGAAAGAAGTCCCTGTTCCTCATTTTAAGATATATAACTCTCAGAATAAGAAAGCTAAAGCAAACTTTGGTTACTCCATCTCTTTATAATTTACTTTCTTCATGTGTAAAATATGCATAATAATAAGTTCTATCTCATAAAGCTATCAAAATAAAGGAGTTACTGATAAAGTGCTTGTATATCGAAAGTGGCCTATAAAGATTCAATAAAAAATGAACGATTGAGTGAATAGGCAAATGAATAGAAGATCCAAAGTGTTCTCCTGTTCCTACTAACAATTCCCAAAATGCATCATTTCACTATAGTGACATGAATACATCCATGTTCATTGCAACACTGTTTACAATAGCAAAGTCATGGAGTCAACCTAAACACCCAACAGTTAACGAATGGATAATGAAAATGTGGTACATTTATACAATGGAATACTTCTCAGCCATAAAAAATGAATAATTAAGATTCGTTGGTAAATGGAAGGAATTAGAAGTAATTATACTGACCCAGGCATAGAAAGTTAGACACCACACATTCTCGCTTATAAGTGGATCCTAGTTACAAACCCTCTTAATGACATACTTAAAAGTAAATCTCTATAACACCCAATATAACCACAAAGGATTATAATTAGGAGGAAAGGGGAAAGGAAAAAAGCACAATTCAGAAAAGAAATTAGGCCATGGTCATGTACCTGTAAGTAGCACATCTGACACAGCTCACTCTCACTTCCCTACCTGTTCACTTGGGATTGGTGTGACAATTACTCTTAACTCTTGCTGTCAGAGAGCATTCAAAGTCAAGAAATTTAAGGGAGAAAGGAAGATATATTCAGCTTATGGTTCCAGAGGGTAGATACAGTCTTTTATGGCAGAGGCAGCATGACTGGCTGGCTGAAGCTACAGTCAGGCTAAGTTACCCCCATCTGTGAGACTGAGAGCTGCAAGACTGTTGCTCCAAAAAACACACCTCTGGAGCTAATCTGCCTCAAGATCCACCCCTTGTAATCATCTTCCTCCAGCAAGGCTCCATCTCTCAAAGGTGCCATGACCTTTCCAAACACATAAAACTATGGGAAACACATTTCAAACCACGGCAATTGGACAGGTTTGAAGTGCTGGGCATATCTCCCCAGTCATGGAGGGGAGAGGGGCTGACAGTTAGATGTTAGCCAGTTGGCAACCAGCAGACTGACCCCATTCACTACTGTGTCCTACTCCTATTCTTCCTTCTAATTTTAAGCCTCTTATTATATTAATTAATAATATTAAAAATAACTAATAATCATATTTGTAAATTGTCCTTTATAGTTGGTTAGGACAAAACCTCAACACCCAAACAGGATGCAGCCCAGTACAGTGCAAGAACCACAAAATGGAAAACAAAAACTAGCCATAAAGAATACCTATAACCCTACAATGTCCACATAGAACCAGACCAACCAAATCTCTCCCCATCCTAAATCTCAGGGAACTTGTGGAAGAGGGGTCAGACTGTAAGAACCTAAAGATGAGCAGATCCACCATTGTACAAGATATTCCACTCAAGTCAGAGCTGCAAAGATATTTAACCTTACCTGACCTGTACAATGGTTGGAATATCAACAAGTTCCCATAGACAGCATGGACAGGGAAGATGACTTCAGGCAGTAGGATCTTTAGAAGCAAGGAGTTACACAGATATAAAGGATTTCCCATTTTAGTGGGCAGCCCAAGAAGGGGTCCCAAGGTATGCTACAGAGTCCTGAACCCTCAGTAGTATAGACAACTCAGAGGGAAATTCAGGGCCCTATAAGCTGAGGGACTGGAGGGTGGGAAGAGCAGGCAGGAAACACCAAGAGTGAGGAGGGAGGGAAGAAAGGGGAGAGAAATGGAGGGGGGAAGGGAGAGTGGGATTGGGGGAAAGAAGGAGGGAAAAGGAAAGGAGAGGAAGGAGGAAGCAAGAGGGGATAGGATACCTACTTATTGAGCTTGTATAATTAGGTACAAAATAAAATATTAAAATAAATAAATGACATTACCTCTCAAAAGAAAAAAGTTCACATCAGAACATAAAACACACAGAAATTTGGAAACTGTTTTATTTCTTTTTATTTTGTAAGATACACATCTTCTGAAAGAATAAAAGGCTATCCATGTAAAAAAAATGAGTGAAAGCATGTTCTAGTCATACTTCTCAGTTATCATGACTGGAATTTTGCTTTCCCTGGTATCCAAGCGCCTGCTTTACACAAGCTGATGACCATGACGTATCACCTCACTGTCTCCAACCATCACCCCTACCTGTCATTCAATCTTAGGCTTCAGGGATTGTACTCATGAATTAATCCAGACAAAATTCCTCTGCACACTAAAGCCAGGTGACCAGGCCACCAAATCAACCCACTTTGCAAAATGCTACCATGAATATCATTAGGTGAGACATTCAGGTAATTAAATCGGGAAGGTATCACTTTGTTCAGAGAAGCGTCTTTTCAGATAGTTCTGTAGCTTCTTGTGAGAAAGAGCCCCCCTACGTGAAGGAGAATAAATTCTTTCCTGCTCATCCACAAGGTTGTACTTTGATTACACATTTGTTATAACATTTAAATTCCTTGCAGAAATGTTGATTGCATCTCATTCAATGCTGTAACCAATGCACCAACACACTGCTTCACACTCAGATGCATGTTTGATACTGAGTCGTATAGCTCCAGAAATATCACCTAACACATTTTCGAAAATCCCTTTTTTTTCTCCATCTCTCTTTAGGTTTGATTTTCTCAGAAACAATATCTGAACCCCTGGGCTTAAAAATCTGTGTTCATTTTGTTAAACTGTGACAGCATATTAATTTAAGAACTCCATTCTCTGGCCAAGCCTCACAAGAAATCATTTTCTCTGACAAACAGTAGAGGGGCTTGGAGTTGAAAATAGCTCTGCAAACTTGGAGCGGTGATTTCCTTCTGCTCAATGCTTTCTCTGTCTTTGTGAGGGAAAAAAGCTATCAGTTGCTGCCTGGGTGTGTACTCTGAGATTCTACCAGATAGAGTCTAGATAATAAATAATAGTTGTGAGGGGCTCAGGGGTTAAAGTCTTTGCCTCTCAAGCAAAATGACATGTGTTTAATCCCTGCCCCAGGTTTTTTGTTTGTTTGTTTATTTGTTTTATTTTTAAGCCAGATGGCTATAGCAGCAACTTGCAATACTGACCCTGAAAGGTAGAGATTGGGAAACCCCAGAGCAAAGCAATGAAGAGGTAGAGCAATCTACAATGATTCTTTGTCACCCTTGGGTCTTCACAGCCACACATACTCAAGTATCCTTTTGTACACACACACACACCTGTGAACATTGTACGTATTAATAAAAGTATTGCTTTGCAAGTCTCAAAATAATTAAAACTTTCAAAAATATATATGGGGGAGTGAGATGGATCAGCAAATGCCTCAGCAGGTGAACATATTTGCTAAGCCTGATAGCCTGACTTTGATTCTCAGAACCACATAGAGTGGAAGGAGAGAACTGACTCCTGAAGGTTGTTCTCTGACCTCCACATGTGCACTGTGTTACACATAGAAGCGCGTGTGCATGCACACCCATATACGCATAAATCATGCATACACTCCAGATTAATAGATACAAGAAAATGCTTGGGGACTGCAGAAAATTACTGAAGACCTTCCTACGCATTCATTTCTGCTTTGTAAAATGGCCCTGGTGCCTTGCGGAGCTGAATCTTAATATGGCATATCAGAAACTAAGACCTAATCGAAATGCAAAAACCCCTGACAGAACTAATAATTATGATCAAAAAGTCACAGACAGCCGATCTGAATGATCAGATAAGGGACTTATTTCCAGCCCACACTGTGAAAAGCTAATCTTCTCTGTGTCCTAATCTACTGACACACAGACTCTAGGCTGAAATAAGCTCTTCATAATGACTAATCTAGCTATGAATATAATTCTGCTGAGCAGAAAATGGGGGATTACAGCCCATATCAGGAAGAATTGGTTTCTTTTCCCCACTCCCCACACTTTCAGATATTTTTCTTGAAATACTATTTTGGTTGTTACTGCCACCTTAAGGACATGCGAAGCTGTGACTTCAAGTACAGAGTATTCCATAATGCCACAGAAAAAAATGTGCAGAGCACAGAAGATCCGACAAAGTTTATACTCATGCTCTCTGAGGAAAATAGTCTACTAATTTTCAACTCATCTGTTCTAGGGTTTAAAAATGAAGTGGCAAATACAAACACTGCATTTATAATTTCCACATAATGGAGAGCTGTTCCTTTAGACGCATCTATAAAGAATTATTCAATTATGGGCAGACGGTGCTTGATAATGCACGCTTGAATGACTGTTTCACAGCTCAAAACCTTGCCCTTTCTAACCACAGCAACTGATTGCTCGCGATGCAGATTCTAACACTCTAAGAACTAGGCTAGGATTTAGACTGAAGCCACTTGCTTGCTATGGCTGGTGGTGAGCTCATGCCTCACAGAAGTCATAGAAGACCAAGACCACGTTGCCTTGACATCTCAGTACAGGTGTGAGTCACAGAGAAAATCATGGGAATCCAGATAATAGAATGAGGAGGAAGAAAGCAGGTGCTTTTAGAAGGCAGCCCCAAAACTACTAGACTCCTGAGGGGCAGAACTGTAGCAGTGTCTGCAGACACCTACTGTTCTTCATACTAGACTTTTATGTGTATAATCTCTAAATTTATTTCTGTGGCACATTTCCATATTGCCTTTCAGTAAACTATCTTTTTAATTTAGCTCATCTGAGTGGCCCTCCATTTCTTCAGGTCAGAAAGTTATTTGATTTGGCTACTTATATCCCAATCAAAAACTGAAGAATTGAATGTAGCTTCAACTTTGAAACATGCACAAGTACTCAGCTGAGGGGGAGGAGGCATAGCTTGGTCTAAAGTGCTTGCCTAAGCACTGTTTACAATAGCAAAGTCATGGAATCAGCCCAAATGTCCCACAGTTGACGAGTGGATAAGGAAACTGGTGCGTCTATACAATGGAGTACTACTCAGCCATCAAAAATGATGAATTACTGGAATTTGCCGGGAAATGGATGTCATTAGAAACAATTATATTAAGTGAAGTATCCCAGACCCAGAAAATTAAGCGCTGTATGTACTCCCTAATAGGTGGCTCCTAGTACCAAACCCACCCAGCCCACCTACAGACAGTAATTCCAAGGATTATGAACAGGAGGGATGGGGTAGGAGGGCCACACCAGAAACAAGGAGAGAAGGGACCATGTTACAGCAGGGAAAATAGGCCTCCACCAAGGACCCAAATAAATAATGAGACATTTGATTAAGTTCACAGCCTTTTGTTCCTGATCATTTACTACTGAGGGGGTGTGATCTCACCAGAAGAGGAGGGCATATAGTCTGGCAGATAAAAAGTAACCATTTTCCAAATGGGTGATAGACCCCTCCCTCACTGTGGTTTCCCACTTTTATTACATCTACCTTTGAATGTGCTTTTATCACAAGACTCTAACAGCTTTTTGTCTCTGGCCAGGGGGTAACATACAATGCCCACCAGGATGGAGTGAAGGGCATTGCAGGAGCAACGAAACTGCAAAAGAAAATCAACAAACCACAATCCAGAACTTCAGAGACTCTATATCAACCACCTAGAACTAGGCCAGCTTAGTCTCTCCCCATCTTGAAGCTCAGGGAAATTTGCGGAAGAGGGGGCGGTAAGAGTGTAAGAGCAAAAGGATGGGAGGAGCAATGATATGTAAGATACTCTATACTAGTTAGGGCTGAAGCAATCATAATTGGACTTTGCATGCCGTGCGCATTGTCCAACACACTGTTGACTTCACAAAGTCTAGCATTTGCTAAAGGCACCAAGATCCTTGGAGGCAAAGGATTGGCAGCCACAGCAGTGTTCCTATACCTAAGGGGAACACGGGAAAGGGTTCAGGGAAAGGCCACTGGGTCCTTGTACGTCATCGGAGAGGAGGGCCCAGAGGAAAATCAGACATGCACAAGAAAGGACTCTCTGGGAATTGGGGTGGGAGGCACTGGGGGATGGAGAGGGAGAGGGGTGGGGAGGAGGAGCAGGGGGTACGGGGGAGGAGGAGGGAGGGAGGGAACTGGTGTACCTAATAAGTTTGTATGAGCTGAGATTAAAAAAAAATACAAAAACAAAAAAAAAAAGTGCTTGCCTAGTAAACTCAGTTCAATTACCAGAGCCCACATTCAAAAAGAAAGAAAAGCTGGTATACTGGTGCACTAATAATCCTGCACTGGGGGGGGGGGGCAAAAATCAGCAGATTCCGCAGACTCACAGACCAGAGAGCCTAGCACACTTGTTGAGTTCCAGGTTAATAAGAGAATGTGTCTCAAATAACAAGGTGAACAATGACTGAACAATGACCTCTACAACACACGCGCAAGCTTATATTCAAATATGCATATACATACACATGTACACAGTACATAGTTATGCACACACAAAACATACCTGAACACATGATTGACACATTCCCCAAAAGTGTATACTAAAATTTTGAGTCAAGTAGGCATACACCTTAGAACTTTGGAAATAAATGTTTCTCTACTCCTTCTAGAACCTAGAATCTCTCATTGAGATTCCATGATCAAATCATGACAGAACCCAAGACAAATGGATTAGAAAAATACAGTGGGTTGGGTATTTGCAACTCTTCAAATTTAAACATTGAGATTCTACTCCCATTGAATGATACAAAAAGATGGACCTTTGGGAAGTAATTAGGTCTTGAATGTCAAACCTCCTGAATGAGTTTTTTAATAAGAAGAGAGAATAAACTATTAGATGGCACAAGAAGTTAGCATTTTGCAGCCCATGAGAGCTCTCATCAGAACACATCCTATCTCTGACTGTCAGTCTCCTTAACTGGAAAATGTTAATTTCTGAGTTTCTCTTTCACCTCTCTTAAAGATGATGCTTAATATTTATTCCATAGCAAGAATTATTTCAATGTGTGTACATGGCTTCTCTACCAGGCAACTCAAGTACACCTGTGTGTATATCATCTCAAACGTTTATTATAGCTCTTCAGATTTTAGAATCTTCTAGTTATTTTGAAACAGATCATAAATTGTAGCTTACAGTTACCAGGATGAAATAATTCTTCCTATCTAGCTGGACTAGGGTACCCATTATTCTCTCTGTGCTTCTCTCCACACATAGACAAAAGTCCACATGTTTGGACTCAGTTGTGGAGGTTTAAAATCATGATATAGTACATCACATTGACATAGAATAGTATCATTAAATTTCTATACTCATGAGCCACTTTTTGCATAGAGCTTTGCAGCAGTATTTTGAACCTAAAGACAAAATAGAACACCATCTGGTCCAACTTCTCTGTCTGGAAAGCATGGTTTGCTAGGGCATCCCCAGCAAGATTTGCTGAAATTGCCACAGGATCAGAAATGACCATATGAAGGAGAAATGTACATACCAGACAATAGAAAGGTTGAATTGTGAGACAGTAACAACAAAATCTTTTCTAAACTATCACTTTTGAACTAGACAAACCATGCCTGGAAACAAAATGCCATATTTTTTTAGTCTTATGATTGAAAATATTATAAAACTGTCTCAAATAAAAGTGACAAAAATATATGTGAAAAATAATATTAGAGACCTGTTCCAGGCAGATGCATGTCATGAAGATCAATAAAACTGTGTTTGGGGATTTCATGATGTAGATCACATTTAATTTTTTAAATTTGAAACTTATGATCTCTCTTCTTATTTAAATAAATTCATTTTGTAATAAAATTTACATATATAACTATACAGCTTTTTTAAAGAGAAACATTGGTTTATTATTTGTCTAATAAACTTTTTTCTTTTTTATTATATTTTTTCCCAATCATACAAGCTTAATAAGTACCCCAGTCCCCCCCTCCATCTTTCCCCAGTCCCCCTTGCACCTCCCCCCCTTTTTCCCCTTCCTTTCACCCCCTCCCTCCCTTTCTGCCAGTGCCTCCCCCTGCCCTCCCTCCCATTCCCTGGAGCATCCTTTGTGTGAATGACAAACTTCCTTCTGAGTCCTCCACTCTAGTGAGGTGTAAGGACTCAGTGGCATTGCCCAGAGCCCTTTCTTGGGCTCCCCTTTAGTATGGGAACACTATTGTGACTGTTAATCCCTTGCCTCTAGGATCCTAGTGTCTGTGATCCATGCTAGACTTTGGGGGATCATTGACATGTCAGCCATTGCGCAGGTCATGCAAAGTCGGATTATGGCTACTGCTGCCCTAACTTGTGTGGAGTATCTTGCGTATCATTGTTCCTCCCCATCTTTAGACTCTTACAATCTTACCACCCCCTCTCCTGCAAATTTCCCTGATGGAGAGAGATTTGGCTGATTTGGTTCCAGGTGATTAATGTAGAGCCTCTGATGTTCCCAATTATGGTTTGTTGTTGTTTTCAGTTTTGCTGTTCCTGCACTGCCCTTGGCAGTCACCTCTTAACCAGAGTTAAATGGAATCTTACTATAACGGTAGATTCAAAGGTAGATGGAATAGGAATAGGAGACAGCAGTGAGGGGGGAGTCAGTCTCCCCTTTGCAGGATGGTTACCATCTATCTGCCTGACTCTACACCCTCCCTGACTGGTGAGATCAAACCCCCTCAGATGCAAGTGACCAGGAAGGAAAGTGAGTGAACTTAACTAGATGTCTCACTACTTACTTGCAATACTTGCTGGTGCCCTATTTCCTCTACTGTAGCATGATCCCCTATCTACTTATTTCTGGAGGGGCCCTCCTTCCCCTTCCCTCCTGTTTTTAATCTTTGCAATTACTGTAGGTATTACAGAGATTTATCTTTGAATATGTCACTAAGTGGGTTTGGTACTAGGATCTACTATTAGGCAGTACATATGGTGCTTAATTTTCTGTGTCTGGAATACTTCACTCAATATAATGTTTTCTAATACCATCCATTTTCCAGAAAATTTCTTTAATTCATCTTTTTTGATGGCTGAGTAGTATTCCATTGTATAAATGTACCACATTTTCCTTATCCACACGTCCACTGTTGGGCATTTGGGTTGATTCCATGACTTTGCTATTGTAAATAGTGCTGTTATGAACATGTTTGCGCTTGTGTCATTGAGGTGAATTTTTGCTTTATGGGGGATTATTCCCAGAATTGGAATAGCAGGGTTATATGGCATTACAATCTTTAATTTTTAAAAAATCACCAGACTAACCGAGTTATATCTTCAGAACCTATTGACAAAACAGTGTTGCAGTTACTGTGCATGCTGCTGATAAAATCACCATCAAATGTCTTAAGGGAACAAGGTGGTTATTATGCTTGTCTGATAACAGTTCTTGGTCCAGCTTGGCAGGAGAGTTCACACCTATACTAGGGCCTACGGAATTGGCAACACCATATCTACATAGCAGCTGAGAGAGGGACTATCTTTATTTGCCAGACCAACATGAATAGCCAAGTATACTCAAGGATATCCCCTTGCTCAAATAGCTCCCTTCATTTTATTCAACTGCCCGGGTACTAGTCCTACCCACCATGGGCTGGGTTTTCCTCATCAGTTAAATAATATCCAGCACATTCTGCTCTGGGCTTAACTCAATTACTAATTATCTACAAATGTGCCCTGAGCGCAAACCCTTAACCATCAGTTTGACACCTGCACCTAATTGTGAAAGGAAGGGTGGTTGGGGAAGAATGCTAAACAATTTAAGAGTTTGCAGTATAGGAAAAAGGACTGGGATATAAATCCCAAGATCCCATGAGATGGTGATCCGCCTGAAATTGCAGTCTCAGAGAGAAATACCTGACACTCCCCAGAACAAGCTGACTAGCCATACTCATCCTATCAGTGAGCTCTGGATTTAATTAGAGATCTAGTTTTAAAGCAGTAAAGTGGAAGAGAGTGGAGATGATTTGGATAAGAAATCTGTACCTCCACAAGCCCGCACACTCATGTGTGAGCACACACATACATGCACCTACCCACATACAAATGTGCATACACCCAGGCATTCACCCCATATACACAACACATGAAAATGAGAAGAAAGTTAAGAAAAAAAGTGGGGCATGGTTGTGCATGTGAGTATTCCACACTCTGGGAGGCTGAGATGGAGGAATCCCTGATCAAAAAACAAAAGAACTACCCAAGCAATGACACTTGAGGTGTATTCTGGTCTGAACTCACATATACAAACACATGTACGTCTACATGTTCGCCCCCTACATGAACTAACACTCCTACATGTGTATGCACACATCTGTATATCTTCACACAAACATGCAAAATAAAATGTGCCAAATGCTGTCTCCTATACTCTCCCAAACCAATCATTCAATTTTCCTTCTTAGTCTTCTTTGCTGTTTCTAGACTATTTAGGACACCAGGAAACTCATACTATTCACTTCCTCCAGGACTCACACAGAGGAAGCTCCCACCTGCCAAATAAAAGGCTGGAGAATCAAGTTCTGCAGGAACTGCAGAACTGTAGGAAGACCCAAGTGAAAGGAAGCCTTACATATGGCACCCAGCACCTGATCAGACTGACAGCATTTCCTGCATCAACTGGCATTGACATCCATCATTGTGAAAAACCGTTGGCCCAGGTGACATTTTAGCTTTATTTCCCAACGCCTTTTCTGTGCTTCTGTGAGGTAAATAGAGAGAAAATGTGGTTTAACTTGTGGTGCTTTTTGATTTGGAGTATGAGGGATTTTTCAAATAATGAAAAAGCCTGGCCACCTGGGGCAAAGACATTCACTCAGTGAACAGGAAAAAAAATATATATATATATCTATATTGCTCAAAGAAAAATGAACTGAGAATTCCCTGAGACCTTTTTCCTGAAGAATCTGCTGCTGAAGACAGTTCTGCTGTTGGAGCTACACAAAGCCCAGAGGAGAAATCCCCAGTGGAGCTGAAGATCTTCAGGCTGTCAAGGAGAATGGGCACAACCATTTGAGAATTTTGTGAACAACTTCCCACACCTCAGAGGCTCTTTCTTTAACCCACAAATAATCTAGGTGATAAGAGATGAGTGTCATATACTCCTTGGAACATCAAACTAGTAGGAATGGAATAAGCGTAGAGGTGTCAGACTTTCTTTTCCTTTTAGCTCAAAACTGGGAGACCACAGCAAGTCAAATGAAAAAGACCACCATCAGCAGGATAGGGAAAAGCATATTGTCTTATGCTGAAGTAGAGAGAAGTCTGAATATTTTCTGAATAATTCAGATGTCAGCATTCCCTAAATATGCTATCTTGTTTGCAAACTGAAGATAATATTGCTACTGAAGAGCGCTGATTCGTCTCCATCTGGAAGACCATCACACGAACACCTAGACTTTTCTCTTTAGAAAGAGAAAAAAAAATCTATAGTACTGAGTCTGAAGTGCCACCTAGCAATTAATGCCTGAAAGTCGAGTGGATTTTGCCATTTTGGAAGAATTTTCCAAATTCCCCATGTGGTTCAAAAATTTGTCAAGTTCCTTCTTCAGTGGTTGTAGTGTTCTGAGCTAGTGGCCTCTGCACCGATCCAGATATCAATGAAGTTCTGCAGCATGCTTCTCCTGAGAAACCTTGTAAATTGACTCAACACTGTGAGCCTCAGAGCAAAAGGCAAGGACTTCAAGAGCAGTGCCTCCACCTGAACTTCCTCCCACTGGGCTCCAGCTCTCATGATTAGGATGGCTATGTCATAGCAGAGATAAAGGGATCCTTTGGATCCATAAAATCTTTAGTGTTCCATCCTCCAAATTCTTTTAAAATTTTCAAAATGCTGGGCTCCTCAGGACTCTACAGTTGACCACTGTGTACTTTGACATTCCCTTTCCAAACAGGATCCTTGGTGTTGTAACCTAAGAGGCAGATACAAGCTGAAGGTCAAATTCTGCATGCCAAATTTAGTTGTGCATCAGAAAAAGAAAAGAAAAGAAAAGAAAGAAAGAAACAAGAGGATTTTTTTAGGATCCTGCCACTACTGAAGTCTCTGGGATGATGTAATAAATAACTCAAAATTTTCCTTCATGACTCTGATAAGTAGGTAAATTTAATAGTGTCAGGTAAAGAACATTCCAGGAAATGTTACAAAGCAGAAAAGGACTCAGGAGGAAAAAGGCAAAATAAAAGAAGACAAAAGCTACAAAGACTTCTCTTGTCTTCTACAAATATCAGTTAGGCCTTCTTTGGTCAGCTTTATTGTAGAGGTCACCCTAAGGAAATTTTTGAGCTTTGAAAGAAATGATTAGAAGATTGCCATTTATGCAAGACTCTAGGTCAGTTGTATTTCTCTATGACAATTTAGATATGATTTCTGGAAGATTCAATAAGAGCTAAGTGATTAATAGTCAATGTGTATTTCCTTGCTGTGAAAATTTTCTAAAGAAATGTAAGATCTTCTATCACCCACAGAGCAAGTCTTGTGATATAAGATCACAGGATATGGCATATTATAATCTTTGAGAATTCAATAAGTCTTGATTCCCAGATAGTCAGCATTTATTCATTTGACAGTCATAAGAAAGCATGATTGTACAAGGAGTTTGACTGTTGAGTAATTGCATTTCTCATTGGAAATTCAACATTCAAACTTCATTTTTATAATCATGTTTAAGGTATATAGAAATGTTTTTAAGTCTGAAATGTTCATTTTACTTCATAAAACTAAAAATTTTAAATTATTTAATGGTACACATGCTCGAATTCTTACCTACATTTTTTAAAAGCTTAAAAAAAAAAACGATTTTTTCACAATCTAGTTGACAGCAAAGCCTGACCTTAATTAAATTACTTTCATGACAAAATCTGACCTAAAGTGTTATATGGTTATGCACAGCCTTTACCTGTCACACTTAGTCTAAATACTCATGCATTTCACTAAAGAATTATGAATATACTTAATTATAGCTTGCATCTTCAGATTCTGCTAGGAGTATTACATACAATAATGAACACTGCCCTTGTATTAGCTGAAAAATTATAAATTCCTGAACAAGATTGACTCTAAAGGTTTCAGAGAAAAGGCTGGAGAGCCAAATTGTTGAAATAACTTTTTATTTTACTTTTAGAAAAATAACCACTTCTATTAAGAACTGGAAATCAGATGTCCATTAGAAGTCATGACTATTATCTGGCATTTACTCCTCAGGTGAAAAGAAGCAAGCAAAATCATTCTCAGATTTGTAAAATTTTAATAGAGTGTCTACTATACATAAGGAACTCTATTCTGCACTCTTACATCCATTATTAGGTCTCATTTGTAGTTGTATTCTAAGTAAATTATCTTTTTTTAAATTATTATTTATTCAATTGTGTGCGTGTATGTGTGTGTGTGTGTGTGTATGCGTGTATGTGTGTATGTGTGTGTAGAACCACGGACGAATTCGGGAACCACCACTGCCTCCAGCTCCTCCTTGTTTACTCTGCCCCGGGATTCACAGACTCCACCTACCAGGACCAGAAACGCAGGCCGCCCCCGCTTCCGCCCGGCATCTATACGTGGGGTCTAGGATCCGAACTCAGGACCTTCTGCCTGCAAGGCAGAGGCTTAACCCCTGAGCCACCTCTCCAGCCCCTAAGTAAATTATCTTTGAAATATATTACTATATACACAAAGCAACCTCACTGAGGTTTTGTGCCTTGCAACAGACATGTGAGCTGAGAGAAATACAATCATCTTTCGGATCTATTGTCCAAGAACTTCACCAGCCTTGTGCATCCTTCTTCCAAAGTTAAAGATACTAAAAACACTAATGGCTTGCTTTTGAACTTTCCACCATCCAGATGGTAAGAATCCAACTCCTTTTGTTTAGAAACCATTAATAATGTCTTATAGATATCTGAACAAACTAAAATGGCTGCCAATATTAATTAACATAAGACTAGAAAGAAAAGAAAGTCTTCCATGTCAATTTTGTGGTGAATTTCTTGCTGGGGCTAAAAAGATGGCTCAAGACTTAAAGTCTTTGCTTTGCAAACAAAAAGACCTAAGTTTGGATTGCCAGGTGGAAATGGAAGGGCCCTGTACTTCAGATCTTGGAAGGCAGAACTTGGGAAACCTCAGGGCAGATCAACAAGGAGGTAGAGCAATCCAGGATGATTCCCAAAGTCATCCCTGGTCTTCAAATGCACACACACACTCAAGTGCCCACTTGTACACACAAAGAGATATGCAGACACACAATCGATCAATTAATCAGTAAATAAATGAATTACTTGTTTGATGCTATAATCTAAATTGTGTGATCCCATACACAACTCAACATATGTTGAAGCCAAGCCTTATTCACAGTGTGGTAATATTGGGAGATGGTACCTGAGGGAGCTAATTAAATCATGAGGTAGGACCTTCAGAAAAGCATGCATGTTTTTGTTCCTCTTTCTACCCTCCCCAAGCCACTGTCTTTGTCTGTTCCCCTCCTTTCTTCCTCAACCTCTGCTGCATAGGAAAAAGATAATCCTCTCAAGGCAGGAAGAGGAGACTCACTAGAACCTGACCTCTGATACACTGATATCAAATCCCATCTCCAAAACTGTGACAGCATCGATTTCTGCTTCTCAAGCTGCAATGTTTCTGGCATTCTGTTAGAGCAGCCAGATGTCAAAAGACTGAAATGTATCACTGAAAACTTTATTATTCCAAGGTAGCTAAAATTTTGTATTTTTAAATACCTTCTCTCTCCCCAGACCATGGGAGTCACCTTGCTACTCTGTTTTAGGAGACCAACCTTTTTTTTTAGATTCCATGTATGAGTAAAATCACACAGTGTTTGTCTTCTTGTACCTACTCTATTTTACATAATGGTTCAATAATCGGTTACACTGCATAGTGACCATAGTTAAAAATAAAAGTGTCTTATATAATTACAAATTACCTTTTGAAAACAGATTAATAATACTTTTTGCAAACAGATATTAAATAAATCGAGGTACTAAATGTTAATGTTAATAAGTTAAATATTAATAAATAACTTCATTTAACTGTTCATACTGAATACAAACAGATAAAAATATCCTGTCATATATGCTACTGATATATCTAATCATTAGTCAATTTAAAAATTAAATAATTTGTAAAAGATCAGAACATGCTAATTTCATTAGAATTACTAAGACAACTACAAATATTAGAAAAGGTTAACTAAGTATAGCATATGACTGCCTAAAACAAAAGAATAATTACAGTAGCAATTATCATTGAATGCTTACAATGTACTTTGTAAGCTGTGTTATCTCCAGTTTCCATCACACCTACGTTTTATGCTTGTGATTCTGTTTCCAGATGCTTAGTTTAGCTGTCCAGAAGCAGCAGAGTGGATACTCAAGCTTCCATCTTCTACTCCTACTAAGTTTGCCTGACCGTGAAAAGAAGCATGCACAGTAGGCTTTCATTAAACCTAAAGGCAAGGCTTTATTATAAGCAGGGTGAAAGGTGATCGCCTGGCTTGGCAACAGAATCTACTCAACCCCAACAATTCTTTTTCCACATCGTTGAGATTGCACCTTTCTAAACATACTCATTTTTCTGGAGAATAGGTTATTCCTTGTTTTCTAACTTGAAAAAGCTCATGTAGTGATAACAAATGAACCTTACAGGACTTTGGCTCCAATGTATTTTTGTCTGTTCTGTTCAAGTAGCAAACTTTAAACACCTGTTAGATGCAAAAGACATTACAACATTTAGGAAAAGAAAGGTAGGCAGAATATTCTTCTAAGATCCCTTGCAGGGGAGAACTACCAGTTTACAAAAGACAAAAGCGGCACTTTGCATGTTTAAAGGCACAAAGCAATTATCTATCTATTTGGATAGATAATTTGGACAAGGGGTGAATAAAATGTCCCATCCATCAGTCTCCAAGTACCTATGCACACATGCATCTTAGCCACTGTTTTGTGTTGTTGTGCAGGTTCTACTAAAAAAAATTAAAGTGAAAATCAAAATTAATTAGATTTGAGTCTTAAATTTAATCAAGTTCCCCTCAGTTTATATTCATTATTTCTATTTAGAAAGAAAAAAAAGCAAAAAAAAAATTTCCCATTTCTCTCTTCTTTGGCCAGTACCTATCATGAATATAGTGCTTTGTATCTCCCCTTACCCTGAATTTATTTGCCTTTTATATTTTGTAGACCTTTGCAAGTGTCTGGTAAACACAAGTTCCAGTATTTGGTGCATAATAATATTTAGATATGGATCTAAAAAAAAGCATAGCATATTTATAACACGTTATGAGTTTACCCAATAGAAGGGTAATTGCAGTGTAATTCACCAAGTCCCCCTACCAAGTTGCCCATGATGGAATCTAGGCCCAGATGGCATCTGGCTGACCACACCACAGCATGTAGGACCATAACTGCACTCACACAGTCTTATTCCTAACAAGAACTCAGTCACCCGACACCTCTGGCTCTCATCATAGAGTCATCTAGGAGGATGAGCTTAGATATGCAGTAAATTGAATAACTCAAAATAACAACAGAAAAGATGTCCTGGGCAGAGTATTAAGACAATGTCCCCTGTGGGAACTGAAAGAGGTCAGAAATTGTCTCAGGTACCTGCTGGCAAGGAAGAACCTTTCTCCCATTAAGCGTGAGATAGTAATGTTTATCTAGACATCTGCTTTCCCAACAACAGCAGTACTGCGAAGGTTTAGTTTTCATTTTTCCCCAGTGCAGTCTCCTGACACTTATTACAAGTCAAGCAGCAATATAGTGCTGTCCTCCAGGGAGAGAACTCTCATTTTGCCTGTCTTGTGAGAGAGAAGGCAGAGGAAGGATGCTATTCATTCTCCGTGTAAATTTCTTCTCACCTGCTCCTAATCAAAAAAGAACCAAGGAGCTTACAAGTGGGCACAGCTGGTGAAAGTGTTGGGTGTTTTCTACTCGAGGAATCCACTTCTTGGCAATTAGTTTCTAAATCTATCATTTAATCATTAGCCCAAAAGGACACTGAAAATGAACACCTCTATACTATTTACATATTTAATCACATGCAATTTCTGACTTTTAGATCATGACAATTAGTTGGTTTCCATGTCCTTTTTCCAATATTTCAATGATTCATCTCTCTTATTTGGGTGTCTTCCTGATATTTATGCTGTAATAAATTGTCCTGTTGCAGCATCATTACACGAGCAGGCTATTGCAAACAAATTTGCTTCGTGCTGTCCTAAATAATAATGACTTCTCGAAGAAGCTGTGTAAGGTTCTAGTTAATGAGATATATGTTTATAACTGCAAACACCCTGTTTTCCTTTTATGCATGAAATCAATTAAGTGAAATCAAATGAACCTGCTCCCTTTCCATTTTACATGAGGTCAATAATGAAGGCATTCTTCCAACTGAAAGTAATGTTTGCTAAGCTGTTGGGTAATTAAACCAGTATGCCACACAACCCTAAAATGAAGCTCTAAAGTTCCATAGACTACCCAAAAGTAGCTCAAAGTTTTAACTGAGGCCTGCGCATATGTATGTAGTAGATATGTATATGTTTGTGTATTTCTGTGTGGAGACTTACGTGGAGACAAGAGGACGATATTGGATGTCTTCTTCATATGTAAATGTGTGGAGATATGATAAATATGAAATAAATGGATAGATGGATAGGTAGGTAGGTAGATGGTAGATAGATACATAAATAGATAGAGAGAGATACATAGATAGATACATAGATACATACATAGATCCTCCTGTCTGCACCTCCCCAGTGCTAGGATTACAGGTGCATGTAGGCACTAGGGATCCAAACGCAGATTCTCATGTTTGTGCAGCCAGCACGTGACTCACTGCACTGTATCTACAGCACAAAGACAGCCTTCCAATGTTGTTCACAAGATCAATCACTACAGCTAGCAGTTGTATCACTGTGTGCACACACATATGAAGTCAAGCTGGACCAACCTTTCCTGAGCACAGGCACCATATCTTCCAAAATTGAACTGATAAGGACACCTAGAGGAAGGTTAAATGAAGAAAAGCCAGCTAAGAATATAGAGGGATGCTTGGTACAGTGATGTTTATAGCTATTTTAACTTCTTGATGTTAATCTATGCACATGAATAGCCTGCAGTATGACATTACTGTAGCATGAAATCCTTACTAGATTTTTTAATTTTCATGGCATATTAAATAATCACAAGGCAAGTCTGGTAGCCATGTTCTTAGGGCCAGCTCCACTGCAAAAATGGTGTGATCTGGAACTTAGTCTAATTCAATTGCAAAACAGGGCAGCTGGATTCCAGATTCAAAAAAGCCAGTTTCCTTTATGAGGTCATTCCCACTCATTGGCTCTAGACCTAAAGGAGCGGGAGGCAAGATACTGAATTTGGAAAAAACTCATCGCTTCAGAGAGCCACAGATCATGTCTCTTGACCTGAAACCATCGGGAATTGCTGCATCGAAAAAGCAAGTCATGGGTACACTTACCAAGCATGTGCAGAGGGTCTATTTTATACTTGAGATGAAGTTTCTTTCCTTTCCCCTCTGAATCACTAAACAACTCAGCCCCCATTTTAATCAAGCAGAAGAAATTATCTGGATACTTCTCAAAAATCTCAAGTGCCAAATTCAGTTGCTCTGGGCAACTGGAACAAATTCAGACAGAAACAGGGCTTTCAAGGAAGGTTTGCACATACCAAGCATATTTTATTATGAAGAAAAGAACTCTTCTGACTTTTAAAGTAATCCATGCTTGTAATTAATTTTTTAGGTAAAAAGACATAAGAAATACAGTTCTCTCATTTCTCACAGAGATTATTGCTGATACATAGTCTACAGTTTTCTCTAAGCATCCATGCATAGGTGATAGCTAGATAGATAATAAATAAATGATGCATAGATAATAGAAATAGGTGTTAGATTGATAGATAAACAGATAAAAAGATAGACCAATGCATGCACATGCACATACATGCATACATACATATATACATACAAGAATAAGTCACTATGCAGTCTATCGTTTCACTAAATATACAATCATGTCTTTCCATAGAATAAATGTGAACTTAAATGTACCTTGTAAGCTTTAATAGCTCCATTGATTTCCAATGTCCTTGTATAGTAAATGGTTTCACATGCATGTGTAAGCATGTGTGCTTATATTCATAGGGGTACATGTGTGTAGGCTGTAGTTGCACATGTAAGCATGCATGTGGAGGCCACGGGACAATCAGGGGTGTCATTCCATAGACTCCATCCTCCTGGGGTTTATTTGTGATGTGTGTGTGTGATGTGTGTGTGTGTGTGTGTGTTATGCATAAGTATACACATTTATATGTACTGTGCTCACCTGTACACGCACATGTTTTTGAGACATCTCTATCACCAAACCAGGAACTTCTTTTCTTAATTTCTTTATATACAAACTGGGTTTATGTCTTTGCCATGATCCCCTCCCCCAATTTCACTCCTCTTCCACATTCCCAATTCACACATTCTTCTCCCACCCTTCCCTCCTTTCAGCCATCTTGTCCTGTTCCACCCACCCCCCTCCTATCCTTTTGTTTGTGAGTACCTCAGGACTCCCTTTGGGGTGCCTATGTTGGTAGGGGAGTTAGATTTCTGTTGTACTTCATGTGGCTCTTCAGTGGGTAAAGTCGTAGTTAGGGAGGTTCCTCTTCCCTCGTCCAGAACCTGACTATGAGACACTCTCTGAAAGCCACTGTATCTTCTAAGATCCTAGCTAGTCTTTGGAGAGATGCTGATATAGTCAGTTGTTGTGTAGATCTAGTGGTAGAGGTTCTCATGGCAGTCACTTTCTGGGTGCAGCAGCCCTGTGTTGGCTGGAGTGAATGTGTTGATCTGGAGTACCTCATCTCATCTTTAGTTTCTTACATTCTTACCCCCTCCCCCTCTTCTGCAAGATTCCCTCATCCTTGGTGTGGAATATGATCTTGATGGGCTGATTCAAGGCTGAGTATTCCAGCAAATCCAGAACTTGACATTTCTGTTAGACTGGTTGGAATACACCTGTTTTTTCACCACATCTGTATCTTGTGGAATTCCAGATACAAGTTTCCACTTCTGGCTTTTAGGAGATTCTGGGAATCCAAACTCAAGTCCCGTGGCACTTTTGATTCAGGGAGGCTCTAGTCTGGCTCCCGAATTCAGGAGGTCCAGCTACCGACAAGTCTGAACATATAGGGACATGCCCCGGACATGTCCCAATAGAGGAACCATGCAGAGGGATGAACAACCAATGGAAAGCGGCCTTCTAACCTGCCGCTGCAATGGACACCTAGTAAACAGATAAATGATTGGTGGCTATCCCCGGAGCGGAGGGATGGCAACACCTGATTGGACCCCTGACCTTATATAAGCTCAAACACGTCCTTAAATAGAGTCTGCAGCAAACTCGTCCTCTGCCTGCTGTTTTTCACCTGATTCCGGGGTCTGTGGCAACCCGCACCAGCTCAACTCCTTGGCTCAAGCCCCGCCTCCAGGCTCCCGCTGTTTCTCCCTCCTTTCCCCCCCGGCTGGCCCTGCAGGGATTTGGTAACAAAGTCTTCCTAATGGTTGCAGAGCAATGACTTTGCGTACTGAGCCAGCTCCTCAACTTGCACTTTGATTTTTTGAGACAAAGTTTTTACTGGCCTAAAACTCATCAGGTAGTCTAGGACTGGTCAACAAGCTCCAGAGAGCTACTTGTCTCCACCTCCACACCAGTTATGCCACTGCATCAGGCTTTTTGTACATAAGTTCTAGCTATCAAACACATATCCTCACGCTTACAAGTCATGTGCTTTATTGAGCTGTCTTTCCAGTCTCGTGAATGGTTTTCTTATTAATTCATATCTACCTATCTACCTATGTATCTATCTGTCTGTCAGTCATCTGTTTATTTCCTCCACAATGAAGTATACACAATGGTTCCAAACATCACAGCTACAGGCAAAAGAGGCAACCTGTCTGTCTCCATCAAAGTTACAATCTAGCAGGGATATCATTAGTATAGCAAGGTATTAGGAAACAAGACAAGACTAGACTGTAAGTATTACAGACACATATCTTTTTGGATACCACAATGTGCCCTTTGTTCAATTACAGCAATTAGACAGTGTCAATGTCTATTACTATATGAGGACTAATTCCCTACTCTGCAATCAACATTCTAGATAAGGTGGACCTGATGTTTACACTGGACCTCCTAATAATTCTCATTTTTCTGTGCTCTAAAATCTTCTCTGGAACAGGAGGAGGAAATGAATTTTCCTCACCCTCTGGCTTCTGCTGCCCACACTGAATGCCAGTTTCTCAACCATAAGCCATGGGTGTCCCACCGAGCCTAGATGAGAATCCCATCTCCACGGATTTTTCTCCCCTCTACTCAAAATTAATAACTTAGACAACATTACTTTTACATGAGCATGTGCTGCTATTCCTGAACTGCTTTGGTGGTGGTGGTGGTAGTGGTAGTGGTGGTGGCTGGTATTTACTACATACTCAACTGAGGCCCTTTCTTTTCTTCCTCTTCCTAGCAGAGCACACTGAAGCGTTGCCTCTAATTTTATCAGTCCAGGCAGGTATCTGAAAAACCAAGCAGCTCAGATTCTTATGAATTATCAAAGTCTGCCATGATTCCAAAGGTGAATGGTAAAGCTGTAGATCAGCAAGAACAGGTTCCTCTGTGCCAGCATGGATCTAGCAGTTCTGTTTTAAACTGGGATTGTCTGCTACTTCCAACAAGTCACCAATAAGCAGAAAAGACAGAGGGCCCCTTAAACATCACCCCAAAACGTGACTGTAACTGATATCGCCAAATAAATACATTATATAGATATAGATATATTTCAGTACATATATATACCAAGTGTTATCTATGCTGTCAGCATTGTTGCAAATACTATGCATACAGTATACAACATTCCTTGAAGATAGACCCCGTTGTTACCTGTTAGGGACAAGGAAAGTAAGGTGTAAAACATTGATTTTCTCAAGAAATCAAACTTTTCAACTCAAGATGCTAGGTCTAGTTGGTACTCTCAAACATGCGAATATTTCAGTTTAAGCTTGTGTTCATGTACACATACATACACAAACATACAGACTCCACAAATCATCCAGACAAATATAAGACACCATACATACTTATGGCTCATATACATATACATGCTACAAAACCACACACACGCATCATACAACATACATACCTGTCACATGTTACATGCATGTTGTACATTACCTACCAATGCATAGCACATCCCAAGATATCTCACACATGCATAACACAGTTGTATCTACAACATCTGCACATACCTACATTCTCTAGCCATCTGCGAAATGAGGTAGTCACTAAAAGTAAATATCAAGGGCAAGCTCCTTGAAAGTATTTCCAAAAACACTTACAACCAATTCCTTCTCCCACAAGAAAGAGACAGGAGCATAGATCCTTCCCAGGGAAGGTTAGAACAATATCAGTAGTGATAGATGGGCAGATATGCAAGGGTGTGTCAAAAATGCTCTACCAAAGTGCTCTTCTGCTGACACAGCTCTCATGTCTTTGGGCTCAATAGAACTTACAGTCACACTTCTTCCTCAGGTGACAACTCACACCTTGTTCAGAGAGCACTTTCCCTGACTGGAAATGTGCTCCTTATTCTATCTAGCCATTCAGAGGCTCCCTCCATACTCCATTCCGGAGTTTTCCACACTGATGTTCTCTCTTCCTGCTGAAAGGTCCTTGTTCCCTCCAGATTACTGCTCAAACTGGATGCAGCTAGTTCTTATTTTTTTCTTCCCCACACACAAACCACCCACCCTTCCAGTACCACAAAGTTAATACCGAACCTCTCATCGCCCACCTACATCTCCATCCACTGAAGTTCCACAGCCTGTGCTGTCTGCACCACCTGCTTAGCATTCTGATACATGTGCTATCACATTGTTACCTGTGTCAAAAGATAAAAGTGCTGTATTATATTCTAGTTGCCTGGAGACCCTCTACCCATTTATTATTCAGAGGCTGTCATAGCTTTAGAGGGACAGCCAAAACTGCAATTATTGACTTTGAGGTTCAAAATAGGATTTTGAAGCTTGGAAATAAATGGAATCTTAAAAGACAGGTGCTTTTGATTTGTTCGATTGTATCTTTTTTTAGAAAAGGTTTGTTGAGTTCTAAAATCTTGCTTCCAGCTTTTCAGAACTAAGACCCGGAAGATATATAAAGTTTATTTGATAAGCGCAGTTTTAAGAAAGATTCATAATGACATAAAAGCGAGTTTTGCTACCCAAAAATAAGGTAAATTGCAATGTCTAAGAAAGGAAGAAACACAAGGGAAGAAAAGTGACAGCTTAAATAACAGGGTAACATCACTACTCCCCGCAGTCTTCAGTCTGAATCTTAATAGGAACCCCACAGACTTGCGGATGAGACCACATCTGTGCTTCATATTCAGAAGGAAGAGCTGAATAGATGTCCTGGCCATGAGGGCATCACATACATGTAGCATGTCCTCCATGAGAAGGACTAGGGTTTTCTTCGTAAATTTGCTATAGTCCTCGAGTCATGGAGAATGTGTGCTAGTCAATACTCAACAGCTAGCTCCCTTGAAAATAAAATCTCTAATTTTTAGAGTGATGTAGGCAAAATAATAACCTTAGAAAGATGTCCAAGTTCTTGTCTCCAAAACCCATGAGAATGCTATTTTACATGATCAGAAAAACCTTGGATTAAATTAAAGACTCTGGTGTGATCTTGGATTATCCAAGCAGATCAAATGGAATCACAGGATCCTCATGATAGAGGCAGGATTGCAGAGTAAGGAAAGGTTTTGTGAAGATGCAGGAGAGACCGTGAGAGAGAGACAGAGAGAGAATATAATGGGATAAAGGAAGCTAAAATCAGAGTGTGGCAGTGTAACTTGAAGATGACACACTGCTGACTTTGAAGACAGAGAAAGAAAACATACACGGAAAGAATTACATGAGGGAAGATAGAAACTAGTAAAATCCCTGTAAGGCAAACAGATAGGAAACAAGGTCTAGTTTAATCAGATAAGATGGACAATTTCCTGGTTCTTTTTCCCACTCTGATAAACAACCTTGGCACCAGAAAGAAGCTTAAGTCTCCTGCTGTATAGACAGAATAGGTCCATCATCAGCATAGTACACTGGCTCAAAACCTAGACTCTGTGGCAAGCATGCCTGACCAGGAGGGAGGCTGTTAACTTGCAAACAAGCTGGCCTCCCTGCTGTGAGACTACTAGAGAATACAAATGCCCGAGCCCCACAGGAAAACAATGGGATTTCAACTGAATCCTCCTCCTTCTCTTATTGATCCCAGGGCATTATGCTTGCTTGCTTGTTTGCTGACTGACTGTGTGCTGTGGACTTAATAAAAGCACTTGTTAAGTGGAGTACCCTACAATGCAGATTTCCTCTCTCTTTTTTTAATCTTTCTTTTTTATTATTATTGTTATTATTATTATTATTATTATTATTATTATTATTATTTCTGCTCATACAAACTTAACAGGTACACCGGTCTCCTCCCTCTCTCCATCTCCCCCTAACCCTCCTGCTCCCCCCTCCCCTTTCCCCTCCCTCCCCATGCCCCAGTGTCTCCCCCCCAATCCCCGAAGCATCCTTTACTGTGCATGCCAAACTCTCCTCTGGGTCCTCTTAATACTTCTGTTTCTGGGGTGAAAGAACATAATCTCAAAAAGAACGTTGCCTCTAGATGGCAACAGAAAACAGGTAAACAGGTGGTCTGCAACAGTAAAGTCCGCAAAAGTCATCCTTCCCTCCAGCTTTGAGAAATGTAGCTTACCCCATGACTGTAAGACAGTTGAACTCCAAAATTGTGAGTTAATAAAACTATGTTGTTTTACATGTTACATTTGTGGTACATAGAAAACCACATCAGAAAACCCCAGGCTTACGCTCATTATGAACCACTGGGAGTTTTTCCATGTTAAAGGTGATATTGTTGTTCTCAGGCTTCTTAATATCAGACATACACTGGCGCTCAGGGAACCACCACAATATGTATTTCAAGTGCAAAAATCTTCTCATTTTCAAAAAATCCTCCTACATCCACCAAAGATGATTATGGAATAAGACAAATGGAATTATTCTGCCTCAGAGCACTGTATAAAAATATATATCTTGTGCTAGTTAGCTATAGGTGTCAACTTGACCATTGCAACCTGAGCTCTGGGCACATCTGTAAAGAATCAGTAATTGAGACAAGTCCTAGGCAAGCCTGCAGGATATTGTCTGATTAATGTGAGAAGACCCAGCCCATAGTGGGTGAGACCATTGCCTGAGTATGGGCATAAAATGGAGGCAGCTAGTTCAGTAAGTTGGCATTCTTCAGACTTGCTGTCTGGCAAGTGAAGTTCGACCCTTCTCAGTAATCCTGTGGATATAGTGTGGTCATTTCCCTTGGCTCCTGGTGTTGGTATGAGTTCTCCTGACAAGCTTGACTAAGAACTATAACCAAGAATCATAAGAAAGAATAAAGACCCTCCTTTTCTCCCAAGTTTTGTGGTCATAAACTATCAGCAACCTGCAGACAAACTGTAACACATACATACAAAAATGGTTAAGGAAAATTAGAGGCTTGTATAACTGAAAGAAGATATAGTATGACAGCTATAATTTAAGGGTTTCCATAGGATTCTAGCTACTTTTTCTCATTAACAAAATAAATGGAATATGGCCAAAGAAAGGTTAACATGGCATGCCTGCAAAATAAGTGGGATATTTGAAAATGAAAATTCTACAAACAGATCATTTAAAATGTACCCTAAGGTCCCATCCTTTATTTAATCTCTGTGCGCCTTGATTTCTTTATGAGAAAATTTATCAAGAAAATGGAGTGCTTTTATCAAGTAGCTAGTGGGAGAATCAAAAGGATAATATAAAGATATTATTTTACATTCTATACTATTAATAAGCATTGGTTACTATACTTATTTATTCATAAAGAATAAATTAAGGCTACCCTGTCCAATAAAGTATCTCATGGCTCCACAGAGCCATTTAATTTAAATATATATTAATGAAAAGAGTCAATTACCTATTCAGTTTCTTAGTTGCAGTGGTCATATGCAAATGAACAGTGTGGTTAATATGTGGTTGGCATATGACCAGCAACCAATAACATGCAAAGGGCTATTTCCATTGTTATAGATATTAAATTTTCTGCTTTAATTTGTAAATATCAAGCTCTGTAATCTCCCTATTTGATTGAAAGGCAACGCGTAAAGCAAGAACACCTCTCTGACAGGAAATCTTGTCTTTCAAAGCCTTTGTACTCTCCACTCTTTGCATGCTTTCCAGAGGGGTGCTGGCTGCTGCTAGCTGAACGTGTTTTGCAGCTACCCAGGGAGCCCTACCAGGTGGTCCCGCACTGACTTAGATGGAGGGACACTTAGAAATTACTTCATTATGCCTAGTGTCAGCTGTGCTTTTCTTCAGCCTCACGTCCTGACTCTCATTGAGTTATGCTAATTAAAGCTAATTTGCCTATTCAGGTTTTATATGAGCTGAAAAATTATATAATCAGGTATTATGTAAGAATATGACTCTAATACTTACACACGGATGCTTAGCGTAGTACTATCAACAACAACTAAGTCATGGGCCAACCTAGATGTCCAACAACAGAGGGCTGGAGGAATAGAACATTCTATGTACACAATAGAATTTTTCATTCATAAAGAATAATCAAGTATCATCATTTCTGGGAAAATCGGTGTCATTGAAAATAGTCATATAAAGCAAAGTAAGTCAGTCTCAGAAAAGCAAATGCTGTATGTTTTCTCCTTTTATGAGTCCTTAATTTTATTCAATATATGATTATACACATGACAGATATATATTTGTATATATATATATATATATATATATACACATGCATACATATACACACACAACATGAAAGAAGAGATAAACTTGTCTAGGGGAATTAAGAAGACCAACAGGAATGTAGGGTGATGAGAAAGAGCAAAGGTAAGAAGGTATGGAGGGAAACACAATGGAAGAACATTATATACCTGTATGAAAATGTTCTTATGTAAACATGTACAATGAATATAAACTAAATGCATAAGTTCATAGAAAGGACTTTTTGTCCTTCATAAGAATTCTACTACTTAAACACTTAAAGACTTTTTTGAACCTTTCTTCCTGGCCTCCACCTGAATTCTATGGAGCTGAGATTGCTATATGAAAACTATGAAAAAGTCTTTATTCGCAAAATCAGAGAACAGTTATGATGTGTGAAGTAATTCTTTGGAAAAGAGTATAAGAAATAGAAAAATAATAGAAGCAGAACAAAGAAATATCTCCAACTAGCAAACTTGTGAGGTGTACAAATTTAGACAAATGGTCAGTTATATTTAGTCATGAGCAAATGATACCAAATCCTTCATGGATCTGCAAAGTCCATTCCTCAACTATGAAGCACAGAGGATTCAATTTATATACCTATTTCAGTATTTTTAGCCATGGATATATTATAAAGTTTAACTAAATACACTCTAGGACTATGTCTACAGACATTTGTCGTTCGTGTGAGTCTGAAAGATGCATTACTTGGGGCAGAGAGATGGTTCAGGGATTAAGCCTCTGCCTTGCCAGCAGAAGGTTCTGAGTTTGGAAGTGGCAAAACGACAACCGCGGAGGAAGGTTGCAACGTCAGGGTCGAAGCGGACCGGGAATTGGAGGAGCTTCTGGAAAGATGCCCTGTTGGCCTCCCAAGAGAAGTTTATCCAGCAACTGTTTGACAGCGACAGCGAGCTGGCTTCCCAAGCCACTGCAGAGCTGGAGAAGGCAATGAAAGAGTTGGCTGAAGAAGAGCCCCACCTGGTGGAGCAGTTTCAGAAGCTCTCAGAGGCTGCTGGGAGAGTGGGCAGTGATGCAAACTCCCAACAAGAATTCACTTCTTGCCGAAAGGAGACATTAAATGGGCTAGCAAAAAATGCCACTGACTTTCAGAACGCAGGCATGTCGGAAGAGGAGCTGCCCAAGGCCGTGGAGGGTCTGGGCATGGACGAAGGCGATGGGGAGGGGAACATCCTCCCCATCACATGCAGAGCATCATGCAGAACCTGCTGTCCAAGGACGTGCTGTATCCATCACTGAAGGAGATCACAGAGAAGTATCCAGAATGGTTGCAGAGTCACGGGGAATCTCTTCCTCCAGAGCAGTTTGAAAGATACCAGGAGCAGCACAGTGTCATGGATGGGCAAAATCTGTGAGCAGTTCGAGGCAGAGACGCCCGCAGACAGTGAGGCTACTCAGACGGCTCACTTTGAGGTGGTGCTAGATCTCATGCAGCAGCTACAGGATTTAGGCCATCCACCAAAGGGGCTGGCTGGGGAGATGCCTGCTGGCCTCAACTTTGACCTGGATGCCCTCAATCTGTCAGGACCACCAGGTGCCAATGGTGAGCAGTGTCTGATCATGTGAAACATGTCTTCATCCCCGAGTCCCAGGCATGGGGAACATCTGGCGTCACAGAGCCATTGGGAACCGAGGCAGGAGTGATGTCTGCGGAGCCGGCTGCCCCCCTGCGCTCCGTCATCCCATCCAGACTGTGCCATAGCAGCCGGGCCTCTCCTGTCTGGGGACAGCGTCTGTCCTGAAGGTCTGTTCTGCGAGCCCTGCTCCGTCGAGGTTTCTGCTGCTAGAAAAGGCCCAGCCAATCTGTCAGGTTGAAGGAAGGCATTCCTTCGCGGCATGTACCTTCTTCCCTCTCCCAAAATACTATTGTGTATGGCCACACTGATGTCCCCTTTTCTCCCAGAGATGATGTGCCTTGTTCCTACTCCCTCCCTTGGGGAACAGCAACTGAATCCTGGGACTTTGTGCTTCTCTTGGGCAGGGCTTCCGGGGATGAGGAGAATGTAGCCTGGGCTATAGGACTGTCACCTTGTCCTCCTGCCTTCAGTCAGACCGTTTGAATTCCTTGCAGGGAAAGAGCCACAGCAGGGTTGAAAAGGAAACCCTGGGCTTTCCTTGTTTGTTCGTTTCTAGGTGCTGAGCCCTCAACTCCCGGTTTTATTCAGTCTAATTCTTTCCACAACACTGTGTGATTTGGATGAACCCAGTTCCTGACCTTCCTTGCCCCCTGACCTTTTCTTTCCTCCCATTTTACATTTTAATTTATTCTACTCTGAGCCCAAGCTGTGATAGAGGAAAGCCAATCTTACTTCCCTGATCTAGTACCTCCCCGAGTCTCACTAACCCCTCTCCTCACTCCGTTCCTGGCAAACATAATTGTAGTATCAGGTCTGGCAAGTGAATGACCATTCTACCCCACATATATTACTTTTTTGAGACATCAGATTCCCTATAATCTTTGGTTCAGGAGGTGCTTGGGAGGGGTGTAGCCTGGGTCCTTTGTCCCGCAGGGACAGTATGTAATTAATATTCTGAGTGAGGTTAAAAAAAAAAAAAGAAGGTTCTGAGTTTGGATCCCAGAAATGTCAGCAGTCTGTACATCAGGTCGTTGAAGATGGAGTCTGGGAAAATCGAGAATAAGGCAAAGAGGAGGTAGAATCAATCCAGGGTGATTCCCAGTCACCCTTGGGCCTCCACTGCTACACACACAGTGCCTCTGATACACAGACACACAAACACATACACACACACACACATACACACACACACACACACACACACACATAAAAAAGAGAGGGGATGCATTTCTTGCCAAGCTGGTTTACCCACTGAATGCCTGAGAGATAAACTAATGATAGCCACGTAGGGCAAGCTGGTGATTGCCCCCGCTGTGTTGCTTACTGAACACATTCTATGCCTCAAAGAACCACGATGGCATCATGATGACAAGGGAGCACATACCAGTCTACAAAGCAGCAAAAGCCAGGGACGTGGAGTTTGTTTTCCTAGGTACAAATTCTGGCTTCATCCTTAATATCAATGAGAATTTCAGGCAAGTACAAAATACTAAAGCATTTAAACTTCCTAAACTAAGGTTTTGTTTTTAGGAGTTTCTTTTAAAATAGCTTTTTTAAGATGTAAAATCACCTTCCTAAAATGTCAACCTCATGGTCATCAGATCAAAAAAAAAGTTAACACTTTACTTTCTCTACACATGGGTTTGGAATTATATGAAAATCATGCACTATATTATCTAGTGTGACTAATATTTTGCACCATAAGTCATGTTTCAAGATTAACCTGCTTCCTACATAAATATCCTATTCCTTGTTACAAATGATTCCATTATAATATTCCTTAAAGTTGATGGTGAAGGACATTTGAATTGCTTCCATATTTTGATTATTAATATGAAAAATGTTACAATGTTTACTTTGGACACATATTTTCATTTCTCTTAATTATTTTTGAGTAGGATGTGAGCATCTGGCCTTGAATTACATTTCCCTAACTACTAATGAAGTTAAGCATCTTTCCATATGGTTATCATCGATTAGAAAATATTCTTTGGAGAGTGTCTATCCAAATGTCTATTGGTTCCTTACCTATTGAATTATAAGTTTCTCAAAATATACTTGAATACAAATTCCAAATGAGATATATGCCTATAGAAATACTTCCTCCATTCCATTGATAATCTTTTCACTTTTTTAGTGAAGCACATGTTCATTTTGATAGAATCTATCTTATCTACTTTTTCATTTATGTCATATCTAAGAAACAGATCTGCTACTGACAATCTCCCCGTCCCATGCCAAGTCTCTGGGGATAGAGGCGGAGGTGGGGACAGGCTGGAACCTGCTTTCATCACAGCCAGCAGCTGTGTATTTGAGTGACTGAATGGATGCGAGTGGGAACTGGTTCCCACAAGTAGCGACCACGAAGGGACACTGATGAAATCAGACGAAGCTAAACAGTCTTCCAGGGTAAGTGAAAACTTGGGAAATATGAGGAATTCAACGTGCAGGCTGGACCCAGTGCCATCAGCACTCAAGTCCATACTAAGGAGTCGTGGGTTTGACATTTCTGATCCAGGCATTGCCAGCGTGTGGGAATCGGCTCTTGAGTTGGTTCCGTGGGCTCCGGCCACCAACATATTTTCATGGGACATGTGGAATAAAATAGAAGGTCTAGCCAGAGAGCAAGAAAAAAAATCATAATATACCGCCTTCCGTGGAATATTATTCCACAATTTCTGCGCTCAAGATGGCTTTCCTTCCCAATCCAATTCAGCCCACACCAGAGCAAACAGTGCAGGGCCTGCACGCGGGAACAAGCCAATGCGTGAGGGAGCGGAGCTTCCAGTTTGGCAGGGCCCCGAGGAATAGCCGCTTGCCCAAGGCAAAGAAGGGTGGGGCCTGCTCCAAGAGCCCAGAAAGGATGTGGGAAAGTCGCAGGAGAGAGTGCCCTGCTCCCTTTATCAAAGGAAAGAAGTTAGGAGTGCTCTGAGAACAGGAAGTGGCTCACTGTATCCAGATTTAACTCTGCTAGGGAGAGAAAGGGATGGAGATGAATTAGAAGGATATTTAGGAAGATAAGTTGCCATTACGGCCCATCTAAATGGGTCACTCCCCTTCAGTGCTTACCCCTTGCTGAACCCAAACTCTTTGTTAAAACGCTTATACCAGGTGTCCCATACGTGTTCACAGATGGGGGAAAACCTGAATCCGTTTATGCTATCTTTGCTCCAGGAAGTTCAATTCAGCCATACAAACAAAAGTACCAGCCTACCCAGGGATCAGCTCAGTATAAAGAGCTGTTGGCAGTTATAATGACATTAAAGGAAAATAAAGAGGCTATTAACTTATTCCCTGACAGTCTATATATTGTAAATTTACTTCCTGGGATGATAAATGCTCACATAAGATTAGACACCAATCCCATATCACCTCTTATGGTGGAACTAAAATCTACAATAGAAGGAGGAGAAAAGCCTATATATTTACAACATTTAACAAGTCACTCTGGTCTGCCCTGGTTCCTAGCCCAGGGCAATGCCTTAGTTGATAAATAGCTTCTCAAGAGATATGAGGCCTTAACATTCAAGAAGCCTCTGACTTACATGGTTTGACTCATCTTAATTGGAGGGGCTTACTCCATAGGTTCCCTCAAGTTCCTATAAAGGACTTAGAAAAAATTGTTCAAACCTGCAAGTCTTGTCAACCTTTTCTCCAAGTCCCACCCTTACAGAGTCCCCAAGGACTAAAACCTAATATGCTGTGGCAAACAGATGTTATTCATTATACACCATTTGGTAAACTTAAATATGTCTTTGTTTCTATAGCTACCTTCTCTCAGGCATGTTGGGCATCTGCACATACAGGAGAAAAGGCTAAACATGCACAGTTGCATATTTTACAGCGCTTTGCCACCTTAGGGTTACTCAACCAAATTAAGACAGATAATGGCCCTTGTTTTACTAGTCAAACATTACAGAACTTTTTTCAGACTTGTCATATTACTCATACCATAGGAATCCCATATAATCCTCAAGGACAAGTCATTGTTGAAAGAAATCACCAATATTTAAAGGCCCAATTACAAAAACAAAAAGGGGGAGTAAGCCCGCACCAACAGCTGGGGTTGGTATTATTTACCATCGTTTCAAATTTTCAAAAAAGACAGTTTAGATTGAGATCCCAAAGACACTGGGAAGCCTATTCCACCAAACCTTCTGTTAAGGTGCTTTGGAAGGACCCCCTAACTGGGCATTGAGGGACCTGATCCCTTGATTACTATGGGAAGAGGATTTGGATGTGTCTTCCCAATTGGGGAGTCATCCCCGATTTGGATTCCAACAAGGAATCTTAAATTCTATCCACAGGAAGATCCTCATGAAGGAGACCCAAAAGAATCATCCCCAGACTAACAAGCCAAACCAAGGGACAAAAAACCCTTGGGGCAGCTTTCTTTGCTTTTCTGTCAGGAAACTATCCAAGGTGTGCTCAAGAAAGATGTTAACTGTGATCCTTATAGGCCTGATTATACCTTGCCTGGATGGAGTCAATCTGGGTTTGACCTAACACCTAGAAAAATTGTTCTTTTAATAACCATATTGCTTAAGTGTTTTCTCAGCATATCTTTCAGCAGCGCTCCATTGAAGACCACGCTACAGGCACCTATGGCCCTTGAACATCCCTGCCACACCCCCAAAAAGTCACCTGCTGCTATGCCTGGTGCTGATGCCAACCTGTCTTCTCCGCCATATGCATGACTCCTGCCCAATGGAAAAATCTCTCCGATCTAGCTAACTTGTCAAGTGCAGTACACATCCAATGTGTGATACAGGCCTTTAAATACAGCTCAAACCCCCAAGGTTGGTAAAGCCAACCTCATACAGAGGACTGGTAGCCAGAGATGGGCAAGTGGAAGCCCGGCCATGGATCAACCTAAGACAGGACTTGTAGTATTATACCTGGAGACTACAAGATCCCATGATGGGTTAGACCACGGTGGGAGGTTTTTCACACCTAAGACAGGCACAGTCACTCAAGACCATTTGGTCTGCTCAGTCATAGGTAGCCTCCTGGACCATCTCACACAAAAACAAAAGGGGGAGATGCTGGGCTCACCCAGGATTTGCCCCAGGGCATGGCTGAGCACATGGGACTAAAGATGGCGCTGAGGGCAAGGGTCTTGGGCGTAACCTGATCACTTCACAGAGAGCCCTAATTGGCTTTCAGGTATCTACCTGCCTCTGTGCTGATTGACATTGAACTTTACCATTAGCACCTGTAGGATGTCTTGACCTTGTGATACAATTGGATGCCCATTTCATGCCTTGATGGCCTTTGTCTATAAAAGTTCCTTTTCTCCCCCCAATAAACTGAGATCTGCTACTGACAATCTCCCCATCCCATGATGAGTCTCTGGGGATAGAGGCAGAGGTGGGGACAGCTGGAACCTGCTTTCATCACAGCCAGCAGCTGTGTGTTTGAATGAGTGAATGGATACGTAAGTGGGCACTGGTTCCCACAGCACCTTATTCACGGAGCTGTCTCACCAGCCTATTAGTTTTTTATATATGCAGTGAAGTAGAAATTTATCCTTGTATATGCGGATATGCACTTATCCCAGTATAAATTATTAGAAAAATTTATTCTCCCATTGAACATCTTGGCATTCATATTGAATAACAATTACCCATAACTGTAAGTTCTTAATTTTATTCTACTGATACCTATATCTATTAGTACGCCATCATTGCATTGTCTTAATTACACTAGCTTTGAACTAGGGTTTTAGTTCAGACAGTGTGTGTTCTCCTATTTTGTCCTTTTTTGAGATTGCTTTGGACATTTTGGGTCCTCTCCATTTCTACATTCATCGTGAGGTCAGTTTGCCATTTTGAAAGAGACTTTCAAGAATTTGTTTGCAGCACACTTTTTTTTCATTAAGTGAAAGAAAGTTAATGGGCATTTCTTTCTTTTTTTAAATTAATTTATTTATTTTTCCGCTCATACAAATGTAATAGGTACCCCTGTCCCCTCCCTCCCTCCGCCCCTCCCTGGACCTCCCTACTCTCTCTCCCCTTTTCCCCTTCCTTTTCCTCCTCCCTCCCTTTTTCCCAGTGCCCCCTCCCCCATCTCTGAAGCATTCTTTAATGTGTATATCAAACTTTTCTCTGGGTCCTTCTCTCTGATGAGGTGTAAGGACTCAGTGGCATTTCCTAGAACTCTTTCTTGTGTTCCCCTTAAGCATTGAAACACTATTGTGACTGTTAATCCCTTGCTTCTAAGGATCCTAGTGTCTTTAGTCCATGCTAGACTTTGAGGGGTTAATGATATGTTGGTCATTATGCAGATCATACAGAGTCCTATTATAATTGCTTTGGCCCTAACTTGTGTGGAGTATCTTGCATATCATGACTCCTCCCATCCTTGTGCTCTTACAATCTTACTGCCCCCTCTTCCGCAAATTTCCCTGAGCTTCAGGATGGGGAAAGATTAGACAGGCCTGATTCCAGGTGGTTGATATAGAGTTTCTGATGTTCTGAATTATGGTTTGTTGATTTTTTTTTCAGTTTTGCTGCTCCTGCAATGCCCTTGGCTCCATCCTGATGGGTATTGGATGTCACCCCCTGGCCAGAGATAAAAAGCTGTTAAAATAGAGTCTTATTATAAGTATAGATTCAAAGGTAGATGGAGTAAGAGTAGGAGACTGCAGTGAGGGGGGTGTCAGTCTCCCATTGCAAAATGGTAACCTTCTATCTGCCAGACTGTATGCCCTCCCTTTCTGGTAAGATCATTCCCCATCAGTTGCAAGTGACCAGGAAGGACAGTCTGTGCAACACACTTTTTTAAGAACAGAAACAGTGTGCAGAAAAGTGCATATCTGTCTTGTTCAACACTAAACCTTCCCATCTTTAGGTTCTTACAATCTCACCACCCCCTCTTCCCCAGGGTTCCCAAAACCTTAGGATGGGGAGAGATTAGTTTAGCCTGATTCTGGGTGAATCTTGCTGGGTTACTAGTATACTGCATTATGGGTGGCCATTGCTGTTTACTTTCACCGCTCTTCTACTGCAATAGGCTGCATATTGTCAGCATATTGTGATCCTCCACCTTTGTTGGAAGAAAATTTCTAGGCTGAGTGTTAAGTGTTCTTAAAATCTATGGGTATAATACCAGCTGTTTACAGGGCAGTTTGGTTCAATTCCTGTTTTTCCCTATTGATCTATTTCCTTCCCTTTTTTAGATTCTTATTCTAGTTAACAGTAACAGGAATGTGTTACATTCTGACAAGCAGGTCTTCAGTTCAATCAGAAAGCTGTTGTTTGTCTTCTTGATACTCATGCCACTATTACAACCAAGAGAAATGGCAGAAGCTTATAATGTTTGGGGGTCTTTGAGACATCTCTGACCAACATTTCATCAGAAAGTATTATAATCCTGTTACTTCTAGTATATTTTTGTCACTGTGTTCTAAGTGGATTACCTCAGGGCTTTTTTGACATATTACTAACATAGGAGGTTCCTCTGGGGTTACATCTCACAATCTTACAATTTTTTTCATATGTCCCTCTATATAATTTTCCCAATTATTCCCTCCCTCCCCCTACTGGTCATGGCATCCTAAAACTCCCCTTTAAAAGGTTTCCCCTAATAATCTCTTCTCACCTTCCCATTCATTGGTCCCTTTCAAATTTTCTACCTTTTACAGTGATTCCAATTGAAATACATTGACAAGGATATCAATGCTAGCATCCACATATAAGAGAGAACATGTGCTGCTTAACTTTCTGTGTCTGAGATACCTCAATTAATATTAGGCAGGACTATTGCATCTAGAAACTCACTGCAGTGAGACTTGTTTTTACAGACATACATAATGATTGACATACCAACATGCCCTCATAGACTATAGAGGAACTCAAGAGAGATAAGAACATATAAGAACATACAGTGAAATTTTTGGGAACTAAAGTTGAGAGTAAAAGGAAGTGCTTCTGTCAATAAGGAAAGGGGGACAGAGGAAAGCAGGGATAGATACTCGGTATGCTTGTAAAACTAAAAAAAAAAAATTCAATGAAAAAGATATTACCCTTTGCATGAAAAAGAGAAATTTAGGCTAAATATAACTGTTATGCACAGCAGTGCACAGTTGTTTCCAAGTTACACAAACAACAGCTCACAGTCCCAGAGACAAGTTCTCATCATGCTCAGCTCTATAGGATGATAAATGAGACAGGAATGCTTAAGATCTGAGACCCAGTAAATATATAAACTGTGTGGAAGGAGGACCTACTTCTGCAACTTGCCTAACAGGCTCTTTGTAGCTTTAGAGAATCCCCAAATCCCAATCGTTTCAGGAATTTTTTTTGGAGTTGCTTCATCAGATCCTCTTTTTGCCTCATCTCAGTTCCTTTATCACATCACTGGTTTAAAGTTTTAGAAAATACAGATATTTTTGGTAGTTTTTTCAAAAAAACTTAAATGTAGTTTCTTTTATCTTTACAGTTTCATGTTGTTATTTGTAAAATATGAAGTCAGAATATGCTAATTGGAAAGTCCCCTTCAAATTTAAAATTCTATGATTTTTATACCTACCTCAGGCCTGGGAATAACCCCAATAAAGGCATAAATGCCCTTGACTATAAAAAACAGATATATTATTCTATCAACACCCATGGTCATCTGACAAATATAGCTGACATTCAAGACAGTTTGACAGAATTAGTAATTCCTTTAGATAAAATGAAATCCAATGTGAAAAACCTATAAATGTTAACTGCCTCTTATGTTGGTGTTTGCATTGGTATAAGTATTTATTCTGTGTACAGGGCTTGAAGTAATGCCTGATTAAATGTTAAATATCTACAACTTTATCAAGTGGAACATAAAAGCCAAAGAAAGTACACATCAATTACTATTTTTAATGAATATGAATTACCCAAATTTTAAGCATATAATACATAACCTACTTTTTCTAAGTCCTAAGGTGACATTCATAATAATTAATATGAGTATTGGCAATGACTCATTTGTTTTAGGTTCCTGTGTTCTTTTACTTTTTCTTATTCTACAAATAATTCTTTAACTGACTAAAAATCTTCAAATTCTTTGCAGAAGATGGGTGCAGTGAGATTGTAAAAACTTAAAGATGGGAAGGTGCACCATTAGACAAGACATTCCACTCAAGGCAAGACTTCTACATCTAGAAACTCACTGAAGTAAGACTTGTCCTTCCCAGACCTGCATAAATGACATACCAACATGCCCAATAGACTATCCAGGAACTCAAGAAAGATAAGACCATACAGTGGAAACCTTTGGGTCTAGAGCTGGATGAGTGAAGGTTTCCCTTCATATCAGTGGGGTGGCCCAAAGAGAGGTAACTTGAAATACCACAGAAGCCTAAAACCCCACAAGAGTAGACAAGCCAGAGTGAACCCTGGCTTCCATGAAGTATACAGGCAGGAGAGTGGGAGAGAGTGGGAGGGATTGATGAAGGGAAGAGAGGGTATAGGAGGGAGGGGGGAAGGAGGGAAGCAGGAATGAATATTCAATATGCTTGTAAAAGTAAAAAAATGAAAACTAAAAATTAAATTAAAAAATTTTCAAGGTTCTACATATCTGTAAAGCATGCACTTTAGTAGCAGGCATAAAAGAATAAAAGATCAATAAGGTGTAGTCTTCTTCAAAGTTCACCATTAATATGCTGGAGAAATTGAACATCCAAGATGATAATCATAGTACCATGTGAATAGGGATACAAAAAAAGTATAAAAACTGTTTGGAGGATACAGAGAAGGGACAGAGGCTATTTCCTGAGAGGAAGACAGCGTAGAGACTGGGAACCAACATTCAAATGAGGAAAGACCACATAATTAAAGACAAACCTGTACTAATGCAGAGCCTAGCCAAGCAACAAGAGCTGTGGCTGACTCCATGATGTCTACCAGGAGTGAAGTGTCCTGGGGTGATAATGCTTTGGTCAAGTTATTCTTATTACAAATAAGTTCCTAGGATGTCAATGAGCCTGAACTGCAGATACAGGCAAATCTAAAATTACATTACCTCTTCTACAATCTTAAGTTAAAAATGGAAATCTAATGACAGATTTGATAATCATTTGTAATGCATCCAAACAACTGGTGAGTCAAATATCCTACATTCGCTAACCAAAATTCAAATGAGACTTGAGGCATGGTCAAAGTTAGTAGTTTCCTCTCATGAAATACTTCTGTAATATAAACTATTTTCCTTCCCCCATCATGGCTAATTATTGACATATATAAAAATGATTACATATTCTATGAAAAAATCAAAAACAATTGTCACTTTACATGGAAATCAACATAAGCTAAAGTGGCCATATGAATATAACACAAAAAGATTTAGAAACAAAAAAGATTATAACAGATAAAAAGGGAAATCACAAGGCAAAAGAATGACTCCATATGTGCAACTAATCACAGACATCCAAAGTACATGAAGCACAAGGTTACAGAGTTTAGAAAAAAGAGTTTAATACCTACTGTCATGTGACAATGAAATGGAAGATCATTTAGGCCAAGGAACACCTGTGATCATGTATGTATAGGATTCCAGAAGTATTTCGAGTGATGATACTTTAGCTAAGATCACTTTCCTGCCACCTTGATTTCTCTGTTGTGCTAGATGACCAAGTAGAAAATACGGTCTGGACCTTGGAACTCTACATAAGATGGATCCCAGACGTGAGAACTTTCAGCGAAATGTATTAATATAGCTTGTAGTCATCTCTAGCTTTGCAGGCTGGTCTCCTCCACATCCCACTGTGCTAAGTTGACTTATATAATACAAATATAAAGTTATATGGCAAATAGGCTATTGAAAGTGCATCTATAGAATGGCACCAGACAGCAGCACTATATAGCTCACACCAGATTTGAAATGGTAGAGTTAGAACCTTGTCTCTGGAAGAATCATTTAAATCATAAAAAAAAATGTGTCATTGCAATCCAGAAAAAGAAATTTTCACCCTTTGTTTTAGTTTCTTTTCATGTTATTGATAAATTCACAACCAACATCTTCAAGAAAGGAGGAGGCTTTAATCTTGCTTACAATTCTGTTCTGGTTTACAGCTTACCTTGGCAGTAGCATTCACACTAACACCAAGAGCCAAGGGAAATGGCCATGCTACAATCATATGAATTTTGAGAGAGGGACAGTCTTCCTCATCTACCAGATTGCAACTCTTACAAAGTATGCCAAAATATGCAAAACTACTGAGCCAGTTCTTTCTATCTTATTGAACTTTCCAGGGAATGGTCTTACCCATTATGGGCTGGGTCTGCCCTTGTTAAGTAGACAATCCCTTTAGGCTTACTCAGGACTTGCTTTAACTACCAATTCACAAATGTGCTCAGAGCCTCAATCTTGATTGTCAACTTGAAACCTATGTCTAACTAGCATAACTTTCAAGAAAATGCACAATAATATTGCATTTGTAATAATAAAAGTATAATACTGTTTTTCCCTTTTTGGTAGAAAACATAGAAAATAAATTTATGAAAAGTCCTTCAGTTTTAAAGTATAATGTTATAAATATATCTAGGAGATAAATAAATCATGTATTTTATGCCTCACAATATTAATAATGAAATCATGTTGACTGGAAATATTTCAAAAGCATATATTCTATATGGAAAAAAGTATTCAACATATGCAAGAAAAATAAATTTGAAAACTATCATCAGAAAGCTGAATTTTCTTTTGAGGCTGTTGCAACAAACTGTTAAAGCATTAGGTAGCTTAAAAAGCAGCAACTTATTCCTCACAGTTTTGGAGACTAAGTCCAACCATTGGGTAGCTTTAAAAGCAGCAACTTATTCCTCACAATTTTGGAGCCTAAGTCCAAAATCAAAGAAGCAATGGAGGCTTCATTCTAGATGCCTCCTGGTGTACAGGAGGCTGACATCTTGCTCTAAACTAACATGACTCTTCTTTGTGGTCATGTATAGAGAGGTAAACCGACCTGGAGGGGGGAGACCTATCTATCCTCATAAAGGTTTGAATCCCATCATAAAAGCCTATTCCCATTTCTAATCTAATTACCTTCAAAAGGACCCCCTTATAAATGCCATCACGCTGAATGTTAAGGCTTCAGCACACAAATTTTCAGCAAGAGTGAGGCGTCCACATTTAGTGCATAACAAGAGATGTGTTCGGCAATTAACAAAAGTACTATGCATTTAATTATATTTGTGACCTATTTAGCTTTTAACATTGGTAATTTGTTTTTCATTTGAGTAAGCATTTATTTTCATGCCTAAATATGTTCCTAATTTTGTGGCTTTCTCCTCTCATAAAGAATCTCTATCTTTGCTTGTTTCCAGTTCTACAATATCTTAATTCTTTCCTGTCTATGTCACATTCTCATATCTTATAACCTCCAGCTCTTTAGCAGCTGGAGCTCCCTGTGTTCAATACAATATTCAGCTCATGAAGATTCTCCATGATGTCTTGGCAAGCACACACACATATCTAGTCTCAAGGATATGAAGAACTGTTCTAGTTTTTTTGTTTTTTTTTATTATTATTTATTCAACTGTGCGCATGTGTGTGTGTGTGCGCGCGCGCGGTGTGTGTGTCTGTGTATGTGTAGAACCACGGACGAATTCGCGAACCACCATGGACGCCTCCACCTCCTTCTGCCCTGGGATTCACAGGCTCCGCCCTACCAGGGCCAGAAGCGCAGGCCGCCCCCGCTTCCGCCTGGCGTCTATACGTGGGATCTGGGATCGAACTCAGGACCTTCCGCCTGCAAGGCGGAGGCTTAACCCCTGAGCCACCTCTCCAGCCCAAGAACTGTTCTAGTTTTAAAAAAAAAAAAAAAAAAAGTAGCCATTCAAAGTCTGCATTTGAGATAGTGACCTGGGTTGATTACTTTCCAAAACAGCTCCTAGTTCCATAATAAGTCTATATTGATAAATCCAGGGGGAGAGGGGTTTGGGAACGAGAGGAAACCAGTTTCATGTTCCCAGTTATAAACCCAAGCTCACTCTATGGAGAACACAGCTTACTTGAACTTCATAAGGACATACTTCTATCTGTGGAGAGAACTACTGTATCAATACAACATGGGAAGCTTTCTTCTCTCCCTGGGACTCAGAGACAGAATGATTTCTTAACAAATGCTCCCTCTGTGGTGTACAAATGATATTGATCTCTCTGCCTGGCACTGAGAGCTGGAGCTGGTATATTGCATCTTTTAGACTTTCATCTCTAAATCCAGGCTGGCAGTTTGGTGTCAAATACAGCAGAAATCTTTTCTACAGATATCTTACCTAAGAGATGAAAAAAATAAAAAAACACGATTTATAGGAATCTAGGTAATCACAGCTGCGAGTGCACTGGAATATTTTGTTCACCGTACTTTTAGAGAAAGGCTTACCATAAAAATACCCTCAACTGTGAATTGGGGGACAATGAGGGAAGGGAGAATAGAGGAAGTGGAGGGGCCACACCTATTGAGCTTGTATTATTAGGCAAAAAATATTCAATAAATAAAAAAGTACAGAAAAAATACCCTCAACTAAGAGCAGAGACAAAAAGAAATCTGGAATTATTTCCCACTCCAAAACAAGACCTGTAGGGTCGTTAATGATCAACCTCAGAACTCTTCCCTTGTGCAAGCACATGATGATTACTAACTCTCATAATCCTTTTTAACAACATTCAGTTTCTTAAGGCAAAGAATATAAAATGAATTGCATCAAGCACTAAAGTGAAAAATGGTTCTTTCCCATAACCCCCGCTGGACCAAATAATCCAATTAGCATTTCATGGCTTAAACATTTAGACTACTTAAGTTTACTATGTAAGAAACTACAGTTAGTGTTAAGGACTATTCCTTGGCTCAGACAACTATGTGGAAGATTTATTTAATGCCTATAAGTGGAACTGTCCTCACTATCCTTTAAAAGTCCACTTTGGAAAGAGAACTTCAACAATTCTTGCCTTCCCTTTTTCCTCTTCTTCTTTCTCTTCTTCCTCTTCCTTTTCCTCTTCCTCATTTTTCTTCTTCCTCTTCCTCCTTTTTTTCTCCTCCTCCTCTTCTCCTCTTCTCCCTTCCCTCTACCACCATATCTATTAGTATTATTCATAACAGTGAGTCTACAGCATGATACCTCACTAGATCATGTCATGATACCTCACTAGGTCATATCTGACCATTAAGTAGCATACTGACATTTAATTATTAGGCTTAATTTTATCTATTTATAATCTTTGTTTTCACCAATATTCAAGGAGCTCGAAAAGAGGTAAGAAATCTTATTCATTTTGCATCCTATTAGACAGAGCCTCAGCTATAAGTTTCCAATATAATAAGAGTTTTCTTCAAGTACACAGAGTCTGTTGCTTACTGTGTGAAATAATGTGAGCCAAGCTTGGCAAGATAGGTCTACTAGCATTTACTGTATTGTGAGCAAAGCATTGGAATAGGAAACTTGAGTGCTGTGCCATTTGAGATGCCATCTGCAACTCTCAGTTTACAAGGACAATTGAAAGTCACAGATGCACGAGTATTATTCAATGTGCACATTTAGAATGATCCAGAAAAGTAAGACAAAACTATATCCATATGCCATCTCTATGACTGAAGACAGTGGCTCCTGTGAGAAGAGATGCTGACATCTTCTGACCCTTCAGCTAATTCATTTAGAGTTATGATGCTTTGATAAAGAGGTAAATTAACCATGTCTTATAAGAAATTTCTATAGATGGATAAGCAAAGGAGCTGCTACACATGCATGGCTTGCTGCTTGCTTGTTTGCTCTAGAATTGTTTGTGGTTTTCCTGCATTGATGTTTTTAACGATTCTACAACTTTGTGTGCCTAGAAGGCTAGAACCTTCTTTTGCTTCCAATTTCTTCACTGATTCAGTTTCCAAGATGCACCTATATATCATGTCTCCCTCTGGGATGTAACCTCCAACTTCTGCTTCCTTCAGGCTATTCTAGAGTTGACCATGAAGTATATGTTAACGTTTGAGAGTCCCATAGAGAACATGAGACAAAGGGAGAGATTTGGTTTTGATTCTCTGAAAGTACTAGATTTTCTCCAAAAACAATAAATTTTTCCACAATGCAAGCTACAAACTGTACATTTTAGTGGGGGGAGATAGAGTTAGCATTTCATTGTAGAATTCTGTGCCCAAAATTTTGGAAGGAATATGATACAAAAATTATCTATCTATCATAAGGTAAAGTCAGATAGTACTGGAAAAAGATTCAGAATAAGTCCTTCATTGCTTACAAGTCTGTTCCCTTTGAGACTCCAACTTATCATCAGCAACCACTAGCAATTAGCAGACTCTACAAACGGACAGTGACTCTCACACAGTGTGGCAAGTGCCATAACTGTCTAGAGCTACATGTGGAGCTCTACAGGAACTCAGATGAAACAGCAAGTAATAAATTGAGTTGGGTGAGGAAGTTTTTAATGAGATAATGCTGTATAGGAAAGACAGTATAGGAAGCAGGAAAAACCTAAAGCAATGTATGAGAGGTGTGAAAATATTTGTTTGTTTGGGGATATTAAGTGAAGTAGCAGCCACATCACTTGGACCTATCAACTTAGGGGTGAGATATAAACTTATACATGTCAAAAAGGTGCAAAAAAAAATCTCATCCTTAATTTCATTATATCATATTGAATCTGCTGTTTTTTCCCTTCTTACCTGCTATCTTCAGTTTCCTTTTTTTTTTTTTTTTTGATAGGATAAAATAATGAAAACAGCGTAAGGAAAAAAAAGTGGAAAAAAAGTGTTTTAGTTCAGCTCACAATTTAAGTTAAAAGAAATGGTTTTCCAATGCTGCCCAATTAAAAGTAAAGCAAAACAACATCCATAACTTATTTCTCTGCCCCGAAATAGTGGCTGTGCACATCATAGCAGCAATGTCAAAGCAGTAGGAAATGCAGCAGTGAGTTATTTTACATTCATAAAGAGAAAGCACAGATCTTGAATGCATGTGCATATCTGTCCTTTTTTTTTCATTCAGTCCAGAACTCTATATCTAAGGAATGATGACATCCAATTTTAGACTGGGCTTTCCCACATAAATTAAGCATTGAAGACAATGCTTTATAGGCCCCAAAAGCTAACATTCAGCTAGAAAGCCCATCTGGGTTTTACTCAGAAGCTTACTTCTCAGGTGGCAAGTTAAGAATCATGCCTAACCAGTACTGTTATGGCCACACCTCTGTCCTACCTTTCAACTCATTCAAGAAGCTCAGGGCACATAATAGAGATTCCTCATCCAATGATCTGACTTCCTTACTGTTCATTCTTTGCCGCCTGTTGCTGTTTCTAAATATTAGTTCTATAACTGGAGATTTGGTGTGTGTTAGGCTGGGAAATGAACAGGTTAGTTAAAGCTCTGAGTTCCATCCAGGTCATGCCACTGTCTTCCAGGTTACTGTATATGGTGCATAATGTATTCATTGTCCCAGGGATCCCCTCACCTTAGCGATGCTACACTAATAGAAATCTACTCTACAGAAAACTCTCTTAAACTTTAATCCTACATTTAAGTAACAGGAGTATGGCACTTCCTGATAAAATGATGGTGTTAAAAGTCGCCAGACATTACAGGCTTTTGCCATAGCTCTAGGTTGCTCTCCAAAAACAGTCAGTAAGACCTGTTACTAAAGATCCAACACAAATAGATCATAGAACATGGGCAAAATATATCAACTGAAACTGGTCTGAGGACTTTCTCCCTGATGGATAGCTTACACAGTACCAAGGAATATTGTAGAAGCTACTGGGGAAGAGAAATAATCAGAAGCCCCATCGGCAGCATGAGATCTATAAGCTACAATAAAAATCACCATGGCAACAGTTGACCGCCAATGTAATAGTGGCATGAGTATCAAAGAGACCAACCAAAGCTTGTTGATTAGATTCAAGACCCACTTGTCAGAATGGAACACATTCCTGTTACTGTAAATAGAACAAGAACCAAAAATGGGAAGGAAATAGATCAATAGGGAAGATAGCCAATAAACCTATAGGTAGGAAGACAGCACACCAAACTTCTCTATAGGTAGCTATTATTACCCATAGAACGGGAACTTATAGTGGGAATCTTTGATCCAAAGCTGGACGAATGAAGAGAAATGCACATATCAGTGGGGTGGCCTGCAGAGAGGTAACTTGATGTACCTCAGAGGCCTGGGCGCCCAAAGGAGTAGACAAGTCATGTGGGTAGGTGCACGTGTATGTGCAGGCATCCATACAAGAACCCTGGGGTCCTTAGAAGCATGTAGGTAGAAGAGTGGGAGGGACTGGAAGGATATTTGATTTCCTTTCAGTAGACCTCACCACTTCCTGTACGAAAGTATATGGAGTATATGAATCAAACAGCTACAACATCCTTGATGGCCACAAAGAGTAACAATTGCTATCAATGGACATCCTTGATGAAAATTAAATTAGTCGGACAAGATTTTGTAAAATACTGGCAATAAACATCAGTTAGGACAGTATTGTACTAAGTAGCATCTGCCTGGCTAAGACAATAAAGAAAAAGAAAAATTTATTAAAAACTTCTTGGTCTCCTATATAGTTCACTTGACACCTGAATTAAGGACTGTGGGTAGTTGATAATATACCTATGAAGTGTATGAAAACATTGTCTTAGAAACATTGAACTAATGGGAAAAATGATGAGCAGGCATTGGTGACAAAGTCAAAAAGAGATCTGCTTTCTAATATAATGCTGATGCTTGCTTTCTTCTATACGGCCAAATACGATTCCAAGAGGTTACCTCTGAAGTCTAAAAAAAAAAAAAAAAGCAAAATCAATAATTTGGGGATGATTCCCTTTCACAGTCATAATTTCCACTCTATGTTACTCAATAAATGTACAAAACACTTCCAGATTGCTTATATCATGAACTTCTAAGGGCAATCTATAAGGAATATGATATGATTATTTCTGCTTTTAAAAGCTATAATATTCTGGAAGGCACAGGGAAAGCTCAATACTATGTCATTGGAAAAGTGAGATTAAGCCCAAATTTCTGATTCAGTTCTCAGTTCCAGTATTCATGTGTGTATGTGTGTGTGTGTGTTTTGCGTGTAGGTGGGTGCACATGTATGCACAGACGTGTACAAGAGAGCAGGTGAGCGTGAATGCTTGTGAAGTTCCAAGAGTGATAATAGGAATTAATTTGGATTGTTGTTCTACTCTGTTACTTTGCTCTGAAGTTTCCCAGGCTCTCCTTTCCAGGGTCAAAATTATAGGCCTCAGCCATATCCTTTGGGGTTTTTCCTACTTGGGATCTGAAGACTGGAACTCAAGTCTTTTTGCTTACAAGGCAAAGGCTTTAATCCCTGAGCCTTCCAGTGTCCTTTCCATTGAGGGATGCTTGTTTTCTATTAATATATGAAAGACCATGAGTATGTGGAGAAGGCACTACCCAATGGGTATGATAGGAAGTTCTAGAAAAGCTTGATGTGATTCATAAAAACATTTTACTTCCCAGCCCTATTCATGTATATTCAATACAGAAATGTAAATAAAATGGCAGAAAAAACAATGTAATTCCAAATGGTTTACAAAGAATTTGCTGGTAAGCAAAGGGGGGTAACACACAGAGATGCTGAGTGTGTGGTGCATGAAATCACCTAGGGAGCAGACAAGAGCTGGGGTTTATAGTGATGAGGAGAGAGCAAGAGCTTTTCTTCAACTTTGCCAAAGTTCTAGGTAGATACTTTTAGATGTTATATAAGCACGGGGTGAATTAAATATATTGAGTAATGTGAGTTTTTCCTGTCATAGAAGCCATTGTTGAAATTTAAACCCTACAGGGAGCAGTAGATTCTTTAGCATGACAGGGCAATGTCCATGAAATATTTTCCTTTTGAAATCTCCATTACATTCCCACAGCTAGTTTGTAGTTGAGTGCAATAGTTTGCGTAACCTCCACAAGAACTAATGTCCCTTCCATCTCTCCCCACATACTGAATAGTTCCCCTGTGCCAAAACTTTCCTGAAGATAAAGAAATCCTTGCAAATAATTTAACGCTTTTACTGTCACTCACAGACACACGTGCACACCACACACCACCACTGCTACTGCCAACAGCAACAGCAGCCACAAAGATTTTGTTTAATGAACGTTTCCCGGGTGGAGAGAGACTAGCAAAGGAAACAGTATGGGCTGAAATATAATTATTGATCTTCAATTAAGTAAAATAAAACTGCATGCAGTGTAGCCAAGCACACTATTTTAAAAAACTGGCTTTTCTCCAAAGGTTTATCTGTATAAATTGTCAAGCATGTTGGACATAATCAACTTTCCAATTTCAATAAAAAATAAGCACTGCTGATTCTGTCTTGACAACTTATCAATATGTAATGCTCTTATAAGAACTTCTGCACTTGCTAAAACAGATATGAGATTTTAGACTCCTGAAATATTTGGTCCCTTCTTAATCCTCCTTGTCATTTTCTCCCAGTGTGATGACAGAGACCACATCAATCTTATTCAAACTTGTAATCCCTGTGCCTAAAACTTTGTAAATATTCACGAGGAAGAAATGAGGGGAAAAGGAGAAGAGAGCAAACACGTACAAACCAAGCAGAACTGGGTTCACAGGACACTGACAGAATTGGCTGGTGAATAAGGTCAAAGCTAGTGCTCAGCTCTGGTGTTTCAGTTTACTAACAGCTCTATTTCAAACAGCAACAATATAATAAAACAGACAGTACACATATGAACAAAAGACAGAAGGATGGATGTGCATATATGTGAATGTGTGTTTGTGTGTATGTATATCTGTGCATATGTATGTGTATATGTGCATGTGCATATATGTATATTTGTGTGTATAAGTATGTAGATGTGAGTTTTTATATATGTGTATCTGTGTGTATATATGTACACGTTTATATGTATTTTTGTGTATATGTGTGAGTGCATGTGTTTTTATGTATGTGTATCTGTATGTGTATGTGAATATGTGTGTGTGTGTTGTATACACCATAATACAAGAGCTTGTCTATCATCTAGTATCATTTTCATCTCTCCCCATGCCTTTTATATTAACAAACAACAGAATCCAATCAGCAACACAGAAACTTTTTGAAAGTAGCATCTCGTGCTCAGGTTATGAAAAAAATTATGTGTCAAATTATTTCCATCTCTTTGTCTTTATACTGTATGAAGGCTAGTTCAGCTATTTAATATCAATTTTCTCCACTCTGTTTCTCTCACATCAGCACACATCTGTACTTTAATTCATTCTCTTCTTTTGGTTTTATTCCGCATCAGAACAAATAACTGTGCACCCTTTACTTACAGCAAATCCTTCTGCTTCATCTCCTAGAGTATCAGAGACTTGATTCCATCATCAAGCCCTTTTTTGGTCAGGTACTTGGGTTCTTACTCTTCACTCTGGATCTTTTCTTTGTATCTCATTTTATTTGCAGTTGGACCAAGGAGTTCAGATAGTCCCAACTATCTCTTTTTTTTTAATTTAATTATACATTTTAAAATTTTTTTACCAGTTCCCTCCCTCCCCCCTCCTCTCCCCGAGCCCCCTCCTCCCCCTCCTCTCGCTCCCCATCCCCCAGTGCCTCCCCCCCAATTCCCAGAGAGTCCTTTATTGTGTATGCCTGACTCTCCACTGGGTCCTCCTCTCCGATGACATATAAGGACCCAGTGGCATTTCCATAAGCCCTTTCTCTTGTTTCCCTTAAGCATAGGAGCACTACTATGGCTGTCAATCTCTTGCCTCCAGGGATCTCGGTGCCCTTAACAGATGCTAGACTTCATGAGGGCAACAGTGCACTGGACATTGCGCAGGGCATGAAAAGTCCCATTATGATTGCTTTGGCCCCAACTCTTGTTGAGAGTCTTGCAAATCGTTGCTCCTCCCATCCTTTTGCTCTTATAATCTTACCGCCCCCTCTTCTGCAAATGTCCCTGAGCTCCAGGATGGGGAGAGATTAGGCTGGCCTAGTTCTATGTGATTGATATAGAGTCTCTGAAGTTCTGGATTGTGGTTTGTTGATTTTCTTTTGCAGTTTTGCTGCTCCTGCAATGCCCTTCACTCCATCCTGATGGGCACTGTATGTCACGCCCTGGCCAGAGACAAAAGCTGTTAAACTGGAGTCTTGTTATAATAGCACATTCAAGGGTAGATGTAATAAGAGTAAGAAACCACAGTGAGGGAGGGGTCCATCACTCATTTGCAAAATGATTACTTTTTATCTGCTAGACTATATGCCCTCCCCTTCTGGTGAGATCAGGAAAGAACGTCTGTGAACTTAACCAGGTTTCTCATTACTTACTTGCAGACATTGATGAAGGCCTATTTTCTCTGCTGTAACATGGTCCCCTCTCTCCTTGTTTCCGGTGTGGCCCTCCTACCCCATCTCTCTTGTTCATAATCCTTGCAATTACTGTGTTACATAGGTTTACTTTTGAGTGTCTCAATGTGGGCTGGGTGAGTTTGGTACTAAGAGCCACCTATTAGGGAGTACATACGGCGCTTAACTTCCTGAGTCTGGGATACTTCACTTAATATAATTGTTTCTAATGACATCCATTTCCCAGCAAATTCCAATCATTTTTGATGGCTGAGTAGTACTCCATTGTATAGATGTACCACTGTTTCCTTATCCACTCGTCAACTGTTGGACATTTAGGTTGATTCCATGACTTTGCTATTGTAAACAGTGCTGCTATGAACATGGTCGAGCTTGTGCTATCGAGGCAAACCTCTGCTGCATGGGGGCTTATTCCCAAAAGTGGTATAGCAGGGTCATATGCCATTTCAATCTTTAATTTCTTTAAGAATCTCCAGACGGCTCGCCAGAGTGGCTGTATGAGCCTGCATTCTCACCAACAATGAGAGAGAGTTCCCCTCTCTCCACATCCTCTCCAGCATTTGTTGTTGTTTGTATTGTGGATTTTTGCCATCCTGACCGGGGTGAGATGATATCTCAGGGAAGTTTTGATTTGTATTTCCCTGATGACTAAGAAAGTGGAGCATTTTTTAAGATATTTGTTAGACATTTTAATTTCATCCCTGGTAAAGTTTCTTTGAAGTTCCAGGGCCCATTTTTTAATTGGGCCATTGTTTTCCATGGAGTTTAGTTTTCTAAGTTCTTTGTCCACTCTGGACAGTAGAGCTCTATCAGATATGTGGTTAGTGAAGATTTTCTCCCATTCTGTGGGTTGCCTTTGAGCTTGTGTTACCATCTCTTTATCTGAACAGAAGCTCTTTAATTTCACAAGATCCCAACTGTTGAGAGTTGGTAGCAGTGACTGTGCCATTGGATGTCTGTTTAGGAACTGTTGGCCTAGCCCAATCAGCTCGAGGGAGTTCCCCATCCTTTCAACTATGGTTTTTAAAGTCTCTGGCCTTAAATCAAGGTCCTTGATCCATTTGGAATTAAGTCTTGTACATGGTGACAAGTATGGGTCCAGCTTTAATCTTCAGCATGTGGAGATCCAGTTTTGCCAGCACCATTTGTTGAAGATGCTGTTCTTTTTCCATTGGATTCTTTGGGCCCCTTTGTCAAAGAACAAATGGCTGTAGTTTTGTGGGCTTATATCTGGGTCTTCAACCTTTATCCATTGATCTGTGTGTCTATTGTGGAGCCAGTACCAGGCAGTTTTTATAACTATGGATTTGTAGTATAGACTAAGGTTTGGTATGGTAATACCTCCAGCAGTGTTTTTGTTACTCAGTATTGTCTTTGCTATCCTGGGTCTTTTGTGCCTCCATATGAATTTTGAGATTGTTTGGTCAACTTCTTTAAAGAATTGCTTTGGGATTTTAATTGGTATAGCATTGAATTTGTATATTGCCTTGGGTAGGATGGTCATTTTTACAATGTTGATTCTACCAATCCAGGAACAAGGGAGGTCTTTCCACCTTCTGGTGTCTTCTGCTATTTCTTTCTTTAGGGTTTTAAAGTTTTCATTGTAAAGGTCTTTTACCTCCTTGGTTAGGTTTATACCAAGGTATTTCATTTTTTTAGGGGCTATAGTAAATGGGATTGTTTCCTTCAAGGCTTTTTCACACTTTCATTCTGGGCATATAGGAAGGCCTCTGATTTTCGCACATTTATTTTGTATCCTGCCACCCTGCTGAACTTCTCAATTAGTTCCACGAGCTTCCTGGTGGAGTTTTTGGGATCACTCAGGTATAAGATCATGTCATCTGCAAATAGGGATAGCTTGACTTCTTCCTTGCCGATTTGAATCCCTCTTATGTCCCTTTCTTGTCTTATGGCTTCAGCTAAGACTTCAAGTACAATATTGAATAGAAGTGGTGAGAGTGGACAGCCTTGTCTAGTTCCTGATCGAAGTGGGAATACTTCCAATTGTTCCCCATTGAGCATAATCCTTGCTGTGGGCTTGTTGTATACAGCTTTTATTATATTGATAAAGGTTCCTTCCATTCCTACTGTCTCTAGCGTTTTGATCATAAAAGGCTGTTGGATCTTGTCAAAGGCTTTTTTCTGCATCTATCGAGAGTATCATGTGGTCTTGGACTTTGGACTGGTTTACATGATGAATTACATGTATTGATTTGTGTATGTTGAACCAACCTTGTGTGCCCAGGATGAAGCCTACTTGGTCCCCGTGAATGATCTTTTTGACGTGTTTTTGAATCCGATTTGCTAAGACTTTGTTGAGAATCTTTGCATCTGTGTTCATCAGAGAGATCGGCCTATAGTTTTCTTTTTTAAGTGAATCTTTATTAGGTTTTGGGATTAAGACGATATTAGCTTCATAGAAGGAATTTGGTAGTGTTCCTTCCTTTGCTATTTGATGGAACAGTTTAAGGAGTATTGGTGTTATTAACTCCTTAAATGTCTGGTAGAATTCTGTTCTGAATCCATCTGGCCCAGGACATTTATTGATGGAAAGATTCGAGATTACTTCTTCAATTTCCTTGTATGTTATAGGACTATTTAAATAATTCACAACTTTCCGATTCAATTTAGGTAGGTTTACTTAGAAATTCATCCATCTCTTTTGTGTTGTCAAACTTCACAGAGTACAAGTTTTTGAAATATGATGTTATAATTCTCTGGATTTCTTGGGTATTAGTAGTGATATCTCCATGTTCATTTCTAATTTTGTTAATTTGGGTTTTCTCTCTCTTGCTTTTGGTTAATTTAGCTAGGGGTGTACTATCTTATTGATTTTTTCAAAGAACCAGCTTTTTGACTGGTTGATTTTTTCTATCGTTTTCTTAGTCTCGATTTCAGATATTTCTCCCCTTATTTTGCTAATCTCCTCTCTTCTACTACTTTTGGGATCAGATTGCTCTAGTTTCTCTAAAGCTTTAAGCTGCATCGTTAAATTATTTATTTCTGATGTTTCCATTTTTCTGATGTAGGCATTAAGAGCTATGAACTTACCTCTTAGAACAGCTTTCATTGTATCCCAGAGATTTTGGTAAGTTGTATTTTCATTTTCGTTCACCTTCAGGAAATCTTGAATTTCCTGTTTAATTTCTTCCTGAATCCAGTTCTCATTCAGCATCATATTGTTAAGTTTCCAAGAGTTAGTGTATTTTCTCTTGTTTGTTGTGTTGTTGTGGATGTCCAGCTTTAGGCCATGGTGGTCTGATAGGGCTCAGGCTAGAATTTCGACTTTTTTGTATTTGTGTAAATTCATTTTGTGGCCCAATATGTGATCTATTTTGGAGAAAGTTCCGTGTGCTGCTGAGAAAAATATGTATTCTTTGGTGCATGGGTGAAAAGTTCGATAGAGATTTGTAAGGTCCATTTCAGTAAGGGTTTGGTTAAGTTCCAAAGTGTCTCTGTTAAGCTTTTGACCTGTTGATCTATCCCATGTTGAGAGGGCGGTGTTGAAATCCCTGAGAATTATCGTTTGGGGGTTGATTTTTGCTTTAGATGCTGTAGGGTTTTCTTAATGAATGTGGAGGGGCCCATATTGGGTGCATATATGTTCAGTTTTGTGAAGTCTTCCTGGTGAATTGTACCTGTGACTAAAATGTAGTATCCATCTGTGTCTCTTATGATTTTCTTTGGTTTGAAGTCCACTTTGTCTGAAAGCATAATTGCTACCCCTGCCTGTTTCCTGGTTCCATTAGCTTGCAAGATTTTGGACCAGCCTTTCATTCTTAGGACGTGCCTATCTTTTGTGGTGAGATGAGTTTCCTGAAGGCAGCAGATTGTTGGATTGTGGTTTTTAATCCAAGTTTGTAATCTGTGTCTCTTAATCGGCGAGTTAATACCATTGACATTTAATGTTATAATGGAAAAATTATTTTTAATTCTGGACATTTTTTATGTTTAGTAGATTTTGTAAGCATGTTGTTTGATATTTATATTTTGGTGGTATTATACTTCCCTTCTGTCCTCCTGGATACGCTTGTTCTTTTCTTCAAGCTTGAGTATCATTTCTAGCATTTTTTAAGGCCTGGTTTGGCAGACATGTATCCCTTCAAATTGTCTTTGTGCTGGAAAACTTTTCTTTCTCCCTTAATCATGACAGATAGTTTTGCCGGGTATATCAGTCTGGGTTGGCATTTTTGCTCACTTAATACTTGAAGTATGTCTCTCCAAGCTCTTCTTGCTTTTACTGTTTCCATTGAGTAGTCATTTGTTATTCTAATAGATTTACCTTTAAAAGTGAGTTGCTTTTTTTTTCTTGAAGCTCTCAGCACCCTTTCTTTGTCTTGAATGTGGAGTGTTTTGACTATTATTTGCCGTGGTGATTTTCTATTTTGGTCATATCTGTTTGGAGTGCGAAATGCCTCTTGTATTTGGATAGGCCTCTCATTCTTTAGTTGTGGGAAGTTTTCATTTATGATGAATTGAAATATTTCCTCAGGTGTGGTATTTTGGGATTCTTGTTCTGGTATTCCATGGATGCGCATGTTAGGCTTCTTCAGGGTGTCCCATATTTCTTGAATGCTCCTCTCCAGTATCTTTTTGGCTTTAACAATCTCTTCCATTGAGCTGGTCAATTCTCCTACTTTGTCTTCAAGATCTGAAATTCTATTTTCTGCCTCATTTGTTCTGCTGATAAGACTCTGTCTAGTTTTGGGTTGAAGATAACTTATCTCTTAGTTCAATTTTAAACTCTGCCTGAGACTGTTTTACCTGCTCTATACCTATTTTTGTTTCTTGAACTGTTTTTCTCAACTCCTCCAGGCTCCTGTTGTGTTCCTGTTCAAAGTGGTTGATACGGTTATTTAACTCTTCTCGGATTTCCTCTTTCATATTATTAATCATGGTAATGATCATACTCTGAAAGTCGTTATGTTGGGTCTGGCTTTCATGGTTATTTTCTATGGATTTGTTCTGGTCGCAATCCATTGTTATGGGATTGATTCTTTTGGTGGGAGATTAGTCTTCTTGGGTTTTGTTTCTCGTGGATCTGCACTTTGACTTGTACATTGTTGTTTTGTTTTTTAGGACCTTTCAGTTTCTGTGTGTTTTTCACTGAACCGATGTAGTTGGTATTGTTACACCTGCCAGTTGTTACTAGTGCTTGCCTTGGATTGGGTATGTTTGTGTATTGGTATTGTTATATCTAGATGAGACTACTAGGATGTTAGTACGTCAGTTAAGTAACCAGGGGATGAATATAAGTATGGTAGTGCACTTTTACAATCTAGTGTCTTGGTGAAATGTGAGGGTGGGTGGTGTACTCCCTGGAGTTGTATGTTTTTGGGGTGGCTGTATGAGGAAGCTGACCTACAGTATTGATACTAGAAAGGATCAGTAAGGTGAGAGAAAAGAAAAAGAAAAAAAAATTTACTTATCTTTGGGCTGGATGTGAAGAGTCTCGCGCATGTGATACAATGGTTGTAGTGGAGTCCAGATGTATGGCCTGTGTTCTCTTTGTTCCTTAGAGTTTTGCTTGAGTTTCCTTTGGACTCTATTGAATTCTGAGTAGCAGTGTGTCTTCTGTGGACCCCGGTGGGCCAGAGAGGCAGAGGGTCTGATGTTGATGGAAGAATTCTTCACCTGTGACCTGGGCACTGGTCGGGGTTCCGCGCGGAGGGGGGGGCTGGGGGCAAAAAATCGTCCCAACTATCTCTATCTCTATCTCTATCCCTGCCTCCCACCCTCTCATTCTTACCTCTATCTCACACATGCACATCTCTTTCTCCCTCCTTCTTTTCCTCTCTTTTTCCCTCTCTCTTTCTCCCTGATTTCTATATGAATGTGCTTATACTCATTGTCTCTGAGTTTTCACACAGGAACTTATAAATTCATTTGGCTCTTAGTTCAACCAATACTTAAAGAAAAGGTAATCAATCAATATGCATTTCTCCCTTGAAAAGGGAGAGTTTGGAAAGATCTCATGGCACAATTTCAAGCATCCCTGAATATGAAGAGTTCCAAAATAAAGGAGTCATCATGGCCCTCAAACTCACCAACTAGACTTTGGAGTAAACTGAACCCACACAGGAGTTTGGGTCCTGATGTTTTGTGAGTCCAAATCATTGTGGAATTAAAATCGTTAGAGCTATGTCATGCGCCATTCTCCATAGGGAAGTGTTAATAGCAGTACCCACCTCAATGAGCAATGTCACCTCTCTGATTCCCTTCATCAAGCTGAAGACTGAGACTCTGTGATACAGAACATGGGTTTCTCTCACACCCCCTCAGCGTGGGCTGCCCTGCTCTGTTCCTTCTGTGTGCTGTCAGTGGGACTTCAAGTACATCCAGGTGTAGAGCTGGATAAGAAATGCCACCATGCTGTTAACGTGCCACCTGCCTTTAGTGTCAAATTTCCTGAACCGTCTCTGGATCGCTGACAATTGACTCTGTAGGCTGAACCCAAATAACAATCATAAAATGTTCAAACCAGAGAGAATTATGACAACTAATGAAACTTGCTTTCTGCATAGAACATGCAGACATGCAGAAAGAAAAACTTCAAAAAAGCAGAGTGCTGATACTTATGAAATAGAAATCCCCTTGCAACTTCTAGAAAATGCTTTAGCTATGTCAAGGAATAGTAATAGCTAACATCTACTGATCATCTGTTTTGTTGTCAAAACAATACCCTAAAAGGTGACAATTTTAAGTCACCTAACCTCAGCTTTTAAAAATATAAAAAGTTCCTACAATGCTACAATTAGAACCCATAGGCAAATAAATGGTCAGAGAGGTCTTAAAGGTCCTCAAAACAGAATAGGCCATTGCCATTGCTTTTGGTTGTTCTCTAGATGAACATGTTGAAGATTCAACACATGTTCGTCATAGGATATGCATGGATGACAAACACCAGCTGGAATTGATCTAAAAGCTCCCTCATTGCTGGATATTTTTCATAGTATCAAAAAACACTATGCAGGCTGCTGAGGGAGAAAACTACACAACAGTCTCACTAATCTGTGAAAGCTGCAATCTGCAACAATAATCATTCTGGCAAGACATGACCATCAATGTAATAGTGGCATGAGCATCAAGGATTGGGAAAGGGCAACCAACAGCTTTTGATTAGATTTAAGATATGTTTTTCAGCCAGGATGACATTCCTGGTATTGTAATCCTGAACAAGAACCTATGAAAGGGAGGGAATAGGTCCAGGAAGGGTGCAAACTATTAAGGTTTAGTTATAAGACCACTGTATCAAACTGCCTTTTAAATATTTGTCATTCTACCCATAATTGAAGGAGAACTTAGCACTTAAACTAAGAAACTTCCTTATGGAATGGAAGGTATTTCATTGAAGAAAATCATAGTTGGAAAAAGCACAGGAAATAAAGGATGGCAGATAGTTTAGCTCTAAGCAGGAAATCAAAAACACTCACCCATCACAAGGCCAGATATCATTGCAGAAGAGGTTGCAGTGAGATAATAAAAGCCTGAGGAGCAAAGGAGTGTGGTCAGACATTATCTTATGGATATGAAAGAACTGTCATATCTCTGAACACAGCAGCTATATATCCATAAGGTCTGCATGGGATTTGTCCTATCAACATCACTATAAAAGGACAAAGAATATAAGTGTCCGCATACTTCCTTGGGAGATTGATGATGATTAATCCTGATGGGGTCAGGAGAAATGCTTTCCTCAGTGATATATGCACTGACATATGACTCATGTTCCAACAAGGGCTCAGATACATGCAAACAAAGACAAACCATGTGTAACCCAGTGGGTCCTTGTGCAAAAAATTAATAGGAGTGACAAGGAAGAAGAAGGGTTGGACTGGGAAAGAGAAAGAAGATGGGACTGGGGATTGAGGCATGAAACTATCAAAAATTCACTGTATCCATGCATGAAACAATAAAGGAATAATTAAACATATATTTTAAAAATTTTTCCCAATCATACAAGCTCAATAGGTACCCCCATCCTCTCCCTCTCTTCACCCCTCCCCAGTCCCCTCTTGCACTCTCCCTCCCTTTTCCCTTTTCTTTCACCCCCCTCCCTCCTCTTCTTCCAGTGCCTTCCCATTCCCCCCTCCCATCCCCTAGAGCATCCTTTCCTATGAATGCCAAACCTCCTTCTGCGTCCTCCACCCTAGTGAGGTGAGAGGATTCAGTGGCATAGCCCAAAGCCCTTTCTTGGACTCCCCGTTAAGTATGGGAACACTTCTATGACTGTAATTCTTTGCTTCTAAGTATCCTACTGCCTGTGATCCATGCTAGACATTGGGGGGAGGGGTCTTCCACATGTCAGTCATTGTGCAGGTGATGCAAAGTCTGATTATGGCTACTGCAACCCTAACTTGGAGTATCTTGCATGTCGTTGGTCCCCCCCCCCATCATTAGGTTCTTACAATTTTGCTGCCCCCTCTTCCCCAAAGTTCCCTGAGCTTTAGGACAGGGAGAGACTTGGCTGGTCTAGTTCCAGGTGGTTAATGTAGGGTCTTTGGTGTTCTAAATTGTGGTTTGTTTTCAGTTTTACTTTTCCTGCGACACCCTTGGCTCCATCCTAATTGATATTGAAGGTCACCTTCTAACCAAAGATAAAAAAACTGTTTAAATGAAGATCTTACTATAAGAGGAGACTCAAAGGTTGATGGAATAGGAGTAGGACACCGCAGTGAGGGAGGGTCAGTGTGCCATTCCCAGGATGGTTACCATCTTTTTTAAACATTTTTTATTATTTCCGCTCATACAAACTTAACAGGTACACAGGTTCCCACCCTCCCTCCTCCTCCCCCTGATCCCCCTGCTCCTCCTCCCCTCCCTCCCCATCCCCCAGTGCTTCCCCTCCCAAACCCCGAAGAATACTTTAATGTGCATGCCAAACTCTCCTCTGGGCCCTCCTGTCCGATGATGTACAAGGACCCAGTGGCATTTCCCTGAACCCTTTCCCGTGTTCCTCTTAAGCATAAGAACACTACTATGGCTGTCAATTCCTTGCCTCCAAGGATCTTGGTGCCTTTAGCAAATGCTAGACTTTGTGGGGTCAATAGTGTGTTGGACATTGTGCAGGGCATGCAAAGTCCAATTATGATTGCTTTGGCCCTAACTTGTGTGGGTATCTTGCATATCATTACTCCTCCCATCCTTGTGCTCTTGCAATCTTACCGCCCCCTCTTCTGTAAATTCCCCTGAGCTTCAGGATGAGGAGAGATTAGGCTGGCCTAGTTCTAGGTTGTTGATATAGAGTCTCTGAAGTTCTGGATTATGGTTCATTGATTTTCTTTTGCAGTTTTGCTGCTCCTGCAATGTCCTCACTCCATACTGATGGGTATTGTATTACACCCCCTGGCCAGAAATAAAAAGCTATTAAACTAGAGTCTTGTTATAAGAGTATATTCAAAGGTAGATGTAATAAAAGTAGGAAACCACAGTGAGGGAGGGGTCAATCACCCATTTGAAAAATGGTTACTTCTTATCAACCAGACTATATGCCCTCCTCTTCTGGTGAGATCATATCCCCTCAGTTGTAAATGATCAGGAACGAAAGTCTGTGAATTTAACCAGATGTCTCATTACTTACTTGCATTCCTTGATGGAGGCCTATTTTCTCTGCTGTAACATGGTCCCCTCTCTCTTTGTTTCTGGTGTGGTCCTCCAACCCCATCCCTCCTGTTCATAATCCTTGCAATTACTGTAGGTATTACAGAGATTTATCTTTGAGTGTCTCTAGGTGGGCTGGGTGGGTTTGAAACTAGAAGCCACCTATTAGGGAGTACATATGGTGTTTAATTTTCTGGGTCTGGGATACTTCACTTAATATAATTGTTTCTAATAACATCCATTTCCCGGCAAATTCCAGTAATTCATCATTTTTGATGGCTGAGTAGTACTCCATTGTATAGATGTACCACTGTTTCCTTATCCACTTGTCAACTGTTGGACGTTTGGGTCGATTCCATGACTTTGCTATTGTAAACAGTGCTACTATGAACATGGTTGTGCTTCTGCTATCAAGGTGAATTTTTGCTGTATGTGGGGTTATTCCCAAAAGTGGAATATCAGGGTCAAATAGCATTTCCATCTTTAATTTCTTTAAGAATCTCCAGAGGGCTCACCAGAGTGGTTGTATGAGCCTGCATTCCCACCAGCAATGTAGGAGAGTTACCCTCTCTCCACATCCTCTCCAGCATTTGTTGTTGTTTGTATTGTGGATTTTTGCCATACTGACCGGGGTGAGATGATATCTCAGGGAAGTTTTGATTTGCATTTCCCTGGTGGCTAAGGAAGTGGAGCGTTTTTTTAAGATATTTGTTAGACATTTTAATTTCATCCCTGGTAAAATTTCTTTTAAGTTCCAGGGCCCATTTTTTAATTGGGCCATTGGTTTCCTTGGTGTTTAGTTTTCTAAGTTCTTTGTGCACTCTGGATAATAGAACTGTATCAGATATGTGGTTAGTGAAGATTTTCTCCCACTCTGTAGGTTGCCTTTGAGCTCGTGTTACCATCTCTTTATCTGAAGAGAAGCTCTTTAATTTCACAAGATCCCAACTGTTGAGAGATGGTAGCAGTGACTGTGTCATTGGATGTCTGTTTAGGAACTGTTGACCTAGCCCAATCAGCTCGAGGGAGTTCCCCATCCTTTCAACTATGGTTTTTAAAGTCTCTGGACTTATATCAAGGTCCTTGATTCATTTGGAATTAATTCTTGTACATGGTGACGAGTACAGGTCCAGCTTTAATCTTCTGCATGTGGAGATCCAGGTTTGCCAGCACCATTTGTTGAAGATGCTGTTCTTTTTCCATTGGATTCTTTGGGCCCCTTTGTCAAAGGCCAAATGGCTATAATTTTGTGGGCTTATATCTGGGTCTTCAATCCTTATCCATTGATCTGTGTGTCTATTTTGGAGCCAGTACCAGGCTGTTTTTATAACTATGGATTTATAGTATAGACTTAGGTTTGGTATGGTAATACCTCCAGCAGTGTTTTTGTTACTCAGGATTGTCTTTGCTATCCTGGATCTTTTGTGCCTCCATATGAATTTTGAGATTGTTTGGTCAACTTCTTTAAAGAATTGCTTTGGGATTTTAATTGGTATAGCATTGAATTTGTATATTGCCTTTGATAAGATGATCATTTTTATGATGGTGATTCTGCCAATCCAGGAACATGGGAGGTCAGGATGGTTACCATCTATCTGTCCAGTCCCTATACTCTCTGATTGGTGAGATCAAACCTCCTCAGTCGCAAGTGACCAGGAAGGGAAGTGAGAGTGAGCCTCACCAGATGTCTTTATACTTATATGCAATACTTGACAGTGACCTATTTTCTCTACCGAAGCATGATCCTCTCTCTCCTTTTTTCTGGGGGTGGGGGGGCTCCTTCCTTTCCCTCCTTAAACATATATTTATATATCTACATATAAATGTAGATATATAAAGTAACTTGTCCAAAGTCCTATGCTTAAAAATGTTAGAGGGGCAAAGACATTTTATCTTTTGTACACAAAGCATATAGTAAGTTCTTCAATAAATTTAAAGAAGTTAACATTTGTTGAACATTTGTTATTCTCACAAGACATCCAGAAGTTTTTCTCCTGAAAAGAAAATTTTCCAGCAAATAGCCCAGATGTAACAAGAGCTATTTCCCTGCTTTTATAGCACATGGAAGGAGTATACATTCCAATCTTTCTTGCAGTCCTGTGTGAAGCAGGGTATCTAAAAGCAAAAGTTCATTAGATGATATGTTGGCTTAGTACACATATCAACTTGCCTGGGTCAATAATGCTCAGATATTTAGTCAAATCTCATTCTGGATATGTTGCAAAAGCACTTTGGCTAAAATTCACATGTGAATTGGAAGATTAAATAAAGACTCCAACCTTGCATAAGGTAAATGGACACATCCAGTCATTTCTAAAGTCTGAACAGAGTAGGAATGTTGATCTTATATGAGAATTTCCTCTTGGCTTGATTTCCAGCAGAGACGCAGGTGATTTTCCTGTGTCCAGCTTGAACTGATACATGAGCCCTTTCGGGTCTCAAGCCTCCCAGCCTGCAGGCAGAACAGCACCATGAGCTCCCCTGGATTTGCAGCTAGCTGACCACAGATCTTAGGACTCACAGACCTTCATAAATCAGTTTCTCTGGGAACCGTGACTAATACAGACAGATTTAGGAGAGGTTAAATAAGATGCTATTAATCAACTCAAACCAAAGCACAAGAGGGAAAACAACTTGAAAAAAAGGGGCGGAAAATCCATAGAAGCATGAAATAGATTTCGAGAGAATAATATATGATTAGGTTCCAAGAAGGAAAGGAGATAAGGGGTAAGACAGAAGCACTGCTTGAAAAATTAATTTTTGAAAGCTGAACTGGGGAGATAGCTTAGGGATTCAAGCCTTTGCCTGACAAACAAAAGGATCTGAGTTCAGATCCCCAGATTCCACGGAAAAATTCCAGGTGCCTTCATTTCCAGCCCTGGAAGGCAGAGCCTGGGAAAATCCAGAGCAAAGCAATAAAGAAGTAGAGCAATCCAGGATAATGCTGGAAGTCACCTTTTAGCTTCAACAGACACACATGTTCAAGTTCCCTCTGGCACACACAAACATGCATACATGCATACACACCAAAAACAAAAGGATTCTTGAAAGCTAATGAAAGTCATCAATGCAGTAGATCAAGATATTTACTATACTTGATGCCAAAAAAAATTGAAGAAAAATCAGGGTAGGACAGATAGGCTCAGCAGGTAAAATACTTGCCATGTAAACATGATAACATAAGTTCAACCTCTGGCACCTAGGTAAAGGAAGAAGAACAGAAACAACAGCACAAAGTTCCTCTTTAACCTCCATGAGCTCACTATGACATGGTCCCTCTCCCGACACATCAACCGCAAACACACAATGACAACAAATAAAATCTGAAATTAAGGAAGAAAACCTTTTTTTAAATTAATAAAGAAGAATCAAACCCAGCCACCTAAGACTCTAGATGCTCAAAACTTGAAAAAAGATGTAGAAGAGTAGATTAGCCAGAGGGAACCCTGGATCCCATAGAGGCAGACAGGGAGGAGAGTGAGAGGGATTTGGATGCACTGATAAAAGAAAGAGAGGGAAATGGGAGGGAGGAGGATGAAGGGAAGCAGGTATGAGTACTCAATATGCTTATAAAACTAGAACAATAAAATAGCAACAATTCACAATAAGCACAAGCACAACAGGTTCATAGCCGCAATGTTGCAATCAGCAAAGTCATGGAACCAACTAAAATGTTCCAACAGTTGACGAGTGGATAAGGAAAGGTGTGGCTTACATTTTTACAATGGAATACTACTCAGCATCACAAGTGATGAATTAATTAAATTTGCCAGGACAGGAGTCATTAGAAACAATTTATGGAGTGAAGTCTCCCCGACCCAGGGGAAAATTAAGCGCCATATGTACTCCTTAAAAAGTGGATCCTAGTATCAAACCCACTTAGAGACACTCAAAGATAAATCTCTGTAATACCTACAGTAATTGCAAGGATTATAAACAGGAGGGATGGGGAAGGAGGGCCCCGCCGAAAACAAGGAGAGAGAGGATCATGTTACAGCAGAGAAAATAGGCCACCATCAAGGACTGCAAGTAAGTAATGAGACATCTGGTTAAGTTCACAGAATTTACTTCCTGATCATTTGCAACTGATGGGGTATGATCGCACCAGAAGGGGGAGGGTATAGTCTGATGGATAGAAAGTAACCATTTTGCAATGGGAGAAACCATTTTGCAATGGGAGACTCACTCCTCCTCACTGTGGTCTCCTACTTTTATTCCATCTACCTTTGAATATACTCTTATAATAAGACTAATTTAACAGATTTTTATCTCTGGGGGTAACATCCAATACCCATCAGGATGGAGCCAAGGGTATTGCAAGAGCAGCAAAACTGAAAAAAAATCAATAAACCATAATTCAGAACATCAGAGACTCCATATCAACCACCTGGAACTAGGCCAGCCTAATCTCTCCCCATCCTGAAGCTCAGGGAAATTTGTGGAAGAGGGGGTGGTAAGATTGTAAGAGCACAAGGATGCGTAGGAGCAATGATATGCAAGATACTCCACACAAGTTAGGGCTGAAGCAATCATAATAGGACTTTGCATGACCTGCGCATTGACCAACACATTTTTTTTTATTTCCACTCATACAAACTTAACAGGTACACCAGTCCCCTCCCTCCCTCCACCCCCCACTCCTCTGTGCCCCTCTCCCTCCTCCCTCCCCATCCCCCAGGGCCTCCCCCTCCCATTTCCAGAGCATCCTTTGATGTGCATGCCAAACTCTTCTCTGGGTCCTCCTCTCCAATGAGGTGCAAGTACCCAGTGGCATTTCCCAGAACTGCTTTCCTGTGTTCCCCTTAAGCATAGGAACACTACTGTGGCTGTCAATCCCTAGCCTCCAAGGATCCTAGAGCCTTTAGCCCATACTAGACTTTGTGGGGTCAAACACATTATTGACCCCTCAAAGTCTAGCTTGGACTAAAGGCAGTAGGATCCTTAGAAACTAGAAAGAGTTCTAGGAAATGCCACTGAGTCCTTACACCTCATCGGAGAGGAAGACCCAGAGGAGAGTTTGACATGCACATTAAAGGATGCTCCAGAGATGGGGGGGAGGCACTGGGAGATAAGAAGGGAGGGGGGAAAGGAAGGGGAAAAGGAAGGAGGGAGCAAGGAGGTCCAGGAAGGGGTGGAGGAAGGGAGGGGACTGGGTTACCTATTAACTTTGTATGAGCGCAAATAAATAAATAAATAAAAACTTTAAAAAAGAAAGCAAGAGGTAGAGAAAACTTGGTAAATCATAGAAGAACACAAAATCATTTTCTTCAGGAAAAAAACTAAAACTGAGGCTCAACAGAGGTTAAAATTCAGCAATATTATTCGTGTGGTCATATGACTATTATTTATTATGTCTTCAATTGAAAAACAAAGTTACATATATTTAGTATATGCAAAATAATATTTGGAAATATATGAGCAATTTGAAAATCATTTATAAAATTAACCACTAGCTTATTTTTAAATTTGTCTGTAGTCACATGCCTGTACGTGAACATGTGTGTATATGGATGAATGCACATGTGTATGTGAATGCATTTACACATAAGATCATGTGCATGTGGGGGCAAGAGATTAACATTATGGATAATCCTCAAATCACTCTTCCACCTCACACTTCTTTATTAAATTAATTTTTTCTGGTTCTACAATCATATTGACTACAAATTCCTGTTTCCCTCCATCCCCTTTCTTCTGTGATGTTCCTAAACCTTAGGATGGGGATAAATTAGGTTAGCCTCCACCTTAATCTTTTGAGCCTAAATCCCTAATCGAACACAAAGTGCACCAGTATTTTCGCTCTGGAGAGTCCCAATCTCTGTGCTGCAGGGCTGGAATTATAGACTGGCTACCACACTTATCCAACAATTTATGCAGCATTTGGGATCTAACCTCTGATTCTTTTTCTTGCAAAGAAAATACGCTAACTATTGAGCCATCTCTCCAGCCCTAACTGCTAATTCAGAAGTAATAAACTCTGTCATTTAATTTCCTTGTTTTATCAATGTCCAGTTTGATATGCCATTTTCTTTAATTATGTCAATTTTAAACTTCAAATAGCTAGAATCTTTACTTCCAATTTTAAAGAGCTATTTTATCCCTTTTGCAAGTAATATGATCAATAAAGTTAGCATCAGTCTATTCTCTGAATTTATGCCTTCTCTTTATTCTGTAATTTCTATCACATTTTTATTTTTGCATTAATTTTAATTTATAATTTTCTATGACCTCTATTGATTTCACAGTGATTCATCATTTTTAAAATACTTTATAATTTCACCATACATATTTAGCCAAGTTTGAAGCTAATAATTTTAGTATTTTCCTGACAAAAAGAAATATACAACGTTTATTTTAAAGCACTACAAGAAAGCAAAATGAGTCTTTGCCAAGATTCAAATTCTAGACCCAGAGAAAATACCTATCATATTTGAAGCCAAGAGAAAAACCATTAGCATGAAGACATAAGGTAAGAGAACCTATTGCATTAGACCTTCGCAGTAGGCAATACTGAAGAAATTTCCTCTGGTTAATGGAAAATGGTCCCACAGGAGGTCATAAAAATCCAGATAACAATGAATGTCACCAGAAGCGAGACTAGGGACATATTAAAGATGACTTACTGTTCAAAGCAACAACAATGATAATATCTTGTGATACTGATCACTTACATAGAAGCAAGAGACATGACAAATACATCAAATAAGAAGTAAATTACTAAAAATGTGTCAAATCATTTTGTAAACTGGCCAGGTAAGCCTATTGTTCCTGAAATCCCATTCTATCACTTTTCCTTATTTAAAACTTTGGCGCACAAGTTCTTCTAACTGATCATCAATTCCAGTGTCATGAATTTTTTTTTACATACACTTTCAGGTTTTCGATTTATTAATAGTATTAAATTTATACTTGGAACAGGAATTTCCAGCAGAGACCTCTGGTTTAGATTGCAAGGTTTTGTGCTTGCCTTCAATAGTAGATCATGGTTTCTACTAGATTCCATATTGATATGCATTAAAGAAACAGACAAAACTTTGTCATCCACATCATGTCTCTCTTTCCTCTTGGGATAACTCTTCTTGGAGGTTATGTCATTCTTATTTGGCTCACAATATGTGTACAATGTGTGCACAATGTGTGCATTTCCACAGATTTTACAATTGAATCTGTGTTTCTTAGAAATATATAGTGTAACATTTAATTTAAGAATTGCATTCACTTTTGATTATGCCTATATTTTCCTCAGGCCAATTTTCCCTCTGGTAATATTTTCTCATTTATACATATATATTATATATGAATATATACTCATAATCTAGTAACAAACATGTTTTATAATCTTGATAAATCAAGGGAGGAAATAATATATAACTCTATACACATGATCATATGCACAGATGTATAATTATTCATTCTGGCTTCTTTTCAAGTGTTTTTTCACAAATTATCACAGTCCAAGATATTACACACATTTACTATATGACTGCCTTAGTGTCTTTTATTTATTTATTTATTCAATTAGTGCGTGTGTGTGTGTGTGTGTAGACCCACGGGGGAATTCGGGAACCACCATGGACCGCCTCTACCTCCTCCTTGTTTACTCTGCCTTGGGATTCACAGGCTCCACCCTACCAGGGCCAGAAACGCAGGCCGCCCCCACTTCCGCCCAGAGTCTATACGTGGGATCTAGGATCCAAACTCAGGACCTTCTGCCTGCAAGGCAGAGGCTTAACCCCTGAGCCACCTCTCCAGCACCATAACTACCTTAGTTTCAAAACATTCTTTCTAGCTCACAAAATTCCAGGCAGTTGTCTATCTTATAACTGTCACAAAAGTAGTACCACCCACTTTGGGCCATATCTTCCCCACATGAGTTAATCTTATAGAAAACTGCTTGTAGACTAGCCTTACCTAAATAATTCTTCATAGGTATGCCTAAAGGTTCATTTCTCAATTGTCAGGTGGACAACTGTAGCTACATGTCACCATGAATAAATGAGTAGCTCTAAATCGCATAATAAATGATGAAGTCAGAACTCTCTGCCATGTTCTAAAATGTATGCATTTTCCTCCCAAGCAGTCTGTCATTTGCCCATTGTGGCATTCATGTGCCTGCTCTGTGAATACCTTTCTTTGAGCTAGGCTGAAGCACTAGGGCAATAGCAGTGAATTAAATGTTCAAAGCACCATCTGCTGTGAAGACAGCAGGCTCTGGCAATCATATATCTAGGCTTCATCAACAGGAATGTCTGGGTTGGTGCACTAGGTCTGCCCTTGGGAGAGATGGTGTTGGACATACCTTTCTGTTATCTGCCACTCACTCCCATAGTCACAGTCTCTCTGAGAGTACAGCATCCAATCTCATCTACCCTCCAACTGTATAATAAGTGAGTGGACACAAACAAGGAGGCATTGATGTTGCAACTAGTATGAGAATTTTTAGATAATAGATAACATGAAACAACATTGAGTTTGCTTCATAGGAGGGGAAGATTAAAATGACATCAACAACACACAAATCCTAATGGAATTATTTCCAGTTTACCGAACAAGAAAGTAACTTTGGAATCAACTTGTTCATATGAACCCAGATCTCTTTCATCACTCAATGTCTTGCAATGTTCCCAAAAGTTGAGTGAATATGCCCTGAATAATGGCTAAGTGTGGCTTTGAGAGGCTAATGGGATCCTGTCAGCAAAGAGAAATGGCTTCATTTCAGCCCATTACTCAAACTCTGCACACCAACCCCCTGTCTGTGAATGTAACACGTGCCTGAGGGACATGATGAGTTCATAAACAAAGGGCTTTTTGAGTTTAAATAAGACAAGAAACCAGAGGGTTTTCCAGGAATCAAAACAATCCCCATAACTCTCAGTGCTGTGCCTGGTTACAAGGACTCCTGTCCAGTCGCTCCACGGACCAGTCTTCGCTGTTTTCCTCTTCAGGAACCTTTCCATTCTCCTCCAAGCTGTAGCAAGGATTTGATTCAAGGATGGAAGATGACCATTCTATGGCTATTACAGCAAGTGTCTCTTCTCCATGGAACAGAGATCCATGGAACTCTGTGCCATGTCAGAATCTTCCAACCCTACTTCCTTCTCTCTAGACATTAGGTAAATCCTAGCCTCTGTACTCCACATCTACAATTTAATGATTATTTGTAAAACACCATCTACCCAGAGTCCTTGTGAAAGGCAAATAAAATCTTACTTATAAACACCCAATAGGGGCTGGAGAGGTGGCTCAGGCGTTAAGACTCTGTTGCAAGCAGAAGGTCCTGAGTTCAGATCCCAGGTCCTACATGAAAACAGCAGGCAGAAGTGGTTGAGGCCTGCATTTCCGGCCCTGGTGGGACAAGCTTGGGAAATTTCAGAGTGAAGCAAGAAGGGAGTTGAAGCAATCCAGAATGATTCCTGAAGTTACCCTTGGTCCTCTACAAGGACATACAGTACCCTGTGATACACATATCACACATCACACACACACACACACACACACACACACACACACACACACACACACACAAATAAAATATTTTAAAAATAGCCAATAGTGGGTGTTTAATAAATATTCTTAATTCATCCTCGTTTCTAATAAAGTCATGATCAAATAGCTTTGGGAGACAGAGGGTTTTACTCTTGCTCAGTATTCATCATTACAAGTCATAGTCCAGCTTGACATGAGAGTTTATTCCAATATCCAGAGCTGAGGGAACTGGCCACACCACATCCACAGGATGAGAGATGCAAACCTCACCTGCCAGACAGCAAGTCTGTGAAAGAATGCCAAAATACTGCACCAACTCCCTGTATCTTGTCTGTCTACCCGGGGTATAGCATTCCACTCACCATGAGCTGGTTTTTTTCCACATTAAATAGAAAATCTGCACTCTTGCTTAGGGCTCTCCTTGACCACCAATTCATAGCTATGCCTACAATTTGGCCTTCATTTGTCAGGTCAGAATTATATCTAACTAGCAACATTTGAAGATATCCAGACAAGAAAATCATATCTTTAGCCATACGTTCAATAGCAGGCCTGTGCATAAAATGGTACGTGGTAAGCTTGGATAGACCAAAACTTCTCTGTAAATGTAAGTTGTAGTATTGTCTGGCTACTGGCATAATCTGCCAAAGAGAATAATGCTTTAGCGGATTTCTGGTCACTTTTATTTTTATGTGACTCGTTGAGTAGCCCAAACTGCAATGTTCTATCTACATTACCTCACATTTTTTTTTCTTTCAGACATCTTCAGAAGTGAGCACTTGAAGTCCATGTCATGAAAGAAGAAATTGGTTTCCTGTGGGAGTTGCCAGTGTGCAGTTACTAGCATAGCTTTAAGTGGCAAAGTCTGGATTCTAATTCAAATTCTGGTGTCTCTATGTGTCTCCAGATAGTACCCAAAATACACAGAGGACAAGGGTCAGTGAGCTTTCCCCAGTGAACTACTTTCTCCAAGAAGACTCTACCTCCCAGAGGTAAAATGACCTTTTTGAAACAGTGCTGCCAGCTAGGAGCCAAGAATTGAAGCACTTGAGTCCCCAGGGGAACAGATCTATGACAGGGAGGAATCAGATCTCATCAGATCTAACATTTTTGGAGAGTTTCAAATGAAGTCTTGACTCAGGGAAAGCATCCTATCCCAGCAAACATGTCCATGACTAGGCAAAATACCTTCCCCCACGGGGAAGATGAAAATCAGGAAAGAGTTTTCTGATTATCAACAGAATTCTGACTGTGAAGCTCATTGGCTACAACTGGTTCACTGCTGATGTGAAAGGCCCCTCTTCAGACGCTCCAGGGACACAAGGAAGTTCATAACACTTCCTGTTTCCTGAGTTTTCTCTCTCTCAGGTCCACTGTAGTAACTTCAACTTCTCCTTTGAATTCCCCTTACTCCCAGACCCCTCTTCTCCTGCAAAAGGCAAAGCCAGCGTCTCAGGACCCTGCTGCAAGATGACTGACTTTGTTCTCAAGTAATGCTGACAGGATGACACAGTGAACATAAATTGTGAAGGAAAAAAAGACAACTCTGTATTGTTCTACCCAAGAGCAAACCAGTGCTTTATCTAATGCAAACATAATTACTTCTAGTTAAACAAAAGGAGGGAAACAAGTAAGAGGAAAAAAACCCTCCTTGCTTACAGCATGTCTGTGTGCTCAGAACTGAACAGTTACATGGATATCTGAGGAGCATCACTCCCTCCTCTCAGCTGCTGCACTCAGACAAATCTCAGGAGCATCTGCAGATACGGTAGGGACCAGGAACTCTGGGATCCCAGCTAGTCACTTCTTATCTTCAAGATTCCCCATTTTAAATTCACTACTCATCTCTGTAGTCAGAATATTAAGGGGAGATTGGCACTTGGAGGAATGATACAAAAGTCAGCTGTCCTATGTATAATTCCACAAGATCTATCAACATCTCACCGCGGAAGGAGAAAGATCTCAAGAGGCCTGTATTGAGATCTAATGCTGATGGGAGAGGGAGGAAAGATTCTTTCTTCACTGATACATATGACTCATGCTTCACCAAATACTCCGGCACATGCTGTTACAGATGTTGCAGGAGTCAAGTCTAGAGTAATGTCTCAGACACCAGTTAGGATGGAAAAGAGGAGCTTAATGCCAGCATCTGGAGTAAGATATCTCTCCAAGGACTCAAACCACTAGCTTAGTTTATACTGTTTTATACAAAAACAGGGAAGGAGTGAAGCAAAGGCAGACTTCACAGAAGCAAAGGTAATGGTTTCTATCAGTGGTTCAAAGAGATATAGACTGGCTCATGATCTTGACTGTTATTGGACAGAAGCTGAGGTCAGTGCAGAAGCAGCAGAGCCATACAGGTTTAGATGATAGAGGTGGGAAAGTGTCTCTGAAATGTCCTTGACTGCCTTGGGATTTCAGTAATTTTCCATCTTACATTAGCAGTAATTCAACAGACTTTGCTCTGCACGAGGCATACCATCTTGTGTCTGCTCCTCCCAACGTCAAGGTCGTGAACTGAGTCACCAGAGTGCAAGGCTCTTACTCCACAGAAAGTGGGGCTGAGAAAGCTCTGCTCTGACCTTCACATGACTGGAATGAAGATGAAAGTCAGTGGGGGCCTAGAGAGGTGGCTCAAGGGTTAAGCCTCTGCCTTGCGGGTAGAAGGTCCTGAGTTCGGATCCTAGACCCTACGTATAGACGCTGGGCGGAAGCAGGGGCGGCCTGCGTTTCTGGTCCTGGTAGGGTGGAGCCTGTGAATCCTGGGGCAGAGTAAACAAGGAGGAGGTGGAGGCGTCCATGGTGGTTCCTGAATTCGCCTGTGGTTCTACACACACACACACACACACACACACACGTACAATTGAATAAATAATAATAATAATAAAAAATTTTTTAAAAAAAGATGCAAGTCAGTGGACCACACATGTGGAAAGACATGAAACAGGAGGGAGACTGGTAAGGAGGAAGGAAGGTTGTTATGGGAAAATGAGGGGTGAGCAATATAAACATGAAGACAATCCTCCTAGCACATACGTTTAATGAAAAAAATATGTATTGATTAATTCAAATGACATAGATGACTTTTTATTTAAAGCATGCAAAAGTTCAGAAGTGTACTATATTCAAACACACAGAAAAGATGTTGTGAGGACTCGTAACCAAGAAATCTAAATTACTAGCAGTGCAATGAAAGAGGCTGGTCAGCAGTTGTCTCACTAAAGCTTTCAGTTAAACTGGGACTTTGAGGATGAATCCTATGCCAGGAAAATAAATGAATGAAAGAGGAGAGAGAAGTGTGAGAGCAGATACAAATTCCACTGCATGGAAAAGACCAAGAGAAAAGATAACAGTTCTCCCCGTACTTGATGGAAATACTAGAAACACTCACAGGAAGAAGTAGATTCTTCCCTCCAAAGACTCGCCAATGTGTTCTAATTTATCAAGGTCAAACCCAGCAGAAAGACCAAAAGCTACAATCTCTAGGAAAGTTCAGCAAAAATTACCTAAGCATCTATGCATAGATGCAAGAGTCAATAGAAACTAGGAAAAATTATTTCCCACCCGGAAACAGCAACCTGAAAAACACTTTTTTGTTTTTCTGTGTAACGAAAATCAAAAGACTGAAAAGTGAACTCACACCTGGCTTGTCTTCAATAACATGGCCCAGTGGAGTGCTTTCCGAGCTCATACCAATGTGCAATTGAGCTCCATGGTCTGGGAACATGGACATCAATCGTAGGCATTGATTCTCTGTGTGTTAAAATGCAGGCCAGTCTTCAGACAACTGAGTTGAAAACAGCACAGGCTGATCAATTCCCACTATATACATTCAGCCAGGGATTATCCTATTTGGGTGAAGGTGGAGTTTTCTCCAAGGGAACAGGAAGCGAGGTCTCCATCCAAGCACAGGCACATCACTGAAATAAATGCAAAAGTCTATTTGTGCAGTCAAGAGCTAAAGTCAGGTAAGAAAACAGATTACTGAGACAGGATCAATCTACTACAAGACAGCTCTATCCTGAGCTAATTCTATTTTCAGCCTTGCCAGAATCAAAATCCAAAACAAGAAATTACTCACTCTCAGAGGACTTTGTGCCTCAGCACACCTTGGCACAGTTCAGTGGGATGTGTATCAATCATGTGCTTACTCTCACTTTCATGACACTCTTCCCTCTCCCAAGAGTTCATTCATAATAGAAACATAAAATATTCTTTTTCTTCAGACCTTTCTCCAGGCTGGGGAGATGGCTCAGGGGTTAAAACCTTTGCCTTGTAAGTAAAAGGACCTGAATTCAGATCCCCAGAATCCATGTTAAAAAAATCCCCACAGTCTGTAATTCAGACCCTGGAAGGTAGAGACTGGAAAACTTCAAAGCAAAACAATTAGGTGAATAATAAATCCAGGATGATTCCTGATGTCAGCCTTATACTCAAGTGCCTCCTTGTACACACACACACAAAGAGAGAGAGAGAGAGAGAGAGAGAGAGAGAGAGGCATGTGCACACACAAAAAAAGATGATGATGGAAAGACAAGCTGTTCAATAAAGAAGTATCTCCATAAATCATTTGGAGAAATTATCTGCACAGAAAATTTGTCTATCCTCTCCCAGCTTATTTTGTTCAATCATTAATTAAATCGGTGTGGACATAGGGGCATTTATTTTATACTTTGAGTTATAATTTAATACTAATTTATTTTCTTTGCTAGACTGTCTTATCTGCCATTAAAAACTCTTTAAGTGGATCTTGCGTCTCTTCAGCACCTTCACACTATTGTGCGTCTACTTGTATTCTATATCTATTTACCTATCTATATATCTGACAATCTGTTATCTATCATGTACCTATAATGTAAATATCATCTATTTAGCTATCATCTGTCTATCTTGCAAGCAAAAGGACCTGAATTAATCTATACACCTGCAATTTGTGCTCTTTTGTGCCTCTGTTCACCTCCTCACTGCCTTGCTCTAAGGTTTCCCAGGCTCTATTTTTCAGAGCCAGAACTGTAGACCACCACCATATCTGCCTGGCGTTTTTACATGAGGGCTAGGGATGTGAACTCAGATCCTTTTCCTTGTGAGACAAATGCTTTAAACCCTGAGTTATCTCCTTGCCCACACCTGCAATTTCTTTACTTCTTGACACTATAAACTATCTCAAACTCATTCTGTAAATTTCTTACCCTGCTCTAGGGTCTGGAACTTCTACAAAGAGTTATGCTTCCTTTTATTAGACTGAGATACATTCTTATATTAGGAGGAATATCCCTGAGGATAAATAAATCAAGTGCAACACAGTCAACTAGGATTAATATGGAATAAAAGATTTCATATTTTACAAAATGCCTTATAATCTATAGCACACATGAATTTGATCCTTAGAGACGAGCAGTCAATAGCATTATTCCAGCTTCCCAAAGAAGAAAATTAATAATATATGGATAAAATATTAAATTGGCCATGAACTGAAATTCTTCTTCCTTCCCATTACTTACTCTGCTTTTATTGTCTACATGATGGTAATTTCCAATAAATCAGTGGTAAGAGACATGCAGATATGTATCTGCATTTTGTGATAGTATTTCGTGATATGTGACAGCCAGCAGCAGATATATACATAAATATATATTTGGGAAATATTATAAAAATAAAAAAGAGAAGTTGACAATCAGAAGAAAAGCTAAAATTAATGAAACTGTATTAATTTGCATGACTGAGCTTCCTGTCAGGTCAAAAATAGAGCAGTTGAATTAAATAATATCACATACAGAGGACTCATTCATAATTAAATTTAAGTCAAATTGAAATTATTGTCATCCAGTCCCAGCAACCATCAATAGACAAAAGTTTTCTATAAGCCCCACCTCAATTGATGAAATATCCAAGGAAGAAACTCAGTAAAGACTGTAGAACATTTTCGTCTTTCTAGACACTTTCCTCACCCTTATTACAACAAATATCTATGACATTAACTTTCCAATAGTTATTGTTACAGATGTTTCCTCTTGAGTTAGCTTTCTCTGTCTTTCAATATTATGCAACTAACATCTTTCATTACAGTTTAATGTGCTCAGGGCTACCAGTAAAACTGCCTGTAGTATATTCATTCCTCTTTTTCTGCTAAGGAAAATTCGATATGCAAATATGCTGCACTTTTTTCCCCTGCTAGTGGAGATTTGTATTGTTTTGATGTATTTCCCTGTTAATAAGACATATCAAAACTTTTTTAAAAAATGAAACAGATGGACTATAGAGGGGGCTCAAGCCATTAAAGCACTTCCTTCACAAGCAATATGAAAGGAGTTTGTAACCCCAGATACAGGGTAATCATGACAGCTGACTTTAATCCCAGTCCTGGAAGACAGAGTCTAGGAATCTAATGCAGCCTGGCTAGCCAGATCAGCTTTAATGGCATGCTCTGATTAAAGATGTAGGCTCAGAGGCTGGTGACATGGATCAAGGGTTAAGTCTCTGCCTTACACAGAAAAAGGATTCGCATTTAGATCTCAGATCCCACATAAAAATGTCAGGCAGATGACCTGCACAATAGGCGACATGTCAACAACTCCCCCAAGGTCTAGTATGGATCCCAGGGGAGAAAGTTCCAGACAGTAGGATCCTTAGAGGCAAGGGATTAAACATTCACAATATAGTTCCCATACTAACTGGAAGCCCAAGAAGGGGCTCCAGGCTATGCCATTGAGTCCTGAACCCTTACTAGGGTGGAGGACTCAGAAGGAGGTTTGGCATTCACACAAAAGGATGTTCCAGGGGATGGGAGGGAAGAAGAGGGAGGCAGTGGGAGAGATGGAGAGAGACGAAGGGGGTGAAAGGAAGGGGGAAGGGGAAAAGGTGCAAAGGAGGGGAAGAGGGAGGAAGAGGAGGACGGGGGTACTTATTGAGCTTGCATGATTGGAAAAAAATAAAATGTGGGAGAAAAAAACTCAATAACTCCTTTAAAGCCCCCCAAAATATGTCAGGCAGAAATGGCAGTGCCTTGCACTTTCAACCCCAGAAGGCAGTGCCTGGGAAACCCCAAAGCAGATCAAGAAGTATTTAGAAGAAGAATCTAGGATGATTCCTGAAGTCACCCTTGGACCTCAAATATAGTGCCCTCTTCTATACATGTGCATACCTGCACCTACACACATACACACACACACAGGAGACCTGAACTCAAAGCAAAGGTAGAAGAGCGACTGAGGATAAGTGTGATGTTGTCCTTGGGTCTCCACACACACATTCACTTATGTGCATGTTTACTTACATTCACACATTCTCACACCCACATGTATGCACACAGACACACACACACAAAGAATGATCACACTTCTTTCTGTTCTCTAAAGTAAGTATGATCATATCTTGCAATATCATGAGACAATACACGTGAAACCATATAGTATGTGATAAAGGAAATTTTAGCACTCATTTCCCCTCTTTTTTTACTTTTCCTCACAGTTATCAGTACCTTTTATGTAGTATGTGCTCAATAAATGTCTGATGACATATTGAAAATGCTGAATCTTGAAAGAAAAGATGTGGGACAAAGGTTAAAGAGAAATTCTAGGACTCAGTGGCTGACTTAAGGAAACACTTTGTCACACTGGATCTGAGAAGCACACTGAATAATGTGGGGCTGCCACCATTGAAAATGTTTCATAACAAATTGTTCACCCAGACTTGTAGTACTGTTCCTTAAAGATCACCAGAGAGATAGGCATACATTCACTAGCAGATGCTCAGAGGAAAGCACTCAATCTGCCCAAAGAGAAATGGAAATGCTAGTTCTATTCAACAGCAGAATGGCTGGAGGTATTAAATAGAGTCTGGGTGTTATGTGACAAAAAAAGCAAGAGATATTCACAGAACCATCCACTGGTCAATAAACTATAAAAGGGTAAATGTGATAGTTAATCCTGGGTGTCAACTTGACCACACCTGGCATTAAATAAAATCAGCTGAGACCACCTGAAGAGATTATCTGGATCAATACATTTACAATATGAAGACCTCCCTAGATCTCATTGGAACCTCCCAGTAGTGGACCAGATAAAAGGAGACACAGAACAGAAGATTGAGAAGAAGAGAGACTCTCCAGGAATCCAGCCTTCAGCCATGTGGATGGGGTAATTTAGCCTGCCATGCCGTCTCCTCCATGAAAGACTATCTCCCCTCTGGAACCCTAAGGTGAATAAATCTCCCTTTCTCCCTTAAGTTGTTTGACTGAATGCTGTCCAACAGCAATAGTTAAGAGTCACTGTTACAGTAACATTATGCACTACACCATTCTTCTCTCCTGTCTTCTCTCCCATTGTTTGTCCCACTGGGCTAAACTTTCTCATTCATTGGTTTTTGATGAGCAGATCTATCATTGCAGCAAGAACTGGGTCTGAATGGGACATTCACATTTCATAACATTAACCAAGGAATCATGATTCAATTTATTCTATCGGTATATCATACCCTGTACTCTTTTAAATCTTCCCTGAGCAAATAATATAAAGGAACTCCCATCAACACACAAACAACAATCTAAGAAAAAAAAACTTTTTCAGACACCCTTTCTTTGAAAGAGCCATTAATGAGGTCTAAGATAAGAAAGGATTGAGCTCCAGTGGAATTAATGTGATAAAGTATTCTGGAAGACATGAATACAGGAGAGAAATAATGAAAAGGAGAGAAGGGAACAGGGGGTGGGGGTGGAAGTTCAAATGAACGTGCAACACATGCAGTCCGAGATGTATTTAAATCTCGGAACCAAACTGGCTATCCAGGGGAAGCTGCTTTTCATCTTCCCAGTTGACAGGAGCCTTTTGAAACCTTGGCGGCTCTGACCTTTCATTATTGCCGAACACAGCTACCTGCCTTCACCCCTCACCCCAGCCTCTCAGCTGAGACCCCGGAGAAGATGCCCTCGGCCCTTCTGCCATGGCACAGGGCTTTTGCTGCTTCCACTTCAAAACTGGCCGAATTGTGAGATGTGAGTCTTGTAAGAAAAGAAATTTTTTTTTTCCTCTCAGCACTAGCGGTATTTTTTTTTTCTTTTTATTCTGGTGAGAGATGTAATCCATCAAAGCAGAGAGGAGATGCGATCATGCAGGGAATGATTTCAAAAACTTTAATGAGCCATTTAAAATAAACTCATTTGAAGGTAATTTAACAACACCACTTTTACAATTAAAAATACTATTTTCGCATGCCAACGCAGAACATTAGTCCCATGTCAGGATGGAAAATGAAGTGAAACTGAGGGGGCCTTTGAAACATGAATGCCATCTCAGTAATTTCACATCACTCCACGGCGCTTTTGGGCAGCCTAATGAAAGAATGAATTGATTTAAACAACATTTTGTTGGAGCAATGGGGTTTGAGGAATTAAATGAACTTGATGGCTGATTGGAAGAGCTATGCCAGGAATTGGCATGATAGTGTCACTAAAATTAATTCTTCTCCTCTCCAAAGTTTTATTGGGGTGTTTCTTTTTGTCTGTTTGTTCCCAGACTATGAACCAAGAGTTTCAACAATTACAAGTTCACTTCATCAGGCCTCTTGCATGGATTATCTTTTTTTTTTTTTTGGAAGATGTATATGCTAAGACAAAAATTAAACTTAATTGGACTCCACCGGCCATCTCCAGAAATTTTAGCAGGTACCAAGGCTTCCTGGGAAGAGTAACAGGGAGAACAAGCTGGCACATAGAGTAAGCCAAGGCAGCAATTGTCCCTCCTCATCGCAGAACAGTTGACGAATCACATACACACAGCACACCTATGCTGCACCAGCGTACAGACCTCACCACTGCTAACATGGACTGCAGGTCGCGGGCAATTCCCAGCACAATCTACTGAAATGCGCATGTTTCCTTCCCACTGGAGAAATGAATACTAGTAAATGAAAGCTACATCACTGTAGAGAAACCTTATGGAAGTTTGCATTTTTTAAAAGTAGACCATGTATTTTGTACCTTAACTGTTATCAACAAAAAATGTTTAAAAACAAAATATATAGGCTGTGGAGATGGTTCAATGCCTCAGAGTTTAAAAACCTTTGCCTTGTAAGCAAAAGGACCTGAATTTGGATCCCTAGATCCCATGCAAAAATGCTAGGGGTTATGCCCACTACTTGCAATTCTGGCCCTAGAATGTGGAACCTGGGAAACCCAGAGCAAAGCAAGAAGGAGGTAGAGCAATGAGTCCCTTGGGCCTCCACAGGCATACACACATTTAAATGCCCTCTGTGACACACACACACACATACACACACACGTGTACACACACTCATGTGCACACACACAGAGAATAGGTATCTATAAATATATATATATATATATATATATATATATATATATATATGCCAATGTGAGTACAGTCAGCCTTCTGTGTCCACAGATCTTATATCAAGAGAGACAACCAAACGTGGATCAAAATAATTGCTTTTGTGCTGACTTTTATTCTCAACAATATTCCTTAGACAATACAGTAGTAACCATTTTATAGCATCTATATACTATGATGTCACATGCAATCTAGAGGTGATTTACCATATCTGTAAGAGTAACCAGATGTTATGTGCAGACATATACTATGAGGGATTTGAGCATCTAGGAACTTGTAATCCATGTGTGGTCCTGCTACCAAACCTGAAGATATCGAGGAATGATGCTGTATGCCAGTGATTCAAAACTTTGTTCACATGGTCATACTCTGCACTGAAAAATTGGTGATTTATACATTTTAGCTTTTAAGTCCCAGGCAAAAATACTGGACATAGCATTATGAGAACACAAATGAATGGGGATGTCACTTAGTGGTAGAGGCCTTGATTAGCAAACACGAGGCCCTGGTTCTATTCCCAGCACTGGAAAGGTATAGTAGGCAATACCCCTTACCATTCCTGAGCAGTATGGAATGACATGTTTGGAGAACAAAGCCTGCATTCCCTCTATTCTCCAAGACGACACTAAGGTAGTCTTTTCATTTTGAAGAGAATAAAGTGGCAAAACTATAATGTTTTATCTGTGACTTGACGGTCACCTTGGCCTATATCCATCTCCAATAAAACAACTCTCTGAAGTCATTTCAGAATATGTTGCTTCCCTCTTTTCTCTCACATGGGTCCTTGTGTATCTCGTTAACATGGGTCTCTTTCAGAATTATCTTGGGAAGATTCATAAACACCCTGTTACAATGTACTTGTTCAGTATTTGCCTCTTTGGAGTGGACCTTTAAGTCTCTGCTGTGTACCACATGGAAAAATGGATCTTGTTTCCCTCCCATATTTTAAAGATTGCTCAAATATAATCTTAGAATGTTAGTTCCACCTCATTCCAACACTTAATCTCAACTAAAAAAATTGCAGCATTTTTAAAAACACCAAAAAAACTGCAAGATTTTTTAAAACAGGCTCATAACATTCTGAAGAGACTATTTTGAAGGGTACAACAGATGTTCAAAATTTTAAATTCTAATATATCTGTTTTTTATAGTTTTTACTTTTAGAGCAGTTTTAGGTTTACAGAAATACTGAGCAGAAGGTTCAGAAAATTGCACAGAAGGTCTAGAAGATTCTCATGGAACATGTTTTTTCCCAATGCAGTTTCCCCTGGGAACATCTGTATTGGTGTCATATATGCCTCAATTGATGAACCAATATTGATGCATTATTAACTAAAGCACATAATGATAATATGCTAGGGCTCATTCCTTGTATTGTACACTCTACAGGTTTTGACTGATAATAATACCCGTAATAGTCTACAACAATTTGACTGGCACTCCAGATCCCCTGACCCTCTTTATCTCTCCCTCCCTGTTCCTGATTCCATAGCATCACTAGCTCCTCTGTCTGACTATCTCCCCAGTTTTGCCTTTTCTAGAATGTTCTATAGTTGTGTTCATATTGCATGTAGCCTTTTCAGCCTGTTCTGTCTCATTTAGCAACATGAGTTGAAGCTTTCTCCATGTCTTTTCCTGGCTTTCTTTTATCTATCTGCAATTTAGCAACATGTTAAAAGAAGTACAAAAAAAAGTCCCCCCCCACCTTCTGCTCTAAATTTTAAGCATGTGCACAGAATAAAAATCTCAAAGCAATTTGGATCAGATGCATTATGGAAACAGGGGCTATGGTATGGGTTTGTTTTTCTCTGATTTCTTAATCTAAAATTTTAGTTGAAATATTTCCAAAAATATTATTCAACATGCAGGGCAGGGATTGAACCTTTGTCTTTCTTTTCCATTGATTTTGTATTCTAAGTAAATGATTTCTCTCTCTCTCTCTCTCTCTCTCTCTCTCTCTCTCTCTCTCTCTCTTTCTCTCTCTCTCTCTCTCTCTCTCTCTCTCTCTCTCTCTCTCTCTCTCTCTCTCTCTCTCTCTCTCTCTCTCTCTCTCTCTTTCTCTCTCTCTCTCTCCTTTATCCATGTCTGGTCTTTTTATAGAGAGCAAAATTTCATGTATCTTTTGACTCACAGAGAAGGAAAAAGAGGAGGATTTCAGGCAGGATGGATGAAGGCTCTTTGACCCAGCTGTTCTTAACTTAAGATCCTTAAGGTGCCAAATATTCACAGTCACCAAAGGTCAATGTGGAACTATGGCTCCAAGTTCATTGTCTCACATACAAAGTAAAGATGTGGTTTTTCACCATAGTTGAAAGGGTAGGGAATTCCCTCGAGCTGATTGGGCTAGGCCAACAGTTCCTAAACGGACATCCAATGGCACAGTCACTGCTACCAACTCTCAACAGTTGGGATCTTGTGAAATTAAAGAGCTTCTCTTCAGATAAAGAGATTGTAGCATGAGCTCAAAGGCAACCCACAGAATGGGAGAAAATCTTCACTAACCACATATCTGAAAGAGCTCTATTATCCAGAGTACACAGAACTTAGAAAACTACACACCAAGGAAACTAGGCCCAATTAAAAAATGGGCCCTGGAACTTCAAAGAAACATTACCAGGGATGAAATGAAAATGTCTAACAAATATCTGAAAAAATGCTCCACTTCCTTAGCCATCAGGGAAATGCAAATCAAAACTTCCCTGAGATATCATCTCACCCCAGTCAGGATGGCAAAAATCCACAATACAAACAACACCAAATGCTGGAGAGGATGTGGAGAGAGGGGAACTCTCCTACATTGCTGCTAGGAATGCAGGCTCATACAGCCACTCTGGCGAGCTGTCTGGAGATTCTTAAAGAAATTAAAGATTGAAATGCCATATGACCCTGCGATTCCACTTCTGGGAATAACCCCCCATGCAGCAGAGGTTCACCTCGATAGCACAAGCATGACCATGTTCATAGCAGCACTGTTTACAATAGCAAAGTCATGGAATCAACCCAAATGTCCAACAGTTGACGAGTGGATAAGGAAAATATGGTACATCTATACAATGGAATACTGCTCAGCCATCAAAAGTGATGAATTACTGGAATTTGCCAGGAAATGGATGTCATTAGAAACAATTATATTGAGTGAAGTATCCCAGACCCAGAAAATTAAGTGCCGTATGTACTCCCTAATAGGTGGCTCCTAGTACCAAACCCACCCAGCCCACTTAGAGACACTTGACGATAAATCTCTGTAATACAGTAATTGCAAGGAGTATGAACAGGCGGGATGGGGTAGGAGGGCCACACCAGAAACAAGGAGAGAGGAGACCATGTTACAGCAGAGAAAATAGGCCTCCATCAAGGACTGCAAGTAACCAATGAGACATCTGGTTAAGTTTACAGACTTTTCGTTCCTGATCATTTACAACTGAGGGTGTGTGATCTCACCAGAAGGGGAGGGCATATAGTCTGGCAGATAATCAGTAACCATTTTGCAAATGGGTGATTGACCTCTCCCTCACTGTGGTTTCCTACTTTTATTACATCTACCTTTGAATATACTTTTATAACAAGACTCTAGCTTTTTGTCTCTGGCCAGGGGGTGACATCCAATACCTATCGGGATGGAGTGAAGGGCATTGCAGGAGCAGCAAAACCACAAAAGAAAATCAACAAACCATAATCCAGAACTTCAGAGATTCTATATCAACCACATAGAACTAGGCCAGCCTAATCTCTCCCCATCCTGAAGCTCAGGGAAATTTGCCGAAGAGGGGGCAGTAAGAGTGTAAGAGCACAAGGATGGGAGGAGCAATGATATGCAAGATACTCCATACAAGTTAGGGCCGAAGCAATCATAATTGGACTTTGCATGCCCTGCACAATGTCCAACACACTATTGACCCCACAAAGTCTAGCATTTGCTAAAAGCACCAAGATCCTTGGAGGCAAGGGATTGACAGCCAAAATAGTGTTCCTATGCTTAAGGGGAACAAAGGAAAGGGTTCAGGGAAATGCCGCTGGGTCCTTGTATGTCATCGGAGAGGAGGACCCAAAGGAGAGTTTGGCATGCACATTAAAGGATTATCCGGGGATTGGGGGAGGGGAGGCACTGGGGGTGGGGAGGGAGGGGTGAGGGGAGGATGAGCAGAGGGGTCAGGGGGAGGAGGAGGGAGGGAGGGAACCGGTGTACCTATTAAGTTTGTATGAGCGGAGATAATAAAAAAATGTTTAAAAAAAAAGATGTGGTTTTTCATGGGAGTAGAAGCAGAAACAGACTTTATTAAGATAAATTACAAAAATTGAGAAATTAAAGAAAAGTGGAAAGTTTCTCCCATGTGTAGGAAAGATTTCCAAGAGAAAAAACTCCTTTACTGGGAATTTTACAGTGCAGTGGTAGAAACTGCACAAAGGATGAGACAATCTCTCCTTTCTCTGAGCTATCCTGGGCAAACTAAATAGATGGTCTCTAAACTCCACGTATGTCATCATGGCCCACCCAGAGGAATATCATGTGTATTTCATACACTAGTCACCCAGTTAGGGGAGTTGAAGCCCACTTCTGTCCATCTCTGACTTGTACTTTGCTAGCTTTGACCTTGACTGTCACTACCTCCCACTCTGCAAGAATTTAAAGTAGTATTAATCAAACCAAGCCTTCTTTATTCTCACATCTGCATATCAAGCTTGTGACTTGACCCTTTAGAAAATTAGTTCCATCACAACCACCAAGATGCATTCTATCCGAATTACCCCATTTTTAGTTTCTTGTGATCTGAGATGATCTCCTAGCTGGAAACGTCTTGCTAGCAGACAAACTTACTTATAATCAAACCTGTTATAGTTTTCTGTACAAGGCACAAGAATATGTTAAAAAGTAAGAATATCTAGTATACATTTCCTAGGAGGGGATTCAGGGACACCAGCCAGCCTGCCAACTCCGATCTTGCTTCTCAAGACCTAGCTGTCTCATATCAGATCTGCTCGGTACCCAAAGTGAGCTTTTGGTTTCTCTTCTCTGAATTATTCCTGTTCCTTTTTAATTCTTACATCCATGTCCACTGTTACATAGGTAAGCAACTTGGAGTTTTCACTCTGGGCCCTTTTCCCTTACTAGTTTTTGAGAGCTACTGCCTACATCAGTAGGAAGAATAGAAAAATAGTCAAATGAAAGAAATGCATTTTGGAAGAGTGACTATTTGAGAAAACTCATAAATGCTTGTGGCTCCTTTTTGAATGTATAGCCTGTAATTGCCAAAGGATGCAAACCTCATAACCATCCCTAGTGTACACCCTAAGAATCACAGTTTAGGAGTAAGTGAAGGCTAGTGGAAGCAAAACCTAGACTTTGGCATCAGACAATTCTTGAATTGAATTCTAATCTTATCATTTATTAGCTATGAATTCCTGAGACATTTATTATAACTTTCTGAACCTCTGCTTATCTATAACACAGGAGTAGGACAGTACTGTTGGAGCTGTGATGATTAAATTAAGAGTGCAATCACATGTAAATTACCCAGGAAATAGTTGTGTGACATAAAAGGAGAGTTTCTTAATTACTTGCCCCTTTTTGCAGGACTAATTTGACAACAAGAGAAGATAGCAAGCCCTTTATCTATGCATCATCCCCAGCAGGAAAAATTATGTCCCCACATTCCATCCCCTACTCAAGCCTTCTTTAACAAGAAAGAAAATCATGCACATCTTAGCTTCAGATTCCCATTGCTGTAGTGATTGTATGATCCAAGCAGTTTAAAGGAACAAGAGGTCTATTCCAGCTTACCATTTCAGGCTACAGTTCAATATGGCAGGAGTGTTAGCAGCAGGGGCCATGATAATTGGCCACAACTTACCCACAGCAAGAGCAGGGAATGGACAAGCATTGATGTTACATGCTTACTTTCCAACACACCTGCTTACAAAACAGATACACCAGTTTGCCAGTCTAACAAAACCAACCAGTTCTTTCTCCATTCTGTCCACTTACCCATGGGCGGGGTCTTCCCACATCAATTAGAAAATCTCCTACAGGTTGGCTCAGAGGCATGAGTTGATTATATAAATCTTTATAGGTGTGTCCTCAGGTCCATCTCTTCAAGCATCAAATTGACCCCAGAAACCAACTAGTCAGTAGATACCCCTGAATGACAAGTGTAAGAAACTACAAGGAATTAGCAATGTGTTTACTTGGATGCAGGGAAATCAGATCAAGGATTACTCGGCCTATCTTTCTCATTGGAATATACTTTTCCTGAGCAATTTATCCCATATTTTACACATTTGTCAGTAAGAGAGATCTAGAGAAAGGAACGTGCTAAATTTTACCTTTCACAAGAGAAGCCAGCATTCTGCAGAACAACCTTTCCACACCAGGGGAAGCCTCTTATTTGATCTGCATGAATCTATGGAGCACTGTGTAATTTGACATATACATAATTTAGGATGACAAATCAGGGTAGTTAGTATTTCTGCTCCAACTCAGCTCTTACCAAACTAAGTTATTTTCAGAGGACCTACTTTTTCAATATTTACTTAGAAATGGAAGATGTCAGCAATTCCCAGGTCCTGTGAGGATCTGGTGGCAGCAACCCTCCAAATCACAGCCTTGGGGTCTATCCAAGAACCCCAAATGACACAGGAGGGTGAGGCTGGCTTTTTTCCAGGTTCCTGGCAGGTTCTCCTTTCCATGGTGAGCCCAAATTTCATGGTATCAAGATTGCGTCAGATTCCCTAGCTTTAGGACAGGTTTTACCAACTATATTCTTCACTGTCTTCCCTCTCTAAAGAATGACACCTTAGAGAAAAGCTCTTTTAACAAACTAACATTAATTTCTCACCATTGCTGGCAAAGTAAACAGTTCAACTTCATTCTCTTTAGGAAGGCCACTGTCAAACAAATAAGACTCAGAAACTCACACTGTGTGTGAAGACATTGGAAATCTTGTCCAGTATATCAATGGGAATGTGAAATGATGACATCAGTTAAAAAATAAAAAAGCATACTGGTTCCTCAAAAAATTAAAAATAAAATGACCATATTGCTTCCAGAATTTCTTCAAAAGAGAAAACCTACATGTATGTTTATACATCTACTATTTTCTTACAGGGTTTCAATAACAAGCGAAACCACAATTCCAACTTGGGGAACCAATGAGTTTCCTGAGCTTACTTACATAGAAGGGGTGAGAGGCTACTTACAGAGCAGGAGTAACCCCAAAGCAACTGCACTATGAGAAAGTCTCATCTTGTCATGGGTTATAACTTCCTCCTAGCTGTGTACATAGATTCCTCCCTTCAGTTAACCTTCTACATACTCTAGTCCCTCCTGAGACCCTGAGATCACATGCAATTACAATAGAATTGCATATGAAGAACTAGTAGGCTCCTGAGGTAGCAGCCAGAATCTCAGGCGAGGGTCCAATGACACTCCCTGCCCTCTCTTTCTCTGTAGAAAGTTCAGCAGTCAACAGATCTGATCTTGACAGTCTCTTTCTGGTAAACACAAGTGAGCTGACAAAGATGGAGAAGTTTGATTAGAAGGACCATGTTAACACATATGATCCAGGAAGTCCATTAAAAGCAGGGGTTCTCACTTTGCAAATGGGTGATTGACCCCTCTCTCACCACGGTTTCCTACTTTTATTACATCTACCTTTGAATATACTCTTATTACAAGACTCTAATTTAACAGGTTTTTTTTTTTTTTTTTAATTTTTTTTAAATTTTTTTTTATTTATTCAATTGTGAGTGTGTGCGTATGTATGTGTGCGCTCGTGTGTGTGTCTGTGTGTGTAGAACCACGGACGAATTCGGGAACCACCATGGACGCCTCCACTTCCTCCGCCCAGGGATTCACAGGCTCCGCCCTACCAGGACCAGAAACGCAGGCCGCCCCTGTTTCCGCCCGGCGTCTATACGTGGGATCTGGGATCCGAACTCAGGACCTTCCGCCTGCAAGGCGGAGGCTTAACCCCTGAGCCACCTCTCCAGCCCTAATTTAACAGGTTTTTATCTCTAGCCAGGGGGTGGTATCCAATACCCATCAGGATGGAGTTAAGGGCATTGCAGGAGCAGCAAAACTGAAAAAAATAAATCAACAAACCATAATCCAGAACATAAGAGACTCTATATCAACCACCTAGAAGTAGGCCAGTCTAATCTCTCCCCATCCTGAGGCTCAGGGAAATTTGCGAAGAGGGGGCGGTAAGAGTGTAAGAGCACAAGGATGGGAGGAGTAATGGTATGCAAGATACTCCACACAAGTTAGGGCCAAAGCAATCATATTTGGACTTTGCATGCCCTGAGCAATGTCCAACACACTATCGACCCCACAGAGTCTAGCGTTTCCTAAAGGCACTAGGATCCTTGGCGGCAAGGGATTGACAGCCACAGTAGTGTTCCTATGTTTAAAGGGAACACAGGAAATGGTTCTGGGAAATGCCACTGGGTCCTTGCACCTCATCGGAGAGGAGGACCCAGAGGAGAGTTTGGCATGCACATTAAAGGATGCTCTGGGGATGGGAGGGGGAGGCACTGGGGGATGGAGAGGGAAAGGGGAGGAGAGGCAGGCACAGGGGGATGGGGGGTTGGAGGGAGGGGGGGACCAGTGTACCTGTTAAGTTTGTACGAGTGGAAATAAATAAATAAATATATATATATATATATATATATATATATATATATATATATATATATATATATATATATATAAAGGATACTCCAGGGATGAGGGGAGGAGGCACTGGGAGATGGGGGGGAAGAAAAAAGAGGGGAGGGAGCAAGAGGGTCCAGGAAGGGGTGGAGGGAGGGAGGGACCGGGGTACCTATTAAGTTTGTATGAGCAGAAATAAAAAATAAAAGGAAGAAAAATGGGCAAAAAAAGCAGGGGTTCTAAAAGGTATTCGTTTACCCTCTGTAATAGTTAGATACAAGTATCAAATTGATGGTTGGGAGTTGAGCTCTAGGCACAGTTGTGAAGAATTAGTTGTTAATCTAACCTACAGGAGATTTATCAGACTGAGGGTGAACTGAGCCTATGATGGGTGGTACTTTTTCCTGGGCAGATGTATAAGATAAAGGGAGCTGAAACAGGGAGTTTTCCTTCTTTGGAATAGTTGGATAGACATGCTGTCTGGAATGTGAGGATTGCCCCTCTCTCGGTGGTTCTGTGTATATGGTATGGCCAGTTTTCTCATTCCCTGGTGTTAGTGTGAGCTCTCCTGCCAAACTGAACAAAGAAATGTCACCAGATAATTGTAAACCAGAGCAAAATCCCCTGTTCTCCTCTGTTATTTGGCCATGAAATTATCAGCAACACAAAGGGAACCCTTTATTCATAGTAGTAGTATTATTCACAGCATCTAGAAAATAGAAGTAATTAAAAATTCATCCATAGATATTGAATAAGCAAAACGGAATATATATTTAATATAAATTTACATTTACACTTTAAAAAAGAACTTGATTGGTCACAATGCTTAGCACTTGTAATTCCAACACTAAGAGCTGAGGCAGAAAGACCATGAGTTTGAGATCAGTCTCAACCACAGAAGTTATTCTAGGCCAGTCACATGAAGATAGAGAGGAAGGAGAGAATGTAGCAAACTTTGTACATATGATATAACATAGATGAATCTGCAAAACCTTACGTTAGGTGAAATAAACTATAAGTATCATATAATCCCATTTAGATGAAGTACATACAGTAGTCCAAATACAGAGTCAATAAGGAAAATGTTCATTTCCTGGAACTGTATGTAAGGGGAATGAGAATTGTTTAGTAGGAACAAAGTTTCAATTTTGAAGATGAAGAATTATGGAGATTAACTATGCAGCAATGGAATATATTGAACACTAATGTCCAGTCTCTTTACAATGGTTAATGTAGCTGCTTCTTTAACTAAAGATCGACAAGTCAGCACGAAGACTGTACCCACACAGAAGAATGTCATAATCAATTAATGAGCTTTGAAAAAATACATAAATAATGTCAGTTCCACTTAACAGATGAAATATCTCTTCCTAGAGTTCTTAAGTTTTAAACAAATATTTCTGAGTCAATCTAAGGAAATTGAGTTGGGAAGAGATCACTCTGGCAAATACTTTAATCCCAAAGCCATATTTATATCAGAACTGGGAAATATCAAAGGCATCTGCAGCATGTCACAAAATAAGAAATTCACTATGATAAACATAAAGTGCCATAACCCATGTGTCTCTGGAATGCAAATAACCTAGACCCTAAAGTCTCTGAATCGAGCTGAACATCTAAACACCATAAAGCAGTTCTGGGATAGAGTTCCAGAGTGAGGTATGGCATGCTGTCCTGGCTATCTTCCACACGTCTGCCAGACCTCTGAGTGTTTGCTTAAACAAAGGAATAGTAAGAAGCTGTAGTGTGTTAAGTTTTTTTTACTCTGTAAGAACAGATCTTCTATCTCGGGCTTCATAACCATCGCCTTCTAAGGTAAGTGTCATTGCTTCCTGTTTCACTGATAAGTAAATCAAAGTTCAAGGAAAATAAGTAGGTTCTCTAAAGTTTCACTCTAAACAGCACAACCAATATTTGAGCAGGAGTCTCCTTTGCCTCCAGAACCAACTGTCTTAACCACTAGCTTGCCATGCATTTATACCTGTATTCTTTCAAACCCAGTTTCTAAGTCTTCGTCAGAAAAGCCATAAAATGTGTGTCAACTCTGCTCAGAAACTGTAATAAATCTACTTCAACTTTCCTTTTGGGTCCAAGAACCTGACCATTTATTAAGCCTACCCAGAGACAACTAGCCAATGAACATGTAATCTCAGGTGCAGAGAGATTTGGGCTTTGATATTTGGACAAGAAAGATGGATAGACAAATATTATTACTTTGGGTCCTACAACTCCCAAATATTGAACATTTCTGTAATATTTCCTCAGGGCTTCTCGTAGCAATGATATATTGTCTTTTAGCCTTGAGATGCATCTTTCAAACCACTTTTGGCTCTTTAATCTGTTTGGAACAGAACAATATTCTTAGTTGGTCAAAAGTACCATTTGCTTTTACGGCCAACATTTTGCACAATGATACTAAATAAAATAAATGATGTCTTATCTGATGACTGTTTTATGCCTTCTGCAGCCTCTAGTGGGATGAGACACTTGGGCCTCCCCTGTAAATTTAGCCAGCTCCCCAGTCTGGCTCAGCTATCAAGTTCTGCCCTGGAAAATTTAAATCTCTGCTTAAAACATTAACTTCTACTTCATTTAATTTTTTTATTGCTAAGGGTTTACAGCTTACTTTATGGCCCTGGGATGATTAATTTTTAATGCCCTTTTTCCTTTTTTCTTTGATCAACTTCATCCATTTCCAATTTGGATGCAATTGTGCTTTTGTAAAATGCATTCCTCACTCCCGGGTTTTGCATATTTTAGGCCAGTAGAGCTTGTTGATGCAGAGTAGAAGGCAGACCCTCCTGTAGCAAGTAACTGAATGATGGACAGGCACTCTCTGCCTTTCACGTGCTCCAGTTGATAGCAAGCTCTCCAGCATCCGTAAATCATTCCGCTTGGGTCTTGACGAGGAAGGAATTCCTGAGAGAATTATAGTGCTCAATCCCATCTCAGTACAAGGTATGGATTGAGATGCATCTTTCAAATTACTGAACTCTCATTAGAGAAAAACAAATGGGAGAAACACACCTTAAAATCAATTCCTTCTATTCCTCTCACCCCCAAAACAACAAAGCCATGGAAAGCAAAGAATCGTTTTGCAAATCAAAAAGTCCTCAGCTTTATGTATTCATAGAGCATGCAGTCATTTAAAATGATGTAGAATATTTAACATTAGAGAAAAAAGTTCACATGTGTTCAGCAAAAAGAGCAGTTTTCAAAACAGTGAATAGAAATTTAAAGGAAAATTTCTGCCTTAAAAGAATGAGAGATTTGACAATAGCTATATCTGAGGATGACAAGAATAGGCTCATTACTATTATTTTGTTTCTCTGGACTTCCTAAAATTTCTGTTACTATACATGGCTTTTGAAATTAAAAGATGGAGAGAGAGAGAGAGAGAGCCACCACATTTAGAATAAAATTCATTTTTGTATTTCAAGCAGAAATGCATTACATCCAGAATAAAACATTGAAGCAATATTGTCAGAGATCCCATTCCTGAGAACACAGAGGAGATAGGAAAAGTAGAAAGTCAGTCAGTGATATCGGCTAGTATACTAAGGACCTGACAGGAGTTTCGCAGACCTCCTTTTCCATGTCTGCATGCTCACGGGCTTTTCACAAGAACAAAAACCAAGACTCAGAAGGTGTGATGCAGAGTATAGCAATGATCAGTACCAAGGGAGATCCCTCCTAGACCCATGTGGCCTCTGTGCCCCCCCCCCATTGCTGTTCCTTGTCACCTTCATTGAAGAGCTTTTCTACACAGAGGCAACTGGTCCACCGCAGAGATCCAACAGTTTTATATGGAGAAGTAATGGCTCCTACCCCAGTGCTAAAGCAAGAACATATTTCTAAAGCGCTTTTATCCTTGCTTTTTAAAAAAATATATGGGCATGTGTAAAATATATTAATTCTTTCCATTATAATTTATGAGCCTGTTGTAGTTTATGATGCATTTTTCATATCTAGTAGTCTCCCTAACTATTTGATTTATTCACCAAGTCACCATAATACCATCAGAAATTATATTTAAAATATTTAACAACCGGGAAGAAACATAAATTAATATATAAATTAAAAAATTGAAGCTTATGCTTCTATTTTGTCTCTAAATAAATCAAACTATATGTATAAGACTGGATACCAAGTGATATAAGGTATAAAAATATGCTCAACTATTAAAATAATTTCTGCCAATATTGTAAGTTCCTGATGTCTTTATTTGTGAGGCTGCCAGTAGCTGCCACTTAGCTCTTGTCTGGGCCATAATTTGAAAGATAACCACAATCAGATTCTTCTGAATTAATGATGATTAGGTACTTCGCAGTTTTGAGTTACGAATGTCCCTTGCCACCAGCAAGTTGATTGTGTTGTTGAATTCTCACAGATTCTGAAGTAACTAACTAGTACATTGTAACTTTCTGCCAATCTTTACAATAATGTCTAAATAATGTTCTACATAATCATGTACATTTTTAATCTGTTAAGAAATAGCTGTCGCCTAGCCCCTCTGTCCCTCTCTCCCGTCTGACTGGGACAGGACTCATTCTCCATCCCAGGTGAGTTCCCCCAGCACCCAGGTCACTGCTTGTCCCAACTCCTCCCACCAGCCAGCCCGAGCAACACCCAAGTTGCCTTGGGCTTGCGTGGGCCACGCCCCAGGTCCCAGCCCCTCTGTCCCTCCCTCCAGTCTACCTGGGACAGGAATCATGCCTGGTCCTCCATCCCAAATAAGCTCTGCCAGCACCGGGTCCCCACTAATCCCAACTCCTCCCATCAGCCATCCCGAGCAACACCCAGGCTGCCTTGGGCTTGCATGGGCCACGCCCCAGGTCCTAGCCCCTCTGTCCCACCCACCTGGGACAGGAGCCCCTCTGCCACTCTGGCCCGCTTGGGACCCTCGCTCCCAGTCCAGGGAGGACACACTGCTACTCAGAATTCAACAGAGCAACTCAAGCAAAGCTTTAGGGTACAAAGGCCATACATCTGAAGTCCTCTAAAATCATCCTATCACAACCAGCCCAAAAATAAGTAAACCTCCTTTTTTACCATACAACTCCTTTCTAGTATTAATCACTGTAGATTAACTTTTCCATATAGCAACCCCAAAAATATATACAACTACAGAGATTATACCACTCACCCTCACATATCACCAAGGTACTAAATCATAAAAGTGCACTACCATTAATATTCACCCCATCTACTTAACCTGACTTAACTGATGTACTAATAGCCTCATCCAGAAAATAACACTAACAGCAAACAAACCCATAAGAGAGCTCTAGACAATGCTACTGAGTCCTTACACCTCATCAGAGAGGAGGATCCAGAGGGAAGGTTGACATGCACACTATAGGATGCTCCAGGAATTGGGAGAGGGGCCCCCACTGGGAGAAAGGGAGGGAGGGGAGAAAGGAAAGGGAAAAGGTGGGGAGGGAGCAAGGGGATCTAGGGAGGGGTAGAGGGAGGGAGGGGAATGGGGTACTTATCAACTTTGTATGAGTGGAAGAAATAAAAAAAAAAGAAATAGCTGTAATTTGTTCACATGTCCCATTTAGGTCAAATCTCAGGTTTCCAATACTGGAATAGCTTAGTCTTTGAATCTGAGGGTCCAGGGTTCAACTCCTTGTTCAGGCTACTTCAATTTTACCTGTACTCCTTCCATACTTGTATACCAACTTACAATGGCTAAGAAAAAAATCCCCTTCTGACTGTACCCTCTTGTTGAAAATAACGTCAATTGACTTATCTAAAAAAATTTGGATTATAACTCGGTGTCATATGCTTTGCTTTCTCAAACTGCCAGGAACATAAAACTCTCCCTTTTTTTAAATGAAGAACTCAACCTCAAGTACTTTGTCATCATAGTATAAAATGGACTAATGTGAGCAAACACAGGGTGACTTGCAAACTTTTGATCCTCTCATATTGACTGGTAACTGCACTTTGGTGACACATGTGACAGTCTCCCAACTTTCCTATCACCCCTTTTGGGTCCCCGCCCACCAAGACAGTGGTTAGACACATTATTCTGTGATTCCATTTAAAATACAAATCTAGCACCTCTTACGTGCCGAGCACTGCAGTTGGCACATAACTAAATGTCAAGCATAGTAAAAGAAATCTAAACAGATAGGTATGTGATACGTCTTGGGAAGGAAGGAGATAACTCATAGAAAAGGTTTCTGCAAAGGTGACTTTGCTTTTATAAAAGTCTCATGAAAACAGTACGTGAAGGAAATGTACTATATGCTCCTGAGGTCTAAGTTATCCAAGAAGCTGGGTAGAATAAATTCTTTGGACCAGGATTTTCAAGCCAGCCCATTATTTTTTTTAAATATTTTTTATTATTATTTCTGCTCATACAAACTTAATAGGTACACCAACTCCCTCCCTCCCTTCTCCTCCCCCCGAAGCCCCTGTTCCCCCTCCCCTCATCCCTCCCTCCCCATCCCCCAGTGCCTCCCCCCAATCCCCAGAGAGTCCTTTAATGTGCATGCCAGACTCTCCTCTGGGCCCTCCTCTCCGATGACATACAAGGACCCAGTGGCATTTCCCTGAACCCTTTCCTGTGTTCCCCTTAAGCATAGGAACACTACTGTGGCTGTCAATCTCTTGTCTCCAAGGATCTTGGTGCCTTTAGCAGATGCCAGACTTTGTGAGGTCAATAGTGTGTTGGACACTGCGCAGGGCATGCAAAGTCCAATTATGATTGCTTCGGCCCTAACTAGTGTGGAGTATCTTGCAAATCATTGCTCCTCCCATCCTTTTGCTTTTACAATCTTACTGCCCCCTCTTCTGCAAATGTCCCTGAGCTTCAGGATGGGGAGAGATTAGTCTGGCCTAGTTCTAAGTGGTTGATATAGAGTCTCTGAAGTTCTGGATTGTGCTTTGTTGATTTTCTTTTGTAGTTTTGCTGCTCCTGCAATGCCCTTCACTCCATCCTGATGGGCATTGTATGACACATCCTGGCCAGAGACAAAAAGCTGTTAAACTGGAGTCTTGTTTTAAGAGCACATTCAAGGGTAGATGTAATAAAAGTAGGAAACCATAGTGAGGGAGGGGTCAATCACCCATTTGCAAAATGGTTACTTTTTATCTGCCAGACTATATGCTCTCCCAGTTGTAAATAATCAGGAACGAACGTCTGTGAACTTAACCAGGTGTCTCATTACTTGTTTGCAGTCCTTGATGGAGGCCTATATTCTCTGCTGTAACATGGTCCCCTCTCTCCTGTTTCTGGTGTGGCCCTCCAACCCCATCCCTCCTGTTCATAATCCTTGGAATTACTGTAGGTATTACATAGATTTATGTTTGAGTGTCTCAAGGTGGGCTGGGTGGGTTTGGTACTAGGAGCCACCTATGAGGGAGTACATACGGTGTTTAATTTTCTGGGTCTGGGATACTTCACTTAATATAATTGTTTCTAATGACATCCATTTCCCAGCAAATTCCAGTAATTCATCATTTTTGATGGCTTAGTAGTACTCCATTGTATAGATGTACCACTGTTTCCTTATCCACTCGTCAACTGTTGGACATTTGGGTTGATTCCATGACTTTGCTATTGTAAACAGTGCTGCTATGAACATGGTCGTGCTTGTGCTATCGAGGTGAACTTCTGCTCCATGGGGGGTTATTCCCAAAAGTGGAATAGCAGGGTCATATGGCATTTCAATCTTTAGTTTCTTTAAGAATCTCCAGATGGCTCGCCAGAGTGGCCAGCCCATTATTGTATAAATTAATGAACAATGAAGTGATTGCAAATGAACCTGGGATACTAGTTAGGTTTCTTCTGAGGAATTGATAGTTTGTAAGAAATTATTCACAGGATTGTGAAAACCGAGACATCTCTCCATCACCCACTCTTTGCCAATTAGAAGGAAGAAACCCAGTATACTCTTCTGGGAGCCAAGGACCCAAGTACAGGCGAAATCTAATGTTACACCTCTAGTAACAGAGAAAGCAAGGCCCCCCTTCCTCCACCTTCTCTATTCAAGCTCCCTGGGGAGTCCCCACATTGGAGAAGGCCATCTGCTTTGCATAGTCCTCAAATTCAGATGTTAATTTCACCTGAAGGTACTTAAACACGCATACCCATATGTAAACTTTAATCTGGCCACTTTGTGTTTATCAGTCAACATTAACCATCATATCTGGGATGGGAAGATTTACAGTCAGAACAAGATTCAGTATAGCAGAGATAGAGAATTTTCTAAAGGCCTGGAGAGAACTTTTCATTTCTCCCTGCCTAGCATTGTTTTCGTCTAATTCCAATCTAAGATGAACTGTTTCCAAAAGAAAGATCCAACAAGGCCACTTAACTGAAATCCCTTCTCTGCTCCCTTGAGTCCCTGTGCAGCTTCCAAAACTCTCCTGTGCTGACTGCCTGCCTGCATTACAGCCGGGATGAATTGACTCACTGATTCCTGGAACATTCTTTTTCCCTCCACTATTCTCCCACTTACTGAAAGCTGAGTCTTGATTCCAGACCCAGGTTACACATGTGGTCCCCTGGGAGAACCTTCCTCTGATTCTCAAGCAGAGCATTATGGTCCCTCCGGGTACTGAACTTTATCACATTTCATAGCACTGTTTTCTCTCCTTGAGATAGCATCAGTGTGTTCTCATTTCCCATACATTCAGGTCATAATAGACAAAACATAATAAACTATTTCTGTAAAGATGAGACTTAATAGGTCACATGGACTAGTTGTAAGTACTGAACTGGACATTGCAGATTGACAGCAACTGTACATAATACTAAATCAGTGGCTCTGACTATGTACTAATGGAATTTTAACTTGTCAATCCCATGACTCTAACAGAATATCTGGCACATAGTAGATACAGGTGGTTACCTAGGGAGGCAGGATTCTTCCACCCTTTGTATTCAGAGACATGATAAGACCTACTTTGGTGGATTAGTAAAGTTTTCATCTTTCCCAGTGTCAACTGAGATAAAAAGCTTGAAGTGCTGGAGGAGTACTTCTTGCATAAAGAAGAAACGTCTTCCAGCAGGCAAAGAATCAAGACTTAGATCTCCTTTTCATAAAGGTCAAAGGTATTAAAAAAAGAAAATGTGGGGAGAAGACAGGTGTCCCTGATTGAGACCTGATGACAAGAAGAATTAAATATGCCCTCGACACTAAAGCAATGTCTAACATAAGAATCAGGTAGGCATTGCTATGGAGAAGGCTAACCCTACACCCTTTCCATACCATGTGTTCTAGAAAAGCGCACTTAAAATCTACAGGCAGTATGTTGAGCACACTGGAAAGATGGACCCAAAAAAATGACTCTTCTGTTGAGCAGAACTTGGTGTCAGACACCATGCTACTCGATGCAGATTTTTCTTCTAATCTCTCTACCCTGCCACAGGTCACTGTCCTCAATCCTTATGCAACGGTCTTCACGAGACTTGCCCTTTTGTGAGGTATACTGTGTATCAATGGCATGCACTGTGAGGAACAGGGCTTTGGACAGAAAGGTAGAACTTGTGCTGATTCGATGAGTTTCCTGGAGCTCTTGAAATCACCCTGACAAGAGCATTCTAGGATGAAATGGCATCCCCTGCCACTCTGGACAAACAGAAAACTGATGTTTGCACATTGGTGCATCCCTTCCAGATGGCTTTACCTGGCAGTATCAGTGATAAAATCTCATGCATACTACACAAGTGCTCTGTCACCGAACTATGCTTCTAACATTCCAATGGAATGTATTTATCAAAAAAAAAAAAGCTAGCTATGCAAGGGATCCTTTGGTTACAAATTCGTGAGTACATTTTTGGTATGAACAGACAAATTAGTGATGGATTTGAACAGTGCAAGGCATCTGTGTCTGAAAGCATGAGGTTTCGAAGCACTCTAAATCAAGCACCCATTACACTGAGCTTCCCACCCTTGCCTTACATGAGTTTGCACACTGTTACATGATTTCGTGGCAATCTATGTTACGTGGGAGTTGACATGAATTAACAGCTTTTGGAGAATTCTTTTCAGCCCCTGATGAGGGTAAGTTCACAGTCCATGAGCCTCTGCCACCCACACATCAACATGGTAATGCTTTTGGCATAGCATTCAATATCTTTCTCCAAAACTGTCAGGATCCAGGTAGTGACAGCATTGCATTTCATTACAGAGTGTCTGTCAAGTATGACCTGATTGTTTTGCTCAGCAGCCACTAAATCTGTCAGTCCATCTCCACAAGTTTCTCTGAGCAACCCTATTCTTCCTTCTTCTAGCCTCCAACACCAGAGGGGAAAAAAACAAGACTTCACCAGGCTCTGTCAAAGGAACTCACATAAATACTAAAAAGATTGAAGAGATGATCAGAATAGACATTTGATATTATTGGATTTGTAAATCAATTTATGAACTGTGTGATATATTGTATAGGAATCAAGAGGCCATAACCATTTTACGAGGCAAGATCATCAACCTGTCAAACGCTCTGCCCTGTGGGCAGAACATGCTGTTCTGGTGCCAAAGCAGAAGTGCAGTCACAGACCCCATACAGAACAGTTAATGCACTTCTAATTTTACTGTTAGTGCTCTTTTGTGAGTAACTCCCTTCCAATACAGAGAATTTCATTTTTTTAACATTTCCAAAAGGATCATTTGCCCAGCTGGGTAGAAGTCACCTGCTGCTCAGGAAGCCAGCAGAGATTTGCATTGCAATGTGGATGGGCCTGCTGCACCCCAGGATTCCCAATTCCTCAGCATGTGCTTTTAATCCTCCTTGGTCTCTGTATTCCCATCTGATGGATTTGGGCATCTGAACATGCTTCTGGGTCTTTTTTTTTTTTTTTCAGAAAGCCATGTAAAATGATGTACGGTGATACAGCTGTGTGAGGACTATGGGGGCACCATGAAAGCATTCAGGACAAATGTCTCAAGACAGTGGCGGCTGGACAAGAGAGTCTGCTGCATTTGGAGTCATGCCTTGCGGGCAGAATGCTGTCAGCTTAAAGCTATCCCTCCCATCTCTCATGGTGTCTTTGCAGTTACTATGTCTAGCAGGTAAATGCATGCATAAGACCCAGACATTCACATAAACTGTTTGTCCAAGGATAAGTCCCCGAGGCACATAAAGGGCACACTTAAAGGATATGGTGGCCTGGATTCCTCTAATAGGAAATGAGAAAATACATGCATCTTAGCTGTACAGACAAAGAAGAATAATGTAGAAAACGGATTGGGTTCTGGAACTAAAATATAGTAAGTAAGAACCGGACATTAGAATCCTGACTGCTCTCTCATATCCAGAGATTATTTCTTCTCCCCGAGCCTTGGTTTCCTCCCCTATACAGAGGAACTATAACTATCATCTCACAGAGTCCATATAGGAAAATATGTTGTTGTTAGAGGTTAAACACATAGTATATTAATATAGTTTAAGTGGAATTTGTAAAGTGAATAGCTAAAATAGTGTTCACACATTCCTATTTAAAAGTCTTTTATACTCCTTTCTTAAGCTTGACTCTTTCTAGTTAGTAAAACTTGGTTGGCAATGTTCTTTCCATTGCTGAGAATATCACCTCTCAGGGTTCTCTATCCTATCATGCTAAAGTATAAAATTGATAAACCCTCCTAGGGACAACAATAACCCCACAGGGCAAGATCCCACTTTCCAGTGACCATTTCAACCAAGGACATCTGAAAGAACACAGCCAGAGCAACCACAAAATGACTCCATAGATCACACTGGTGATAACATTGTGGATTTCAGAGTAAGAGGCAAGGGTTTCCAAAAACATTAGAAAACTAGCAAGCGGGCTGGAGACATGGTTCAGGAGTTCAGAATCTGCCTCTCAAGCAGAAGGTCCTGAGTTCAGATCCCAGGTCCACGAAAAAGGTGGTAACCTGCACTTCTGACCCTTGGGGTTGCGGGGGGCGGGGGGCAGAGCCTAAGAAATCCCTGCCTGAAACAGGCAGAAGCAATCCAGGATGATTCTATTGATCCTCCACAGGGACACACAGTGTCCTCTGATCACATATATAAATAAATATGTAAATAAATGATTGCTAGATAAATGATAAATAGATGATACATAAGTTTTAAAAAAGAAAACTAGCAATCTATTTAAGTCAACTATCTAACAATCCCCGATTTTGCTCAATTTATCAGACTAACACTCAAATGTCTTACTTAAAAGAATAATCTTCATTTAAAATTATCTTTCACTCTGAACATTTCCCAATGAAGAAGTCTGACTCCAATCTGATATTTTAAAGGCGTTCCAGATTTCTTTATTAATCCAAATACTGTTCTCTTAAAACAAATGATTGTGTGTGTGTGTGTGTGTGTGTGTGTGTGTACATGTTGGTGGATATGTGTGCAGAAAAGGACACTTGAACATGTTTATCTGTGGATGCCTAAGAGTAACTTCTGAAATTATCCTGATTTACTGTACTTCCTTATTGCTTTGTTCTGGAGTTTCCCAATCTGTTTTTTAAAAACAACCACCATTTCAGCCTAGCTTTATCACATGGGATCTGGGATCCAAACTAAGGTCCTTTCAACTGAAAGGTGTGTTATTTTAAAAGTATCCATTCAGAGGCCAGCATGATAGTTCAGAGGGTAATATGCCTGCTTATAAACCTGGAGACCTAAATTCAATATATGGACTTAGAAAACTAGCAAGTTAGTTTTGAATTAATTGAATTCAAGCATAGAATTATAGCAAGCTAGATTTGAATTCATAGAAATCAATATCAATGTTAGAGAGAGATGACTTGTAAAAGTTTTGTTCTCTTACTTCTGCACATGTATCAACTCTCCTTTCTCTGCCTTTCTTTTTCTCCGTGTTGCTTACTCCATCTCAGATAAATATGCAAAATATCAAAAAATAAAAGCATTAAATCAATTGACTGTTTTCTCTGAAGTCCTATTTTTCATTCAAGACAGAAAAGACAAAAATAGCCTGGATAGTAAAGTCCTTAATAGGACTTTATAGAGAAAACTCTTTGCATTTTTAGCTTAGAAAGGCTATCCTATAATTTGCAAGGGTGGTCACATAGGTGCTTTCTAGGACTTTAAGTTGTACAGACCAAGTACATGCAACTATTAATATTCAGTGTGATGAAAGGGATAAATGTCACTTGTTTCTATGAATGATATTACTGTTCATGTGAACTCCCATGTCTACTTCTCATGTGATTCTCCGAAAGAAAGGAAAATCAGGAATATTATCTCTCACACTGATAGATACTGAGGCTAAAAGAGTAGGAATCACTTGTCCATTTATACCTTTCGCTATCCAATTTAACCAATGATTTCTGACTCTGATTTTTATGCCCTTTGGACTATAACACTGCTGTGCATTCCACGTCTCCCTTAATGGCTATTCACTTTTCTTTAATAAACAGCAATAAAAGTGCTTGGAGTTCATAACTGACACAAGCTCATTATTCCTTCTCTGTCTGTAGCCATTTTCTATTGCCTTTCTCTTCAGTCACTAAAAAATAAAAGACAATAAAATCAAGATCAAACCAGTGACCCAACAAGGGTGTTGCGCACACATTTGTGTACACACACCTGTCTCAAAGCACACTTCTATTTGTGTGCACTACACATGTGTCTCAAGGCATATTTCCTCAGTGTGCAGACACATGTCTCAAGGCACTTTTTCATCTGTGTACATGAACACATGTCTCAAAGCACTCACTCTTTCAGCTACGTGCCTACGTATATACTTCAAACCACTCTTCCATCTGTATGCATACATATGTGTCTCAAAGCATGCTTCCATCTCTGTTCATGCATACATGTCTCAAAGCACTCTTCTGTGTGCATACACACCTGTCTAAAGGCATTCTTTCATCCGTGTACATTAGCACATTCTCAAAGCTCTATTCCATCTGTGTGCATACACATATCTCAAAGCAGTCTTTCATCTGCATACATGTGTATATATCTCAAACTACTCCCTAATCAGTGTGTGTATACATCTCAAAGCACACTTCTATTTGTGCACACTACACACGTATCTCAAGACATGCTTCTGTTTATGTTCACTACATATGTGTCTCAAGGCACATTTCCCTGTTTGTGTATACACACATGTCTTGAGGCAAGCTTCCATCTGTGTGCATGCACATGCATCTCAAAGAACTCTTTTATGTGCATACCCACATATCTAAAGCCACACTTTCATCTGTGTACGTTGACATATATCTCAAAGCTCTATTTCATCTGCATGCATACATACATCTCAAAGCACTCTTTCATCGATATGCACACACACATCTCAAAGCACTTTCATTTGTGTTCACATGGCATGTGTCTCAAAGCATTCCTCTGGAATAATGAACCTGCCTCTGCCTGAGGAGGTGTTCACTTAGGGAAGCAGGATTGAAGCTGATGCTCTTTCTTTTCAAGGGCAGTGATACCAGCCCAAGTGGAAGGACAAGCACAGCCTTACTATTTTCTTTGAAGATGCCAAACAGATCTGAAGTGGTGCACACAGCAATATATAAGGGCTCTTCAAAGCTTAGCTGCCTTACACACCATCTCAAACAGGAAACACATCTTTAGAGGAACCTATCATCAACCCAATGACAACATAAAATGAGGAACTCATCAATCTCAGTGACAACTATTCCGGTGTAACTCCTTTTTTAATCAATTTTCCTACCAGAGTTATAATGAATTGCAGTCAGGAGTGCATAGCGTCCTGGCGACCATGGCATAGCTGTCCATGACACCGGCAATACTTATTCAGCAGCTGGCTGCTGCATATGCCGGAAGGCTACTTCCCTGTCATGCTGAGAGAAGGCTATTGTGGTCCACCCCATTCTGCAGATGGACTATTTGGCAGTAAGCAATTAATTAAGGTTAATTTGCTACATTGAGTACCCATTCCAGCTAAGTCTGCCTGATATCCAGCCAAGTGACCTCAGCGTCACCTCATCTTTTTTGTCATACTTACTTGTCAATTATCTGAAGAGATTGCATTAGACAATCTCTCCAGTTACTTCCAAAGCCATTATTTTTAATTTTATGATTCTTCCCAAGTCATAAACCTGAAAAGAGCTAGATATGCATCCAAGCACACAAAATAAAAAAAAAATCTATGCTTAGCAAAGTCCAATAGTAACTTCCAATAACAATGAGATGCGCTAGAGTTACCACCCAATGCACCAGTCACTAGCTACCCATCGCTAGCAAACACATGAAACAAAGATAGTCTGATTTCAAAACTTATTTTAAATTTTGATTTAATTGTCAATGCTATATAAATGCACATTTAAGTAGGCATATGTTCCTATTGGCACATGGGTCAATGTGAGGACTGATAAAAAGGAAGAAGAAATTGTAGAGGACAAGCTAAAGTTTAAATTTTTCCTTAACAGAAACCTTGGAAGACTTGGCCATCATCCAATTCTGATGACTATATCGGGAACAAATATATACTAAAACCATCTCAAGCAAGCCAGGATACAGCCATCTAAATTCAGATCTTACAACTGAGTATCCTCTGGTACCTTAGAAAGAAAACCAGGGCTTGTGGTTCCAGGCTGTGCTCGCTCTGCATGCTACTGATTTCCATCCATGAGCCTGCTGCAGAATCATCCAAAGTGCCTTTTTAAAAATGCAGCTTTCTAGGTTCTGGCTTATTACCAATAATAAAAGTCTCTAGAAACAGAACTTTGAATTTTGAAGTATGGATTAAGTCTTATCTCCAAACCAAAAAAGAGAGAAGGGCGGTTTCCATAGGTTGTATTCAGTGAATCTGAATTTACTGCCACCAAGACATAATGGTGTTTCCAAGTTATATTAATAAAGACATTAAAGACAATCATTTGTCTTTTTAAAAATTGTTCATTTTTGTCTAACAAATATCTTAAAAAATGCTCCACTTCTTTAGCCATCAGGGAAATGCAAATCAAAACCTCCCTGAGATATCATCTCATGCCCGTCAGGATGGCAAAAATCCACAATGCAAACAACAACAAATGCTGGAGAGGATGTGGAGAGAGGGGAACTCTCCTACATTGCTGGTGGGAATGCAGGCTCATACAGCCATTCTGGCGAGCCGTCTGGAGATTCTTAAAGAAATTAAAGATTGAAATGCCATATGACCCTGCTATCCTACTTTTGGGAATAACCCCCCATGCAGCAGAGGTTCACCTCGATAGCACAAGCACGACCATATTCATAGCACTGTTTACAATAGCAAAGACATGGAATCAACCCAAATGTCCAACAGTTGACGAGTAGATAAGGAAACAGTGGTACATCTATACAATGGAGTACTACTCAGCCATCAAAAATGATGAATTACTGGAATTTGCTGGGAAATGGATGTCATTAGAAACAATTATATTAAGTGAAGTATCCCAGACCCACAAAGTTAAGCGCCGTATGTACTCCCTAATAGGAGGCTCCTAGTACCAAACTCACCCAGCCCACATTGAGACACTCAAGGGTAAACCTATGTAATACAGTAATTGCAAGGATTGTGAACAGGAGGGATGGGGTTGGAGGGCCACACCAGACCCAAGGAGAGAGGGGACCATGTTATAGCAGAGAAAATCGGCCTCCAAGGAATGCAAGTAAGTAATGTGACACCTGGTTAAGTTCACAGACGTTCTTTCCTGATCATGTACAACTGAGGGGGTATGATCTCACCAGAAGGGGAGGGCATATAGTCTGGCAGATGAAAGGTGATCATTTTGCAAATGGGTGACTGACCCCTCCCTCACCGAGATTTCCTACTTTTATTACATCTACCCTTGAATGTGCTATTATAACAAGACTCCAGTTTAACAGTTTTTTGTCTCTGACCAGGGGGTGACATACAGTGCCCATCAGGATGGAGTGAAGGGCATTGCAGGAGCAGCAAAACTGCAAAAGAAAATCAACAAACCACAATCCAGAACTTCAAAGACTCTATATCAACCACATAGAACTAAGCCAGCCTAATCTCCCCCCATCCTGAAGCTAAGGGACATTTGCGGAAGAGGGGACGGTAAGATTGTAAGAGCAAAAGGATGGGTGGAGCAATGATTTGAAGATTCTCCACACTAGTTAGGGCTGAAGCAATCATAACAGGACTTTGCATGCCCTGCGCAATGTCCAATATACTATTGACCTCACAAAGTCTAACATCGGCTAAAGGCACCAAGATCCTTGGAGGCAAGGGATTGACAGCCACAGTAGTGTTCCTATGCTTAAGGGGAACACGAGAAAGGGTTCAGGGAAATGCCACTGGGTCCTTGTATGTCATCGGAGAGGAGGACCAAGAGGAGAGTTAGGCATACACAATAAACGACTCTCTGGGAATTGGGGGGGAGGCACTGGGAGATGGGGAGGGAGGGAGGGGGAGCAGGGGGTTCAGGGGGAGGAGGAGGGGGGAAGGAACTGGTCTACCTATTAAGTTTGTATGAGCGGAAATAATAATAAAAATGTTAAAAAAATTTTAAAAATTGTTTATTTTTGTTTGTTTATTTATGTGTGTGTAGATACGTGCATCAGAGAACACTGTATGTCACTGCGGAGGCCCAAGGGTGACTTCGGGAATCATACTGCATTGCACTACCTCCTTTTTGCTTTTGATCTGGGATTTCCTAGGCTCAGCCTTCCAGAGCCAAAAATATAAGCAACCACCATTTCTGAGGGATCCAGGATCTGAACTCAGGTCCTTCTGCTTGCATGGACCCCTGAACCATCTCTCCAGCCTGACAAGCATCTTTCTTCATCTTTATGTAAGAGAATCTACAGTTAGAAAGAAGTTCTTACAAACAAATGAGCCACAAAGAGGCTGTGTCCACTTGATCTAGTGTCCACTTGTAAGCCTTGATCTAGCACCTGATCCTTCCAGCTTCTGCCTCATGAGATTTGTGCCCATTCAGATATTGAGAGATCAAAATCTACTCCTTCTTCCTACTCTTTTCAGGGATGGGGTTAGGGAGATGCGATCCGGTACATTCAGGGTGGTATGGTCATAAACAGCTGGCACAGAGAGAAAAAGCAAAGCAAGAAAACCAAAAACGTATACAAATAGAGATCAGTGGTATGAGGAAATGTAAGCAACTTGGATCCACAATGCCAAGAGCTGCAGTCAATCAGCTTGCAACACAACAGAACTCAGGAAGTGTTTTATGGAAAGACACAGTAGAAGGCCAGGAAAGATCTAGTGCTGATAGAGTAAACAGGTCTGTCTAAAGAAGTAATTTCAATTACACTTCATGGAAAGCAAACAAGCTTGGAAGACGGAGGTAAGGAACCTTCCTGGTAGAGCAAATGGTAGGTAAAAATGGCCCCAAGTTCTAAGGAGCCTCTCTTGTTTAATAAACAGAACAAAGTCTGGTGGTTCAGCGTGATGACTATTGGTTCAGGAGTCCTGGGTGAGGACAGTGAGGTGGGCTGGAACTTGGGGAACAGTCAATGTTTTCAGAGCAGTTGGTTTGTGATTTACAAGTGTATTATAACTGTCCCAAGAGAATAAACTGTGGAAAACCAAGTGTGGTACAAGAAGCAAGTGAAAGGAGGATATAATGAGACTGTCGGTGAAGGATTTGGAGGGCACAAGCCAGGAAGTAAGCAGAGGCGGTAGAAAAAAAAATGGGAAAGAAACCATGAACATATTTCGGAGGTCAAGCTGACAGGAGGTACCCATGATTTGCATGTGAGTCATAAGGACAAAGAAAGAATGACAGATTGATGTGGTCACAAATTTCCGACATAAGCCATGAATATTTTTCTACACTGCATATCGGTGAGGTCTGGTCTTTTAGATATTGATGTGCACAGAGCACACAGCTGAACATGTGTGGGGGCTGAAGGGTGTCCCTTTGTATCTCACCTTCATGGAGAAGGAAAACTTGGTCTTTTCCCCCAAAGTACAAAAAAGACCATAACCTGAAATCACAAGGATACTTGCCAAAGTTGGAAAACTACAGTCTCTGCCAAGGCAACCCACCTCTCTTAGCAAAAGAATTAGAGCTTATCCATGGGTGTATTCTCAACCAACTCAAAAAAGCAGAATTTGATAAAGTGCTGGTTGCTATGTAAGCAGCAGTAAATTCCATCTAAAGAACTGGTTTAGGAATGCCCACGATTGAGATATTGGAATGGTCAAGGCAAGGTCCATAGTGTGGCTCTGAGATCAAGTGGAGAAAGTCCCAAAAGTCATGCTAAGACTGAGAAGAAAGACTCTGAAATTAAGAAAAGGGACAAGCCAAAAGACTTCTGGAATAAGAGGTCTCTCCTCTTATTGACTCTTCACAAATGAATTGAATACTAACAGAGACATTCCAAGCTTTGGCCCATGCCTGTTGATCATTCGAAGCACCTGCTTGAACATTACCCCAGTAACAAGAGGATCACGGGAGAGGACAGCAATGTGGATTTTTTTTTTTTTTTTTTTGCCAATAACAGGTTAATTGCAGAGCACTGCCTCTGTTTTTAACCTTACTTGTTTCATCGCAGACTCTTGTTTAAAGGAACTCATCTGCCAACAGAAACGAGTCAAATTAGATGCTGCCAATATGTCACCTCCATAGAGGAAGAGGATTCAGCTGGGATTTGAAGGGTGTTCATCGTGATTGCCTATTGTCCTAGCGTGAGATTGGAGGCAACCACAGGTCTGACTCTTGATTGTTGTAGCCATGACAAGAAAGGCCTCCTGTCACACCTTATTAACTTGCTGAAGAGCAGAATGTCACTTTGACATTTCACATTATCCTGATGCTTTGTTTGCAGGATTATTTTAAGCTTTCACTCATGGAGTTTCCAGCTTGACTACTTACATGAACTACAATTCCAATCTTCCGATGCCTTGGCCTGAGCGTCAGACCAGATTTTACTATTTATAAAAAAATGATTAACTGTTTTACATTCGGGGTCAAAAAGACCTGGGCTCATCTATTCCTCATGCCTTTTCTTAACTGGGTCTCCCTAGACATGTGCTTTAACCTCTCTGGACCTTAGCTTTTTTGTTTGCATGAAGAAAAATAATGTTTACCGTTTATTTTTCTTAGCAAGATCTTATGAAATAATATCTGGAAAACATTTAAAACTATGCGAAGTTGTAATAAAAAATTGGAATAACGACAGCAAATATTTTACCATTCCCTGGTTTCCAGACCTTTATCAATATAAATTAAATATATTTAATTCGTCATTACATCAACTCCTTAAACCACACAGTTTTATTATCTGCATATTTTTCAGATGGAGAAACCAAGTACCTGCAGGTTGGAGTGTCAGAAATCACCTCTCAGTGCAGGCGGAAGGTCCTGAGTTCGGTGCCTAGACCCCACGTATAGATGCCGGCGGAAGCGGGGGCGGCCTGCGTTTCTGGTCCTGGTAGGGCGGAGCCTGTGAATCCCGGGGCAGAGTAAACAAGGAGAGGTAGAGGTGATCCATGGTAGTTCCCGAATTTGTCCGTGGTTCTACACACACACACACACACACACACACACACATATAAACACACGCACACACGCATACACGCACAATTGAATAAATAATAAATAAATAAATTAAAAAAAAAAAAGAAATCACCTCTCGGGGTCTCTATATCCCAAAACTGGCAATGACATGAGAATCCATTCCTCTATCTCCCCATGGCCACTGTGAGTCTAGTGGTTTCTACAACCTATCATGAAACGGGTGTTCTTAAGCTGTTGCATGTTAGAGTGATGCATAGAGTATATTATATTATGTATAATAGTATGCAACTTAGTGTCTCTTTAGTTGCTGTGATAAATCTATGACCCAAATAACAAGAAGTGTGTTTGTACTCCCCATTCCAGGTTATATTCCTTGATAATGGCTAAAAGTTCATACTAACATCAGGATCCCAGGATACTGTACATACCTTATCCACAGGAAGAGCCAAGAAAGAGAGACAGAGAGCGATGTATCTACTAGCTGCCTTCTTGTCCACATGCCTAGGGAATGGTCTCACCCACTGTTGTAGCTTGACTTCACATTGCTGATAAGACTACAGGTCCTAAAGCACTTAGGACAATAAGGAGTTTATTCCAGCTTACAATTCTTGGTTACACTTCCTTTAGTATGGCCGGGAAGTTCATATCAATAACAAGAACTATGGGAACATACCACACCACATCCACTCAAAGAAGTGAGAGAGGCGCATGCTTGCTTGCTGGCATGTCTATTTGACAAAATACTAAACCAGCTCTCTCCACCTGCAGAGGTAATGGATCCACCCACCTCAGGCTGGGTCCTCTCACATCCTCAGGGCTTACCTTATACTACCAATTCTCCACCTCTTCACAGAAGTGCCTAAAGGTATAGCTCTCAACTATTAAGTTGATAGCCTGTATACCTACTAAGGGCTGGATCTTCCCACATTAGTCACATAATTTCCCACAAGCTTGTTTGACCTAATAACTCTTCATAGGTATCTCTAAACACTCATTTAATTCTCAATTTTCAAGTTGCCATATAAAACTATTATACTTCTCTCTCTCTCTCTCTCTCTCTCTCTCTCTCTCTCTCTCTCTGCTGATTTTTTTTGCTGTTGCTCTTCTGGAAAGGGATCAAGAAACTTGTGAGTTTTCCAGGTGATTCTAAGATGCTACTGTAATCAAGAATAACTAGGAAAGAACAGGCTGAATGCTTCAAGAAGATCTAGACTCAATATTTAGTCCCAGTTCCCATAGCACAGAACTCTGGCAAAGTCACTTCCCCATTTAGATCAGGACTCCTGATCAGAAAGGTAGACATTCTTATCTCTTGGGGATTTGGCAGGATTCAAAAGGAAAAAGCCATTGAACTGCTATGTAAAGAGCTATTCTCCTACTCTTCTTTTGGGTACAGAGAGAATTTGGAGAACACGTATGACAAAGCCTGGAGCAGCCAGCATTTCTGACTATGGCTGGGACTACACAGGGAATGACCCTACATGCTGGGCCACAGGGTCTCGAACTTACACATGAGTTGTTTTGTTCCACAATTGTGAACATTATTGACTTCTAAGCTACTCAATTAATCTATATTTACCACAGAAAACAGACAATAATTATGTAATAATAGTTACTCTTAACTGTTGCTCTGAGAGAGCATTCAAAGTCAAACAACTTAAAAGAGAAAGGGAGATTTATTCAGCTCATGGTTCCAGAGGGGGAAAAACAGAATTTCATGGTGAAGATGACATGGCTGGTGGCTGAAGCTGGAGGCAGCTAAATCACTGCAAACATCCTGGAGTCTCTTTTTCTGAGTCTTCTGCTCTATAGTTCCTTTTATCTGGGAGGTTCCAATCAGATCTAGGGCTGGTCTTTTATTGTAAATGTATTGATCTGGATAATTGTCATAGTTAGGCACAGATGTAAATTTGACAGTTGAGGTTTTGAGCTCTGGGCACATTTGTGGAGAATCAGTGGTTGAGTTGGGCCCAGAGCAAACCTGAAAGAGATTGTCTGGCTGACGGGGAGAGCTCAGCCTATGCTGGGTGAAATTAGGCCCTGGAATAAAATACAGAGAGCTGGTTGCCCTCAACCAGCATCCTTCTGTATACTTGGCCAGACATGCTAGTCTGGCAAGTAAGGATCGTCCCTGTCTCAGCTGTTACGTGGAGATGGTGTGGCCAGTTCCCTCGGCTTGGTGGTGATGCATGCTCTCCCATCAAGCTGAACTGAGAACTGTAAGCAGACTGTCCTAAGGAAATAAACCCCTTGTTCCTTAAGCCATTTGATGGTCATTTACCAGCAACCATGCAGGTGAACTGCAACAATAACCTCTTCAGGTAGTCTAACAGCTGATCTTTGTTAATGCCTGGTATGTCAGGTGACACCCAGCATTAGCAATCAAAATTTACAACGTATTTTCACCCAATACTGTATAAGTGAAACAGTAACTGAAAAGTAACAAAAACTATCTATAAGATCCATGTAGCATCTATATTGATATTCACCTGAAATTCAATGTATACCACAAATGTCCAAGACCAAGGTCATGTCATATGCAATATTCTGGCATCTCCTTCTCTCAGCTAATACAACATAAATATCTTTTACAGCACTGTCCTAAGTCAATCTAGGAGGGAAAGCAGAATCTCCAAGGGAGGAAACCCATGATATATGGCTTCACGATATTATGTAAAACCTCTTCTGCGGGCTGTGGTGGGAGGAGGTTGTGAAGCATCTGCTGAGTAGGCATGATGCAAGCTCTGGTCCCCAGCACCCACGTGAAAGCCAGGTGCAGCAGAAAAAGAGGTGAGGTGGAGGTACAGGACTCAGGGGACATGGAAAGGATGCTATTGGGGATGAACAGCACAGTGTGGTCGGGGTATAGGCAGAAGAGTTGGGGAGCTGAATCAGCTAAGTCACATTCTGTTGTAAAGTACCATTATGAAGCCTATTATTTTATATGACTTAAATTAATTCAAAATACAGAAACTATGAAATCTATACCAAAAAAAGAAGCAGATGTGCTCAAGAAAGTGTTTCTAAGCAAGAACAAGAGTTTCTAAGCAGAGCTAGAAAATAAATAATTGCTAATGAACTACAAATAAAAAGGAATCATCCTTAAAAGACACCTTGAAACCATCGTTTTTTATTAGTTAAGCAGAGACACTCAACAAAGGCGTGTATCATCATTACGAATGTTCTGTTTTCCATCACGAATGTTCTGTTTTCCACCAGAGCCTTTGGTTTCAAGTAGCCAACAACCCCCAACAAGGGAAGAAATGAGGCATTCTTTGGGGCTGGGGATAGGGAACTAGGACACAGATCACTAAATGATGTCTAGGAAAGTATTTCATGTTTCACATAGAACTCACAGGAGACAAGCCATCAGAGACGGCTAAAGGTTCAAGGAAATTATGTTGCCAAAGAAACATGATCTAAAAACATTTTGATGATGGAGTTAGGGAGATGGCTCAGGGGTTAAGACTATGCCTCAGGCAGAAATACCTGAGTTCAGATCCCAGATCCCATGTAAAATTACTAGGAGGAATGATGGAAATTTGCACTTCCAGCTCTGGAAGGCAGAGCCTGGGAAACAGAAGGGAGAAAGAAGCAATCCAGGATGATTTCCAAAGTCACTCTTAGGCTTTCACAAGGACGTGTGTGTACCCTCCGATACACACACACACACACACACACACACACACACACACACACAAATGCATGCACATTCATGCATGCAAAACTGAATAAATAAAAAGTTTTTTAATTTATTTTTTCTGCTCATACAAACTTGATAGATACCCCATTCCCCTCCCTCCCTCCACCCCTCCCTGGATCCCCTTGCTCCCTCCCCCTTTTTCCCCTTCCTTTCCCTCCCTCCCTCCCTTTCTCCCATTGTCCCCCCCCCCCAATCCCTGGAGCATCCTTTAGTGTGCATGTCAAATTTCCCTCTGGGTCCTCCTCTCTGATAAATAAAAAGTTTTGATAATTCACATGGTAAAAGAACTCTACGGTCATCTATTGGTACAGCAGAAGGCAAGCTGAGCTATGTAGCCCCTGAGGAAGGTGGACTACTAAGTTTCCTTTCACAGAAAGACCAGGAGGAAGAATCCAAAATGAGATGCTTTGAGCCCTGAGCCACTCAGTAGAAAAAGGAGTCTCTCAAAGGAAGCAGACCACAAGGGCATCATCTGGGTGGATAGAAACCTTGTGACTAGAAAGGCCAACAGTGGAGCTGCTGCTTGTTCAACAAAAATCTTTGTTCCCCTCTTCATATAGGAACACAGCTCATTCCCGTGTCCTTGCCTTCCTTGAAAGCAGATGTGGTCACGTGGCCAAGTACCAGCGAGCACAATGTGAGCTTGAATACCATTTTCAGGTCTAGCCCATTAAATTCCCACACACTTGGTGGTGCGCACATGCTGATGAATAATCAATTGAACTGGGCGTGATATCTGCTCCCAAGACAAACGTGCATACTGCCGAGGAAAAAAATGTCTCTGAACAATGATGCTGGAACAGGCTTTGCATGGATTACAACAAGGAAATGCTATGCTCATTCAACTCTATTTGATTGCAGGCTGCAACGATCAGCCTACACTCGCTGCTACAATTAAAAAAAATATGAATCACAGGCAAAAGTAACATTGACCCTGTAGTGAACTCTCACCTTTCATCTATGTTTCTCTCTGTTGCTTGTGAACATTCTTTCTCCATGTCTATGAGCATACATGCGTCTGCATGTAGTGGTCTTTATAGTGTTCTCTAGTCTTGAGCAGACACTTAGGATTTCTTTCTTTTTTATGACTCTGAAATTTAAAATATCGTCTTCTAGACTAGGATTGTGCATGTATTAAAATTCATCTAATACAAGTCATGAAAACTATGTGATAAAACAAAAAGATATACTTCTTGTGCTTCATGCAATTGAACGGGATTTCCCCTCAGGTTTCCAAGCTCTTCTGTGCAAGTGAACAAAAGGCTGGCCACAAACAAGCAGACACATGTTCTCTTGCACTGTAGGTCAGCTTTGCCTGCCCACGATTTTCATATATCAATCAAGCTTCATGTCCATTCCTTTTCACAGCATAATATTGTAAGAGTTCTGTGTATTCTGTATGTACTCCTTAGCTAAGTGTATGTACTGTGTATACTTCATGTTTGTCTTGCCTCTTTATTTTTCTGATTTGTACCATTTGAGAAAAGTAGCTTCAAATTTTATTACAGTTTAACAACAAAATTTCTGTTTCTGTGATTCATCTAAGAAATGTTTATATACATCAAAATCACAGAGATTTATTTTTTAAAAAATATGAATCACAAAAGAAAAGCCCACTTACTGTACCTACCCAGTCATGATCCTTGGGTGATCAGCTTCTCATACCTCTGTGAACCCTTATCTAAATTCTTTTTCTGCATGTGTATGTCTAAGTGCAGATGCCCACAAAATGGTGGGATGACACTCTCCACACAGGTTGAGATCATTTCAAAGAGGAGAGCATTAATTTTACAGGATATACATTAATACGGCAGGTAAAAATAATTGTTATCCAATTGGAGATTTAATGAAAAGGCTGTGACAAGCCTATAAATTCATTTAGCTTTTCCAAAAAGTGCTTTGCTTAAAACTCCTCAAAGAGATATACATATATGCATCCAGAAATGTGCAGAAATAGCTACTCTGGTAATGTAAAAGCAGAAACAACAGAAAAACTCTACTTGTGATTATAGGGAGAGAATATGCTCATTTCAGCTTTCAAGTATTTGCCTCCAAAGTGTATTTTTTAATCAATAAGCCTTGGATCTCAATATAAACCAAAGCAACAAGATTCTGCACTTAGTACTGTCTTAGAAGAGCGGATGCTAGCGAGCTGCTGATACATTGCCCAGTGTTTTTCTTAGTAGTTCATCCTTCTTTTTTATAGATGTTTTCAGGCATTTCTTACAAAGTCTCTGGACAAAGAGCTAGTACATGGTAAGCTGCTTCAATCAATTATTGTCTCCGAAGGCAGCACTTGCCCTAAAATCCTTAAAATAATGTCACATTACCAATGACATCTCTGACTGAGCAGAAGAACACATGTACCATCTTCCAGTTTGGAAAGGTCAAATCTGTTTTGGATCATTCACTCTTATAAATCCTCTGGCGGTAACATGGAGCTCCAGCTACCTAGAGGACTGCTTTCCACATATCTCTTCCCTGGTTGGCCCTTCCTACCCTCCTTTGCACTGACTTTCCTGGCACAACCCTCCCACTTCTGTGTTCCCACAGTGTCTTTAGCATGTTCAATAAATCAAAAATCATTTTTATTATTACCACCACCTTTATGCGGAGCTTAATGTGCTCTGGATTTTTTGTTGTAGCTTCTCATGCAAATCTAAAAATCGTTCAAGGAGTATTCTATCCAAATCTAAAATTTATAATGCAGACAATAAGACATAGTTTAGAAATAGCCTAGAGGCAGAGCAGATGCAAAGCTAGACAATCTCATCCAAGAGGCTAAAAAGCCAGTAACAATGCTCCCTTTTCTCATCCCTTTATTTTTCTTCCTGCAGTAGACGCTGGTTATCTATTCTGAACAAGCTCATTTTCACCAGTGTGTTACAAGCACCTTGAAATAAAAGTCTACAATTTTTCACTTAACAGTTCCAATGCTTGTACCATATCTGAAAGATGGCTGTTGTTCAATAGTTATGTGACATATCACCACATATAAAGATACACAGACTGCACTCTGTTCTGCTTCTGTGGGCAACAAGAAATCAAGAAAGTACACCTGAAACAAAAGGAAATATGCTGACCTCCCACCTGCCATTACAAAGAGGCTGAACATTGAGAGTTAATCTTCCTCGCCCATTAAAAATGCAGCAGAAGTACAGCTATAAAGATTATAACTAAATAGGTCTATGCTTTTCAAGTCCTTTAGTGTTTCTCTGGACCACATATCAAATAAAGAGATGACAACTGATGGAACAAATAAGACTTCAGATGACTTTTGAAGAAAGAGTAGACTTTAAATCAAAGCCAAATATTTGACACTTTCCAAGAGAGAAAAACAATAATTGCATCTATAGAGATTAGCCTAAATAAGGAATAGAAACCTAACGTAATTCAGTTTAATGAGAAGATGATGGTGATAGACGATTAGATAGATTGATAGATAAACTGGTGACACAAAAGTTCTATTCTTGAATGAGGCTTACAAAGTTGAAATTAGTGAGCCCATTTTAGTGTATGAGCAGAAAATTACATTATTAAAGGGATATTTCAAAACTCTTAAGTGTTCACCAACTACCTGCAAGATGATTTCCAGAAAAAACTCCATTCTTACTTCTTCCTATGTCTCTTCTCTCTGTGGGATGGCCATAGGCAATCTCAAAAATGATTGCAATTCAGAGAAGAGAGCCAATGGAGAAATTTTCCACCTGAATTAGGCTACAGCTAAACGACACTCATCATCCAACCAATCCTCTAGGTCTTGTCTCTTGGCAAAGGGGCCAAAGACTTTACCTTAACTACTCCCTTCATGGCAGCTATACACACACACACACACACACACACACACACACACACACACACACACACTTAAGGGCTCTCTTTTCACAATCAAGTCGTCTTCACTCCGTAATCATTAAGAACATGTCTTAAGACCTTTCTCCAGAATTGTCCTGTGCAATGCAGCCTTTGCCCCTTGGCCCAAGGAAGCTCTTAACACCTCTGAGCACACACTGCTGTGATGGCACATAGTTTAGAAGCACAATGGTTGTCTCCTCAGCTGCTGGCTTTCCATGCTTTTTTTTTTAATTGTAATGAAGAAAATCCCTGAGAGAGGCAACTCCAAGGGGGAAAGATTTGTTTTGGTGCCCGGTTTCAAGAGATATCATACCACAGTGGCGAGGGTGGTGTGGCTGTGGAAACTTGTGCTATGACTGATTCTCATCCTGGTAGATCAGGAAGCAGAGAGCACAGGTCACAACCAGAAGCAGATGTGATTTACAATGTGTGTCCCACTTACACGGCCTCCCAAAACAGCGCCACTAATTGGGAACTGAGTGTTTAAACGCATGAGTCTTAGAAGGGCATCTCATGTTCAAATCGTAATATGCATTCAGACCTTCATGACATCAGTGCCTTTAACTAAATCAGTCTTTCTCAGTCAGAAATCCACCTCAATTAGCTCTTACAGCCAAGCTAAGCCCCGTGCCTGCTCCCTATTTTTGTGTCCCATACCTGCTCTAAATTTAATCCCCACTTTCTGACTTCTGCTTTCTTGTCCACCTCTGTCCCCCACAATCTACTTTTCTTCAGCTCCCTAGACTCAGAATAGTCTACATACATGTCCTTTGAACTCCTAAAGAATGTACTGAATCTTCCAATTCCTTGAACACTCCATCTTAAGTTTTTAGCACCCTCAACTCTCTCTAGGATTGTGTCCTTTCCTATCAAGTGCATTCCATGTGGCAAAGATCTTGGTGAAAGTTTTTTGCACCCTTCACAGTCCTCAGAGCTTAATTGGTGTCCAGCCAATCTCTGAGCTGAATTAATGTTTACTAATTATTCACCTATAATATTGGCTGGAATGACAATAGGAGGAGAGCAGATTTGATGCATATAATTCATCATCTCTCTTATTGTGTTTTGTTGCAAGAATTGATTAAAGTGGCTCTTGGCATTGCATAACACTATTGAGAAAATGGAGAAGGAACTTTAGCTCAGGGGTTTGGTTTATATGAAACTCAATGCAAATGACTATTTTATTCTAAAGCAACTATATCTTACCCTAAATGACGTCTTATTTTGCACCCTGCTCAAGCTTAGCACATCTAGCTGGGAAGACATAACAGACCAGCACAAATCTGACAGTTCATTTTTCACTTCCATTTTCTTCATCAACTACAAAACAAACAGGGATTTGCTAAGCTGAATTTGCTTGCTCGGTGAAGGAAGCCCAGCAATAGCAGAACTTCTTGAGAAACAGCTGTTTCTTCAAAACCTGCAGAGCATATCACACCCAAACTCTTTGCATCTGGGCAAAAAAAAAAAAAAATGAAAAAGAAAAGCTGCATATTAATGGCTGAAGTTTCAGAAAGCAGAAATGCAATACACTAAATCAGAAAAGGCATTAAGACTTTAGGGAGAATCTGGTAGAATTTCAGATGAGTTTCACTTTGCAAAAAAGCTATCAGATGCTATAATACATCAAATCCATAATATTTATATATTGTAAAGTTATCATGCCCGACCCCTAGATTCATGTCAGATAATCTGCCATACTGTTGAGGTACGAGGTTAAGACATTTATGCTGAAGTGATAATTATTTTGATTATCATACACAATTTCATTGCATTTTAGAAATGACTGTCTGATGGAAACTATAATACCCCCATTTTATAGATTATAAAAAAAATGAAAAGCTTCTTCTTTACCTGCCTAAGGATTTCAGCATTCTGAGCTTGTCTGCTCTATTCCAATGCCAATCTAATTCCTAGGACTCTAGTGTCTGCGATAGAACCTTCCCTCAATATCTTTTGTTAGCCTTTAGACCTGCAGTAATTCACTAAGTTTCCTTCTCCACTCAAAGGAAGATTGGTAGGCACACAGTACGAGCTTTATGTATTTTGTTCACTGATAAGTTCACTCTGTTTCTGTAAAGCTTCTGTGTGATTTTCTAAGGTTCATAAACAAATGTGCCTGTGATGAGGAAAGATGGCAGAGAGGTCTAAAGAGGTATATAGGAGATGAGCTCTACATTTCCTGAGCAATCTGTCTTTATCACAGACAAAGATCAACCCTTTCTAGCTCAATGTCATAGATACTTCTTTAATTTTTTTATTTATTCAATTGTGCGTGTGTGCACGTGTGTGTGTGTTTGTGTGTTGAACCTACAAAACACATGAGGAGTGCAATTCCTCCACTTGCTGGACATCGGTGACTAGATCCACCAGGCCTTAGGAAAAATACTTGCATAAAGAAGCAGCAAAATATGAGTGTCCAAAGTTAAGGTGAGTGGTAACCAAGTAATAAATTTCCAAAAGTTTTCCAGGCATATAAAAGTCCAAATTTTTAATTTTTTAAATTTCCTCATGTTCGGGGCTGGAGAGGTGGCTCAGGGGTTAAGCCTCTGCCTTGCAGGTGGAAGGTCCTGAGTTCGGATCCTAGACCCCACGTATAGATGAGGGCGGAAGCAGGGGCGGCCTGCGTTCCTGGTCCTGGTAGGGCGGAGCCTGTGAATCCCGGGGCAGAGTAAACAAGGAGGAGGTGGAGGCGGTCCATGGTGTTCCCGAATTCGTCTGTGGTTCTACACACACCCATACATACACACACATACATACACACACGCGCACACACACATACACGCACAATTGAATAAATAATTTTAAAAAATTTTTTTTAATTTCTACATGTTCTTTACATGTTAGTGTTTTGAAAGTTCCTGAACAGTGTCTGTGTTCCTAAAATCACCCAACAATCCAACTCAGAATGTAGAGTTTGAAAACCACTATAAGAATAGAAGTGGGGGCTGGAGAGGTGGCTCAGGGGTTAAACCTCCGCCTTGCAGGCAGAAAGTCCTGAGTTCAGATCCCAGATCCCACGTATAGACGCCAGGCGGAAGCGGGGGCGGCCTGCGCTTCTGGTCCTGGTAGGGCGGAGCCTGTGAATCCCGGGGCAGAAGGAGGTGGAGGCGTCCATGGTGGTTCCCGAATTCGTCCGTGGTTCTACACATACGCAGACACACACATACATGCACACACACGCACGCGCGCGCACATACATATGCACACGCGCACAGTTGAATAAATAATAATAACAATAAAAAGTGTATAAAAATATTTAAAAAAGAGTAGAAGTGGAGATCGGGTGTTTGGTTGATGATTGAGCAGTCAGGCCAAATAATTCAAGTAAATTTGGGAGTTTAATGGGCCTGATAATGACGTGATCTCACCTCATCACCAAGCATAACACAGCACACACACAAAGAGTGTGATTCCACAAACCTGATACATGGTCTTTGCTTTTTCCTAGGGAGGGAGAATTGCAAGCAGCTCTGGGACCTGGTTAGATTGTCTCCCAAACAGTAAGAAACCAATTGCCTTCTCAACAGGTACGTCCCTCCACTTCTGTATGGACAAGAGAGAACACCAAGGTCAGCTGGAAAAGTCACTTTTCGTGGAAATAAAGAAGAAGGACATTGTCTTATAACAGATGAAACCTGTTACACTATAAGCACGCTTGCCAATCCAGAAAACATCCAGCAGTCTCTCAACAGCCATCACCCTATGGAACTGGGAGATAGGGCTCCATCTCATGATCTCACGAACATCCCCTTCAGTCCACACAGATTATACTTGTTACACAGTCATCAGCTTCTGTGGCAAGATCGGCACAGATAAGATGTCAAAATTAGAAAATAAGATCTCTGAACTTCCTTCACCTAAGGAAACTTATGTTTTCTGGATTAGATTAAGGGGGTTCATATGAGATATTATTAGTCAATGCAGAAAAGAAACAAATGGACTTATTCACTATGTTTAAGTGTGGGGAGAGATAAATAACCAGATATAGATTACAGAAGTAAGTACATTATATAAAGAGGGGTAATAAAAATAATAAAATAGACCAATGAATTTAAATCAGCAAAGAACACAGAACTATCTTCCTAAGATAATTAGTAAAACTGATCACAAAACCTTGCTTCAGATTTCCAAGAGGCTCAAACAAAAACAACTCTTTACATCTGAAAAAAATATATACTTCCCAAGGAAGGAATCCGGTCAATTTCTGTATTATTCCTCCTCCTATTAATTTGCACTTTCATTTAGAAAGTTGTGATTTCTTAATTTAGAGGCTTCATGGAAGTAAAATTAATAGATCTGTATTTAAAAGTGCTGAACTTCTCCCTGACTTTAAACTAGAAATCTCTGAGAATTAAGTAAACATTTAGGCCGCCAGGGTGCAATTTAGAAAGTGATCATTTCAGAGACTCAAGCAGCATCCCCGTGGAACAAAGATTACACTAAGTCTATGCTTTATTAAATTCACCTTGGAGTCTCATGCTACTAAATGGTGCCCTTTGGATACTGGAATTTACCTGTTTGTTGTTGGTCTCTATAGAATTGAAGATCATTATCTAATAGCAAGTTTAGAAGCCAAACTTTTTTAAACCAATTCTGAGGGAGAAAAAGGGCTTAACTCTATCTGAATGAACAAATATTATGTTCTTAATTTGTTCCTTACTATGTAGTTTTTAATGAAACTAAGTATAATAGATTAATTTCTAAAAGGGAGTTAGCATTTCAAATACAAAAAAAATTATTAATTGGTAAATCGAGATGGATTTTGTTTTGAATTTTGAGTTTTAGGGGCCTCAGATTCACAATATCAACTTATTTCCTGGATCTAGGACTCTTTAGAACAACCCTTAAAGCTGCAGTCAACATCAAGAACTTTCCTGAGAACTGTAGACTTCATTGTCTAATATGGAGGCTCCAAGCAATATGTTCATGAAGTACAAGCACAAATTCATTAGAATTAAATAAGGTTAAAATTCCAGTTCTTCCATCATTTCACTAATATTTCAAAAGAAATACTTGGCAGGCTCAAAGACTAGTGGCCACCACAGCACAGTTGAAGTGCTACCATACTAAGGGTCTACTAAAAGTGCTGCTGAAATCTACAGGACACTTTTTAAAGCAAATACTGAATTCTTTAACAATAAGGTAATAGTGAATTTTAAATGTTTCTTATGTGTATCTTATGAAGAAGCAACTGGTTTATTTTGGCACATGTTTCCGAAAAGTTCAGTCCAGAGTGATGTGACTCCTATTTTTTGGGTCACATCTGGTGAAGCAGAGCATCATGGTAGGGAACATGACAGACAAGATAGACATTGGAAGAGACTGGGACAAACTATGGCCTTCAGTGCCACACTCTAATGACCCACTGTCCTATTTAGATCCCATCTCTTAATAACCTATTCATCTATGGATCAGTCCATTGATGAAATTAGAACTCTCATGATCCAATCTGTGCCCAATAGTGACACCACCTGGGACCAAACATTTCATACATGAGCCTTCATCAGACTTTTCACATCTAAACCACAAGAAGTTAGGGAAACCAAGTCACAGGAAGAAAACAGGAGAGAAGAGCTATATGGAGCAAATTAGAGCTGTGAATGGCAGGAATCAGAAGCAGGCAACACTGTGGAGGTAGGTCTTGTTTCAAGGCTATGGATTGTTTACCCTCTTGGTTTATAGCAAATGTATGTATTAAAAGAAAAGCAGACTACCAGCTTATACCACATGGCAACTAACTACGAAATGAAAATAGAAATAATGCCCCAGTATTTATTTTCGCACTTCTATAAATATACACTTAGACATATGTATGGATTGTCAAAAATAAATACAATAAAATTCTACAAAAGTTCTCTGGTTTGTATGTGTAACTAACCCAAACTCCAATTTATCTCCACATTGTATGATCTGGATGATCTTCCTTCATACACACATGCATTTATGAACACATGCACACAAACACATATGCATACATGCATGAACACACATATGCACACAAGCATGTGCACATGTACACACAGACACAAGCATACATATACAAACACAAGAATGTACATACACACATACAAGCAAACACACAAACAATAACAAGTGCTTTCCCAATGTTGAGGTCTTCACTCACTACTATTCCTACTGATTCTACTCTCAACAACTAAAGTGGTGTCAGAAAAACTAGTTCCTCCACTTTAAAATGGAAAAGTTAGGGCTCCCTTAGGCTATATGACTTTCCCAAACCACACAACTAGGAAAATCAAGACCAGACATTAAAGCTAGGCATGTGTATTGTTTTAAGTCTGAACTCTTGTCTTAGAGTCAGTATTGGCTTCTGAAATAACTTACTGGATCCAGTATAGCATTACCTGTGTGGTTGTTTCAGAAAAGAAAAAGGAACTCACATTGGTCTAGCATTCTTCATATATGGTTAGAACAGGAAGATAAAAATTCAAGAAACCTTTAAAAACAAAGAAGTTTGATGAAGTTCTACCACGCTCATTGTTCCTTAATGACTTCGTTTTCAAGCTGCATGAAACGAAGCTGACTTCAACAAAGATGGAGGAGAAAAGGATGGCCATATGCTTTGAATTTCAAGCTCCCTACCTACAAGACATAAAAATAAGAGCACATCTCTCAGATTACTTTGTAGATTACATTTATGTCTGCCCTATCTCACCAAGATCAAAGTTGTCTCTAAAGTTACTGTGCTTTCCCTTTGGGACTGGACCAGAAAAGAGAGAGGCCTACTTGGAATGATAAAGAGGAGGCAGACACACTAAGCAAGAGCTGTGTAACCAACTCAGGAGAAAAGGGAGCCAGCTGCCCTATGGGAAGAAATGGCATGAACATGATCACATAGTGTAAGAACTAGAGGCTGAGTGATAGTAAAGGAACTACTTGGCAAGATTGTGGAATTGAAACATTCTCTGTCATTTTGCTCCTCACACGATCAAGGCGAGTTCCTTTTTCTTCTCTGAAACAACCACACAGGTAAATGTCCCCCAGCTCTGACCCCGTTACTACCAGTACATTGTCAGTTACCTTGAGTGGCAGCTTTCTTTCTTTGTCAGGCCTTCAATGCTGAGAGAAGACATCCCTTGTGAGATATCCCTCAGAGTTAGAGTTCATTATGACTGATGTGGGTGGATTTTTCAGGCTCTTGGAAATCAGATCCAAAGCTCTGATGTGTCAGTTTGTGGCATTGCAGCTACATGGTGCAGAAGGGTATGACAACCAAGGATCAGAGACCCTTCACAGGTACAGCTTAGGGAAGACAAAAACCAAAGCAGATTTAACTATTGACTTATCTGTCGTGGTCACAAATTCTGGTTCTTCCTGAGATTATGATAATCACGGATCTCCATGAGTCCATCAACATCAATCAACTTCAACACAAGTCTTCAAGAGGAAGGCAGAATGCGTAACAGACATGCCATAGCTGAACCAAATGCAGCCCCCAAACAAACAACTCTGTAAGGGATATCTTGGAAGGAACTGCAGAGACATAAAATCCAATTCAGGGGGCTGGAGAGGTGGCTCAGGGGTTGAGCCTCTGCCTTGCAGGCGGAAGGTCCTGAGTTCGGATCCTAGACCCCACGTATAGATGCCGGGCGGAAGCGGGGGCGGCCTGCGTTTCGGGTCCTGGTAGGGCGGAGCCTGTGAATCCCGGGGCAGAGTAAACCAAATGTGGAGGCGTCCATGGTGGTTCCTGAATTCGCCCGTGGTTCTACACACACACATACATACCCACACCCACATACGCACATATGCATACATGCACAACTGAATAAATAATAAAGAATTTAAAAAAAAATCCAATTCAGACTGATTATAAATATTTGTTACAGGCAGTCACAAACACACACACACAAACACACACACACACATACACACACACAAAGTTTTCTTGGAAACAGCAAATTTTGTTTCAGGAATAACTTGGAATTATATCTTAGACCTAAATCTCACCCATCTTTGTACTAAATCAGTGTTTAGACCCTTTTTTCCACATTCAACAGTATTTCTAGAGATCACTTTGTGCCATCAGCAGGGGAAGCAACAGAAGACTTGATCAGAGGAAATATCTTAAAACAACTGCCCCGTGGTCTTGTGACTAGAGGCCAGGGCAGAGAAAAGAAGGCTAGAAATAATTTTCTAGCTTCCTGTTACATTATTTTCTCTCTAACCCTATTGAGGTATGCTGAACAAATTAGGAAATGGTCATTTGCAAGAAACAGAAGACCCTACAAGGAAAGGGTGGTAAGGACAGTCAGTAGAGTCACCTCATCGAACAAATATTCCAAAAGTAGGATTATTCACTAGTTCAACAGTCAGGACAAAAGAAGACATCCTTTGGGCTCTTTTTATATTGATTTTTGCATAGTGGTAATATGGCTATCTGTTTCATCCTTTCTGGATAAAATAAAATCTAATCTGAAGAGTCACTTGCAAAAATTCCCTGTTTCTGAAAAGGACAAGATATGAACCCCAGTCCTGAAGCCAGGCTGCAGGACCCCCCACTTGTCAAAGTCACGCCCTTCTCTCCCTGAGTGTCAGGCTGTGGTTTAAAATTCCTCAGACCTATGCCTCTCCCATAATCACAAGACAGAAGCCAAGTTAACATGGGTTCAAGGTGTCCAAATGAAGCATGCTTCAATTTTGCTTCTGCTGAGAAGTGTGAGTGATAGATCTAAACATTAAAAGGAAACACCATTACATTTTATTCTCCTCCCTCTTCTCTGACTTTCTCTCTCTCTCTCTCTCTCTCTCTCTCTCTCTCTCTGATACACACACATACACACACACACACAAACACACACGCTTAAAAATCTTTTACCAATATAAGGGAAAATGTCTTGCTATATGATCAGGAGATTTAGTTATTTATATGCCTATGTGTGCATGTATTTTCACATGTTGCATGCATGTATGCATGCACATAATGACCAGACATCAACCTCAGGAACTACCCACCTTGTTTATTCAAGACCTTGTTTTTTAAGAGTGTCTTTAACTGGGCCCTGGAATTTACCAATTAGGTCAGACTGGCTGCTCGGGAAGGCCCTAAGGGATCCTGTTGCCTCCTACTCTCGAGTGCTGAAATTACAAGCATGGACCGCCATGAATAGCTTTTTTATGAGTTCATGGGATCGAACTCAGGTTTTCATGCTTGCACAGCAGACACTTAACTGACTTAACTGACTAAGCCACCTCTCCAACCCCAAGAGATTTAAATACCAACTACTATATGCCTTTGGTATGCTTATGCTGTGCAAAAGTTAGGAAAGTTAAAATGGAAAGGCTGAATTATTTGATATGATAAAAATTTACAAACCTCTTACTTTGTTTAAAGTCTAAAATTTAAAATAAAATAGGAAATTACATGAGCAAGAACTACCTTATAGGAACATAATTGGGCATTTAGCATCTCTTAGCCAGGGTCTACTTGTTTATGAAATGATAGGACTGTAGCCAGCTGGCCTGTGTAGCCCATTAGAGACTGATCCAGTTCCTACGGGAATTGCTTCTCCACCAGCACGGAGCACTGGCTGCTCAGGCTCTGCTGATTATCCTTAGTAGCAGGATGTCATTATCCAATAAGGGAACCAGGCTGCTCCCGGGGTGAGCAGTTACCCTGGTGTGCTGAGCGCTGAGGGCAAGTCTGGGATGCAAGAGAATCATCTCGAACTTGGGTGAGCTCCAAGTGTGTAAGTTCATCGTCCCCCCTCGATCCTGGACCCAACTCTAACACTCCTCCCACACTCTGTATAGTAGAAGAAGAATGATGGTTTTCAGTTCACATAACACTGGTCATCCAAAACACCCTTTCCAACAGTCAGTTTTTGAGATTGTTCTTATGCAGCATGTGTGTATGAAGGGAAAAGGAGGAGGGAATACACCTCCTAAGATGCACTCTGCTTGTAACCGTCCATTGTTGTACTACCTGCTGCATAGCAACAAGATACCTGCAGACAGGCCTGATCCTCTCTTCACGGCTGTAGCTGCAAGACAGATGTGTCTGGTGTATTTGATGTGTTTTGGCATTTTAGGCACAAACATAATGATGATAAACCAATCCCAGTTTTTTTTTCTCTCACCTCCCTTTGCAGAGTAGATCATTCTGATAAAGTGTGATTTAAGTACATTTTTCAGTAATTCTAATAATTGACCCTGGGAAATTAAAATAATATCTCCCTGTTCTACTTGTCATAACCTGTTGAGATAGCTTTCAAAATGTGCTACTGTGAGGGAGAAATAAATTTTATACATTTATTATGGCTGAAATTTCCTGGCTCCTTGCCACCTAGGAGACCAATGCATGAAATATTTATTCAGGAATGGAAATATTAAGAATTAAATGAGTTTAAGTCATACTAATTATTTTATGGGCATTTCTCCACTGCATAAAGAAACTCAAATTATCATCAGCTCTCATAGGCTGTCGACTAAAATATCTTGTTGGAATTTTTTTTAAAAAAAGAAACTCTCAAATTGCCAACTTGACTGATCTGACTCTCTTTAAATAATTGTCAGAATGAAGTCGCTGGCTTAGAACGCATCAAAGAAGTTAAAGAAGTTCAAGCAGCTTGAGGTCGAGATCATTCATTTTTGTCATTGAGCAAACATTTACTGAGCACCTACTGTGTACAGAGCACTTTTCGAAGTTCTGAATAAAAGAGAATCTCTTTCCTTAGGGACTTCTATTCTAGCAGGAATTCCAGGAGACGATCACGTGATGGAGATGTTGGTATGAAGAAAAACAGAAAAGCCAGTGCAACATTTCTCATCTACATACCAGAGAGGTGTCTTTCTAAGAGAATGACATCTAAATTATATTTAACTAATTTGAGGGAGGAGAGAACCATCTTCCCCAATTGCACTGGTGTTTTGTTGGTTTTTTTTTTTGCATGTGTGTCAGGGACACACACTATCACGTTGGCATGTGTGTATGTGTGTGCACAGGTGCGTATATACATATGCAGGTATGAATATGGAGGCCTAAAGTTGACATTGAGTGTCTTCTTTAATTGCTCTCCTCTTTTATTATTAAGGCAGGGTCTCTTGGTTGAGCCCAGAGCTCACAAATCACCTAGGTTATCTAGTCAACTTTCCCTGAGGATCTCTGTCTGCCTCTTGAGCAGTGAGATTACAGGCAACTGTCACACATGCCTTTTATGTGAGTTCTAGGGATCCCAGCTCTGGTCCTAAGGCTTGGGGAGCAAATGGCTTATCCACTGAGTCATCTCGCCCACTATGAAAGGCTTAATCTTAATGGTCAAGCTCACAGGCTTTAGAATTACCATGGAAGGAACCTCCGGGCATGTCTAGATTTCCAGACTAGATGAATTATAGTGGAAAGATCCACCTTAAATACAGACTGCACAATTCATGGGTTGGGTCCTGGACTGAATCAAAAGGAGACATGGAACTGAACGGTGCATTCATCTCCCTCTTGTTCCTAATTGCAGAGGTCATCTGACCAGCCACCTGCTCATGCTGCTGTAACCACCTATAAAGATGGACTGCAGCCTTCCACAATGAATCAAAATAAACCTTCCTGTGTTGAGCTGCTTTTGTCAGACATCTGATCAAAACAACTAACCCAGCAAATAACACCCACTATCATCCTATGGTTTGGTGTGGTTTGAGCCATGTTCTTGCCTTGTAGATCTGACTGGCCTGGAAATCACTATATAGCTCAGGCTGGCCTCAAACTCAAGACAGTCTTCCTGCCTTTACTTTCTAAGAGCTGGGATAAGAGACATAACCATCATCCTCTTTATCTGAACCATGGCTCTCAAAGTCTGGTTACTCAGATCAGCAGTCATGGATTTGTCAGAATGCACAGTCTCAGGCCCAACTTTTGACCTGATGAATCAGATTCTAGGTCTCGTGTCCAAGTTAATTCTAAGAAGCTGGCTAGATGATACCTCCCCACCCCATGGGCTCCAGTCTGAGACTAGCTATTCTCACAGCCTACTCCTGACTGTGCAGCCTTCTTCCACATTACAGACTTTGTCTAATCCACTAGACGTGCATGCTCCTGGAGACTCTTTACTTTGGTCAACAATGTGATAACATCTTTGTATCCCTGTGCCACAAAATGGCAAAGTCCCTGACATAAAGCAAACCCTCTCAAAAAAGTAAGAAAATGATGTTGTGGTCCAAATAATAGTCCCCAGAGACATTAGATCCTCACCCTTATTACCATTCATGGAAAAAACAACCTTAGTGAGGATACTGACTGTCTTGCGATGGGGAAGAGGAAGCAACCATGCAGGCAGAGCAGAGCTACAAGTAAGGAATCCATTCTGCTCTTGCTTCTTTGGGCTTTTCCGAAGCTGCTGCATGTTTGTGGCAATTTGCCCTAGCAGCCACAGGACATTTACACCTGCCTGTGATTATTGCTAGCAGGTGGGGAGAGCTCTCTGAGGTGCTGCCTTAGCCAGGCTAGAGTGAGACACAAATCTGGGTGCTCTGCTAAAGGGATTTAGCAGATGCCACTAAAAATTCCTAAGCTGTTGGGTCTTGAGTTAAAAAGAGATTACCCTGGTTGAGTTAAGGGAAGGAGTTTGTGGAACTTAAAAGCAGGATTCAACCAGAACTTTTCTTTTTTTTTTTAAATAACATTTTTATTATTATTTCCACTCATACAAACTTAATAGGTAGACCAGTTCCCTCCCCCCTCCTCCTCCCCCCAAACCCCCTGCTCTCCCTCCCTCCCTCTCCATCTCCCAGTACCTCCCCCCCCCATTCCCAGAGAGTCCTTTATTGTGTATGCCTAATTCTCCTCTTGGTCCTCCTTTCTGATGACGTGAAAGGACCCAGTGGCATTTCCCTGAACCCTTTCTCGTGTTCCCCTTAAGCATAGGAACACTACTGTGGCCATCAATCCCTTGCCTCCAAGGATCTTGGTGCTTTTAGCCGATGTTAGACTTTGTGAGGTCAATAGTGTGATGGACATGGCGCAGGGCATGCAAAGTCCTATTATGATTGCTTCAGCCCTATCTAGTGTGGAGACTCTTCAAATCATTGCTCCCCCCATTCTCTTGCTCTTACAATCTTACCGCCCCCTCTTCCGCAGATATCCCTGAGCTTCAGGATGGTCAACCAGAACTTTTCTGAGACACAGATGAGAAGTTAGCCCATGGGCATGGCAGCAGCCCCTCCCAGGCAGTACTGCACAGGATCTGGGACTCATCACTTCAGATCACACCTGTGTTAGGTGCCAGATTCCTCTGCCTGCCCCAGTGAACTCGAGACTACCAGCAAGTGTACCACATCGCTCAGATGTTCCAAACACTCTGGAGTATTGAATTCTCCTAACAAGGTAGGTTGTGATTATGACCCCATGTTGGAGATGCAAAGCATTCATTTGCAGGTGAGTTGAACTTCTCAAGGTCACATGGCAGACTGTCACTCAAATTCGGGCAATTTGGTCCTGGAGTCTCAAGCACTGCTCCTGATTGCCCTCAAGGACACTAGTACAATATATTGGGGAAGGTCGGAGCTGGAGAGTCATTTCAAGATTCCGACTCTCTGGCCCATCCTAATCTCTCCCTGTCCTAAGGCTTAGGAACCTAAAAGGGATGGTGAGATTGTAAGAACCTAAAGATGGGAAGGTCTATTGATGGACAGACAGTCCATTCAAGGCAGGACTGCTGCATCCAGAAATTCACTGCAATGAGACTTGTCCTTACCAGACCTGCGTAATGACTGACATACCAACATGCCCCCATAGACCATAGAGGAACTCAGAGAGATAAGAACACACAGTGGAAACTTAGGGACTAGAACTAGAAAAATGAAGGGTGGCCTGAGGAGGAGTACTTTGATATGCCACAGAGGCCTCAACCCCCACAGGAGTAGAAAAGCCAGAGGGAACCTTGTGGTCCATAGAAACAACCAGGCAAGAGGGTGGGAGGGAGTGGAATGGATTGATGAAGGGAAGGGAAGGAGCTGGGAGGGAGGAGGAGAGGGAGGAAAGCAGGGATTAGTATGCAATATGCTTGTAAAACTAAAATAAAAAGCTAAATCAAAAAATTAAAAAATAAAAGAGCATGTAATAAAAAGAAAAAAAAGATTCTGATCTTCTTGCATACCCGTGAAGGAAAGTATCGAACATGTTGCTTTCCATCAGCGTGAGCCCCATTCATTTGAGACATTCAAGGCAGAGTTGGGAGGTGTAGAAGAGAGTCATTTTCTCAGCAATGGAAAGCTTTCTCTGCCATTCCCATACTGGGGAGTTCTCTTGGCTGACCTCACTCATCACATTTGCTCTCTGAGACAGCAGCCAGAGCTAGACAGATGCTTGGGACTGCAGCAGATGGACAAACCCCACTGATAAGTCAGAGAATCTTACCATTTCCACTGGGTGCCCTTACTCTCTTCCCTTGTTCATGAGAAACAGAACCTCATCAGTATTGGCCTAAGGTACTGATTAAACGCAATCAGGTCAAGATTTTCATATGTGCACTCTTGGAATTGAAATTTTCCCCCTTCCCTGTAAAAGAGGGGATTCTGTTCAGTTGAAAAATTATTAACTAAAACTCCACCTAACACTCTTATAGAGCACAATGCTTTCCATTACAGAGAAGGCAGAATAGGATGGCTGGCTAAAAGGCAGTTATGAGTAAAGATGGGAATGTTCCCAAGAACCAGAGGGCTTTAGATTCAGAGCTGCTTCTCCAAGCCAGTCCCATCCACATGATGATGGAGAACATGAGCTTGGGAATTAATCAGGGCAGAGTTCCAGACTCAGCTCATTAAACACATCACTTTGGTAAATGACTTACTTCTACATGAGGAAAATAGGTTAATTGGTTTTATTTTTACATTATTGCATAATGCATGCTTATTTAATAAATCCAAACAATATACAAACGACAGACAAATGGCAAAGCAATCTTACAATTTCACTATCTGAAAATGGCTGACATTAATGTGTTGAACAAGTTTACTAATCTACATTTTTGTTTCCTGGCTAGCTTTATCTCAAAAGGGGATCCAAATGCCGAGTGGTCTTCAGAAGTGGGGGAGCAGATGCACAAGATGCCCTAGGCAAAGTACTTACCACAGTGCCCACGGAACAAAGCTCTCCTAGGGTAGCGTGAGCAGCCACACTAGCCAGAGTCTCCCTTGGCAAGGAAAAAGCCACATCCCAGGAAATTCCTTGGTCCCAGGAAAACTGGTTTGATTAGTTTCCATAGCCATGATATAACCCCACGGGATGGAGAACAGTGTACTGTCATGTTCGATGAAGAGCAGACAGATCCCAGCAGGGCACCACATCTGTTTTCACAACAGAGAGCCACTGCGTGAGTTGCTTTGAATTCATTTTCATCATCTGACATGGGCCTGCATGGTTCAGTTGTATTAAATGGGGAAATTTCAAAGCCTGCAACCCAACTTCCAAAAGCCATTGTCCTTTGCATATAGTGATCATTCACGCAGCAGCAGGTTTGAGCTTTCTGCTCATGGTGCTTTATTTCCTCCCTGCCTGCCTTCTTCAATCAGAAGGGATGAACACAGACTATCTCAGACGCCACTGAACTGCTCACCTCCTCTTGACAAGCACAGGGAAGTTAGCTGAGCGCTTGGCACCGAGCCTGCCTTTACTACCACGTCCCATCATCCCCCAACCATCTAACCAATTCTAAGAATATCCATCTCTGGCTCCAATTCATTATAGCCGTGGAGCACCTCTTCGGACTGGATAGTGCCAGGGCACAAGTCCCCTCAGCTCGGCTTGGTTCAGAGTCTATCGAGATTAGAAGCTTCAAAGACTGGAAAGGTGTTTCCTTAACCACCACTGAACTGGTTCTTAACAGTCCTGTGACCTTTCCTGGGCTTATTCCTGGACAGATGACTCAGGATGGACATGCCAGTAACATTCAAATGAAATTGCCTTCAGTTCCACCCACCCACCCTTGCTGGTGACAAACGCAGCCCTTCTATCATCCAAACAAGGATCAGCCACGTTCTTGTGAGTTATGGACCTTCGTTTCCCTAGCTTTCCCTTTATTTTTCACTTGGCTTCTCTCCATTACTCTTCTCTCCGTGTTCCCGAAGCTCCCTAATTATCTCGCCTCCAGTGCATTCAAACCTTTGGACTAACAAGTGCTTGGAGCTGTTTTCTTCCTCCTGGGAGATCAACCAGAAAGTCATCCAGACGTGTGCTCCAATCATATTTCAAATAAACACCACGGAAGCAGAGACAGAGCCTCTAGTCTCCATGGATGAGGGGAGCGCCGATTGCACGTGCTTGAATTTCAGATGCTTATGTGTTTGTGCACACGCACACACATACACACACAATCACACACACACAATCACACACACTCACATACATACACACACAATCACACACACACACAATCGCATACACACACATACACACACACCACAGTCTGGAGACCCAAGTGGTAATAAAAACAACATCTCTGTGGCTGGGGAGATGACTTAGTGGTTAAAACCTTTGCCTCACACACAAAAGGACCTGAGTTTGGATCCCCAGACACCACATAAAAATGGCAGGCAGTTGTGGCTGCAGCCCCCTGACAATCAGAACCTAGAAAACCTCAAAACAAAACAATAAGGAGAAAAATAACGAATGATTCCTGATGTTACCTTTGCACTTCTACAGGCACGCACATACCTGTGTCCTCTTCTATACACTCCCCCATATACAAATGTCTTTGTCCTAGTCCATATCTTGTCATGTTTTTGTCAGTCTTTGACAAAAAGCACCCTCCCTAACACACACACACACACACACACACACACACACACACACACACACATACACACAGAACCTCTATTCTATTCTATTTAGGGATTCTATTTAGATAAGCACATACAATCCAGTTAGGTACCATGTGGCTTTGCTGGGCACAATGCCACTCCCTGCTCCTCCCACCTCCTTGAAGGTACCATGGCTTCCCAGAAGCAGTAGCTACTTCTAAATGGCAGCAGCCAACAAGAGAAATGGTGACCAATACTCCCCAGGGTGCCATCATCACACAGCTTTGCCAGGTTTCTTTGAAAGAAGAAAGAGGAGCAATGAGACAGCTCGCTGGTTTTCCTTTCTTCCCCTGTGAGTCCATGGGAGCGAACTGAGTAGAGATCAGAAGGACTAGTAGCACAGCACATTCTATTTAGAATCACACCTGTGTCTTCCCTGCTCAGGCGACCAAAACTATGGTAATCTTGATCTGCTTGTCCAGCTATCATCTTAAGATGAATTTTAATCCTGGGTGGCTCTTTATACAACTACATGTGCACAAACTCCCTCCATGTTCCATTCTCATCCCTCATATACCCAAGATTGCAGGGGCCCGGGCATGGCTAAGTACAAAACAAACTGAACATCCATCCCTCTGCATTGAGAAAGAGAGAGAAAGAAAGAGAGAGAGAGAGAGAGAGAGAGAGAGAGGAAAGGTGAGAGAAGAGAGGAAAGTGCAAGAAAAGAGAAAGGAGAGAAAGGGGATAGAGGGGAGAGAAAGAGAGAGGAAAGGGAAGAAAGAGAGGAGAGAGAGAAGACAGAAAGGAGAAAGGAGAGAGAAAAGCACAGTTGTGTACACTGGGGATTTTAAAAAATGAGAGATATAGCATTACTTAAAGGAATGAATATTTCATTGATTCCCACCACCTGAGTGCTACCAATCCCTGCATCAGCACAAAAACATATAAAGACATCACAAGCCCAAGATCTGTGGGGCATCATGGTACCCTTGCTAGTGTGGCAGCCTTAAACATTTTCCCTGAAACAAGAGCCTCTTCATCCTAAGACCCATGGAACCCATAAGAAGAAATTGACCCTAATGGTATGCAGAAATAATACAATAAGGAAAAGGGTTGAAACAAATGGATCTTGACACCCTGCTAATGGCTTTTTCATAAGAGAAAATGAATTCAGGAGCAAATAATGGAAATTAATGGTGGTATCCAAGGCAAAGTCCTCCTCTTGTCCCTAAAGGATGGGATTAGGAGAATCTTCCCTCCTCCCAAAGATGACCAAGGGTACTGTGGAGACTGTGGGAGATGACGTATGATTTGAATGGGAGGAGTGGGCTTAGGAGGCCCTGATGTTGACACGAACACTCCTGGAAGAATGTGGTCAATTCCCAGAGCTTCTCAGAGCCTCAACAACTCCTTGGCTGGTATTTTAGTGTCAGCAGCCTGTGTCTTAGAAAGGTATTTATTGCTTCAACAGCATTAAAATGACTGAGCTCCCTGGGACTCCTGAACTTTTATCTAGCAGGGAAAAGTATCCATCACTAGGAAGTATTGTCCTCCAAAAGAACTAATGACTCCACCCTCTGTCCTCAGTTGTCCACAGCTCTCAGGCCTCAGACCAAGCAAGTTGGGACAGATCTACGTGGAAGTATGCCTTCACACAGTTAGTGGCAAATGCCAACTTGACATTTGAAGGCTGAACCTCTGGGCATGTCTGTGAAGAATTAGTAGTTGAAGCAGCAAGCCCTAAGGAAGTCTGTGGAAGATTATCTAGCTGACCCAGCCCGTGGTGAGGGAGACCATTTCCTGGACATGTGGATAAGATGGAGAGAACTGGTTTAGTAATTTGGAAGACTAGCAAATGAGAAAGTAGGCCCCTCTTTCAGCAATTCTGGTAGATACGGTGTTGCAGTTCACCCACATGGTTGCTGATAAATCACTATCAAAGGGCTAAAGGGAACAAGGGGTTTATTTTCTTATGATGGTCTGGTTACAGTTCATAGCTCCGCTTGACAGGAGAGCTTACGTCAACACTAGGACAGAGGGAACTGGCCACACCATCACCACATAACGGCTTAGAGAGGGACAATCCTTACTTGCCAGACCAGCATATCTGGCCAAGTGTACACAAGGATGCCAACTCTCTCAACCAGCTCCCTATCTTTTATTGCAGAGCCTAATCCCACTCACTATGGGCTGGGCCTTCCTCTTCAGCTAGACAATCTCCTGCAGGTTTGCTCTAGGCTTAACTCAATTAATTCTCTGCAAATGTGTCCAGAGCTCAAACCCTCAACTGTCAAGTTGACTCCTGTGCCTAACTGTGACACATAGTGTGGCTAGTTCCCTGAACTCCTGATGTGGGTATGAACTTTCCTCCATGCTGAAGACTTCAAGGAAGAAGCTTCCTGTTTCCCTAAGTGGTTTGGGTCCTGTAGTCATTCAACCATAGGAAGATGAAACTGACACATTTGGAACCAGAAGAGCAGGGCACTGCCAAGAAACTAACACAACCTTCTGGAGGAGCAACAGTAGCATGGGAGGGGGGTGGAGAAAGAAGGTGTAATAGGTGGGGTTTCATCCTCCCCTGCTCTTGAAGTAGACCCGACTCATCCACTCAAGACTTTTCCATCAAAGACCTGCAGGAATCTAATGCTATAAAATTAAAACACATTCTTCCAGAATTTCCATCCCCAGCCCCATTCCATTTTAACTTTCATTTTGTCTTATTTGACAGTTTCATATATGAACATATGAATTTTCATTTTCACCTATCTCATTCTCCCTTCTTTTCCCAATGAAATCCTTCTTCTTCCTAACAGGTTTCCCTCCTATCCCCATGATTCTTGAGTTTACCAAGGGTTGCCTATGCTACCAGCATGTGCCTATGCACCTGCTGCAGCAATGACTACACTACTGAAATAAGTGGATCCCCTTATCCCAGCCAGCATTAACTATCTGTATTCCCTCAGGGAGAGCTGGGGTCTCTTTAGCTCTTCTCCCACCCATGATGAAATGTTAACAGGCCCAGTCTTGTAAGGATCTTATGCAAGTCAACACAGCTTGTGTGAGTTTGGGGGGGCAATGGTCCTAACACAGCCAAAAGGTACTATTTGGCAATATTCTTCCTTACCCTTTGAATCTTATATTATTTCTGCTCCCTATTTCCAGAATGTTCCTTAACTTATGCTTAGGACTTTAATCCTGTTACATCTTATTTACCTCTATAGCACATGCCACTGTCTGATTCATGTAAATATTCATGTGGAGGAACATAAGATCCACAGGGCAGGATTTGTATTTATCTTGTTCACTGGGGAATCTCTAGTGCTGAAACACTAGCAGATTCCTGATAGACATTTGTTGGATTAATGAATGTACGATGAAGAATGAAGGAAGAGTGGCAAGAATTGTAGTTGAAGAGGAACTGCCAAGTCGTCTAATGAAACTGATGAGAGATTAACACAACCCTCAAGGCAGCAACAAAGGCATGGGGGGGGCAGAGAAGGTGTAATAGGTGGGGCTTCATCCTCCCCTGCTCTTGAAGTAGAACCTGAGTCATCCACTTTTCTTTTTTATTATTATTATTATTTATTCAATTGTGCATGTGTGTGTGTGTATGTGTGCACACGCGAATGTGTGTGTGTGTGTGTGTGTGTGTGTGTGTGTGTGTGTGTGTATGTATGTGTGTGTAGAACCACGGGCGAATTCGGGAACCACAATGGACGCCTCCACCTCCTCCTTGGTTACTCTGCCCCAAGATTCACAGGCTCCTCCCTACCAGGACCAGAAACGCAGACCATCCCCGCTTCCACCTGGCGTCTATATGTGGGGTCTGGGATCCGAATTCAGGACCTTCCGCCTGCAAGGCAGAGGCTTAACCCCTGAGCCACCTCATACTTTCCCTCACACAACATACTGTCTCCCACTTACTGATGCTTGATCATGAACAAGGAACCTGGCACAAGAAAGAGCATCGGGATCAAAATGGAAATGTACCAAGGAATACCTGGACCTTTCTTATTGGGGAGAGGGGAAAGGATCCGGCCAGAGGCCATGGTCATCCTCCTGTCTTGTTCTTCCAGATGGATTCAGCAAGAGAAGCAACAGAGGACTGCATGCAGTATGTAATCAGTCCACCTATCCAAAAGGTACAAAGCTTCTTGCTGAGGAGAAATCTTAAGTGATTTCACAACCTACCCTGTGGTATAAAATGGGAGAATGGAGTAATTTGCTTTAATAGTGGTATTATTTCACAATGTATTACATACAACATAACTTCGAGTTATATATTTTAAGTTATAGATTTTGTAAATCAATAAAACTGAAAGGAAACAAATATCCCTAGAAATGGTTAAAATGAGAGAAAATACAAAAGACTTTTCAAAATGAAAAAGAAAAGTTCTTTACCTCAAAGAACATATAGGTGGCTTAGTGCCAGCAAATCAGTCTTGACACCACTGTTTGCCAATTTCGTGACTTTGAGCAAGATTTTCTGAACTCTACACCAATATTTTATCATCATAAAATGGGATGGCAAATAATGTCTGATGAATAAATGCCCAGGCCCTAAGTAAGTAAAAGAATTCCCAAAAATACAATAAGGTCTTGGTACTTAGAACAAGAGAAGAACTCAATAAACGTGAACTACCATTATTGGAATGTAAGATGTCTTGAAGGATAAAGAGGTTTATCAAAGAAATAGGAAAATCAAAAACAAGACAAAACACAACATGGCAAAGTGTCAGGATGTGAGATTGTGTTGAGCACCCTAAGAGCCAGGAGCTAGAGGGCAACGTGCAAGTTAGGCCATACCAGGGAAATGAGCTAAAATGATGTGCAAGTCCCAGTTTATAAAAATGCTTTAAATTCTGCTAAGAAACTGGAACTTCAGTCCAAGGATGCTTTTAAATAACAAAATAGCTCCATCCCAAAGTTCATTTTAAATAACAAAATAACTCCATCCCAGTGCTCCTAAATATGTTACCCTCTGGTGCAAGTCAGGTTTCCCAGGAAACAACATGAAGCTGCACATTAGCTTGCGGGATATTTGTTACTGAGTGTGTATGGAATAAACACCTGAGAAAGAAAAAGGAAAAAATTCAGATTAGACGAAGAAAAGTAAGGCTAACCCATCTCTCTGATGACACATTCTTTCCTTGCTACCCCTGGGGTGATCAGAAACCTGAATCCCTTTCAAAGATGTCTGGAGCTAAGTACAAGGTCTGAGATGCAGTGCATCAACCATTTCTTAGCTATAAATCACCCTAAATGAGAGGATTAGCTTTGGGTGAAACAATCTAATTATCAGGGGCAATAAATCCTTCCTAGAAGGAAGTATCCGGGCAAATCATAAGTATATCTACAACATGTTTCCAATTTAAGACAAAGAATGACAATCGCCCACTAAGAAGCCAGGAAACTAAACTGAAAATGTTCTAACCCTTGCTAGGAGTATTCAGCCAAATAAAGCAATGTGAGGATCAGTACCAGAGTACACCACACACACACACACACACACACACACACACACACACACACACACGCACATGCACACGCACACCACACAACATAAACACCAGCATCTAAGAATAAAGAATTCCTAGGAGAAAGCTTTATCCTTTTATTTCGACTAGGTGCATCCAACAGTTCCCTTTCCCCCTGGGCTTTCTGAGCCTGCAGTCTATTTTATTTATGATACCTAACCACACCTGTAAAGAAAAACAGCCCAGCCAGGGAAAAATGAGAAGCTCAACTCGGAATCTTCGAGGCTCCTCAATATACTTCTTCCTCATTTTTCTAGGCAGAAATTTCCATTTGTAAAATTCTTACAGCTCAATTTGTCTTGTAGTTTTCAATTATTCCTATTTTTTAAGCACGCGCATTCCTGCAACGAATCATCATTTTCTGTGTTTCATAAGTTTCATTAGGGTAGATACTAAGTTGAGACACCTGACCCATGACTGAGTAAACAGTCCCTTCTTCGGAAGTCACCTGAATGTTCCAATAGTAATTATCCTTTCACAGGGATCAGAGGGCTGATGTGGATGATGACTTTTTAATGTGTTTATACTTGTGATACAGAGCCTCAGAACTTGGAATGGACATGTAAGACTTAAAGGTCATTCAAAACAAGATAACCTGTACCTTCAGTTTTCAAAAGAGGCAAAAAAATTAAAACACGGAAAGGTTGAACAATTGGCTCACATGCCTCATCTGCTAGTGGCAGAGCTAATACATAAATTTCTGGACATCTAAGATGGAAACCTTCTGGCTCTCCACGTAAGACAGCAGGGACAGCATGTCAGGACACTTGCTGCAGTTGGAAACCTTTCAAGGTCCATATCGGCAGAAAGTTATCAGAAATACATTATAATCATTTTCATTTGTATTTTTGACTTGCCAATAAAATATTGTCCCACAACCATCACCCTCCTTTATTCAATGGGTTCATTTAAAGTCATAATGGAAACGCTGTTAATGGGAAGGCAACTCATGAGGGAAGGAGAATTAAATCATTGCACACCTCCAAACAGGACAACAGGAGGCAAGTTCCCTGGGGACCTTTGAAGAGCTGTACTCATTGATGGGCAATGGATTCTAGTCCATCATTCCTACACCCAGCTCATTTCCTTTCCCTGGTCACAGTCAGTTGCCTGTTGCTTATTAGCTTGCTCCCTTATTGTCCATTCCCCTCATCTCTGAATTAGAAGGTTCAAAGAGCGGAGAATTTCTAGATGTCTTCCTGTTCTCAATACATAATAAAGTCAGGGAAAAAATTACTTTGTCAAATGCCTAACTGATAAACAGAGAATTGGACATCAAGGTATACCTACCCCAGTCTAAGCATGGTCTTAGCTTTCTTTCTCTTTCTGATAGTTATTCATGGGTGTCAACATGACCACGCCTGGAATTAACTAAGATCAGCTGTCAGACTACCTGTAGAGATACTTGTGATAGTTAATTCTGGGTATCAACTTGATCACACCTGGCATTAACTAAGAACAGTTGTGAGACCACCTGAAGAGATTATCTGGGTCAATACATTTAAAATACGAAGACCAACCTTAGATCTGATTGGAACTTCCCTAGATCTGATTGAACCTTCCAATAGCCAACCAGATAAAAGGAACCACAGAACAGAAGACCGGGAAGAAGAGAGACTCCAGGATGTTTGCAGCAACTTAGCCTGCCTCCAGCTTCAGCCACCAACCATGTTACTTCCGCCATGAAAGACCGTATCTTCCCTCTGGAACTGTATGCTAAAGAAATTTCCCTTTCTCCCTTAAGATGATTGACTTTGAATGCTCTCCCACAGCAATAGTTAAGAATAACTGTTACACTCTTTCATTCCCATTCCCTCACCCCGTTGTTTCTATTACCATCACTTCTCCTGCCCAAATTCCCCTTAAGTGGAGAAACTAAGTTAACAAAGCTCTTGCTTCCGACAATTATTCCGACAACTAATCAGAGACAGGAGAAAGACAATTTTTTTTTCACATCTGTTACTTTCTGGAGGACCTGCCTTACATGCTCATATGGGTTTAGATGCCATTCCTTTACATGAATCTGCACAAATATTGATTTCTACTAGGTAGAAAGAGGAGTATTCTCCAAAAAAAGTGTTTATTCTGTGATTCACAAAGTTTCATAAATTTTTATTTTTTAAAAAAATGTTTAAAATGATTGAATAAGTTTGAGAAGTGCTATCTATTTTATGTCCCCTATGGACATTAACATTGTACTTTACAACCCTGAGTATCATGTCACAAAACTAATTTCATTTTGCTAGATCCCATTTCCCCAAATTTATTTGATCAAGGGAACCTTTTCATGAACCTAACATCCATTCACATCTCTCATAACTAATGTTCCAAGGAATAGTTTGGAAAAAGCGAAAGACAGAGACTCTTAAAAAATGATGTGGAATCTCTGGTGGAGACATTATTCACATAAATACCAAGGTTGAACTTCTGAGAAACTTCTACCTCACGAGCACCTGAACTTTTAAGTTAAGTTGAGGTCCCACCTGAGCATCTTCAGACAAGTGACAAAACCAGGGAAGAAGTCACTTTGTAGACAGATGATGACAAAAAGTCAGTGATCTAACATTGCTTCTTGGTTCTTAGCCATATTACTGAGGAGCTGAAAGTGATGTTTGCTTGCAGACGAAGGCCTTTCTTGCTTCCTTTCCAAGGTCAACTAAACTTTTAGTGATCCACCAAGTTTAAAATCCAAAAATTCGAAAAAACCCAAAAGTTAAATAGACTTCCATTTTGTGCATAATGTTGTGCTTTAAATCAAGTAAATTTATAAATACTAACTGGCCATTTCCAGACCTCTAGTCCCATTTTCCAAATAAGTCTCTTTATGATTCATAACTGTCAGAGTCAGATACAGATATCAACTAAACAATTGAAGGTTTGAGCTATGGGCATATTCGTAAGGAATTAGTAATTAAGTCCCAAACAAGTTTTCAGGAAATTACCTAATTGATGAGGAAGGCCCAGCCCTTTGGGGAATGGACTAGTCCCTGAACAGGTGAATATGACAGCTGGTTAAGGAAGCTGACATTCTTCATACACTTGGCCAAACATGCTGATTTGGCAAGTGAGAATTGTCCCTATCTTAGTAATCTTGTGGGTGTGGTGTCATCAGTTTCTTTGGCCCCTGGTGTTGGTATGTGCTCTTCTACCAAGCTGGGCAAGGAACTGTAACCAAGAATCCTAGAAGGGAATAAAATTCTTTGTTCCCTTTTATGCTGTTTAGTTGTGAATTTGTTGGCAGCATACAGATAAACCGCATCAATAACATGTAGTTTACAGCATCTCAGTTTCTCCTTCTTCCTCTTCCACCTCTTCACATGTCTTTAGATGAGTTCATTAGCTTCTGGGTGTCACAGCCTCTCATCTGTAACATGGGTTGTGCAAGGAATAATTAGTTAACACACGTGAATGTTTGTGCTGATATCTGACATGTGTTCATCTCTCAATAAATTAGTTGTTATTTTGCAGCCATCAATACTCATCACTGTTATGCTGATTTCCCCTGGACAACTAGGTTCCAATTTCTCATTTCCATTTTCCATCAGGCATCTGAGCAGAAGTAGAGTCGTCAGCCCCATTTTAAAGACTGGATCTCAAACATAGCAACAGAAATGAAAGGAATAAAGAACTCACATATATTATTGGCTAGTAAACAATTAGAGCACAATTAGCGAGAACAGAACCAAATGAATGATAATAGGAAATTGCTTCAGAAATGTAGTGATCCTAATTAATAAATTAATTTTGCTTGCTGTTCTTATGAATTGCCAATTTCAGCCAACAAGTAAACACATATTTGTCTTGGTTATTGGCACAGGCATTTAAAGAGAGGATCACTATAGCAACAAGATGGTTGTGAGCATAAAATTCCTTTAATCAGTCATCATCTGTCAGCAATGCTTCAAAAAGAAGATAAGGTCCAAAGGCCTGCTATGCATCATCTAACAACAACTAGGAACACGCAAATATTCTTGGAAGTGCTATGTACAAACATACAGAAACAAACATTTTGTATTTGTATTGGTCAAAAACAACAATAAACAGGGGCTGGAGAGGTGACTCAGGGGTTAAGCCTCTGCCTTGCAGACAGAAGGTCCTGAGTTGGATCCTAGAGACCCCACGTATAGACGTCGGGTAGAAGCGGGGGCAGCCTGCATTTCTGGTCCTGGTAGGACGGAGCCTATGAATCCCGGGGCAGAGTAAAGGAGGAGGTGGAGGCGGTCCATGGTGGTTCCCGAATTCGCCCATGGTTCTGCACACACACACATACATACACACACACGCACACACGCACAATTGAATAAATAAAATTTAAAAAAACAATAAACAAACACCCAAGCTTGATATACAAGAGAATCTTAAACCCATGAGGTACCAAGCCCACTTAGGGGAAAAGTTGATCAGAACATGACATTTCAACAGGTGCCACGTTTAGTGCTATGTGGTTCCAGCCATCATATTGAAATAGACTTGTTTCTGCCCGTTCTGCTAACAAGAGCAATTGTTCTGTCTCTCAGTACTATACAAAGAAAACATAAAATGTTTGGGGGAAGCAAAATTGTGTTGGCATATCCTTCAGATGGAGTAGTATTCTTAATCTTGCTTTTTCTATCCAACTCTCTCCCTGTGGGATTAGTTTATTCAATAGGACCAGTGCTAATATTCTATCTTCTCTAGTTATGAAGACTTCATTAGAGTATGCTGATACCCAGGTCTCTCAAGGTCAAGTGCAAAGAGTAAATCCAGCTCCATGTTTTATATTATATAATAGAGTGTCGCAATGAAAGGACTGGGTAGAGTGCACTTGTTCAAAGAAAATTAGTAGTAACTTTCAAATTTTAAGACCTGAGAGAAGAGTGGAATAAGGCTGTGTTGACCTTATTTTCCAGACCAAAAATCAGGACACAGCGTCTAAAAGGACATTTTTTTTAGCTTCTGGGAATGAAGCTGTCTGCGAGATATAGTAGAAATGCCAAAACATTGGCATTTCTGGGACATTGATAGTGTATGGAAACAATAGGACAGGATAGTTGAAATCAAACTGCCCTGGAAAACTCAAGAAATATCATCCTGAAGAGTGTGCGGACAAAACGCAATTTATGAGTTTGAGGAAGGCCAAGGTTGAATGTCCTCAGGTGAAGAATGAACCTTAGACAAAAAAAAAAAAGCCATCTTTCATTTTGTAATACAATTCCATAATATAATTATTTGTACTAAGTTCATTCCATTTATCTTTTTGGGGTGGTGTTAGTGATGATGATGATGATGGTGGTAGTGAGTGTGTGTGTTTTAAGGTGAAGGAACCAACATATCACAATGATCAAGTATTTCAATGAAAAATGAGGTAGGATATAACTCAGCAGTACATCATTTGCTTAGTACGTGCCAGACCCTAGGCTCACACTTCAGGATCATCAAAAAAAAATGTAAATTCATATCCATGTTTTTTCATTATGAAGATTAGAGGCCCAGTGAGGTTAATTTAAAAGGAAGCATGTTCATTTATTGGAGGTTGGATATACATAGATATGTATGTTCCCTTCTTCTCCAGGTTCAATGCTAACAGAAACTGATTTAGACTAACAGCTTTTCCAAGTCTCACATTTAAATCCTCAGGGGAGTCTCTAATCATCCCTCTTGGGTTTTCATATCAGTTTGTGCCTTGAGTTAGTGCCCCAATTATAATCTTGTAAATCACATTATAAGTAAGACTCTGGACTATGTGAGACATACATATATATATACCTTGAGCCCACATGCCTCTCCTACTTTGTCTTCTGGACATAGTTTCATAAGAAAGAGATTTCGCATGCTGCAGAAGAAATACTGTAAGTCTGAGAACATGGTGCTATGTCTTGAGTGTGAAATGATCCATATGATTCCTACAAGCTGGTGTTTTAAAACACTTGTTCCCAGCTAATGGTACTGTTTAGGGAGGTTGTAGATAGTTAAGAGGTGGGAGTCTTCCTAGAGAAAGTGGGTCACTGGGGTACAAAGCCTTGAGGATCATAGCCTGGCTCGGCTTCCGCCTTATCCTGTGTCTTCTGATCTACAACACATACCATGAAGCTGCCATACACTTCTAGCACCACAGACAAAACTGCTCTGGACACCATACCTTCCCTACCATGACAGACAGTTAACATCTCATACCATGAGTCAAAATGAAACCTTCCTCCATTAAGTTGCTCCTCCAGGTATTTAGTCACAGAAATATGAGCACAGCTCAGATATATAGTAAGAGGATTACAGAGATGCCGAATTCCCTCTTGGACAGTATAGAGCCAAGGGGTGAACTTCAGCTCTGCCTTCTCCTGGCTTCCGCTTTGTGAACCAGTGTCTGCTGTTTAGTCACTATGGATTTTTTCCCCTTTCACTCACAGACTTAACAATTCTTAAGTGACACAGAATGCATGTAAGAATCTTCCTCAAGCAACAACTGTGCACTCACTACCTATTCTTTCCAAAGCATGGTAGGAAAACAACAAGTATAAAGTGAAATCATGTCCTAGGATTGGAGGATAGTGGAGAACTGTGTAAGCAGGATGTCAAGAGGATGATTCACAGGATATGCTGAAGAAGGCTGCTGTAGGAACTCCCAGGAGAGAGAAGCTACTACTGGCAGAGGGGTGTGGGGGTGGGTGGGATAACGTTCCTGAGCAAGCCTATGGCAGTGTGGAATTTAAGTAGCTGGAGAAGACTGAGAAGGGATTTTATACAAGGGAAGCTAGCTGAGAAATGATATTTGGCCTAATGTTATATAAAACATGTGGAGAAAAGTAAGTTGATAAAAGTGACTTCCAAAAAGGATTGTCTTCTTGCATATCATTGAGCTGTAGGCAATAGTCTTCAGAATATCAGGTCCACCATTAATACAGGTTAGGAAGGAAATGGAGAGAGATCATCTCAGAATGTAGATATCATAGGCTTCCTCAATATAATAAAATAATCACTTGTTGAACATGAGCTACCTTCCCCTATGTTAACACATTGTGAAAATCATCTGATGGTTCTTAGCACCGAGTTTATAAATAGGTTTCACATCTTTAATTACTATAAATAAGAAAACAGTGCACTTGAACATATGTATCCATGAAGATTCAAAGGTGACATCAGAGATCATCCTGGATTACTCTTCCTCCTTACTGCTTTGCTCTGGAATTCTCAGACTCCACCTTCCAAGACTGGAATTGTAGACCACCACCATGTCTGCACACTAATGAGAAAGCAAAGATTCAAAACCATTTCTACCAAGGGAATACTGTCGCATAAAATACTGCCTGGATTTCAGTGCCAGGAAAAGGCTACCTGCAAAGCTCTTATCATAAAGAGGCAACCATTCCATTTCTTCATGTTTAATGTGTATGCATGAATGGAGTGTGTGTATGTGTGTATGTGTTTGCATGTAGATAGATGCACATCAGTGTGCATGCGTCTGAAAACCTGAGGGTGATATATGGAATCATCCCATGTTACTCTTCCACCCTACTATTGTGGGCCTAGGTCTTGAATTAAAGCCAGAGTGCATCACTAAGACTACTATGGCTAGCCAAATTGCTCTGCAGATCCCTGGTCTCTTGCCTTCCAGAGCCAAAATTATATTAAAGCCACTGTGTTCACCTGGCATGTTTTATAAGGGATTTGGGGATTCAAACTTCAGTCTTTTCACTTATGTAACAAACATTTTAACAGCTGAGCCGTCCTCCCAACCATACATGCTCCATTTTTCACTTGACAGTCAGGAAGATCATGCATACAAACTGTCATGATTTGAAATGTATGTTGCCCCACCCCATGCCACAGGCTCATGTGTTGGAATTTTAGTTGTTTGGTACCTTTAAGAGTTGGAGTCTTGCTGGAGGAAGGCATTCACAGGGGGTGAGTCTTGAGATGGATTAGCCTCACCCTACTTACGGGAGAGGCCGGCTTTGGCAGTTGGCAGTCTTGAAGTTCTCAAGATGCATTCTGGATGGATGTGGCTTAGCCTGTCTCCAGCTTCTGCCATCATCCATGTCTCCAGCATGTCTTAACATGTCTCCAGCTTCCACCATGAAAGACTGTATCTCCCCTCTGGAACCATAAGCTGAATAAATCTCCCTTTCTCCCTTTAAGTTGCTTGACTTTGGGTGTTGTCTCACAGCAACAGAAGAGAGTAACTAGTACACAATCTAATGCACGATGTCATTAATTCTAGATTTTCTCTTCTATAGTTTCCAATTTCTCTTATTTCTATGTTCTCTCCCAAGTTTAGATGTATATGTGCCTGTTATTTAATTATCACATATCACTAAATAACATCACTAAAGTATAGAAACACATCTGCATGTCTCTTACCTTTGATCTGCTGAAAATTGCCATCATGCATAAACCAAGAGCATAGTAAATAATGAGAATGAAGAAGGATCTCTTTTAATTTCCCAGCCAACATAATATTTTATTTATAAATTATTAATTTTATGGTTATTATGCATATTATCCATATGCATACCTAGAGTGTTGCCTCTTAAAAAATATCTCAAGAGGAAAAATATGCACACAGATGATTCTGTGATAAATAATGCGCACTGATCATAAGTACCCATTCTGAAAACCCATTAGATATATTGATCTGACTTTAAAAGGGAATCTGCTGCAAAGAGAGCAAAGTGATTCACTGCTCACAAGGATAATGAAAACAGATGGAAACTAAACGAGTCCCCAGGCATCCCAAGGACCAGTGGAAAAGAATCAAGAGTGAGTGGGAGAGAGAAAAGGAGATTAGACCAGTTTATATTACCGAGTTGCTGACTTGAGCCTCATTAGATAAACCATTTAGGTAGAATTGCTTGGCTGCTAGAACATCCCACCGGTCATCAATAGCAAGCATATCTGCAGGAAATGTGAGTACGGGTTACTCTTATCTGTTGCTGTGAGAGAGCACCCAAAGTCAAGCAACTTAAGGGAGAAAGGGAGATTTATTCGGCTTACAGTTCCAGAGAGCAGAGATATGGTCCTTCTGCGGCTCGGCTGGCTGCAGAAGCTGGAGGAGGCCTAGATCACTGCTAACATCCAGGAGGCTGAGAGCTGCTGCTGCCAACTGCAAGAGCAGACTCACTAACTCAAACAGGGAGGGGCTAACCAACCTCTAAGCCCATCCCCTGTGACTGCCTCCTTCTGGCAAGGCTCTACTTCCTACAGGTGCCATGACCTTCTCAAATATTGGCAGCAGCTAAGTATTTAAACACAGGAGCTTGTAAGAGGACAACTCACCTTTCAAACCCTGACATTGTGTCCAAAAAGCGCCTGAGCATGTGCGCTTGGAGGGGATGTACCACATGAAGTACACGGCTAGTTTCTTCACTGCCTAGTCCAGGTGCTTTTCAGTTCAATGTCTCTATATATTCCTTTTCCCCCTCTACTTTTAGTGTTTTGTACATAAATATAGTGAATTGATGATGCAGGCTCTAAATAAGACATCTAAACCACCCCCACTCCCACTCCAAGACTCAGGGAACATGGTGGAAGGACAGTAGGATTGTAGGAGCCTGAAGAGGGGCAGGTATGTGGCCCAACATTGTCTTCTGGACATGTCATGCTTAGGAATTCGCTGCAGCCTCTATGCATTCTAAACCTGATACTTCAGCAAGTTCTCCAGTGAGATGTCTTTGCCTGTCTCTGCTGATATACTGAAGTCTATCTCTGGAGTGTAACCCTGTGGGCACGGGCCCTATACTACCTCCAATGGTGTGACTGTCCTAGACTTCCAAGTAGCAGCTAACATTAAACGTACCTTTTTCTGGGGGCCACACTCTTACCTGAAGTTTTTCTTAGAATCCTGTTGCCTCTGCCTGTCGGGGTTTGCAATTTGTGTAGACTGTAATCCACCATAGCACACATGCCCTTTGACATGCCGCTTGGCCTCAACTGGATCCTCTGATATTAGCACCTGCAACTGGGCCAGGATCTCAAAGCCTGCTGCTATTGAGAATCAGGTCCAGTGACAGAGCATATTATTCTCTGACATCTTTTGACCATCTATGACCACAGGCTTCTTAAATATGACTCCTAGAGGCTTTGCAGCTGAATATTTCCATTTCATTTTAAATTTGCCTATGATGGATTTCTTCCTCCGTTCATGCAAATTGTATCATGTTCAGTTTCTAGATGAACACTTAACTTTTTCAACCAGTATATAGTTCTCCTGTGAGGGTTTTTTTTTTTTCACTCTAAATGGGAATGTGTCTTTCCAGCTAGTTGAAATACCCATCTGCGCCCTGGCCTAATAGGCCATATTAGTCACAGTGTATACGTTCAAATTGACTCATCAAATCTGCCAGGGGTATCAAAGTGTCTCTCCACCGGGACCATTCTATAAACTTGGAAGCTGACTGCATTCTTTTCTCTTCACAATTCTGTCCAGAACATATTGATCTCAAATCTGATCCCTAGCAGATACTAACTTACCCATGTTAACATGAATATCTAATATCTCTAAAAGATAAATGCTCAGGTCTGCATTTTATCTAAAAGAGGCAGTAGGTTGATTTAAAACAACATTGGAAATAGGGGGAAACCCTAAACAACTCAGAGATATGATGCAGGTCCCTTTCTTTAATTAAGGATTTTCTTCTTCCACCTGAATCTATCTTACTTTGGCCTACCATACAGACTCACTCAGCACTTACTGTGGGGAGCTACTACATCTGGCACTCTTAGCGTGGGGCAGATCATGCTTTTAGTACCTGCATTCATTTCAATCTCAGGACAATCCCTTCTAGGAGCATCCATGGAATAATACACTTCTGAGACCTGAGCTCACAGAGAAATATACCACATACAAATTTAAAACCTGGATGGTATAGTTCAATGATGATTCGGGACCTTGAATTCAAACACAGGTGTTGTGTTAGAAGCATTGGAGAGCGAGTAACTTTTAGCAAATGGATGAAGCATTGCTGGGTTATTTGTGCATGAAATGATCCTGCCCTGAAAGCCTGGCAGATCTTCATTTAAAAAAAAAAAAAAAGCCGTGAGTTCAGGGAAGTTAGCACCATTCAGAGGAGAGCCCACCGCTCATACTCCAAAGCATGCACTCTGGGCAATGCCCTTGCTGGTACATCTGCTGCAAACAGTTGGCAAAACTGAAGTGTGTCCCTTCACTGGGCAGTTTACCCATTGCCTGGGACAACTGCAAGCCACCAGGCACTGCTAGTACTTCACATAAATTGCATTAATGAAGCTACATTTTCTCATAATGATAATAGCACATGCCAAACACCACTGTCCTAAAACAGTTTTCAAATGGAGTCAGAGACTTAATGAGTCGCGCTGGGCCCAAGGCATCAGCACTGCCATCCTGCGCCTCGTTCTGGCATTTCCACCTAAGGCATCCTAAGCATGCATTGACACTATCACATTGGCACAAACTCAAAGATACACCGGGAAGGATGCAAGACCGAGTGCACTGCCTGTGGGCTGGTTAATTAGAATACATAATTCCATAGTAAAAATGCCAAGTCAAACCAGTCTCTGTTAATATTATTTGTGGGAACCTAACCACAGTGAAACCTAGAGCATAGCTCTCCTCTGTCTGAAGGAATGTTTCTCTCTGATGGGAAATATGGCTTTAGCAGGATGCATATGGACCATTAAGGGAGAAAAAGAAAGTGCCCACAGTAACCAATGTGGTCATGTAAATTAGTCCTGGAGGTTACAGTAGTGACCTTTGTGGAAATTGATCCCTTTGAGTCAGCTTCCCATGTGGTGCTGTTTATCTCTCAGTAAAGCCTACTGGAATTTCAGATGGCATAACAGTCGGTAGAGAGGTTTATCAGTGACTCTTGGACCCAAATGTTGCATATAGGGCTTCCTTGAGAACAGACTGCAAGAGGGAGATTCGTAAGCAGAAAATTTATGAAGTGTATTGCCAGAATGCATATCTGGAATGGAGGAAGGGAGAGAGAGGAATAGTCACAAGGGGAAAAGTTAAACTGTGGTATATATTAGAGACTGGAGGGTAAGGATCTTGGGAAAACACTTTCACTGTCTCAAACAGAAGAAAGACAGCCAGGTTTTCATGAAGCATAGTGACCTAGGTAAGGATGGAGTATATCGCTTTTCAGTCTCAGGGAAATGACCAAAGAAAAAGATGTTAGACGCCACTATCATAGTTTGAAGGGGAGTTGTCTCTACCTCCTGCTTCCCACATTGGCTTAAGTATTTGAATCTTTAACTGGTATCAATGTTGGAAGGCTTAAAGGCTGTAACTTTAAGAGGTAGAGTCTTGGAAGAGGGCAATTCATTAGGGGTGGGCTTTGAAGTTTGGTAGCCTGGCTTTGCTTCTTCTAGCTCTTGCTTTCTCTGCCTTCCGATGGCTGTGGTGATCTAAACCAGCCTCTTGCTTCTGCTTCCAGCCATGCCTTCTGCTATGTGAGTCCACCTTAAATGGACTTTATCACTTCTGGAATGATAAGTCAAATACATTACCTTTTCTCCATTTTGGGTTGTACCAAAACATTTTCTCATGGCAACAAAAGAAAAGTAACTTCACTAGCCACCTATTACCAGCACTTTCAGAAACTGAGAAATTATGTATATCCTCTTGAAGGGATATGAGGTGACTTGGGTTACCAACCAGAGCACCATCCTATCAAAGAGTAGTATAGACCAATTGTTGTTTCTGGATTAAATGAGGGGCTATTTTTCTGTCACCTAACACAATCATGAAACATTAAAGTAGCTCTGTGATGCTAAGATGAGACAATCGGTTTTGCTGTAATTGTGATCATTGTTTTTTTTATATTTTTGTTTGCTCTAAACAGCCTTAGCAATAGGATGGAGGCAGACTCATGACCTAAGGGAGACAAATGAAACAGGAAGTCAGTGGCATATAGGGTGCTGCACCCAGTTTTTCTCCTTCCCTTCAGGGTTCCCCCAGCAAGGTGTCCTCTCACATCTGAAAAACAAATAATTTCTTTTCAGTAGCCTCAAATTGCTGTCCTTCGACCCATCCTGTTGCACAAAATGACCAGGAAAATCAAGTAAGGATGCTTGCTTAGCCAGTTCTATGTCCGTCTCTGTGATGAGTGCTCTACATGCATTATCAGTCCTAATCCTCAAAACGACTTAATGAGGCATCTATTATTATTGCCCTCATTATATAGAATTGGAAAGTAATTTATATAAAAGTTAAGTCACCTGATCCGTGGCACAGAGAAGGCAACCCAAAGAGCCCAAGTTCCAAATGATCAGACCCAATGTGTTCTATAAACACAGTTGTTCTGAATGCTCCAGACATACCACCTCCCCTCCACCTTTGTGCCCCTACTTCATGTCATAATTGACCTCTGTGAACTCCACCACCTAACTGCTGTCCAGTCCAATGGCCAAAAGCACTTGCGAGCAAGCAACTAAGAGCAAGCAGAGCGTTGACTGCTTGCTTTACATTCTGTTAGACACATGTTGGCGAGGACCCCTTTGCTCTTCCAAAGGTTCTTCCTGCAGCTAGAGATGTCACTAGGTACTGACACCATCTGTCTTTCAGACAGCTACTTTTTTTCTGAAATACAACTCCATCCTTTTTTTTTCTTCCTTTAACCCTGCCTGAAGCTTCATCAAATGTCTCAATTTCCTCGGGACTCCATACATTTTTCTTGCTGGGGTACTCATGAATTCGGAAATGTAGCAGGGTCTTCTATGCATTGCACATTTTGAAAGGGCCTGGGATTCAGGGACAATGTATTATGACATATAAGACAATCCCTCCAGACAGGATGATTTTAATACATATTTAGCTCCTTTATAATTGAGAATATCTGTATAAAATTAAGGAAACAGACCAAGGACAGGTTGAATGGCCTGCCTGGCAACCAGTATTGGCTCAAATTGAAAGAAATCTTTCCAAAGAGGATTTGGCAGGAGGGACCTTGCATGTGAAGGTAGTGCCCAGGGTTCATGCACCTATGCAGTGTAAATGGATGGAAAGTTTACTTTCTATGTGTTGTCTTCCCCCTGGTTGCTCATTCCTGCCAATTATGAAAAGTACTTGCTACTTGGAAGGTTCTAGTTCTTTTTAGCTCAGAAGTTGATTTCTTTCAGGCAATCAGCCTTTCTAGATGCCTTCTGCCACCTCTCCTCAGACGCTTCTCCGAACATAAGACAATATGTGCCATGGCGTTAAGAAGGCAAAAGCTCTATTCTACTCATTAATCTATTTCTTTATCAATCTCCTATTCTTACTCCTATTCATTACCCAGGTAACATATTACTAGTCCCTAAACCATATTGTCTTGTATGCAAATCAAGGAGAGTTAGACAAGGTAAGACCATTAATAAGCCTTCTCCCAGCTCTCCTAGTCCATACCTCCAAGGTAATACAATGCTTAGAAAATGATACCTCAGGTGTTCATTTAGACATCTAATCACCAAATGTGTGACTAAACAAAAATGTTTTTTGGGCATGTGACTATTATTCATATTCCATTTTTTGTCAATTTTCCTCATAGGGTCCATAACTTTTATCTAGAACAAATACACTTGTCACCCTAAACTGAAGGTTGACTTCAGTTAAAGGATTAAAAAAAATATCAAGAATTCTGAATGTCTCATGCTGGTGATAATGATTTGACCCAGGTTCAAGGGCGCACAGCAGAAATCTGTCCTTAGCACTGTGACATTTCCACTATTGCTGTGTCAGAAAGGAAAGTGCTAGGACCTTTTGGGGGCCCAGCTTCTAAAATTTGTCAAATACGATTACTCAGACATTGTAGCTCCCCAGCTGATTAGAATGTTATCTTCTACCTCTCACACACCTGCCAAATAGAAAAGGAAGAAAGGAGTAGCTTATAAAATAGATACTGTAATGACGGCCTGCTTACATTAGAGTGATATAAATGAGTGTATAACACCTTGAGATCATGCAATCCTGAGAGAGCTAAAAGCTCTATTAAAGCCAATGCAGCCATAGACATGGTATTCCAGGGGGAGGGAATGAGGCAATATACACATGGAGCACAGAACAGGATGAAATTTCAAATGTAGTTTTCAAGCCCCAAATTGAATGTTGGCTTAAAGCATTGTGTCTATCTGGATGGGAAACAGAGAACTAGGCACCAAGTCTCAGTCTTTAAAGGAGTAGAGCTAATGGTTCTCGAGGGGAAGGATGAAGAGATGTGTTCCCCTGAACAGCATCGCAGACACCTGCCACTCTGAAAACTAGCCAACAGAGCTAGCTCATGATTGCACTATCAGATGCAATTTTCCGGCATGTCACTTGCAACAAGATGATGCTGCTGTATCTCAGGATTTGAAATGCTAACTGGGTTTCCAGTTTTCTGGCTGCTTTAAAAGAAGTTACAGTTTTAGGGACTCTTTGAGATGTAAATGGGCACATAGAACACAGAGTTTTCCTGGAAGGTCATTTTTAGTGATACAGTGGCAGGTCCTTGCTGGAGAGGTGTTTTCCTGGTTTTGGCTGAAGTTGTTCAGGATTATTGCTTTTTTTCTTCTTATTTGGGATCATGGATGACTTGTCTACAAGTCAAAAAATCTCATGGGAACTGCAGAGCAGCCACAGAGTTACAAGTCATGTTGTTATGATGGCAGAATATATAAATGGAAAATGAAAACTTCATCTATTTATTTATTTACTTACTTACTTACTTACTTACTTACTTATTATGTGTGTGGGTGTGAGTGTATACCAGACAGCATTATGTGTGTTTGTGGAAGCCCAAGGGTGACTTTCAGAATCACCCTGGGTTGCTTTATCTTCTGTGTGCTTCCCTCTGGGATTACCCAGGCTACACCTTCCAGAACCAAAAGTGCAGTTTGCTGCCATTTTCACCTGGTACTTTTTACATGAAATCCAGGATCCAAACTCAGTTCCTTCTGCTTGTAAGGCAAAGCTTAATCTCTGAGCTATCTCTCACGAATATGCAAAGAATAAAAAAAGAAAAGAATTTTTCTACATTGAATAAGATAGCAAAATAATGATGTCAAAGCTAACAGACTGGGACTTCCCAATGCAAAATTTAGTAAACAGATGCAATTAGGTCAGAAGGATATCTCAAGAACATTGGAATGCTACTAGTGGGATGTGTTTCCTCTTTGATCGTGGTTTCCTGAAGTCTATGCTGACTCACTGCAGTATTTATTTTCTTTTTTTTTTTTTTTTTTTCCATTTGACAAGTGTCTAAAGAAGTGGATCTCTGAGCCTGTGTTTGTCAGGATTCTTAATTGCTAATAAACTGTCATTGGGAGGGGAGTAAGCAGAAATACATCTGTATTAAAGGACATAAATCACCAAATGAACTAAAGGATCCCCAGGCAGAAAGGGACCTTTGCTTTTTTTCTGTATTCATTCATTCATTCATTTTATTTTTTACATAGTTATACAAGCTCAGTGGGTAGGAACCCTCACCCCTCTTCTCTCTTCCCCTCCTCTTTCCTCTCCGCCCTTTATCCCCCATCTTGCTTTCTGTCCCACACCTCCCTCTCTCCCTCCCCCCTTTCCTCCTTCCTTCCTTTCTCTTGGTGTTTCCCGCCTTCTCCCTCCCACCCTCCAGAACTTTAGCTCATATGGGCCCTGAAGTTCCCTCTGACTCATCTACACTAGTGAAGGTTCAGGACTCTGTGGCATATGTTGGGACCCCTTCTTGGGCCGCCCACTCATGTAGGAACTTCATTATATCTTCTAACCCCTTGCTTCTAAGGATCCTACTGCCTGAAGCCATCTCCCCTGACATCTCCGCTGGTCTATCAGGGCTTGTTGACATGACCGTCATTGTGCAGGTCAGGTAAGGTCCAATCACATTGCAGTGAGATCCTGGCTGCCATAGCCCATCACGTTCCTACTTAGCAACAAGTCCCAGGCTGGACACTGTAGGCTACAGCACGTTTTCTATAGACGGGACTACTGCCCACTCAGCTCTGTGCAGTGTGGCTCCCAAAAGCTGCTATTGCCTGCCCAAATCTGACTCTTCTTGGAAGAAACATTCTCTTATGCCTTTATCTCATTTGTAGGATTTTATTCATCATGGATGAAAACAGGTAACATATAACTATTATTAAATTATAAGACTATGAAAGGAACATACTAAACCCAACTGAAAAAGAAATCTTTAAATAAAACCTTTTCTCAAAAAAAAATACATCATGCCATACTTTAATTTAAATCATACCAACTGTCATAATTAAGCACAGATGTCAACTTGACTGTTGAGGGTTTAGCTTGTCTGACGAGTAAGGATTGTCCATCTCTCAGCCGTTATGCAGTGATGGTGTGGACCAGTTTCCTCGGCCCTGGTGTTGGTGCTTGCCCTCTCATCAAGCTGGACTGAGAATTGTAACCAGACTATCGTAAGGAAATAAACGCCTTGTTCTCTTAAGTCATTTGATGGTTATCACCAATGTTGCAGGCTGACTGCAACACCAACATAAAACCATACCAAAAAATAACTAAAGAAAAAGTAAACAAGTACCAAGCCACAAAACATAGGAACAATAAGAATAGCTCAGCAGGTAAAAGTATCTGCAAGCAAACCTGCCAACCTGAATGGTAGAAGGAGAGAACCAACTCTTAAATGTTATCCTATGACCTCCACATATACACCAGGATACATGTCTTTTCTTTCTTCCTCTCTCTTGTCTTCTCTCATATATAAAATAAAATATTTTAAAATAAGAAGTACAGCAACAAATTACCACTGCCCCTGATTATTAAAAAAAAAACCCACTGTGCCTCCCAGCAACCAAGGCAAAATGGGTGAATTAACATGATCATTAAAATAACTTATACTCTGAAAGCTGAAAAAAACAGAGCTATTTCCCAACTTTGAAGTAAGAACTTATCACAGAAGATCACTAACAACCACAAGCTGGTGCTGTCATTAATAATAATTTAACAAAAGTTTACAGATATTTCTGACCATTTCTTAAATCAAAGTTTAAGGAATAATGTTCAACTGTAGTCTGATGAAGTCATTTCTGCAGGGAATCAGGATAATAAATGTTGGTGGGTGGCTAATGCCCACTGTGCTTTGATACCACGATGAAGCCTAAAGGATCTGATTTTAAAAAAAAAGCAGTGAATGGCTCAACTGTATGTATTACTGCATCTGATTCTCTCAGCACAGCCTCTGGAGAGTATCACACAACAGTCAAGTACACATTGTCGTCCCTACAAGCAAGTGGCCTGGGTTGCTGCTGTCAAGGAGAGGTGTGAGTCTTCAGCTAAAGGTAACAGCCTCAGCCCTGTCTTGTGGAAATAAACACTCCAGAGCTGCTGTCTGGCTTGGTAGCAGGAAGTATACACCAGGAGCAGGCAAGGAAATAAATGCTCCTTGTCTCTTTGGCCCAGTCACTTCCAATTAATTCACACTTCAACAAGAGTTTGGTAGAATGGATGGAATTGCATGTAGAAGTAGCCAGTCCCTCTTAGGCAGGGACTATACCCTTCCTTAACAAAGAAGTGTGTAGAGAAGATTGATTTATCTCCAAAAGATTTTGGGGACCATGGCTTTCAGGTTGGGGAGTTATAGCAGAAAAGAAGGGACTCAAGATTCACATGTGAATGAAACAGAAGCTTATTGGCAGAGAAAGGCTAGAAACCCTCCCCTACCTTGGTTGGTTGCGTGGGAACACAAGAAAAACTCTTTGGTATGCAAAGGAGAAGAGGAGATGCCGTGTGAATGACCTATAAGGGGTCCTAAGGCTAGGGAACCGGAGCTTTTTGAGCTGATCTCCTTTCTTTGATCACTGGGCCACGTCAATTCTCAGGGGGCATTTTCCTTCCCTTAGTAACTTGTCTCTCATTTCTAATTCTTTTAAAGAAACAACCTTGGACAAAAAAAAAATACAGTGAGAGTCTTACTTTTCTTAACTGAGCTCCTTGTGACATTGGGGACATTGGGAAATCGAAAAGAAAAAGGGTCACAGCCATGATTGATGTGGACATTTCCTCACAAGTTTAGTGACTTCAAGCAGAAACAGTTATCTCACAGTGTCTTTGGTTTAGGAAATGTGGGCACAGCTCTAATTCTGAGTCTCTTACAAAACCAGAACATGCCAAGTCTTACCTGAGGACAGGTTCACTTCCAGGATCACTCATGTTGGCAGCATTTAGGTCTTCACAGTTGCTGGACTGTGAACTGAGTTTCTTGGGAGATGCCGGCTAAGGGATTCCTGTAGTGTGTTTCTCTACACTGGCAGCTTCTCCCAAAGTAGCTTCATCAGAACAAGAAAAGGGAAGCAGGGCCCTGTGGAGACCAACTCAACATCCTCCTGTAACTTAATCTCAGAAGTGGCATCCTCTGACCTTTGATATAGTACTCCATTTGTCAAGTTGGAGCACTTCCTTTGAGAACAGGAAGCTAGAAAGGTCATTAAAGGGTGCGGTCAGAGGCCTGAAAGAGGAGGATGATAAACTATATGTGATATGAGAGCGTGGGACAGGAGACAAATAAAGGAGATGGAAAGGTTTGAGCAGGCAAGGTTGATGAGGGAAGAGAGGAGAGGGTGGAGAAGTACATGGGGCAGAAGGGAAGGTTAACCAAAGCTAAGAAAGTTGTATGGAAACCTAGTATTTTGCAAACTAATTAGAAAATATGTTTTAGCAAAATAGTTTGAAAGGAGGAATCACATATAAGTGGATAATGTTGTTCCCTGAAGCCATATTTATCAAACAAAAATCCGAGTGCTGACTATAGGTTTCTTCTCTGTAAGTTATTCTTATACTCTAGAAAGTCCGAATAATCTCTACTAATTGAACAGGCTGTTTCTAATGTTCTTGACCGCTCACCAGAACTACATATGGTGAAATCCTATTGCTGAAGACACTAAGTACTTCGGGTACAGGACATACAGAAATCAAGCTGGAACTGAGCAGGAAAGCTTCCTGCCTGTTGAAGTTCCAGAAAGTACTATTGAGGCTTATGGGAGACAGAAGTAAACAGCAGTCTTCCCCAAATGTGAACGTTGTAACACTTAACTATCAAGCAAGATATGCCCACTGGTGCAATAGTGGCATGACTGTTATGACCAAGCCACTTTCTGATTAAATTTGAGCCCTGTTCCATAGAAGGGAACTCATGCCTGATACTATAAACCTGGTCAAAAGGCCATGGCTAGGGAGGTCATAGGAGGTCATTCTTCCATAGACTTATGGAAGAATCTACTACCATTATATTGCTAAATTTCTAAGTGGACATGGTGTTAAACTTCCTTCTAAATATGTATGTTTCAGCCTTGTCATAGTTAGGCACAGGTGTCAACTTGACAGTTGAAGGTTTGAATTCTTGGGCACATTTGTGGAGAATTAGTGGTTGAGTTGGGCCCAGAGCAAGTCTGCAGGAGATTGTCTAGCTAATTGGGAAGGCCCAGCCTATGGTGGGTGGGACTAGGCACTGGAATACAGAACAGAGGACTAGTTGAAGGAGTTGGCACCTTGTGTACACTTGGCCAGATATGCTGGTCTGTCAAGTAAGGATTGGCCCTCTCTCAGTCATTATGTGGTGATGGTATGGCCAGTTCCCTTGGATCTGGTGTTGGTGTATGCTCTCTCGTCAAGCTGGACTAAGAACTGTAACCAGTAATAGTAAAAGACAATAAATCCCTTATTCCCTTAAGCCATTTGATTATGACTTATTAGCAACCATGCAGGTGAACTGCAACAAGCCTATAGATTAGTATTGCTCTCCACCTGAGTCTGAGAAAGTTCTGTTTGCAGTAGGCACTGGTTAATGCAGTGACTTGTAACTCATCAAAATGGCTGAGAACAAATCACTGTTGAGAGTTCAGCTCAGGGGCATTGCGAAAGAGGGGATGGAAGGAATGGAAGAGCTGGAAAGTGGGATGGATTACTGTGAAACGGTCTTTGAAACATGACGTGTCCAGTACATCTGGAACCTCAACATCAGAAATAGTTACTTGCAAAAGATCAGCAGAAGGCTCATGGCTGTGACCACTATCAGACTCCCTCATAGACAGGAAAGGGCTCATGAGACTCCATCTTTCCCATTTAATGGATACTGAGGAAGGGTAGTAAGATTCTCTAGTTGTATAGCCACTGACAAGTTGCCTTTGCTCAAGTAAATAGCCGCTTACTCATATTCTTGCAAGCAACCCTAATTAAATGAAGTAAAGTACAAACACAAAAAGCAGTGACATGAAAGCAGGAGGGACTCCTACTGGGAGGAAGAAAGAGCTTTTCTAGAGGGAGGGGAGATGCGAGAGGATAATTGGGGAGGATAATATATGCTCTGAGTATATCACAGACTTAGAAAAAAAAATTTTAAGTAGTTAACCAGGTCCAGTTGAACATTTAAATGGAGGAATTTAAATGATTTTCATAGGTAAGGGTCATGTAAGCCCGACCAGAAGCGACCAACTACAGACATATTCATGGCATCTGGGAACTAAAGCTAAAGAAAGCCAATACAATGTGAGCTCCAGTCATGGTTCTCAATCAAATTTAATGGAAAAGTACTTTCAAATAAAACATTAACAGTTGAAAGCAGGGTTACCCTCACTGAAACATTGACTAAGACACCAGGGGTGGTAGACGCCTGTTCTCAGAAATGCAAGCAGCTATTCTCATTCCTTAGCCATATGCAGCACAGACCCACAGCACCATCCTCCTGACACTCAGAAGTTTAGACATAGGCTGTCATCAGTGCCAATGGTACCCATCTACCAACTGAGAGGAAAAAGTCAACTGTTGTTCCAACAAGATAGGAACAAGTTGGGGTATGCCCTGTCCCAACTCTTAGGCAAATGAAAGGCATTATACCTGACATCGAATTTTAAAATAAGCCTCTATTGAACACCTATAATCCATCAGAAATAGTTTGAAAATCAAGAAGTGGGGTCAGATGCTATGAAATAACCAAGCTTTGTTCAGCTAAAGTGAAGATCTAAAAAGTCAGATATTTTCCCAACAGGAAGGCAAGGCAAGTGGGTGGTCAGAGCAATTAGGACTGAAATGCACCACCAGAATCAGTCTGGAGAGAATAAAACCACACAACCAGAGCATATGCTTATCTGACAATCTAATCCCAGCTTCTGGACTTTGCTTGTTTGGAAGAACACTCTTGTAGCAATACACTTTACAAGTGGGCCCAGGTGAAATTTGAGGGGAATCATGTGCCCACATGTTGAAGAGGCACACTACACAAGCAAAGCATAGCATCCTTTTGATTTTTACTATTTTTCCTCTATAAATGACCTCCATCTGACTGAAAGACATGAGTTTTCTCACTCATTTCATCAGCAGTTTTCAGATCATCTTATTTTCCAGGGAAACAGTATCCCCCTAACCAACATTTATACCTGTTAAACCATCATTCTCCTTCAATGAGGTGGTATCTCATTACAATTTTAACTTGTCTTTCCTACTGGCTAATGATATTGAGCATATTTTCCATGTGCATATAGCCATTAGCATTTCCCCTTTAGAGAGCAGTCAATTCAAAGCATTTTGCCCAACTACCCACATTTTAGAAGTTTGACTCTCCAATATCATTTTTCTAATGCTGGATTCAATTCTCATTCTATCATTCAACAAAAAAAAAATTTCCTCACACTATGAGGGGAAAGAATTTAGCACATATAGTTAGAGAATGACTGATAAATAGAGGGGGCCCTAAAAATAAAGATTTACACTCAAAGCTACACACTGTTGATTCGTTTATTTTCCATATGCTTTGTCTTTTTTCTTTTAAGAATAATATCATAGAGGCCAGGGAGGTAGCTTAAGAAAGCAAGGCTCTGATTACATACTTAGCAACCTGAGTGTCATTCCTGGAAGCCCACATGGTGGAAGGACAAAACTGATTTCCGAAAGTTGTTCTTGGACTTCTGCTCATGCACCATTATAGCAGGAAAGCACAAAGTTTTTCTCTCTCTCTCTCTTTCTCTCTCTCTTTCTCTCTCTCTCTCTCTCTCTCTCTCTCTCTCAAATAAATAAATAAAATTTTAACATCATGCTTTCTTCTGACAAGATTAGGTCCATTCTAATACTTATGTTTTATTCAAACACAATGCCAAAACTGATGACTTAGAAAATGTTAAGTTTTTATCTGTAAGAACAACAATGTCTATGAAATGATAACTTCATTTTTTCTAAGGACTTCCCAATCACATCTCATATAATTGGTCAACAGAAAGCATGCTGGGGTCTCTCCTCAGCAGCACCAAACCAAAAAAAAAAGGCAGCCTATAGCACTTCTCCTCCTGACTCTAAAAGTTCCATTGCACCTTTACATTTCTCTGCTCAGAGGCAACACTGGAAGATGATATGTTTCCATCCACAGGGAGACAAGATTAAGACCTAGACTGTCTGCAGAGAGACTAATGGTGGGCAATTTAGCCTTAGAAAAAGAGACTAAGTGGTAGAAGGAGCATCGCCACGATCTTATAAATATGAATTTGGAGATTTCAAATGTAAGCAGAAGGCAGAACCTTTCCAAACAACACACTTTTTCATGGTAACAATTATGTGGGACGTAAAAGAGATAAACTTTGAAACTCTGCACTAACTCTAGAATGTGATTTTGGTTAGATAATGAATGACAAGTGTTAGGTAAAGCAGTGGATATATGTCTTCCGTCTTTTCTAACTTTAAGATAATAGATGAAACAGGCAAGCTTCTTATATTTTCTCAACTACCTAAAAGAAAATATGGCACTGAGATTCAAAATTCTCATTTTCATGTCTCTACTCTGTTCCAGGATGTGTATCTGGGTATTAGAAGTATAAACAGAGAGAAAACAGTAACAGCTAATCATTGAGAATGCTCAGTGCATATGCTATGGTTTCAGGTGTCAACTCGGAAATTGACAACTGAATCTTTAGGCACATCTATGAAGACCTTATTTAGTTAGACAGTCCTCTGAGCAATCTTATAGATTATATAATTAATATATGAACACCTAGTCTATGGTGGGCAATACCATTTCCTTGGCAAGTGGATAAAATAGAGAAAGATCTAGGTGGAATTTAGAAAACTGGCAAGGTAGAGAGTATGACCCTCTTTCGGTTCTTCCTGTATGTGACATGGGCAGTTCCCATTGCCACTGTGATTAGCATTTCTGCCATAATGGATTATAATCTAAAGATATAAGCCAATAACATGCGTAGATTTTAGGCGTCATTATTTATCACAACTCAAAATACTCTAAAATAATTTTGTATCAGAAAAGTGAGGTATTGCTGCAGAACTAAGATATACTTGAGTAAGAAGTTACCATGCATTGCACTATTTCTTTTTTCTCCCACATTTTATTTTTTTCCTAATCATACAAGCTCAATAGGTACCTCTGCCTCTTCCCCTCCCTCCCCTCCCCAGACATCCCCCATTACACTCTCTACCCTCCCCCCTTCTTTTCACTCCCTCCATCTCTCCCCCTCTCTCTGTGCCTCTCCCTTCCTCCCTCCCATTCCCTGGAACATCTTTTTTTGTGAATGCCAAACCTCCCTCTGAGTCCTACACCCTAGTGAGTGGTAAGGATTCAGTGGCATAATCCAGAGCCCCTTCTTGGGCTCCCTGTTAATATGAGAATATTCTTATGACTGTTTAATCCCTTGTCTCTAAGGATCCTACTGCCTAGAGCTTTATCCCCTGTGATCCATGCTAGACTTTGGGGGGTCGTTGACATGTCAGCCATTGTGCAGGTCAGGCAAAGTCTGATCCTTGCTGCTGCAGCCCTAACTTGTGTGAAGTATCTTGCATACCATTGGTCCTCCCCATCTTTAGGTTCTTACAATCTTGCTGCCCCTGCTTCCACAAGTCTCCCTGAGCTTCAGGATGGGGAGAGATTTGGTTAGTCTGTGTAATAGTTACTCTTTACTATTGCTGTGAGAGAGCACCAAAGATCAAACATCTTATAGGAGAAAGGGCGATTTATTCAACTTTCAGTTCCAGAGGGAAAATAGATACAGTCTTTCATAGAAAAGATGGAATAGCTGGCTGGCTGAGGCTGCCAGGCAGGCTAAGTCACAGCAGATCGCCACATGGCTTGAGCATTACTGGAACATCTCTCCTCCTATATTCTGTGATCCCTTTTATATGGTCCATTACTGAGAGGAAACTATTAGATCTATGGAGGTTCCCATGGGATCTAAGGCAGGTATAATCCCTTCAGGTGGTCTCAATTGATCCTTCCAGTTGAGGTTTCAGCTGATCTTAGTTAATACCAAATATGTCAAATTGACACCCAAGATTAACTATTACAAGTCCATCCCTTGTCAACTTGACACCAGATTATAATTCCTTAAGCCATTCTTAGTCTCCACATAAAACAGTAGGATTCATAGTTCTGCCTAACATAATGTAGCTATCCACATACAATAGCACATGCATTATTTTTTTCCAAGATAGTGCAAAAGTCCCTTGAGAAATGCTTAGTCTTTAGTGTCCCATCACACAATATCATAATGTTGTTACAATGTTTTACCACATTAACTACAGATTAACATTACATGACATAAATATCTTCTTGTACAGACCATACTAAGTCCAAGTGTAAAAGTCTCAGTACAGTCTACATTAGTAGTCTCATATAGTCCCAAAGTCTAAAGTACAAAGTCTTCTGTAAAATCAAATAAGCTACATACCTCCAACATACAATGACACAGAATAAACATTCCCATTCCAAAAGGAAGGAATAAGGGCATATCCAGGAAAGATCGGTTCATAACAAGACCAAAACACAGTAGCATGAACACCAAATCCTGTAGCTCCAAGCCCAACAAGTAAGCCTTGCATTGAAGTCATCTCAGTTCCAAAGGGCTTAGGTTCCACCCATCCAACACAGTCACCCATAGAACACTTTACTCTCTTGGGCTGACCCTTTCCAGGGTAGACAGCTTTCCTTGACAGATCTCCCATGTTGTCTCTGACATCTCTAAAATCTCAATAGCAAACCAGGCTTTCAATTCCACAGCACAAACTGCCCTCTTAGGGCCTCTAAACTGCAGGCTCCTTGCCTCATGCTGCCTGGATTCTGCCATTTTTTTGAAATCTTGGAGGAAGAATCCTCCCTCTAAAACCAGAACCACGCGGACAACTTTGCCAAGCTTTGCTGTTGCCTTGGGTTAGAGATTGACCCCCTTCTCTTTCATTCCTGGGCAGATACTTTGTAGGAAAAACAGAATCTTGCTTTGAAACTTCACACTTCAGCTCATTCCTTCCAAAAGAATTTCCATTCTTATGGGTAAGAGCCTTCTCTGAGAATTTTGCCCTCAAGCTAGGGCCTCTCCTATTATCAACTTGAGAGAAGGCTTTGGTTTAGTATTGGAGTTAATCCTTTTAACAGCCAACATTTCATCTTCTGCTTTTTCCTGGATTAACTTCAAGTTTGCCATTGCATTTTTTATCACCGGGTTTTACAGTTACTACTTGTTCTTTTTCATAACTCTGAAGACAACTAAAAAGTAGCCATATCACATTGTCAAGACTACATTGCTTTGAAATTTCCTCTACCAAGCAAACTCCAGTTTAACTTCAGGTAAGCTTTCAGGACGAGGGCAAAACTTCATTAAACTGTCTGCCCACACATGGCTCCATGTGTCACTCGTCCAGTTGCAAACACAGTCTCTGTTCCCCTCTGGACCATCACAATCTGGGCTTCCACTGCCTGTGTCTCTCACAGCATTGTTCTTTTTGGAACTCTGATGAGAAAGGCCCATTTGGCCCCATCACCAAGACGCAAAGACTTTCCCAGGACAAAGTCCCAAAGTTCTCCATATTTCTCCCAACAAACAGTTCCAAAGGCACACTAGCCACATCACAGCATTGGCCATAATGCTGGGTACCAGCTTCTCTCAGCTTCACAAACAGCTTCACCTTGTGGTACTAGATGCTCTTAATCTCACAGCAATACTCCACTCCTGGTACAAATTACTGTAATGGTTACTATTTACTATCGCTGTTAGAGAGCACTGAAGGTCAAACAACTTATGGAAGAAAGGAAGATTTATTCAACTTTCAGTTCCAGAGGGGAAATAGATATAGTATTTCACGGTGGAGATGGTATGGCTGGCAGACTAAGTCACAGCAGACCTCCACATTCCTTGAGCATTACCAGAATGTCTCGCCTCTATATTCTGTGGTCCCTTTTATATGGTCCATTACTGGGAGGGTCCTATGAGATCTATGAGGTTCCCATGGGATCTAGGGTAGCTATAATCCCTTCAGGTGGTCTCAGTTGATCCTTCCAGGATTGACACCTGTCAAATGGATCCTTCCAGTTGACACCCAGAATTAACTATCATGGTCTGATTCCAGGTAAATAATGTAAGATCTTTGGTGTTCTGAATTACAGTGTGGTGTTGTTTTCAGTTTGGCTTTTCCTGCACTTCCCGTGGCTGCATCCTAATTGGTATCAAAGATCACCTCCTAAAGCAAACATAAAAGACTGTTTAAATGAAGATCTTAATGTAAGACTAGATTCAAAAGAGGATGGAAGAAGAGGAGTAGGATACAACAGTGGGGTCATGGGTCAGTATCCCATTTGCCAGGTGGTTACTATCTGCTAGTTCCTATATTCTCCCTGATTGGGAAAATCAAACCTGTTCACTCTCAAGTGACCAGGAAGGCAAGTGAGAGTGAACTTCACCACATGTCTTGCTACTCACATGCAACACATTGATGGTGACCTATTTTCTATACTGAAGCATGATCCCCTCTCTCCTTTCTTTTGAGGTCCTCCTTCCCCTTCCCTCATGTTTATACCCCTTTGTGATTACAGTGAGTATTACAGAGATTTACCTTTGAATATGTCATTAAGTGGGTCTTGAACTAGGATCCACTTATTAGGGAATACACATGGTGTCTACCTTTCTCTGTCTGAGAAACTTCACTCACTATAATTTTTTCTAATTCCATCCATTTCCTAGCAAATTTCTTTAATTCATCCTTTTCGATGGCTGAGTAGTATTCCATTGTGTAAATGCACCACATTTTTATTATCAGTTCATCAACAGTTGAGCATTTGGGTTAACTCCATGACTTTGCTATTGTAAATAGTGCTGCAATGAACATGGTTGTGTTCATGGCATTGTAGTGAATTTGTGTATTATAGAGGATTATTCCCAGTAGGAGTATAGCAAGATCATATGGCATTTCAATCTTGCACTTTTTTAGAAATCTCCATATTGATCACCAGAGTGGTTGTGTAAGCCTGCATTAACACCAGCAATGTATAAGAGTTCCCTTCTCGTCACATCCTCTCCAGCATTTGGTGTTGTATTGTGGATTTTTGCTATCTTTATCAGGGTGAGATAATATCTCAGGGAAGTTTTAATTTGCATTTTCCTGATGGCTAGGATGTGGAGCATTTTTTAGGATATATGTTAGACATTTCAATTTCATCCCTGAAAAAGTTTCTTTTGAATTCGGATGCCCATTTTTAAATTGGAATATTTATCTCCTTTGTGTTTAGTTTTTCAAATTCTTTGTGGACTGTGGATAATAGAGCTCTACCAGATATGTGGTTAATGAAGATTTTCTCCATACTGTGGGTGGCCTTTTTTTTGGTTTATAATTTATTTACCTGAAAAGAAGCTCTTTAATTTCATAAGATCCCATTTGTTGAGTGTCTATTCTAGTGACTGTGCTATTGGATTTCTGTTTAGGAACTATCGGCCTAGCCCAATCAGCTCAAGGGAGTTCACTATCTTCTCAACTAGGGTTTTTATTAGTATCTGGCCTAATATTAAGATCCTTTATCCATTTGGAATTCATTTTTGCATATGGTGACAAGTACGGGTCCAGTTTTAATCTTCTGCATGTGGATATCTAGTTTTGCCAGCACCATTTGTTAAAGATGCTGTTCTTTTTCCATTGAATTTTTTGGGCCCCTTTGTCAAAGATCAAATGTCTGTAATTGTGTAGGCTTATATCTGGGTCTTCAATCCTTAATCCATTGATCTACGTGTCTATTTTGGAGCCAGTAACAGGCTGTTTTTATTACTATGGATGTGTAGTATAGATTAAGGTTTGGAATGTTGATATTTCCAGCAATGCTTTTGTTCCTCAGGATTGTTTTTGCTGTCCTGGGCCTCTTGTGCTTCCATATGAATTTTGAGATTCTTTGGTCAATTAGTTTAAAGAATTGCTTGGGGAGTTTGATAGCATTAAGTGTGTATATTGCTTTTGGTAGGATGGTCATGTTTATGATGATGATGCACAAGAAAGGACTCTGGGAATTGGGGCGGGAGGCACAGGGGGATGGGGCAGGAGGGGTGAGGGGAGGGAGAGCAGGGGTTTCGGGGGGAGGAGGAGGGAGGGAGGGAACTGGTGTACCTATTAAGTTTGTATGAGCTGAAATAATAATAAAAAATGTATTTAAAAAAAGAAATAGTATAGCTAGAACTGGTGAGGATCCGAATGGCTGTGGGTGCTTGTGATTCCTGAAGTCTAGTTCTTTTAGCAAGAAGAACCTAGAAGAATTCAGTTCCTTCAAGTCCTGAGCCCATTCCCTTGCAACCTATGCAAAATTAAAGATCCCGAATGCATACATGTTGCTTTCTGTCCCCATACCAAGTCCTTGAACTAGATATTGGGCCACAGACTAAACAAATAAATGACTGTAAGTATTATGAAAAAAAATGATGATGATTCTACCAATCCAGGCACATTGGGAGGTCTTTCTACCTTCTGGTGTCTTCTCTAATTTCTTTCTTTAGAGTTTTGAAGTTTTCATTATAAATGTCTCTCACTTCTTTGTTTAGATTTATACCAAGGTATTTCATTTTTTAGGGCTATAGTAAATGGGGTCGTTTCTCTTAAGACTTTTTTAATTTTTTCATCCTTGGTGTATAGGAAGGCCACTGAGTTTTGCACATTTATTTTGTAACCTGCCACTCTGCTGAACTTATGTATTAGTTCCAAGAGTTTCCTGGTAGATCTCTCAAGTATATGATCATATTGTCTGCAAATAGAGATATCTTGACTTCTTACTTTCCAATTTGAATCCCTTTTATCTCCCTCTCTTTCCTTACGGCTCTAGCTAAGACTTCAAGTACAATATTGAATAGAAGTGGTGAGAGTGGACAGCCTTGTCTAGTTCCTGATCAAAATGATAATGATTCAAGCTTTTCCCCATTTACTATAATCCTTGCTGTTGGCTTGTTGCATACAGCTTTTACTATGTTAATATAAATTCTTTCTATTCCAACTGTCTCTAGAGTTTTGATCATAAAAGGATGTTGGATCTTGTCAAAAACTATTTCTGCATCTATCGAGAGTATCATGTGGTCTTGGACATTGGATTGGTTTATATGGTATACATTTATTGACTTGCATATGTTGAACCAACCTTCTGTGCCTGGGATAAAGCCTACTGGATCGCAGTGAATGATCTTTTTGATATGTTTTTTAATCCAATTTACTAAGATTTTGTTGAGAATATTTGCATTTGTGTTCATCAAAGAGATTGGTCTATAGTTTTTTTAAGCATATCTTTATTACATTTTGGGATTAGTATGATATTAGCTTTGAAGAAAGAACTTGGAAGTGTTCCTTCCTTCACTATTTTATGGAATAGTTTAAAGAGTAATGGTGTTAGTCATTCCTTAAATGACTGGTAGAATTCTGTACTGAATCCATCTGGTCCTGAACATTATTTGGTAGGAAGATTGTGATTACATCCTTAATTCCCTCATATGTTATACGATGATTTGCTTCCTGCTTCAATTTAGGTAAGTTTTGCTTACTTATAAATTCATCCATTTCCTTTGGGGTATCAAATTTCATTGAGTATAAGATTTTGAAATATGACCTTATAATTCTCTGAATTTCTTGGGTATCAGTTGTGATGACTCCATTTTCATTTCTAATTTTGCTAATTTGGGTTTTCTTTCTCTGGATTTTGGTTAATTTAGCTAGGGGTGTATCAATCTTATTGATTTTTTTCAAAGAACCATCTTTTTGACTGGTCAATTCTTTGCATCATTTCCTTTATTTCAATCTTGGATATTTCTCCCCTGATTTTGCTAATCTCCTCTCTTCTACTGCTTTTGGGATTGGATTGTTTTTATGCCTTTAAAGCTTTTAGCTGCATCGCTAAGTTACTCACTTGTGACATTTACATTTTTATATAAGCATTAAGAGCTATAAACTTACCTCTTAGGACAGTTTTCATTGTTTCAAAGATTTTGATATGTTGTATTTTCATTGTCGTTCACTTCTAGGAAATCTTGAATTTCCTTTTTGATTTCTTTCTGAACCCATTTCTCATTCAGAATCATAGTATTTAGTTCCCAAGAGTTAGTGTATTATCTGCTGTTTGTTGTATTGCAGATGTCAAGCTTTAAACCATGGTGGCTATAATTTCAACTGTCCCGTATATATGGAGATTCATTTTGTCGGCCATATGTGATCTGTTTCAGAGAAAGTTCCTTAGGATGCTGAAAAGAATGTGTATTCCTTGGTGCTTGGATGAAAGGTTCGATAGAGATCTGTTAGGCCCTTTTCAATAAGGGTTTGATTTAATTCCAGTGTGTCTCTGTTGAGTCTTTGGGCTGATCTATCCCATGTTGAGAGTGCAGTATTGAAATTCTCAAGTATTATTATTTTGAGATTGAGTTCTTGGTTTAGATGTTGTAGTAATGGCTTAATGAATGTGGAGGATCCTATATTAGGTGTGTATACATTCAATATCGTGAAGTATTCCTGGTGAATTGTTCCTGTGACTAAAATGTAGTATCCTTCTGTATCTCTTAGGATTTTCTTTGGTTTGAAGTCCACTCTGTGAGAAAGAATAATTGCTACCCCTGCTTCTTTCCTGGTTTCATTATAGTGAAGAATTTTTGACCAGCCTTTTAGAATGCGCCTATCTTTTGTGGTGAGATGTGTTTCCTGAAGGCAGCGGATGGATGGGTTTTGATTTCTAATCCATGTTTGTAAACTGTATCTCTTGATTGGTGAGTAAATTCCATTGACATTTAGGGTTATAATGGAGAAATTACTTTTGATTCCTGACATTTTTGGTGTTTAGTGGCTTTCATGAGTGTTTTATTTAGCTTGTAGGTTGTGGTGGTATTTAAATTCCATTCCATCCTCTTGGATGTGCTCGTTCTTTTCTTTAAGCTTGAGAATCTTTTCAAGCATTTTTAAAGGTCTTGTTTGGTGGTCATGTAAGCCTTCAAGTTGTCTTTATACTGGAAAATTTTTCTTTCACCCTCAATCATGACTGATAGTTTTGCTGGGTATATCAGCCTGGGTCGACATTTGTACCCTTTTAATACTTGAAGTACTTCTCTCCAAACTCTTCTGGCTCTTTCTGTTTCCATTGAAAAATCATTTGTTATTTTAATAGGTTTACCTTTTAAAGTGACTTTTTTTCTCTTAAAGCTCTCAGCACATACTCCTAGTCTTGCATGTGTAGCATTTTCACTATTATTTGCCATGGCGAGTTTCTATTTCTATTTTGGTCATATGTTTGGGGTTTGGAATGACTCTTGTATTTGAATGGGCCTCTATTTCTTTAGGTGTGGAAAGTTTTCCTTTATGATAGTTTGAAAATTTTCCTCAGGTGTGGTATTTTGGGGTTCTTGCTCTGGCATTCCATGAATGCATATGTTAAGCTTCTTCAGAGTGTCCCCTAACTCTTGAATATTCCTCTCAAGTATCTTTTTGGCTTCAACAACCTCTTCAATTGAACTGGTTAGTTCTTCCACTTTGTCTTCAAGATCTGATATTATATTTTATGCTTCATTAGTTCTGCTAATGAGATTCTCTGTTGAGTTCTGGGTTGAAGATAGCTTGTCTTTTAGTTGGAGTTTAAATTCTGCTTGAGATTGTTTTAACTGGTCTATTCGTATTTTTGTTTCTTCAACTGCTTTTCTTAATCTCCCCCAAGTGTCTGTTGTGTTCCTGTTCAAACTTGTTGATGTGGTTATTTAACTCCTCCTGGATTTCCTCTTTCATAGCTTTAATCATAGTAAAGATCGGGTTTTGAAAATCATCATCTTAGATATGCTTTCTTGGTTAATTTCTGTGAGTTCATTATGGTTGGATTCCATCATTATGGGGTTGAGATTTGTTGTCTTGTTTTTGTTTATCATGGATTTGTGCTGTGACCTAGGCATTTTTGTTTTATCTCTTATGTCTTTCTTTTGGTTTTTGTGTGTTTTTGACTGAACTGAACTAGACAGTATTACTATACTTGAGCAGTTGTTGCTAGTGTTTGCCTCGGAGTTGGTTATGCCTGTTTGGTGTTGGTGTTATTTTCTAGATTAGGCTATTGGACTGTTAATACATCAATTAAGGTGGGTTTAGTAGACACAGATTGAAGATATTTTTATTTTTTTGAGAGATTGAAGATTAATATGGTAGTGTACTTTTTAGGTTTACTTCCATGGCAGTATGTGAGGGTGAATGGTATAGTCCCTGAAGTTGTGTGAGTTTTTGTGTGGTTATATGAAAATGTTAAACTGTTATTACTAATAAATGAGAAGAACAGGATAGTAAAAAGGGTTTTCTTATCTTAGAACTGGATGTGAAGGTTTTCTCCCATATGATGGGATGATTTTTGAAGACCTTAGATGAATGGGGCTGGTCACCTATCTTGTTCCTTGGGTTTTCTTTCTCTGAACTCTCTTGAATTCTGGGGAGCAGGGAGTCTGCCTAGGTCTGGAGTCCAAGGTGGAAAGACAGAGTGACTAGTGGAGCAGGCAGATGACCTTGGCCATGAGATGTGGCCTAGGGGCCTTTTCCAGGAGCAGAAAGGCGGACTGGCTATTAGTGGGTCATGCATATAACCTGAGCCTGGGTTGTGGTCTAGGGGCCTTATCTGAGGAGCAGGGAGTCTGCCTGGGTCTGGGGTCTAGGGCACAAAAGCTGCACTAATTATTTCTAACCACTTTAGGAAGTAGATACTATTTTTCATATCCATTTAATACATTAGAAAACTAAGAATTAAGGATGTTTCCTATATTACAAAATTAGCAAACTGTAGAATCCTAATTTAAGTTCAAACAATCTTAACCCAAAACTTGCCAACAATTTCTATCCAGACTTGCACTCAGAAAACTTACTAAGCAGAAGATTGTAGTATCTGGCTAATCACAGAGAATCAAAGAAGAGAAAAGCACGGTGGGCAAAGACAAAAACTAAAGTTTCAAAATGATGTTTCTAGCCTTATTATACCAACAGTTACTTTTTCACACAGATACGCTCAGAACTCATACTAGGATCATGTTCATACAAAAAAGAAAAACCTGATTAGCTACTTGAGCATATATCTAAGCATTATGTTCTCCATAGGTTATTATGGGATGTGGTGAGTATCATCATCAAAGTTGTACCATCAATACTTTTTAGAATTCCTTACCAGAGAATCTTCCCATAGAAAAACAAGATGTTATAATACAAATAGCTGGGGTGTAAGAAAACTAATAATTTCACATGAAATTGTGTGTGTGTAGAACCATGGGATTCATGTCAAGATACATGTTTTACAACTGAGATAGATGATACATGTTTTACAACTGAGATAGATGGACAAATAGACAAATAGAAATACAAACAGAAAAATAGACAAATATAAAATAGATGGATGGATGGATAGATAGATAGATAGATAGATTTTGTCAATTTTAACTCAGTTCAGTAAGTTGGGAGATGTTAATCATTTTTAAAATCCATGCATGTGTGACCAAAGTTATAGCTACAGATGCCATAACATTGGGGAAACTACTTAGCCTCTAGAAATACTGAAGTTTCCTGTCTGTTATGATAAAATGAGAATAGTGTGTTCTTTCAAAATAAAACATACTTTATGGATCTGCCAAGAGGCCCTAAGACACACAATATTAAGACATCAACCCCTGAAAGAATCAATAGCAGTGTCTACCCAGAGGGTTATTATGAGGATCAAATGAGCTCAATGGAAGGTTTTCTAGACATTCGCAATACTCAATCTTCACAGAACCAGGTTGAGGAGATAAAATAGTGAATAACAAAATGAATGCCCTCCACTGATGAAGCTTATACTGTAGTCTGCACACAAAGAAATACATAAAAACAAGAAGACAATAAAACTAAAATGTTCAGTGTAATGTGGGAGACAGGGTTGCTTTACATAGATTAGTCTCATTAAAGAAATGGCATTTCGGGGCTGGAGAGATGGCTCAGGGGTTAAGCCTCTGCCTTGCAGGCAGAAGTTCCTGAGTTCGGATCCTAGACCCCACATATAGACGCCAGGCAGAAGCGGGGGCAACCTGCATTTCCAGTCCTGGTAGGGCGGAGCCTGTGAATTCCGGGGAAGAGTACACAAGGAGGAGGTGGAGGCGGTCCATGGTGGTTCCCAAATTCGTCCGTGGTTCTACACACACACACACACACACACACACACACACACACACGCATGCACGCACACACGGACAATTGAATGAAAATAGTAAAAAAAAAAAAAAAAAGAAATGGTATTTAATAGTTAAGAATTGTCTTAAAAAGTGCTCAACTTCCCTAGCCATCAGAAATGCAAATCAAAAGTACTTTGAGATTTCATCTTAACCCCGTCAGAATGATTAAGATCAAAAATGTAAATAACAAAGCTGAAAAAAAAATGGCTCAGGGGTTAAGACACTGCTTTGAAGCAGGAGGTCCTGAGCTCTAATCCCAGATACTATGTTAAAACACCAGACAGAAGTAGTAGCACCTACACTTCCAGCCCTGGTGGGCAAAGCCTGGGAAATCCTAAAGCAAAGCAAAAAAGGAGGTAAGAAGCAAACCAGAATGATTCCTGAAGTCACCCTTGGGTCTTCACAGGAATACAGTGCTCTCTCACACTCTCTCTCTCTCTCTCTCTCTCTCTCTCTCTCTCTCTTGCTCTTTTTCGCTCTCTCTCTCCACACACACACACACACACACACACACACACACACACACACAACACACACACAAATAAAAAAAACAAAAAAGCAAATAACAGCAAATTCTGGTAAGGATGTAATGAGGAAGGAGGAAGTTTTATTCATTGTTTGGTCCACTTTGGAAATCAGTATTGAGGTTCCTCAGAAAACTAAAAATGGAGCTACCATATGACCATCTATATCACTGTAGACATATTCCCAAAGAACTCTACATCTTATTATAGAGACATCCATGTTCAGTGCAGCTCTGTTCACATTAGCAAGGAAATGGAATCAGCCTAGATGTCCATCTACTGATGAATGAATAATTAAAATGTGTCATGTATATGAAATGGAATACTATTCCACTATCAAGAATGAGATTATAAAATGTTCAGGTAAATGGGTGGAACTGGGAAATATTATTGAGTGAGGTGCCTGTCATGGTTTGAAATGTGTCCCCCACAGCAAGAGTTGGTTTCTCTTACCAAGCAACTGCCCAGGAGTGAAAGAGATGGTCAACATAGAGAAGCAGAATCAGCTGTGATTCAAAGGGGCCAGTCTTGGCAAAGTCGTCCACGTGGTTCTGGTTTTAGAGGCATCAGTGATGTAAGAGGGAGGAGATCATGGAGTCCTCCTACAAGATTTCAAAAATTGGCAGAATCCAGGCATCATAGGCAAGAAGCCTGCAGTTTAGAGGCCCAAGAAGGGCAGTTTGTGCTGTGGAGTTAAAGCCTGGTTTGCCATTGAGAAGTAAAGATGTTAGAGATTCCAGACACAACGTGGGACACCTGCCAAGGAGAGCTGTATGCCCTGGGAGGAGTCAGCTCAAAAGACCAACGTATTCTATGGGCAGCTGCATTGGAGGGGTGGAACCAAAGCCGTTTGGAACTGAAATGATTTCAAGGAGAGGCTCACCTGTTGGACTTGGAGCTACAAGATCTGGAGTTTGTCCTGCTGGTTTTCGGTCTTGTTATGGACCGATCTTTCCTGGATATGCCCCCATTCTTTCTTTTTGGAATGGGAATGTTTATTCTGTGCTATTGTATGTTAGAAGCATGTAACTTGTATTTTGATTTTTACAGGAGGCTTTGGACTTTGGACTTTTGGACTGTTGGGACTACGATTGTAGTCTATGAAGACTTTTAAAGTTGGACTGAGTATGGTTTGCATAATGAGATGTCAACGAGCCTTTGGGGGCCAGGGGTAGAATGTCATAGTTTGAGATGTGTCCCCCACAGTCTCATGTGTTTGGCAAAGTCATGGCACCTTGAGAGGTGGAGCCTTGCTGGAGGAAGGCAGTCACAAGGGGTGGGCCTTGAGGTGGATTAGTCCCACCCTACATCCAGGAGAAGTCTGCCTTTGCTGCAAGCAGTCTGTAGCTCTCAGCCTCCAAGATGTCTACAGTGACTTAGCCTCCTCCAGCTTTGGCCAGCCAGCCATGCCACCTCTGCTTTGAGAGACTGAACCTTCCCTCTGGAACCGTAAGCTGAATAAACCTCCCTTTCTCCCTTAAGTTTATCGACTTTGAGTACTCTCTCACAGCAATAGTTAAGAGTAACTGATACAGTGTCCCAGACACAAAATGATAAACACTGAATGTTCTCTCTTACACGCAGATGCTAAGGCTGAGCCTTCAGATTTGTGTATGTGACTAGGAATATCTACAACAGCCAGAAAACTTGAAAAGGGATGTTAGCTGGGGAGTAGAGGTAGGGGTGAGAGTGAGTTGGTGGAAGGAAGATCTTAAGGTAGGAAAAGGAATAGTTGGGAAAAGGTTTTAGAGGGAGTAGATGATAAGGAGAAAGGCTCAGGAAGGCAAGAGTGAGTCAAACAGAAATCTATACTATCAGTTTATCAAAAAAATAATTTAAAAAGAGAAAGAATGAATAGGCAGACCCTAAAAGGGGGGACATAGACAAATAAATAGAAGGATTACAGAAACTGCCCTGGGATGCTCCTACCAAAAGCCACAGGCAAGTAACAAAATCCTTGATATCAGATATGTAGTTCTTCCTAATGAGTTGGTCATAGACATTTTGAAGGCCACTAAAACAATATATAAGCTTCCTTCTAGAACATGGTAATAAGATACACATATATTGATCACAGGAAATGGGGAAAACAAGCTGGAACTAATCTGGAAGCTTAGTCATTGCTGGACAGCTTTTATAGTTCCAGAAGATAAGACGCAAACTGCTGGGAAAGAAAAGCAATTAGCAATCTCACCCAACTGTGAAATCGGAGAACTACAATAACAACCCATCTAGCAAGAGGTGACCACTGGTGCAATAGTGGCACACATGTGTAGAGGGTAACCAACTGCTTTCTGATTGGACCGATACTCAGTGAGATACATATGCAGTAGGACAGGGAAGTTAGCGAAAGACTGGTGAGGAAGAAGATTTACAGTGAAAAACGGAGAGAAGATGAGATTACATAAAATGTAATCAATGAAAGTGAAATAAACTCACTATATTCATGTGTGAATTTCCAAAAGGAGAGACATTCAAAAATGACAATTGAGTAGAACCCTGAATGATCAAAAGTACCTGCTACAGAAACATCCCTTTCCATCAAAGTAAACAACAAATGTATGTCAGCCAGGAAGAAACGAGACTCCAGAGATAGAAATCCACTGTGACTGAAGCACAGTAAAGAGGAAGATGGCTGGGAACAAGAGGAGGCCTGGAACTGAAAACACATCTTTTGGACTAGAAGAGGAGAATGTGTTAAATGCATTCTTGTGGGTGACTATGGAAAAATACCTGAGACAAGCAACATGAGAAGGAAACACTTATTTTTGGTTCATGGTTTCAGTCCATGATCAGCTGGTTCCACAGTTTCTGGAATAATGTAAAGGGGGACTTCATAGCAAAAGCATTCAGTGATCCACCAATGCTCATTTCCTTGTGGCCAAGAGGCAAAGAGGCAAGTGGAAGGTTAGCATAACAGATATATCCTTCAACGAAAGGTTTCCCCATCCAGTACCAAGCTCCTATTTTTCATCCCTCCCAATCATTCTCAATAACCCCATCCAACTATAAAGCCATCAGTGAATGAATTCACTGACAGGTCAACAGGTCAGGCAGTCTTCACAATCCAATTGCCTCTCAATGATTAAATCCACCAGCAGGAACAGATTAGACTTGGGGAGAATATTTCATAGCCAAATCATAACGGAGGTTAGATATTTTATTTAGCAAAACAGAGGCTGGTACAGGGTTTTGGGCAAACTAGCACATACTCTTAAAAGTCCACTGCAACTTGTAGAGGATTTGGTGAGAATCAGCAGCCAAAAATGTAAGTCAAACTGTGGTCAAGGAAAGAAAGAAATGGAACTTAGACATGGGTAAAGTGGAACATGGAAGAGAATGAAGAGATTTTATCCATATTTTTTCTTTTTTAATTGTTATTTTACCTAGTAATACAAGTTCAATGAGTAGGTATCCTCTCCTCCCTCCTTTCCCCTTCCTCCTTCCCTCCCTCCCTCCCTCCTCCCTTTATTACATTTTTATTACATTTTTGCCTAATTATACAAGCTCTCTAAGTACCTGCCTTCTTCTCCCTCCCTTTTCCCTTCCCCCCATTGTCCCCCATTGTACTCTCCCCCTTCCCACTCTCCCCCTTCCTCTCACCCCTTTTCCTTCCCTCCTTTCTTGGTGCTTGCTGCTTTCTCCCTCCCATCTTTTGCCCCCCAGTCTCTCCCTCTCTCTCTCTTTTCTTCCCTTTCACCCCCATCCTACCTCCCTCACTCCTCTCTCTTGGTGTTTCCCACCTTCTACCTTCTGCTCATCAGTTTATACGAGTCATGAAGCTCCCTATAAATAGTCTACTCTATTGGGGATTCAGGACTTTGTGGCATATCCTGGGGCCTCTTCTTGGTCCACCCACTAATATTGGGATTTTGCTATATCTGATAAACCCCTTATATCTAAGGATCCTACTGCCTGAAACCATCTCCCCTGAGATTGCACTAGTCTATGGGGGCTTACTAACATGTCAGCAATTGTGCGGGTCAAGTAAGATCAAATCTCATTGCAGAGAGTTCCTGGCCGGCCACAGCCCAGTCTTAAATGGAATATCTTGAGTGGAGTGGTGGACCTCCCCATCTTTAGGCTCTTAAAGTCTTGCTGCCCCCTCTTCTGCAAGGTTCCTTGAACTTTAGGATGGGGACAGATTTGACTGATCTAGTTCTGGGTGAACATTGTAGGGTCATAGGTATTCTGAGTTATGGTTGGTGGTTATTTTCAGTTTTGCAGTTCCTGCACTACAGTAGGCTGCATCCTGTTTGGGTGCTGAGGGGGTCTCCTAACCAAAGATAAAAGACAGTTTACAAATATAATATAAATATAAGATTATTTTGATTGGTATAACATTGAATCTATATATTGCTTTTGGTAGGATGGTCATTTTTATGATGGTAATTCTACCTATCCAGGAGCATGGGAGGTTGTCCAACTTCTGATGTCTTCTGAAATTTCTTTAAATATTTCTTTCTTTTTTTTAATTTATTCAATTGTGCATGTGTGTGTATGTATGTGTGTGTGTAGAACCAGGGGCAAATTCAGGAACCACCATGGACCGCCTCCACCTCCTCCTTGTTTACTCTGCCCTGGGAATTACAGGCTCTGCCCTACCAGGATTAGAAACTCAGACTGCCCCCTGCTTCCGCCTGGCGTCTATACATGGGATCTGGGATCCAAACTCAGGACCTTCCGCCTGCAAGGCAGAGGCTTAACCCCTGAGCCACCTCTCCAGCCCCTGAAATTTCTTTCTTTAGGGTTTTAAATTTTTCATTGCATAGGTCTCTCATTTCCTTGGTTAGATTTATACCAAGGTATTTCATTAGGGGAGGGCTATAGTAAATGGGATTGTTCTCTTATGACTGTCTCACTTTTTTTCATCCTTGATATATAGTAAAGCTACTGATTTTTTAATATTAATTTTGGAACCTGCCATCCTGCTGAATTTATGTATTAGTTCTAGAAATTTCCTGGTGATATTTATAAGATCTCTCAGGTATAAGATCATGTCATCTGCAAATAGGGATATCTTGACTTCTATTCTGATGTGCATCCCTTTTATTTACCTCTCTTGTCTTATGGCTCTAGCTAAGACTTCAGGAACAATACGAATAGAAGTGGTGACAGTCTTGCCTAGTTCCCGATCAAAGCCAGAATGCTTCAAGTTTTTCCCACATTTAGAATAATCCTTGCTGTTGGCTTGTTTTATGTACCTTTAATTATGTTGATATAAGTTCCTCCAATTTCAGTTATCTCAAGGGCTTTGATCATAAAAGGAAGTTGGATCTTTTTAAAAGCTATTTCTTCATCTATCAAGAGTATCATGTGTCTTCGGGCTCTAGATTTTCTTATATGACGAATTACATTCATTGTTTGCATATATTGAACCAACCTTGTATGCCTAGGATAAATCCTATTTGATCATAGTGAATGATCTTTTTGATAGGTTTCTAATCCAATTTGCTAAGAATCTTTGCATCTGTGTTCACCAATGAGATTGACCTATAGCTTTCTTTTCTAATTGTATCTTTAATAGGTTTTGGGAACAGTATAATATTAGCTTTGTAGAAAGAATTTGGAAGTGTCCATTCCTTTGCCTTTTTATAGAATAGTTTAAGGAGTAGTTGTGTTAGTTGTTCTTTGAATGTCTGGTAGAATTCTGCACTGAATCCATCTGGTCCTGAACATTTTTTAGTGGAAAGATTCATAATTACTTCTTTAATTTCATCATTTGTTATAGGGCTGTTGAAATAACTCAGTTCATCCTGATTCAATTTAGGTAATTGAGCTTACCTAGAAATTCATCCATTCTTTCTGATAATCAAATTTTATGGAGTATCAGTTTTAGAAATATGACCTTATAATTCTTTGAATTTCTTTGTATCAGTTGTAATAACTTCATTTCATCTATAATTTTGTTAATTTGGGTTTTCTTTCTTTTGGTTTTGGTTTATTTGGGCAAGGATGTATCAATATTATTGATTCTTTCAAAGAATCAGCTCTTTGTATGATTGATCATTTTCCTTATCTCAGTTTTGTATACTTCTCCCCTGATTTTGCTAATCTACTCTCATCTACTGCTTTTAGGATTGGATTCCTCTTATGTGTCTAAAGTTTTAACCTGCAATGTTATTTACTTCTGATTTTTACCATTTTTTTATAAAGGCATTAAGTGCTATAAACTTACAGGTTAGGATAGACTTCATCATGTCCCAGAGATTTTGATATATTGTATTTTAATTATTGTTCACTTCTAGGAATTTTTGAGTTTCCTTTTTGATTTTTTTCCTGAACCCATTCCTCATTCAGTATCATGGTATTTAACTTCCAAGAATTATTGTATTTTCTGACATTTGCTTTGTTGTAGAGTCTAGCTTGATTCCATGTGGTCTGATAAGGTATAGGCTATAATTTCATTTTGTGTCTCAATATATAGTCTATTTTAGAGAAAGTTCCATGGGCTACTGAAAAGAACGTTTATTCCTTGGTGTTTAGATGGAATGTTTGGTAAAGATTGATTAAGTCCATGTGGGTAATGGTTCCATTCAGCTTCAATGTGTCTCTGTTCAGTTTTTGGCCACTGACCTATCTAATATTGAGAGTGGGGTATTGAAGTTCCCTACTATTATTATTTTGGGGTTGATTTATTGTTTTAGATGTCACAGTGTTTGTTTAATGAGTATATATTAACCTATATTTGGTGTATATGTGCTCAGTGTTATGAAGTCTTCCTGATGAATTGTTCCTTTGCTTGTATGTAGTATCCTTCTATGTCTCTTATTCTATCCATATTTTGTAGAGAAACCCATTCAGTAGTTTGCTAATGGTTTAGATATGGGATACAGTCAGAGGAAATATAACAAATTAAAAATAAAAAATGATATATAGTTTTAAAGTTTAGTTTCTTGGTTGTTATTTGTGGTAGAATATTTTATTTTGTCACTCAGAAGTGACAAGTGACAGTCAATCGTATAAATTTAACAGTTCTGTATAAGTGAAAAGTAATGTAACTACTTTTCTAGGTCTAGGTTTTAATACTTTTCTTAGGAAGTCGTTTGAATAATGAAAACCAAAATAATAAGAAACGGGGCAGAGTTTCAACTTTAGCATAGCCCCTAAATAAGTTGCTCAGACATACTCATCATCTTTCATTATTATTTTTGATCAATCGTTGAAAGTGTCTGAACATTTTTATTTATTTAAACTGTTCTTAGGCCCCCCAAAACAATTTTAAAGCTAATTTTTTTCTGTATCTAATAATAATAATTCTTTTTCATCTGTCCAGCAAACTAATAGCTGGCCAATGCTTGCTGGTTACTTATGTACAGCTGGATATTTAGTCTGACTGAACAAAAGAAGTGCAGGAAATAGCTACAGCTGGTTAGGCAGATAGAAAAGGTCCCAAGAGGATTGGAGCCTTGGGTGGAATCTCCTGAATTCCTGAAATAACAATTTGGGCTACAGCTTCTGAATTCTTCTCTGGAGTCTGGTTATCTGCTAGATAACTGTGTAGATAATTAAGGACAGGTTCTTACTGGCAGGGACACATGCCTCTGAAATTTGTATCCTGCAATCAGAGCACCAATTAATAGGTGGTTGTAACTCTGTTCTAATCCTCCAATCTAGGAAAGCAAAACAGGATTGCACAGCCCTTATGAGTCCCTCTATAAAAATTTTATACCTGTTGGGTGGTGGTCAGGTTCCTGCTCAGCAACCCTTCCTTCCTGCTAGGAGTCTATCTTCCCTCACTTTTTGCTGCTAGACTGGAGCTCTGAAAAACAAAGCTCTGCTTTGCAATACTTTGATTCCTTCCTGCCATTTAGTCTTCACATCAGTGGAGAAAGCAGACCTGCTTACAGACCCCTAGACCATAACATAATGACTGAGCAATTCATTAGTTGAATTAATTGGCTCAATTAAAATGTAGCTTGAATAAGCTGGAAGAGCAATCCAAGATGATTCCCAACATTACCCTTGGGCTTTTATGGGCACACATGTTCAAACACATTCTTACACACACATACCTGCATATAATACATACACCCACACACGTGCAAATACACATATACACTTGCAACCCATACACACATGCATGAAAATGAAAAAAGTGTAGCTTACATGTATGTGATTGAACCAATCTTGAATAAGAAAAAAAGGAGATCCTGCTATTTTCCAATAATGCTTAAATCTCTAATTTTGTAGCAGATAAGGAAAACCCTAACATCAGAAGTGGTCTGTTCCACGTTTTCAGCTATCCCTCCTGCACACAGCTCACCATCTCTATTTCCAAAGCTGAGTAAGGTCAAGCCTGATTAGTACAGGAACAAAGAGAGAAAACCCTTTCCAAAGGAATGGTTTCTCTTTGATAATTTGACAGAGAAAAAAATCTTGATTGCTGAAATGACCAGTTACACTACTGGGAAAGGCAACCCTAACATCAGCTGAAATAAAATGCAATTTTACTGAAGACTTAGGCAGCCACTTCAGACCTCTCTGGTCTGGACTTCCAGACACAGCCCTGACCATTCAGGTCAGAGAAGCTGGAATGATGTCATTTTCTTTACTTGTGTTTCAAAAGACAATTTTCTCTTAGCATTACAGTGAGATTGGGAGAGTTCATTCAAATTTCTACCTACCCTCTATGAAGAAGAAAGTTTTACAAGTTGGAAAACTCCATGTTGAAACCTGTGAAAGGGCCAAAAACTCTAGCTTATTCACAAGCACATCTCGATTGCCATTATAAAAAGAGAGAGGAAAAAGACAGTCTGTGAATTCTAGAGCTTTCCTTTAAGCCTGCTGTCATGGCACTTTTTAATTTAGGAGTTTGTTCTTTTTATTCAACAATAGCCCTTTTACTTGAAAGGCAACAAAGGTCAGGCATTTAGGGAGAAGAGAAACTCAGGCACATGCTTCAAACGCACCCTACTGGTTTCTGATGGTCGAGCTGTGTGTCTTCTTGTCCCTGTCCTTGCCTTGGGATTCGCCCCCTCTTTACCTGCTCCAGTAAGGAAACAACAGACATGAAAGCCAAACCAGTGAGAGAAGAAAGGATGTGCTTGGCTTTTTTCCATGCATTTAAAGGATGAGCCTTCAGAATCCACTGCTTGTTTGTGGAAATGTGTCCAGATTTTCTTTCTTTTAAACAGAACCCTAAAAGGCTATCTCCTAGCCATACCCCCATGGACTCAAGTATAAATAGCAATGTCTTGGCCAGAAATCAAAGCGTAGAAAGGCCATGAAGGACAGATGCTATCAAACAAAACCCTCCCAAAAACAATTAAGTACTTTAAATAACAGTTTCTCATCCCCAAGGCACACACTTGGTTTTTGCTTTGTAAATACTGCATGCTGAAATCTTGCTTCCTGCAAAACAATAGTCTGTGAGATCATTCTTTTGGAAATTGTCACTTTTCTTCTTTAGACCTGAAATCTATAGCCTTAGGCCAATCACATTACAATATGGTCTTTTGTTTATATTTATTTATTACATGAAAATATGCATGCATATCAGTATGTTTGGAGGAAGACACTTCTTCATTAAAAACATATTGAATATAAAATGAGAGATGATCCATGTTGTCTGTGTACTCAAAAATGAAAACTGTGTAGCACATCTGAAGTATGAGCTTACACTTATTAGAAACTGGTTGAATGTATCTACTAAAATAAGCACAAAGTCTACAAAGTGGTTTTATTATCTTATCATGGTCTTAAATAACATTGCTTAGTTAATTCATCCTTAAAGATATAAAATGTACTCCACCACCATTGCAGTTAGTCCTCATCTTATGGATAAATTCACAACCATAGAACTTAGAGGAAGAAGAAAGGTTTATTTTGCAAGATTCCTGGTTGTGGGACTCTTCGTCTAGTTTATCAGAAGAGCTCATGCCAATATCAAGATCTAAGGGAATGGGCCACGCCATATCAATAGGGATTTCCAAGACAGGGGCAAACCTAGCTTGCCAGACTACAAATCTGCAAAAGTATGCCAACGTACTGAACCATTTCTCTTCACCTTATTTTCCTGACCTGGCAATGTCTCACCCACTGAGAGCTGGGCCTTCCCACGTCAATCAGACAACCTCCTGTAGGCTTGTTTAGGGCTGGCTTCAACTAATTCTTCACAGATATTCACAGAGCTCAGCCTTCCATGGCCAAGTTCACACCTGTTTATCTAACTAGGACAACAACAAACTATCTGGCTTGTCCATCCTGAGGTCTTACCAACATTCATTGAAGTCACTTTATAGTACTGTAGTTCATTCATATTTAATGCCATATGATATCTGGCATAAATAATAGCAAATTATCAATTTTCCTCTCAGTGATCATCAGGCGGCTTTCAGCAGTCTGTGATAATTAACAAAACTATTAAGAGTTCTTCTGATCATGGCTTCTGCAGGTTCTTGTGTTAAAGTTCTTTAGAACAAAGCGATACTGGTATAAATCAGCAGACTTTGTGCATATTTTAGTAGATACGTTCAACCAGTTTCTAATAAGTGTAAGCTCATACTTCAGATGTGCTACACAGTTTTCATTTTTGAGTACACAGACAACATGGATCATCTCTCATTTTATATTCAATATGTTTTTAATGAAGAAGTGTCTTCCTTCAAACATACTGATATGCATCAAGATGTGTACCTCACAAGTTAAATGGAATATGGAGAAGATACAAATCAGTAACTTGAGAGTGACAAGATAATGAGTCAGTCCCTATTCAATTCTGGAACAAATAGGACACTCTCGTTTAATAATTTACACAAATGATGGCCATACGATAAACTTAGAAACCTGCACACACACACACACACACATACTCACTAACATACACATACTTGCATACATACTAGGTCACTTCAATTGTTCAGATGGATGTGTTTAACTAAACATACTTTTCTTCTTTATTTTTTATTATTTGTTGGGAGTCCATGTTGAATTGGGGGAAGTCAGTTAAGCAATAGTCATGGTGGCAGATTTGTAATGATCACAGCAGTTAACTACTTTTTAGCCATTGTATAAAGTTATACGTGTTTACTAATTCTGTGCACGAAACAGCCCCCTGCTCCTCCATTGCTTCCATTCACAAATGCAGATGCTAATACACTGCCTTACCATGCATTTCCCAAAGTTACCCTGCTAGTCAGTTAGAGAATAGGATATGAAAATCCAGAAAACCTGGTTCTAAAGCCAGATGTCTGTCACACTGTTTTGATGCTGTAGCCATTGAATCCTCAGGTTGAAAGCTTCACCTGGACCACACCATCCATCCTTGTGGCCAAATACAAGATTCCAACCCTCTTTGCAGCTTTGCTTTATCTCTATTAAAAAAAGTAGCACTGGGACTAGAGAGATAGCCCAGGGGTTAAGACTCTGTCTCCCAAGCAGAAGGACCTGAGCAGATTCCACGAAAAAATGCCAAGCAGAAACAGCAGAGGCCTGCACTTCTGGCTCCGGTGGGCAGAGCCTGGGAAATCCTAGAGCAAAGTAAAAAAGAGAAGCAATCCAGGATGATTCCTGAAGTTACCCTTGGGCCACCACAGGGACACACAGTGCCCTCTGATGCACACACACACACACACACACACACACACACACACACACACGTACACATGCATACACAGTACACTCATACATGGAAAAATAAATAAATAAAGCTTAAAAAATGTAGCGCTGAATAGAATGATCTTTACCAACCTTGAAAGCCATGCCTTTGAGTATCTGGGTGATTTGTCTCTGATTTGTCAGTCTCCTTCATTTGAACCTTATCACATTAAGCTTTAAATATGAGAAACTGCATAATTAAATGTTCATGGACATATGGTAACATTATCACCACTCTTTTTTTGTATTTTTTTATTATTTATTCAATTGTGCGTGTGTGCATGTGTGTGCAAGTGTGTGTGTGTGTGTGTGTGTGTGTGTGTGTGTGTGTGTGTGTGTAGGACCACAGGCAAATTCGGGAACCACCATGGACCGCCTCCACCTCCTCCTTGTTTACTCTGCCCCGGGGTTCACAAGCTCCGCCCTACCAGGACCAGAAACGCAGGCCGCCCCCGCTTCTCCCTCGCGTCTGTACGTGGGGTCTAGGATCCGAACTCAGGACCTTCCACCTGCAAGGCAGAGGCTTAACCCCTGAGCCACTTCTTCAGCCCCCACCACTCTTAATAACTCACAAGCACTTCAAGAAATACCAGTCACGGTGGTGAGATGATTGACAGGGGAGTATGATGAAAACCTTAGAAAACCTTATTTTAGTGGGTCTGGGGTTGAAGGGCTAGAGTTCAAGCACTGTATTTTCTCAAGAGATCAAGGAGTTCCTAGCTGGGATGTGTGTCTAGGGAAAAAAAAACAAAAACAAAAAATAAATAAATAAACTCTTTTTAGTTCATCCATAGATTCTGGAAGCCAAGTAAGTCCTGTCTGCAGACCTGCCCCATGTTTAGAATTCAATCCCATAAGCAGATTTATACTGAGTGGCTATTGAAACCTCCCCATCTGTGGAGTCCCCAAAGCTTCAAGCTGTATTCATGTGCCAGGCTGCTAATCCCTGAACCCGGCTCCGCTCAACTCTGTAGAAACATTTCGTCTCTGTAGACAAGTCCTTGTAAATCTCTCCTTGTCGAAGGATTTAGTTCACTGATTGTCAGCCATGAACTACTTCATAAAACAACTCACAGAGGAATAGAACCTTCTGCTCAGCCTTGGGCAGGGAGCTTGTTACACTAGATAACCTTTTAATGACTGTATTCCATTTTAACTCAGCTCCAGAGAGAGAAACTAGAAAGGAAGGAAGGAGCCTTCCTTAATGCTATGCTGTTTTCGTATTGCGTCTACTGAGGCGAATTAGAGAAGATGGATAGAGGTTGCTTTAGACCCTGGAATCCCAGGGCTGTATAACATAAAAATGAACTGGTTATGCACAGTGGAGGTGATGTTTCAGAACTAAAGGAAGCACTGAAATATGAAGAGACAAGCTTTCTAGACTTTAAGCAGTACCAAATCCACATCCACTGTTTTATCCCATGATTTACCATGATGAAGCATTTTAGGTTTGGGGGTGCGCTTGAGGTCCATAATTGTCCCCTATTTTATTAACTTGAAATTACTATTCAAGAACAAAAATGTTGGTTTAAGAAGGCACAAAAGCAGATGAGTGAGCAAATTTAAAAAAGAGAGAAAATAAAAAGAGTTTTCACCGCATTTACTCCATTGCAGCTTGTCTGCATGGTTGCTGATAGATTCATGACCAAACGGCTTATGGGAACAAGGGATTTTATTTTGGCTTATGATGGTCTAGTTACAGTTCTGAATGCATCTTGGCAGGAGAGTCCACACCAACACCAGGAGCTGAGGAAACTGTCCATGACATATCCCCAAGAGTGTTGAGAGGGGGGCAAACTTCCCTGACCAGACTGCATATCTGTCCAAATATGCTGAAGAATGCCAAACTTTTCTTAACCAGATCCTTCCATTTTATGCACCTGCCCTGAGGATGGTCCCACCCACTGCGGGCTGGTCTCCCCCTGTCAATTAGACCATCTCCTGCAGGCTTGCTTAGGGCTTAACCACTGATTCTTTATTAATGTGCCCAGAGCCAAAGCCTTTAACTGCCAAGTTGACACCAATAGCCATCTACCACATCCTCTAAATCAAGAAATTAGGGGGGAATATTCTCTCAGAGGGAAGCGACTGTGTTGACAGTTGGGGTCTATCTAAACACAGTGGCAAGCACCCGCATACTTCACTGTGATGTTTGTGTGGATGAAAATCAAGAACTCTGGAAAGGTCTGTTTTGCTTTGCTTTCTTTTGTTTTGCCAGGTTTGGATTTTATTAAGGTGCAAAGGGATACACTGGAACTTTCTGTTTGCTTCCTTCCAGTGTCGCCGGATCTTGGGGTGGCTGACTCTCCTGTCTAACTGCACTGCTTGTTGCAGGGTAGCTTTATGGTCTGGGGATCTGCAGCTCATGAAGGAAACACAGCCAGCAACAGGCACAGGGAGATCAGCAGCCGTGGCGGTGGTTGACGGTAGAAGGAAGAATTGCATGAACCGGGTCTTGTAGCCATCCCTGAGCAGCATGTGGTTGCGTTGCTTAGGTACCAGCAGGTCACAAGAGCTGGCCCTGGCCCTGAGTTGCTTCCATGTCTGGTGGTCAGTACCTCTGCATTGCCTTTGGTTATGCTTCATTTTGATGTACCAGTCCACTTGGGCCCATGTGAAATTATTGTTCCCTCTTTGATGCTCCAGTGCTCCCCAAGAAGTCTGGGTTAACCATAATGTTGAGTAGGAGACAGTCATGACCTGGGACAGAGCCGAGCAAAACAGCCAAAGTGTCTCAAATTATATACTTAAGAATAGCCTCCTCAAGAACACATACTCAGGTGCCTTCCTGTACACACACACACACACACACACACACACACACACACACACACAAAGAGAGAGAGAGAGAGAAAGAGAGAGAGAAACTCTCTAAACATCTACTAAAACAGGGTGCTGAGACAACATCTACTAAAACAGGGTGCTGGGACTGAAGAGTTGGCACAGAGGTAAAATTCTTTGTCAAGAAAGTAAAAAGACTCGAGTTCAGATCCCAGATTCCACTTAACAAATACCAGGCCCAAATGGCACCTGGAATGTGAAGGCTGGGAAACCCCAAAGCAAAGCAATAAGAGGGTAGAGCAATTCAGAATGAGTCCTGATATCATCCTTGGGCTTTCTTCAGGCAAACACACCCAAATGCCCTTTGTATTTTATACACATACACACACACACACACACACACACACACACACACACACACACACAGAAATAAATAAATAAATAAGATTCTAAGTAAAATGCAAACTTGTGTGTTCGTTTTGAACGAAATCTGCTCATAGGCTTCAGATATCATGACTAGCCTACACTGGTCTCCATTCTTCCATGAGACTTAAGGACATGCAGCCTCACTGTAGCTGTAGCTTGGGAGCTCCTGTGTAGGACAGTGCAATTCGTACTCCGCCACCTGAGATGTCTGCTCTTGGGAGAGAGCTGTGTTCATCTCTGAGCTGAATAGGATCAGGTTATAGCTATGAGCATCACTGAAAAATTTAATAAATGATACTGGACCTTGATAAACACGAAAAAAATCAATGGAATGGTTTGGGAATTATGTGATAAATGGAAGTCATTAGGTTATTCTGAAGTAGTATACTAGCAAAGAGTCCATAGGTCTCCCTCAAAACTCAATAAATAATAAATAAATAAATATACATCCTACCATCACCACCATCAAGAAATTAATTAGAGGAGGAAACATAAAATTTTCTACCCTCAATTTCCTTCTCAAAGATCTTGAGCAGACATTATTATCATGTGCTTTCTCTTAAGGGTCAGAAAGGAAAGGTAGATTTTGCAGGCCTGTCACCCCCACATAACTCTGGTTTGAAGAAGCCCAACATGACTCATAAATGATTATGTATGACTGACTATCCTCTATCAAATTTTACTTGGGGTACTGAAGTTTAGATCCTGCATAATTTTATGCGGAACAAATTGTTCTTTAAAAAAAATTCAACAACAGAAAAGTGTAAAAAACAATTTTTGGCTCAGGACTGCAAGAAAACAGACAACAAACCACATTTGACTCGGTTGATAGTGTGCCAAACCCTGATTGTAAGTCCCTCTTCTACTTAGGAAAAGGAAAGTCTAGCCATCCATAAAGGTCCATTTGGAGTAGGTTTTTTGTAAAGAAAAGAAGAAATCCATCAGTGAAAACCAACTCAAAGAATTTATCTAGAGTACATCAAAATATTGATGGACAACTATACATTTAAGTTCAAATTCAAAGGCAACAAGCATATGTACCATGGTTAATATCCCCAATCACAGCTAATTATCTGTGTAATTGCTTATTTAATGTCTAAGAGCAGGCAGCAAGGAACCATATCTGCCTTCTTCATGGCTGTATGCCTAGCACTGCTGTCCTTGTAACCTACTGGATAATAACACACTCAATACAAATTATTCAAAACAATTATGTAAAGACCCCATGGCAGGCCTTCTCCTGGTTATAAAGACACAGCAGTAGACAACACAAGTCTGCTTTCATGAGCTTATATTTAACTGACAAGAGAAACACACACACAATTAGACGGATGCTTTTTCAAAAAAAATGTCAATAGCAGCCCATTGTAAGATATTCTTTCCTAAAACATCAACCAATTATGAATAGTATTCTCTTTTCTCTGCCTATAATGACATTTTGATCAAGCCCAAACATAAAAGCATTCATCCATTTCTTAACACTTCCCTAATGGCATTTATCAATACACCAAAAGAAGAAAAAAATTCTGCTATCCCCCTGCCATTCTTGAGAGGAAATGGTGGGCTGGATCAAACACCCCTGTGGACTCAACTGTTTGGTCGTCTCAGCTTGCACCATGCCCACACTCTGAACCCTTGAACCCCTGTATCTGTGTGCATATTATCAATCCTATGTGCAACAGGAACTTGGAAGATGTGATCGTGGTTAAGGAATTCAAAATGGGCAGGCTCTTCTAGAGGGTCCAGGTAAGTCAAAGCTCATCATATGAGCTCTTCAAACAGAAGAAGCCAGAGAGAGTTTCTGGGGGGAGGAGCAATTTGAAGCACCAAAGGAATTCCTCCTGTCATTGCTGAATTGCTGACTTTCAAGATGACAAGCCAGGACCTTCGAGGGACCTCTAAAAATGTTGCTTCAAATGTGCCTCAACTGGGGAGTTGGAGAGATGGCTCAGGGGTTAAACATCTGCCTTACAACCCAAAGGTCCTAAATTTGATCTTGTACTCCTTCCTGGAAGGCAGAACCTGGGAAATCCCAGAGCAAAGTCAAAAAGAAGTAGAATAATCCAGCATGGTTCCTGAAATCACCTTTGAGCCTCCACAGACATGCTCACACACACACACACACACACACACACACACACACGCACATACATGAGCATGTGTTCACAAGAGACACACAAAAAAAGAAAAGATAATACCTCAGCTGATTGACTGCCAACAAGGAAATAGGAGTCTCAATTCTACAACAGGAAGAAACTGAATCATCTCCTAAGATATGCAGAAAAGAATGAAGCCCTATTTGTACTCTAATGATGTCACTTGGGGTGATCTCTAGAGAGAGGCCAAAGTTAGTCAGATGCTTCTGTCCTATAGAAACTGAAGTAATAAATTCGTGTTGTGTTAAGCTATTAAATTTATAGTCATTTGTTACAGCAGTGACTTCAAGCTAATACAAGCTGAGAATGGCTTTGAAAATCACTGCCCCTTCCATGGAAAGAGATATTTATGCCAAGAATATTGAGTCCCCTGTGCCAGGTAATTCATTTAGCAATCTCTCTAATGATAGTAGTTTTAAAAGAAACTTGTAATGCTAATTACCACCTAATTATTTCCAAAAGGGTGTAATCACAGGCAATATTTCTAGAACATGCAATACAATTAAAGTTACAAAGTCACTTGGATTATGTGAGCAAAGCAATCAGATGATAAATATCATCTTGCTGAATCAAAATGCTCACCTAGACTAATAATGGATTAATCTGTATGTAAATCACATCGTCAAATTATAACTTCTGTTTGACATTCTGTCTGCTTTCAGAGGAGAAAAAAAGGAGGAAAATGCACATTTCCCTGACAGTAAAAAAAAATTGTCAGTACTGTGCATTTGAAGATCCACTAGCTGTAATTCCCCACACTTCTGACTGTCTTACAGAGCTCTGTAAGGAGCGTGCCTGCTCCTCTGATCTAATGTCATTTTGAGATCTCCAAGAAGAAAAGTCGGTTCGCCCAGCAGAGGAACTAAAAAGTGTTTGCTCACTTCTTCTTTGAGTTTCTTTTAAAGAAGTCTGCACAGCTCCCATTTCGGCTGGACTTGTTGTTTTCTGTTGCTAGTTCTTATTTTTTGACTATCACAGAGTAGACCCAGCAGGAAGTCATTACTCAAAGTGTCAGCTTTTCGGATCTGTTGGGGCCACAGAGGTGGAACAGCAAACCTGGTTTGGGTAACACAGGAGATAAGATTAGCAGGATGCTCTGGGTGACAGGACAGAAAGGAAAAGAAAAACAAGAAGGAACAAGATTGTCCTGATGCCAATTCTATAGCTCTAGAGGAGATACAGAAACTGCACACCTCAGAAAAGACTGGTTTGTCTTCTTGCCTGCTATGCGTGGGGGTGGGTTTTTCTGTTTTATTTTGGTTTGCTTTGTTTTAGGACAAGGATGACAAGTTCAACAGATACTTTGCTTACACCAAGGAAATATTCAGAGCCCAGGCCCTGAAGGGGAAGTTGGGCTCAGTAGCCCTGAACACTCACACAACACTGGAAGTATTCAGACCTTTGTGTGGCCTAGTTTCTCTTCAAGGACTATTTAGCCTGTAGTATGCTAAAGCCAATTCTTCCAGGCTCATAGAAATAGGAACATCATCTATTTCCAGATATTGATCTATAGCTGTCACATGATTATTTGGAGACTATCTACAGGTTGGAAATATAGAACCCCTATCAATTGTTGTACTTACTCATTCAAAACTAATGGTTGCAGCATTTCTAGGAGACAATTATAATCCCAGGAATCACCCCTTTGGCCTGATTCTGTATCATCTCATTGCCATCAGCAAACCTTCTCCATCCAATCTGTCTATGGCAGGACCCACTCTAATCTTCTTTCCTCACCCTGGTCTCTAATGTCCCCCAACATAGTATAAACACTTGGGAAATCTTCACATCCACTAAAGCTGCCCTGTAGTCAAATCAAATCAGAAACGGGGGGCGGGGGGAGGTACAGGTAGAGACACGAGGGCATGTCAAGGTATCCAGATGATCTTGTGTAAAACTGAAGTTGAGTGAAGCTGAGAATCATTGTTCAACCCTCGGTCCACCTCGTTCCTCAGAGCGATTGTCATTACCTGAAATGGAGCATTTAACTGTACTTTCTCTGCCGCAACATGGTTTCCATGAAACCCACATGGTATGGGCACTGTGGGATTTTTCAAGATAGCTCATTTCACCTAGGATTATATCTGACACTTATGAGTCAATAAGTAGTAGATGAACAGAGAAGAAAAGGTGAAAGGAAGAAGAGAGAAAGAAAAGAAAAAGACAAAAGCAACGGAAACAAGAAAAGGAGAGAATAAATTAAGGGTTAATAAATTAAGCTATCTACTGATTAATGATTTCTTCAAGGCATTGGAGAAAGGATTCTGACTCAATAGAGGAACCAGCCATGGGGTTAGACTGGGAGCTACTGGAAACATAAGAAGTTGAAGACAAAAACTGAAGATGCAACACAAATAGATCATAGAGCATGGAAAAATACATCAACAAGAACTGATTTGACAACTTCCTCCTTGCTGGATAGCTTATACTAGTACCAAAGAATACTCTAGAAACTTCTGGGGGAGAGAAATAATCACAGGCCCTATCAACGCATAAGATCTGTAAGTTGCACTAAAAATCACCATGGCAACCAGTGTAATCGTGGCTTGAGTATCAAGGAGACAACCAACAGCTTTCTGATTAAACTCAAGACCACTTGTCAGAATGTAATACATTCCTGTTACTGTTAACTAGAACAAAAGCCTTAAAAAAGGGAAGGAAATAGATCAATAGGGAAAAACAGCCAATGAACCTATAGGTAAGAAGACAGTACCAAACTGCTCTGTAAGCAGTTGCTATGATACCCATAGATTGGAAGAACACTTAACATTCAGCCAAGAAGTCTTCCTCTACAAAAGAGGATCTCAATACCCTGACAGTGTATAGCCTAGGGCAGTAGAAGAGCAATGAAGTGGACAGCAATGGCCAGCCGTAATGCAAAGTACCCGCAATTCAGCAAGATTCACTCAGAATCAGGCCAATCTAATCTGTCCCCATCCCAAGGCTTTGAGACCCTCATAGACCAGGGGGTGGTGAGATTTTAAAAACCTAAAGATGGGAGGGCTCACCAATGGACTAGACATTCCACTCAAGATAGACTGCTGCATCTATGAACTTACTACAGTGAGGCTTATTCTTACCAGACCTGCATAATAACTGACATACCAACATGCCCCCATAGACTACCTAGGAATTCAAGAAAGATAAGAATAGCAGTGGAAATCTTGGGATTTGGATGAGTTAAGGGAAATGCTCCTATCAATGGGGTAGGTAATTTAGTATGCCACAGACAAGAGTAGACAAGCCATAGAGAGCCCTGGAGTTGATCCATAGAAGCATACAGGCAAGAGGATTGGAGGGGGTAAGAGGGATTGATGAAGAGAAGGAAAGGAAATTTGAGGGAGGGGGGATGGAGAGGAAGTAGGGATGAGTGCTCAATATGCTTGTAAAAGTAGAAAAACTGAATAATAATAGAAAAGAAGTTAGAGACACAACAAACACCAAAGAGAAAAACTTGGTTAAAATATAAAATTATAGCTGCCAACTGTTTGTTTTTAAGTTTCCTTGTTCTATTATGACACAAACGGGCTTTGCAGCAGAGCTATTTAAGAAGCAAAGAATTAGACTCTACTTTCCCTTGGGACGAAGCTGTCCAGGAAGAAGGAAGAGTGCCAAGTTTTGCTCAACTTTACCCCTGTGATTAGCATTATAGCTGACATGGAGTGGAGTAGTGTGCAGACCACATGGCCACAGGAATATTCTAAGGAGGAAATCAGTCTGGGCTGTATGCTAGGGGAGGGAGTCACCACAGAGGTAACTCAAGGTGGCTCAAGGACAGGGGACACAGCCTGTCCTGTGTCCTGTGGGGCCTGTGGGGGGCCATCAGGCCTAAAGCCTGCTGTCTGGAGAATGACACATCAGTATCTGAAATGGACAGTTAGTTGTTAGGTGAATTCCTTTTTTGGGGAGTTGAGTTTTGCCTCTTGTCTGCATAGACAATGGCAGGCAAATTCCTCCCTCTGGGAATTGAGTTTACCTCTTGTTTGTTCTTGGATCACTTTTGTTCTTCTCAGGACTGGCCTGATTATAACCTCCCCCTACAGTTCCCTCCCTATGCATTTGAGATATGTTAATGCATGGACCAGGTAACTCTGCTTTGAGACATTGATTGTCCATTCCCTTTTAGCAACTAAGTGTCATGCCTGCTTTTAACTCTACCTGATGACATCATATCTGGTCCCACACAACAAGTAGATGTCACTCCTGCCTTTTCTTTGTTAGCCAGAATGTATACATTTTACATAATCCTGTAAAGAATTTGGCCCTGCTCTTCTTTGATGTTTCCCTATAAATAGTAATATATGCTACAATAAAATTGGCTTAAATGATGGAGGACATCCTAGGCTCCCTCTGACCTGATGCCTGATCAATTCTTACCACTGCCACTTCTGTTTCCTGCATATAAGTCTGAGTTTATGCTGGTTCATGGGCCTGAACAGAAGCCATCAAGAGAAAGGACAAACAAAGGCTTCTCAATGATCCCCAGGAACAGTTGTAAAAATGAGCCACATATGCAGAAACATGAATCTTAATTCGGTTTGCCTCCTTGTTTTCTTCGTAGGACCTGTTTTTTGTTTTGTTTTGTCTATGTCATATAACCCTCAAAGTAAGGGGAATTTTTATTTTTACATTTAAATTAAAGAATGAATAAACAGTTTATGGCTTGAACTGTGTTCCCAGGCTATGTGTCTGAGAAAGGCAAGCAGCCTGCAGTGACAAGATTAGCTGACCTCGCCAGACAAGGTCATGGGGCCCAGAAAACCAGCTTAAAGGCTACTTAATGGGACAGAAAGAAAGCTAGACACAAATGCTTGATTCCTCATGACCATAAATAGGATCTGCAAACACAGTAGAAAATAGTTCTTCTCAGCCAAAAGAACAATGTCCTCAGAATGAGACTCTCCGAAGTTACTGCAAACACACATCCTGCCGAATAGTTGGGATTCAATTTGAGGCGCTTTCTAGTTCATGTAGTCCTTTCCTTCCACCTGTCCACTCTTCTCTTGGAGCCCTGAAGTTGGAAGAGTCGGCAACTACCTAGGAAACTGAGGGAAAGGCAGAAACACGGAGCACTAAGACAGTCACTTCCCTCTCATCCTGCAACCTGGAAGTACCAACTGCAGGCAGGGAGAGAGTGAGGCATTGAATCATTCTTTAACATTTCAGACTTGACCGTCTAACTTGCATGCTCAAGACTTGCTTGCTCTTCTTTTTTTTTCTTTTTTTTTCTTATTAAAAATAAGGAAATTTAAAATTATACATTTTAAAATTTTTTACCAGTTCCCTCCCTCCTCCCTCCTCCCCCCGAACCCCCTCCTCCCCTTCCTCCCCCTCCTCTCCCTCCCCATCCCCCAGTGCCTCCCCCCCAATTCCCAGAGAGTCCTTTATTGTGTACGCCTGACTCTCCACTGGGTCCTCCTCTCCGATGACATATAAGGACCCAGTGGCATTTCCATAAGCCCTTTCTCTTGTTCCCCTTAAGCATAGGATCACTACTATGGCTGTCAATCCCTTGCCTCCAGGGGTCTCGGTGCCCTTAACAGATGCTAGACTTTATGAGGGCAACAGTGCTCTGGACATTGCGCAGGGCATGCAAAGTCCCATTATGATTGCTTTGGCCCCAACTATTGTTGAGAATCTTGCAAATCGTTGTTCCTCCCATCCTTTTGCTCTTACAATCTTACCGCCCCCTCTTCCGCAAATGTCCCTGAGCTCCAGGATGGGGAGAGATTAGGCTGTCCTAGTTCTATGTGATTGATATAGAGTCTCTGAAGTTCTGGATTGTGGTTTGTTGATTTGTTTTTGCAGTTTTGCTGCTCCTGCAATGCCCTTCACTCCATTCTGCTGGGCACTGTATGTCACCCCCTGGCCAGAGACAAAAAGCTGTTAAAATGGAGTCTTGTTATAATAGCACATTCAAGGGTAGATGTAATAAAAGTAGGAAACCTCAGTGAGGGAGGGGTCCATCACTCATTTGCAAAATGATTACTTTTTATCTGCTAGACTATATGCCCTCCCCTTCTGGTGAGATCAGGAAAGAACGTCTGTGAACTTAACCAGGTGTCACATTACTTACTTGCAGACCTTGATGGAGGCCTATTTTCTCTGTTGTAACATGGTCCCCTCTCTCCTTGTTTCTGGTGTGGCCCTCCTACCCCATCTCTCTTGTTCATAATCCTTGCAATTACTGTGATACATAGGTTTACTTTTGAGTGTCTCAATGTGAACTGGGTGAGTTTGGTACTAGGAGCCACCTATTAGGGAGTACATACTGCACTTAATTTTCTGGGTTTGGGATACTTCACTTAATATAATTGTTTCTAATGACATCCATTTCCCAACAAATTCCAGTAATTCATCATTTTTGATGGCTGAGTAGTACTCCATTGTATAGATGTACCACTGTTTCCTTATCCACTCGTCAACTGTTGGACATTTGGGTTGATTCCATGACTTTGCTATTGTAAACAGTGCTGCTATGAACATGGTCGAGCTTGTGCTATCGAGACGAACCTCTGCTGCATGGGGGGTTATTCCCAAAAGTGGGATAGCAGGGTCATATGCCATTTCAATCTTTAATTTCTTTAAGAATCTCCAAACGGCTCGCCAGAGTGGCTGTATGAGCCTGCATTCCCACCAGCAATGTAGGAGAGTTCCTCTCTCTCCACATCCTCTCCAGCATTTGTTGTTGTTTGTATTGTGGATTTTTGCCATCCTGACTGGGGTGAGATGATATCTCAGGGAAGTTTTGATTTGCATTTCCCTGATGGCTAAGGATGTGGAGCATTTTTTAAGATATTTGTTAGACATTTTAATTTCATCTCTGGTAAAGTTTCTTTTAAGTTCCAGGGCCCATTTTTTAATTGGGCCATTGTTTTCCTTAGAGTTTAATTTTTTAAGTCCTTTGTGCACTCTGGACAGTAGAGCTCTGTCAGATATGTGGTTAGTGAAGATTTTCTCCCATTCTGTGGGTTGCCTTTGAGCTTGTGTTACAATCTCTTTATCTGAACAGAAGCTCTTTAATTTCACAAGGTCCCAACTGTTGAGAGTTGGTAGCAGTGACTGTGCCATTGGATGTCTGTTTAGGAAATGTTGGCTTAGCCCAATCAGCTCGAGGGAGTTCCCTATCCTTTTAACTATGGTTTTTATAGTCTCTGGCCTTAAATCAAGGTCATTGATCCATTTGGAATTAACTCTTGTACATGGTGACAAGTATGGGTCCAGCTTTAATCTTCTGCATGTGGAGATCCAGTTTTGCCAGCACCATTTGTTGAAGATGCTGTTCTTTTTCCATTGGATACTTTGGGCCCCTTTGTCAAAGACCAAATGGCTGTATTTTTGTGGGCTTATATCTGGGTCTTCAACCCTTATCCATTGATCTGTGTGTCTATTTTGGAGCCAGTACCAGGCAGTTTTTATAACTATTGATTTGTAGTATAGACTAAGGTTTGGTATGGTAATACCTCCAGCAGTGTTTTTGTTACTCAGGATTCTCTTTGCTATTCTGGGTCTTTTGTGCCTCCATATGAATTTTGAGATTATTTGGTCAACTTCTTTAATGAATTGCTTTGGGATTTTAATTAGTATAGCATTAAATTTGTATATTGCCTTTGGTAGGATGGTCATTTTTACAATGTTGATTCTACCAATCCAGGAACATGGGAGGTCTTTCCACCTGGTGTCTTCTGCAATTTCTTTCTTTAGGGTTTTAAAGTTTTCATTGTAAAGGTCTTTTACCTCCTTGGTTAGGTTTATACCAAGGTATTTCATTTTTTTAGGGGCTATAGTAAATGGGATTGTTTCTCTCAAGGCTTTTTCACTTCTTTCATTCTGGGCATATAGGAAGGCCTCTGATTTTTGCACATTTATTTTGTATCCTGCCACCCTGCTGAACTTCTCAATTAGTTCCAGGACCTTCCTGGTGGAGTTTTTGGGATCACTCAGGTATCAGATCATGTCATCTGCAAATAGGGATAGCTTGACTTCTTCCTTGCCGATTTGAATCCCTCTTATGTCCCTTTCTTGTCTTATGGCTTCAGCTAACACTTCAAGTACAATATTGAATAGAAGTGATGAGAGTGGACAGCCTTGTCTAGTTCCCAATTGAAGTGAGAATGCTTCCAATTGTTCCCCTTTGAGCATAATCCTTGCTGTGGGCTTGTTGTATACAGCTTTTATTATATTGATAAAGGTTCCTTTCATTCCTATAGTCTCTAGCGTTTTGCTCATAAAAGGCTGTTGGATTTTGTCAAAGGCTTTTTCTGCATCTATCGAGAGTATCATGTGGTCTTGGACTTTGGACTGGTTTACATGATGAATTACATTTATTGATTTGCGTATGTTGAACCAACCTTGTGTGCCAGGGATGAAGCCTACTTGGTCCCCGTGAATGATCTTTTTGATATGTTTTTGAATCCGATTTGCTAAGACTTTGTTGAGAATCTTTGTGTCTGTGTTCATCAGAGAGATCGGCCTATAGTTTTCTTTTTTAAGTGAATCTTTATTAGGTTTTGGGATTAAGATGATATTAGCTTCATAGAAGAAATTTGGTAGTGTTCCTTCCTTTGCTATTTGATGGAACAGTTTAAGGAGTATTGGTGTTATAAACTCCTTAAATGTCTGGTAGAATTCTGTGCTGAATCCATCTGGCCCAGGACAATTTTTGGTGGGAAGATTCGAGATTACTTCTTCAATTTCCTTGTATGTTATAGGACTATTTAAATAATTCACAACTTCCTGATTCAATTTAGGTAGGTTGTGTTTACTTAGAAATTCATCCATCTCTTTTGTGTTGTCAAACTTCACAGAGTACAAGTTTTTGAAATATGATGTTATAATTCTCTGGATTTCTTGGGTATCAGTAGTGATAACTCCATGTTCATTTCTAATTTTGTTAATTTGGGTTTTCTCTCTCTTGCTTTTGGTTAGTTTAGCTAGGGGTGTATCAATCTTATTGATTATTTCAAAGAACCAGCTTTTCGACTAGTTGATTTTTTCTATCGTTTTCTTAATCTCGATTTCAGATATTTCTCCCCTTATTTTGCTAATCTCCTCTCTTCTACTACTTTTGGGATCAGATTGCTCTAGTTTCTCTAAAGCTTTAAGCTGAATTGTTAAGTTGTTTATTTCTGATATTTCCATTTTTTGATGTAGGCATTAAGAGCTATGAACTTACCTCTTGGGACAGCTTTCATTGTGTCCCAGAGATTTTGGTACGTTGTATTTTCGTTATCATTCACTTTCAGGAAATCTTGAATTTCCTTTTTAATTTCTTCCTGAATCCAGTTCTCATTCAGCATCATAGTGTTAAGTTTCCAGGAGTTAGTGTTTTTCTCTTGTTTGATGTGTTGTGGATGTCCAGCTTTAGGCTGTGGTGGTCTGATAGGGCACAGGTTAGAGTTTCAACTTTCTTGTATATGTGTAGATTCATTTTGTGGCCTAATATGTGATCTATTTTGGAGAAAGTTCCGTGTGCTGCTGAGAAAAATGTGTATTCTTTGGTACGTGGGTGAAAAGTTCGATAGAGATCTGTAAGGTCCATTTCTTTCAGGGTTTGATTAAGTTCCAAAGTGTCTCTGTTAAGCTTTTGACCTGTTGATCTATCCCATGTTGAGAGGGCAGTGTTGAAGTCCCCAAGAATTATCGTTTGGGGGTTGATTTCTTGCTTTAGACACTGTAGGGTTTTCTTAATGAATGTGGAGGGGCCCGTATTGGGTGCATATATGTTCAGTATTGTGAAGTCTTCCTGGTGAATTGTACCTGTGACTAAAATGTAGTATCCATCCGTGTCTCTTATAATTTTCTTTGGTTTGAAGTCCACTTTGTCTGATAGCATAATGGCTACCCCTGCCTGTTTTCTGCTTCCATTTGCTTGTAGAATTGTTGACCAGCCTTTTATTTTTAGAGCGTGCCTATCTTTTTTGGTGAGATGGGTTTCCTGCAGGCAGCAGATTGATGGATTGTGATTTTTAATCCAAGTTTGCAATCTGTGTCTCTTGATCGGTGAATTAATTCCATTAACATTTAGTGTTATAATGGAGAAAGTATTGTTAATTCCAGACATTCATTATGTTAGTAGCTTTTATAAGTATATTGCTTCGTTTTTAATGGTGTTATATTTGCCTTCTGTTCTCCTGGATATGCCTGTTTTTTTCTTCACGCTTGAGTATCATTTCTAGCATTTTTTGAAGGCCTGGTTTGGTGAACATGTATCCCTTCAAGTTGTCTTTGTGCTGGAAAGTTTTTCTTTCTCCCTCCATCATGACTGATAGTTTTGCAGGGTAAATCAGCCTAGGTTGACATTTTTGCTCATTCAATACTTGAAGTATGTCTCTCTAAGCTCTTCTTGCTTTTAGTGTTTCCATTGAGAAGTCATTTGTTATTTTAATAGGTTTACCTTTAAAAGTGACTTGTTTTTTCTCCCTTGAAGCTCTCAGCACCAGTTCTTTATCTTGAATGTGGAGTGTTTTAACTATTTTTTGCCGTGGGGTGCTTCTGTTTTGGTCGTATCTGTTTGGGGTGCGGAATGCCTCTTGTATATGGATGGGCCTCTCTTTTTTTAGATGAGGAAAGTTTTCCTTGATGATCATTTGAACAATTTCCTCAGGGGTGGTATTTTGAGATTCTTGCTCTGGTATTCCATGAATACGCATGTTAGGCTTCTTCAGGGTGTCCCATATCTCTTGGATATTTCTCTCAAGTATCTTTTTGGCTTTAACCACCTCTTCCATTGAGCTGGTTAGTACTCCCACTTTATCTTCAAGGTCTGAAATTCTGTTTTCTGCTTCGTTAGTTCTGTTGATAAGACTCTCTGTAGAGTTCTGGGTTGAAGATAACTTGTCTTGTAGCTCAGTTTTAAACTCTGCTTGAGTCTGTTTTAACTGCTCTATGCCAGTTTTTGTTTCTTGCACTGTTTTTCTCAACTCCTCCAAGTGTCTGTTGTGTTCCTCTTCAAAGCAATTGATTCGATTATGTAATTCCTCCCTGATTTCCTCTTTCATAGTATTGAACATGGTAATGATCATATTTTGAAAGTCGTTATCCTGGGTCAGGCTTTCTTGGCCTTTTTCCGCCGGTTTGTTCTGGTTGGAGTCTAACATTATGGGATTAATTTCTTCAGTGGGAAATTTGTTTACTTGAGTGTTGCTTCTCATGGATTTGCACTTTGACTTTGGCATTATCGTTTTAACTCTTAAGATCTTTGAATTTCACTAAACTGAATTATTTGCCCTGGGGTTCTTGGGGTGGGCAGGGACAGAGCTTACCTAGGGCACGGGTGAGGCCCGGCTGGACCGCACGCGCGTCCCGACCAGCGGAGCGGGTGGGGAATGGGAGGATGGGGGCATCCGCCTGGAGCTATTTAACCGGAGGGCAGCTGGGGCGGGGCCCGGGCGCAGGGGGAGGTCCTCCTCGTCCCTAAGCCCTGCGCGCGCGGCTCCGGCTGGATGGCGGGAGTCGGAGTCGGGTCCCTTTGGGCTGACCTGGGGTTCTGGTGGGCGGGCGCGGCTGGGACTTACCTAGAGTCGCGGGATGAGGCCCGGCTGGACGGCGCACGCGTCCCTACGGGCAGAGCCGGGCGGGGTGAAAGGGCTTGCTTGCTCTTCTTCTTGCTCTCCTGCCACGTGGCCATGCCCTGGCCTCTCTCCCTCTCCTAGTCATGTGTTTATATGCTGCTTTCCCTGTTCTCTCTGGCCTTAAGCTATCTCCTCTGCTCTAATGCCCTCCCCTTAGTGCTCTGGCTTACTTCTTGCCTCCCTTGGACAGAGCAACCATAAGTTTCTTTCCTTTCTCTCTCATTTTCAATAAAATCACTGGTTTAACCTTTTTATTTAAAAAAATAAAGACTTGCTTGCAACTTAAATAAGCTTAGAGCTTTCTTTTGCCAGAGACAGGAGTTATAAATGTCCTGAGACTAAAGGAGTTGGGCATCTTCCTGTGACAGATATCTTTCAAAAGGACACTTAGAGACAAAGATCATTATATACCCATATTTTTTTATTTTGTCCAAAGACCAGTTATGCTAAAACTGGGGCAGTCTGCACACACACTTCTTCACACTTTCTTTTTCTATCAAATGGGACAGAGGTTGAATTAAAGGGGTAGTTTCTTTCCTGCTGACAACCGGACCTTGTAACCAGAAAGACTTTGTAACTGCAGAGTGACAAGACCTAGAATCATCCAGTGGCAGTCTAGGATAGAATCTGCTACAAGCATCATACAATCAGACATATTCTCAACTATCTTGGATGCATCTACCAGCAGAAGCAGGTGGGTCCTTTAGAACCACTAGGATTTATGTGCAAAGAAGAGTAGTAAAATGCAAAGCAGAAAAGAATCATTCCCCTGTCAGGCTCTACTAAGGACGTAGCAAGAATTAATTGCTCAAGAGCTAGAGGATCCGGGATAAATGTATACACAAAGAGAACATTCTCTGGTTCTAAGAGGATGAAGCTTTAAAACATGATTAAAACCTATGATCAAAAGTAAAACACGAAGGCCTCCCAGTCTTTCAAGGGGTAGGGGAACAGTGGGACATTTTTCAAAATAATACAGAGAAAAACTCTCAAGGGAAGAGTAAAGCCAGAAGCTTAAAAGCAAAAAAAAAAAAAAAAAAAAAAAAAATCTGTCTCCCCTACTGCCAACATACTTAGTGAAGTGGAGAACTAGAAGAGACAAAAATGGCAGAGCGGAGCTGGAGGAGAGAAAATCAAAGAGCAAGCAAGAGGTCTGTATGGACAGTGTGATAATAGAAAAAGGAAGGTTCAAAAACCTAAAGACTTTGCAGCAAGTGTCTTAAAACCAGCAGGACTGAAGGGAGGGATGGAGGGTAGACTCGCCTTGCAGGGAAAGCACAGGTGGGGCAGCAACCAAGGGGAGGGAACTCTGGTTCAGTTTAGAAATTGAGAAAGGGCGCCCTCCTGAGGAGCCAAAGCAACAGAGAATGAATCTAACCCATTATTTCAATCAAGGTGTCCTCAATCTGGGGTAGAGACAAACAGGCAACTATTGTGTGTTGCAGTTACTCATCTTTGTGACTGTGAGACAACATGCATATGCAGCTTAAGGGAGATTTATTCAGCTTACCCAATCCAGAGGGGATATAGTCCATTATGGTGGGAATCACACAGCAAAAGGCAGGGCTAGAGGCCGAAGTGGGATGATGATTCAGGTTCATTGCAGCCATCATAGAGGCAGAGCAAGCAAGAGCAAACTAAGAGGAAGCAGGGTGGGACTATCAAACCTCAAGGACAACCCCACATTCCCCTCCCCCAAACTCCCCCAACTCTCTCCTGCCCATTATCTCCCTCATCCGCTATGACACGCCTAACTCCAGCAAGGCTCCACCTCCTAAAGTTGCTACAACCTTCCAAACATTAATAACAGTTAAGGATTCAAATGCACATACCTGTAGGGGAATAACTCACATTCAAACCATGACACCTTACATGAAAAATAGAACCAATAATTCAGAAACGCAAAGAAAAGACGCATTTTAGAAGGCTGCTTTGGAATGGGATCTTAAGACAGCAGTAGTCATTTGGGGTGAGCAGAATTTAGATAGGTGCATGAATCAAGGTAAAGACAAACAAGGTCAAGAACTGCAAAATGGATCAAGAGATCCAAGAGCACTGTAGTACAGGTTGAGCTAATTAAAAGTACCTGAGTTTCAACAAGGTAACAATTAACAAGCAGATGATAAATCAAGTAAATTAAACATCATGGTTGAATAGGAGCCAAGTTCCTTGCTTAAAGGGACCAACTACAGAAATCTAGCATGAAAGTTGTCTGTCGATTATGTTAAAACTACAATTTCCTGAAGCTATCTGGGAAGATTCTAAATCAATCATTGTGTAAGTCCAAAGAAATGTTCAATGTGACTGAATTTGTGAGAACCATGGAAGCCTCTCCAGGGAAGCTGCTTGGTCACACTCTCAAGAGAGGAGGAAGTGAAGCTGGGGAGAAGATTCATCAATGAAGTGCTCAAGCAAAAGAACCAGAGTTCAGGTCTCCAGATCCCATGTAAAAATGCCAGGTGAGTAGGGTGGCGTGACCATAATTCCAACCCTGGAGGGTTGAGCTTGAGAATCCCTCAATCAAGCTTACTAACCAGACTACCCATAGTGGCATGCTTTGGATTTAATGAGACTCAGATTCAAAAGAATAAGATAGACAGCGATTAAGGATGATTTGCAATTATCATCTTCAAACCTCAACACTTACCTGCACACATATATGTACTCACTCATGTGCAAACACACATATATACACATATGCACATGAAATAGGTAAAGAGAGATGTATGTAACAGAATCCACCTGTATCCATACACTTACTATCAACTATCAGCTCAACATAGAAGTCACAGTGCCTCTGATACACACACATACACGCCACACACACACACACACTAAATCGATAAAGTTTTTAAAAAATAAAAGTAATTCAATATAGTTGAAACCCCTTCAGCCATAACAACTTGAGCCAGCTTCCACAGCAATGGAAACTCTACAAGTACTGAAGTTGAATTTACTCAACTTTGTGTTTTCATGACTCATGTTACATTCCTATATTCCGTAGAAAACAAGTACTACCCAGTTCCTAACACGGTTGTAAAAAGAAGCCCTCGGAGTGAGACCATTGAGAAATCCATTCAGGGTGACTCTCAAAAATATCTCAAGAAGGAGCCAAGATACAGAAAGCTCTCTTGCAGCCGCCCTCAAGCAGGTGATCTAACCTGGTATTTTTTATTTCATTACATTTATCTTTTATGTCCAACCGAAAAGTATAACATCTTCCTATTAAAATGACAGTGTCAAAAAAATGTCAAATAAAGCTCTAGGGTAGCCACACATGGGAAACGAATGGGGGTCCTCCAATCAGAGAACAAGATGTCTGTATCTTCCTGAAAAGTGGAAGAATTGAGAATTACATCATGCCACAATCAGAAGACGATTTTATTAAAAGTTCTTCCCTGTTCTTTGTAGGAGATTTCAGTCCCTCTTGGTTTGATTCACTGTGTCTGGGCACCTCTGAGCTGAATATGACACTTGTTTGTAACCCTGTGCCACAGGCTGAGGACTTATGCTCTGGAATCGTCTCATTCCCATATGGGCTTTTTTTCTGAAGAACCACATTTAACAGGTTCCTGAAGCAAAACTATCATAGATGATTTTGGGACTCTGCCTCTCAATGTGCCATGAGAACCAAACCTCTTCTATCACACATGTGAAAAGTATACTCCTTCTTTAGTATGCTTAATATTTAAAATTATTCTCCTTCTTTCGTATGTTTAATAACTCCTTCTTTCATATGAATAACTGTTTCAATGGTAAAAGATTTTTTTCTTGTGTTTCATCTCCTGAAGCAGTGTCTCTGCTTTCTGGTGTGGTTATGTTCCCCTTAGTTTCTCTGTATTTTTAAGAAAAATCAGCTGTATTTAAATAGCTTACCTTGCTCTTTAGGTTGTGGCCTTTTCTACTCTAGGGAACACAGAAGAGCTCCTCTATCTAAAGATAAATAGGTTCTCGCAGGGTACTTCTCTCTTTTCAACTGGTTCACAGGATTTGGGACTTTTCGGCATTTGTTTTTGCCTTGTCTCACAAGAACTTCAATTGTTAAGATACTTAAATCATCTGGATGCATAATTCATAAGGAAACAGCCAAATCAAGGTGGAGGAGACGAGAAGAGAAGAAAGAGATGAAAACTTAAAATTTTTGAAACATTGATATGCTACGCGTGCAGAGTGTTTTTGGCTTTTTGGGGTGAGAATAGAATATTTAACAACTCTATATATTTAAAAATCAGTTGGGAATCAAATACGATACATGGCAGTGCTTTGGAAAGTATAAAGCCTTATGTCAAAACAAGGGACTGGTATGAACAATCATCACTATTTTACAAGATGTCACTAACAATTGTATTTAAGGAAAGATGTGGGCAGAGAAACCAGAGCTGCTGAACGAGACCATCCTTCCCTTCCCAGGCCAGCCCACTGAGAGTAAATTGGCAGCCATCCTATGTCCAAGGCTTTGGCAAGCAAATACTTTGTCAAAGACAAGACATGGTTTTCCCACCCTGAAAGGGACATGCCACCTGGTCCCTCTGCCTCTGGTCTGAATTTACTCAACAGAGAGCTGCCTCCTGGGTCCAGGGTAGAGAAGAATAATGGTGGAGATCAAAGCTGTCAGCGCTCAAGGCCAAATCACATTCGCCAGCTGCATCTACCCAAGGACCTCCTGGCTGTGGCCAAGAATAAATCAGACCCTCTGACTCTGAGGTTTCCAGGACACATGGGGTGGGGCTGGAGGTGGAAAGAACCTCAGGATAAGGGGGACATTCATCACCAACCCCAAGGGTACTCTTAGATTTGGAGTTGGATCATCCTTACTAATCTGCATCGCCAAGCTCCAGCGTGAACCCTGGCGACTACTTAGCACAGGCTGGTGGAGCAGATCCCCCTAGGGGGCTCTGGCCACCCTGCCTTTATATATTTATTTATTTATATGATGGATGACAGGAGGACCTGCCAGGTGATGGCACTTCCAAAATGAACACCCGCCAGCCCTAGAGCGCTCGGAAAGAGTCCAGAGAGAACAAGTGTCCATCTCCAAAGTTGCAGAGCTAGGGGCCGGCGGGAAGGTAGGCTTTGCCTCCAGTACGCTGGTGGAAGGAAAACACAAAGCTCATCACACAGGGAAGATGACCCGCCTGCAGTTGGCAAATCCATCAGCGAGAACTCTGCCAAGAAATCGGTTGCTCTGGAATTCAGTAATCTGGTTTCTCCTTTTGATTATGAAAAGGTGACCCAGCTAGGTCAAGACCCCTCTATTCCTGCACTGTCCACGTTCCCCAGCAAGGATGCTACAGAGCAGCCCAGGCAGAATCTGCATGGCAGACTCCCCCAGACATTTCCACCTGCATGCTCCTCCAGCACCAGGCACCGGCAAATAAGAATTAACCTTCATTGCCCTCTGTCCTAGAAGGGTACACTGAGGTTCTCAAATGCATTTGAGAAACTGAAGAAGAGAAAGCTTTCTAGTCTTCACTAAGAAATCATGGCAGAGATTTCCACCAAGCTCTTTCCTATACCTCAGGACTTGATCCATGAAAAAGTACAGCTTAATCTACTGACTTAAAAGGAGTAATCCAGGGCTGGAGAGGTGGCTCAGAGGTTAAGCCTCTGCCTTGAAGGCGGAAGGTCCTGAGTTCGGATCCTAGACCCCACGTATAGACCCCCGGCGGATGGCCTGCGTTTCTGGTCCTGGTAGAGCGGAGCCTGTGAATCCCCAGGCAGAGTAAACAAGGAGGAGGTGGAGGCGGTCCATGGTGGTTCCCGAATTCGTCCGCGCATAATTGAACAAAAATGAAATAAAAAATATTTTTAAAAAAAGGAGTAATCCATAACATATCAGAAAATCAGGATTTTAAACTTGGATGCAGTATCTGCTAGGTGAGTAAACCTCACTAAATATTTGAATTCTCTAAGCCCCTAAAAAAATAAGGAGTGTAAGATCTACCCTGTTTGCTTTCTACAGAGCAGACTGATGTAAACATTAAATGGAAAGTCCTAGGGCAAGATTTTATTTTTTTTCAAACTTTGAAACACAGGCAAAATATAAGTGACTACTATGAGAATGATACATTTTCTAAGTTATATCTACATTGAGAGCAAAAATGTAAAAGTCAAGTCAGAAAGACCCTCGTCCAAACTCATGATTCTAAAGGTAGTTGCCATCAACACTGAATTGAATTGATATTCACAGAATTCCTTTCATCTATTCTTGGAAGGGAGCTGAGAAATTGTTTAGCTGATCTATTGTACCAGTGGCAGGAAGGGTGAATTTTGAAGTAAGACCACCTATATGTATCAGAATCTTATCTCTACAATTTACCACCTTGAGAGGCCCGTTCTAACTCATAGCTCTCATTCTTTAGAATGTCAATGGCAGGGACTGTGGATAAAGGTGCCTGTGCCCAAATCTGGAGGCCTCAGTTCAATCCCCAGAAGCCACATGATGGAAAGAAATAATGACTTTGAGAAGTTGTTGTCCTCTAACTTCCAATGCATGCCATGGTGTGCATGCCTTGGTTCTTTGGTGTTCTCTCTCTCTCTCTCTCTCTCTCTCTCTCTCTCTCTCTCTCTCTCTCTCTCTCTCTTTCTCTTTCTCTCTCTCTTCATCTTCTTCTTCTTCCTTTCCATCTCTCTCTCTCCAATAAATAGAATATTTTCAGTGATGTATAGACCTACTTTAAGAGGTTATTCTAGAAATGGACCAAGGTAATGGATGTATAAGATTCTTTGAAAACTGTTTTTAGCACTTCATAAGCATTCACAACTGCAATTACTAGCTATCCTTGTTTGATGGAACTAGCTGTTTCATTAGCTCGGGAGGTGGGGGGGAGGGGAAGAAGCTGTTTGTATAAACAAGAATCAGAACCCAGATCCAATTATTTCTCCAAAAGTTCACATAAACTTTCTTGATTTCTATATATTCGGGAAACCTAAACCAAAACTATCACTGAGTTTCTGGATATTTCCACAGATCATGGAAGGTGTTCATAACCTCCCTATGAGTGAATTTGGGTGTAGTAATGACGAAAAATAATCTAAATTTTACAAAAGTGGAAGCAGAGCAAGACAAATCGATATAAGCAGTTCTTTCACACTAGAACCAAGGACCTCCCTTATCATCAAAGCAGCTATTTTCTGATGCCAACTTTATACCAGTTTTAAGCAATATGCAATGCCAAGGAACACCTTCCCTTGAATCTGTCACAGGGGTGTCTCTGGAGATTAATTACTGGTTGTCTTAGGCAACTTAGGCAACTTGGCACGTCCCGGTCAATTCAGCAGCAGAGACTGTCCCCATCCCTCTCTTGGCATCACCAGTCTTTCTCTACCCAGGAAGTGCCTCTGTTCTGCCTCATGGCAGATCTGACGCAGCGCAAACCCTTCCCTTGTGTGAGACTTCTTTCTGAATCAAGCTGGGGGGAAAGGTCTCTGCGCTGATGAGCCAGAGACCAGAAAGCTGATGGAGTCTCTGATTCACGCGGCCAAGGTGCATTTCGGTCCAGTTGACAACATTATTTCTTTGCTCTATTGAGAAGAAGACTTTTTGTTTTTTCATCAGCCCGTGAAGTCAACACTGCACAAGTTCAGAGCAACCTTGAAGCATCAGTTTGCTAGTGAATCAGTGGTTCTTATTAGAAGACCATCATAGGCAGGTGCTTTATTATGACTGTGGTGTGTGCTTTGCCACGGATGCTCGAAGGAGGGTGCATTCATGTCAAGTAGATTCCGCTCGTAAGCACAGCACAGGGTTCAACGACATGACTGTTTCCTAGGTCCATTCATTCTCATCCTGCCTCAGCCTGGTGCTGAGCTGCATAAGTTGCCTTGCATTTATCTCAGTCCATCTACTACATTTGAAATTCCTCAAAAGCAACTTATGTGACCTTGTTGTCTCTAGTGGAGATATTTGTAGAGGTTCATTGTCATTCATGTTAAAGCACATACACACATGCTCACACATGCGACAAAACAAAAACTGAAGCCAGAAGCAATATATATATATATGTATATGTATACACACACACACACACACACACACACACACACACACACACACACACGGATCTTACCTTCAGTGAGTTCCCTATATTGTTAAAAAAAAAAGATCACAAATAAAACTCATAAAGAGGTCACTCTCATCAGTGCCAACATTCAGGGGTTGCACTACCTCAATCCCCCAGTGGATAATGAGGAAGTAGGCTAGCCCAGGCAAGTTAGACTAGTCAGGTGCATAGCCCTCATGCTAGAGGAAGAGCTGAATTATGACTCAGTCAGGCTGTGAGATAGAATCTTCATCCAACTTTCTCTCTCCTACATCTTTCCAATTCTTCCCCTTCCATCACCATGGCAACATTCCTAACACAGAAGACAAAAAGAGGTTCCCTATGTTTGCACTGCCTACAAGTCCCCTGTAATCACGAGATATCCCATTGCTTATGACATCCAAAAGAATTTTTTTATTCAGCATCTGAAAATAGTATCCAGAGTCCACAGCCACGAACCTGCTTTGAAGGAGTCAGGTTGCCTAAATTTTATACCATTAGCAGAACTTAAGGGAAACACCTAAGCAAATAAAGATGCAGAACATGGGAAAACTAAGGAAGCCATTAATTGGTATGTCAAAAAGAAATACACACAGGCAAAGAAAAAAAATCTATGCTGTCGCACTGGCATTGTGTCTTGATAATGTTGACTAGGATCCTGTTCTGAGATTGCTGGTCGAACGGAAAACCTTTACACAGTTAATATTGGACCTCTGGGTCATAGGGACTGCTAATGCATTCCAGCATTTCAAACCAGGTCTCTCTCCCTGATCTCTGTGTAGTTGCTACCTATAGAGCTGTGTCCAGGCCTCTTATGAAAAGGTCAGGCTCCGGATGAGAGGACAAGGATAGATTAGAGATTTCTGTTGTGGACAAAGAGAACAGATCAGCATGGGTGTCGGGAGTTTGATAGTCCTGAAAATAGAAGTTCCCAAATGCATAAAGTCAACAAAATGCCAAAGGAAGCCAGAGGAAGAACATTAAAAAGAAATTATATACAAAGGTGATCCTAGGTAACTAAGGCCTCGAAGGGACAAAATTTCAGTGTGCAAGCAAAATCTGGATGCTAAGGTTAAACACCCACAGTAGAAGCATGCAATCAAAGCAATTGAGACTCGGGGCATCGTTTTGCCGTATTTTATTTGTTGATGTGGTAGGGGAGAAAGTTCACATGAATGTACATCACAGGACAGTTCCTGAGGGTTGGTTCTTTCCTTCCACCATGTGGGCTTCCAGGAAATGAAATCAAGTCTCCAGATTTGTGAACAAGTACTATCTAACCAGTCCTGGTTTCGGCATCTTGAAATAATAACGCACATGAGGGTTTGGGGGAAATGACTCAGTCTGTAAAGTGCTTACTGTCGGGGCATGAGAGACTGAGTTTGGATCCCCAGCACCCATACGCAAAAAAAAAAAAAAACTGGGTGTGATCATGCACACATGTAATCCCAACATTGGAGAGGCACAGACAGGAAAACCCTAAAACTTACTGTCCACTGAATCTAGCCAGTCGGTGAGTTCTAGGCTCACTAAGAGACCATGTCTCTAATTAAGTACAGCACAATTGAGGAAGACACCCATTGTGCATGCAGGTGTGTACACACACACACACACACACACACACACACACACACACACACATACACACACACACACAAAATAACACACGGTAAGTCAAAGCATATATATAGCAGGTTCAGGGTCTAGACCAGTAAAGTCCAAAACAAACACATGGCAGCTGAGTATTTGTTGCCGCCTTTTAAAGCAGGTAAAGCTATTTAAATTCATTCCTTTTCCTTTCAAAAACACATTCCACTGTGCACAAATCATTAGAGAGAGGACTCAGAGCAGAATTCAAAGGGCTTTAGATTAATGAAAGTGATGTAGCTGCTGGATGATGTCAGCCTGCGTGGCAGACGCGAAGGGAGCTGTAAACTGTGATAACAACAGCATTGTCAAATGAAAAAGAATAAAAGGAGATTCCCCAGAGCTCTGGTTCTGATCACACATGCCGATACCAGGGGAGGAGATAACAGGGGACGAGGGTATCATGCCCTGCACTGACAAACAAAGCACACCAGCAGCTGTCTGCTTGCTCCCTTCTTGCAGGAAAATCTGAATTATTCCTTGCAAGATAATAACATTGGGAAGATGTCATAGTTGTTGAACTGGATTAAATCTTTGTTATATTGTTTAAGGTTCTCTTTTAAAGTAGATCCCTTCCCGGGGGCTGGAGAGGTGGCTCAGGGGTTAAGTCTCTGCCTTGCAGGCGGAAGGTCCTGAGTTCGGATCCCAGATCCCACGTATAGATGCCAGGTGAAAGCGGGGGCGGCCTGCGTTTCTGGTCCTGGTAGGGCGGAGCCTGTGAATCCCGGGGCAGAAGGAGGTGGAGGCGTCCATGGTGGTTCGCGAGTTCGTCCGTGGTTCTACACATACACAGACACACACACACGCACACGCACATATGCACAGTTGAATAAATAATAATAAAAAATTTTTTAAAAAAGTAGATCCCTTCCCCTTATGACAGGGGCCTTGATAGTGAGCACTGTTGAGTCTTTCCTTTTTCCTTCCCTTCCCCATCATTTCTCCCCAGGCCTACGTCTCGTGCAGAGATATGGCAGATCCGATTGACCATGGGAAGCCTGCCCAAGTACCAGAGTGAGAAGGTTGCAAGCAGATAGCCCCTTTATATGCTCTTCAGTTAGTCCAAGCTGAATCTGTCCTGGGTTCTGTCAGTTAGGAGCTGAGAATATTGAATGGGCGATTTTCTAAACCTCACTTAGTCTTTCCTTCATGATCTGGGAAGTCTTTGAATCTCTATAAAGATTAAATAAGACCTCTGCACAGGACAAAACCAAAAGTAATCAACAGTGAGTACAATTTCTTGCAAGCAGTAAGTATTTATCAGACATCTGCTGTATGTCCATCAGTATTCTATATGCTACTAGAACACCATTGTGGGGAGGGGATGAAAACATGTCAATGCCTTCCCATTATCCACTCTTTCTATGTGTCTCACAGATGATGTGCCTATTACCACAAGCCTAATGCTCTCCACCCAAGAATCTCCAGTTCTGCACCTTTATATTGCTTAGGAGAAAAATTTAAGTCCGGGAAATAAGACTGTACTGAAGTCTGATGATACAGAGATGAAGAAGACCTAGAACAGTCCTGACCAGCCGAGGGTTTAGCAGAGGCACAAGAAAAGATGCCAGCAGGTGCTAAACAGTGTGATAGCAGACTTTCACCGGAGCAACCACTGCTGAAGATAAAACATGAAAATGTATAAAAAGTGTTCCACTCAGAGGCTTTTCTACCTGCTCTGGGAGTCTGTGCTGTGGAGCTATTTCTCTAAGTACTTTTGTGGAAGTTCAATGCCATTTGAAATCCCTTGGTTCTGAATTAAGGGCTTTTCTACCATGCCATCCATCTTGCAAAAACTGTGTCAGACAAGCAAGAGAAAGGTCAGGCAAAGATTCAAATTGAACATGAGCGTCTCCCAGGATAATGGGCTTTTTATCAGAAACCTAGTCATATTTATCTATAGAGGATCAAATATAAATGCTGGTCCATAGGCCTACTCAAGGATGGTGTGGGCCGGGACCATGGCATTCAATGTGTTTGAACCTTCAGTTCAACTGACCATCAGAGATAATTACTGGGGGGAGGGGGCTAGGAGATGGCTCAGTGAGCAAAGCACTTGCTGCACATGCTTAAGGACCTGAGTTCACATCCCCAGCACCCATTTAAATGCTAAGCAGGAATGATGGCCCATGTACTCTAATCTCAACACTAGTCAGGGGCAAAGACAGGGGATCCCTGAAGCAAACCAGCTAGAAAGATTACCCAAATTCATGATCTCTAGGTTAAAATGAGAGATTGTACCTCACTGAATAAGGGTGAGGACAATCATGGAAGATCTAACACCAACCTCCAGCCTCCACATGCGCACATACATCTTCATGTTCACTCACACACATCCCTGTGCCCACATACATCCAAACATACACATAGTGACATACAAGACATATGAAAAAAGAGAATCAATTTTTATTTCAGTGCTTTTTTTCCTCCAAGGCATCTAATTTCATTCTTTGTAATGTCATAGAAATTAACTGTTGGATTTTTTTTCTACAGTGAATCATGTCATGCGACCATCGTGATGAGTAATAATTTCTATCTTAGTCTATGGAAGATTCATTCATTCATTCATTCATTCATCATCTACCACAAGTCACCGTGAAGCAGGGAACACATTCCCAAGTTTTCCTCGGACTTGGGTTCAGAGGCAAAGGATGGGTTAGTGAAGTCCTGCAATTAGTGTTGGGAGTACACTCAATTCTCTCCTGAGAACATGTTGGAAGATTTTTCAGAAATCCTTTGCTGGGGACGTTCACGTTGCTGAGAACAAAGATTCCTCTTCTTCATCTGCCCCTCTGCACCATGTCCTTCTAACAGGGCCAGTTCACCCCTCCAAACAGTGCTTACAGCAGGGATTCCGAGAAACAAAGACAGACATTGGCTCCTTCCTTATGCACGCTGCTTCCTCCCTGAGGCAGTGAGTCTGGCAGCTCCTGGTGAGGGATTTTTCCCCCTGTGATCCTCGCCCCAGCTCAGCAGGAATTGCATGCTTTCTAAACTCAAGGAACCATAGTACAAGCGTTCCAAGGGGTGTCCTGAAGCCCTTGTCCCTAGGTCCTCTTCAGGTGAGGTGGAGGAATGCACACACAGCACTGCCAGCTCTCTCCAAGCTCTTGTATGGGCCAGAGGAGGAAGATCTGCAGTCCTAGAAACCCACCCATCATTTCCTTGGCATGCCCTGCGTGGACAGCCTGCTTTTAGGATCTCAATGTACTTCTGAGCCTTTCAGAGCCTTCAGACCTCTGAAATGGCAGGGATGCATTTCAAAAAAAAATGGGGCCAATGGCTGGAAGTCTGATTGCCTTCTTTCTGATGCTGAACCCCGACTAGAAACATGGGTGGCCACTTTTCTGTGTGAATGAGCTGGGAGGTGATTCAGACACCTGACCATTTTGGCCAGCTTTGTGGCGATGACCCAAGACCGAGCCTTTCCGTTGCCTAAGTGTTTCTGTCCAACTTCCTGTCTAGGTCTGGGCTCTTGCCCGACTCCCCCTTGCTGCCCTACCCATTCCTCTCCAGTGTTGGCAGCTCATTGGTTCCCGGGCAGCCCTTTAATATACTGCAAGCTCAGACATGTTTGTCAAGAGAGAGGTAACATAATTGTTCCACACAAGTTTATCCCCATAGAGAGAGAAAGCTTATTTATGGAGTATGCTATAGGAAATGCCACAAACATCTCCTTTCTTTAACATCTAAAAGGCTCCTGGGAAAGTTTGTTTCATAAATTTGTACTACCTACCATCTTGTTTGAAAAACATTTTTAAACTTCCAATGCATACCTTTCCAGTAAGACATTCATGCCTATAAGGTTGAAGGGAATGCATTTTGCCCATCTTAACTGATACAATTTCGCTTTTATAATTTTATGTGTACATGCAAAAGTTCCTCCATCATTGATGTAACTACTGAATTCCAATTAAACACTTTTTAAATATATGTATGTCTAAAGTTTGGATGGAATATATTTATATTAAAACTCACCACCTAAAATTCAATTTTAACTGGACACCCTGCATGTTAGTTCATAAATTTAACAAGCCTGTTTCCTGGAACTTCCAGTGTGGCTGTTCACGGCAGCCCTCAAATGTATTAAGTTTTTAATGGAGTTAGCAGACTGGCATTGTAATATGCTGATGATTGATTCCTGCTTGGTTCTGAACCCAAGTAATTAATAACATCTTCTTTGTGATCATCTTAAGAAAGAAAAAGGAGTTCAGATCAGATGAAAACACAGGAGGATGCAAACTGCAGCACATAATTTAGCTGTAACTCCATCTCTGGATTCCCAGAAGGCTCCATAAAGATGTGGTATCATGGGAGAAACTTTGGCTTCAAGTAATAGAAATACAGACTCCATGTGGCTTAACTAATAAGGAATGCAGAAATACCTATTATCCAGAAATAGGATAGCACCAGACAAGCCAGATCCTTCTGTCATTCTCCATTCCTCTCCACCTTCAACCTCCTGAGGGTCACTGACCATCCTGGGGCGCCCCTCCTGCAGCCATGACCACCAGTGACTTGCCCTGCCCACATCCAGTGGGAGTGAATGAAAAACAAACCCTTTGTCCTGACTGAGGCAGTTCCCACGCCCCTCCATCCCTGGACTAGTCATCATGGGGACACTGCGTGCATCTCATCTTAGGGATCAGTTCCTTCCCAGAGTTGGGGATGGATAGAGATGGAACAAAAGTGTGATGCAGCAGGAGGCAGGGAGAACGGATGCTGAGCAGGCTTCAGACTCGCTACAAATATACTAGTTCTTCAATTATTTTCAGTTTTTCTTTGATTCTTTCTTATATACTTAGACCATTTCATACATGCATACAATGAATTTTTGTCATTTTATCCCACATTTCTCTACCTTCTTCTCTTCTTTCTCCCAGTGAAAAACTTCTTCTTTCTCTTCTTCCTTCTCCCAATGAAAATCTTTCTCTTCCCAAGTTTCCCTACTAACCCCAGGTTGTGTGTGTGTGTGTGTGTGTGTGTATGTGTGTGTGTGTGTGTGTATGCACGTGCACATGTGTGTGTATGCACGTGCACACATGTGCGCACATCCCACCAACTTCAAGGAGGGTTACCCGCATTAGCATGTGCTTGGGCACTTGCTGCAGCATGGGTGATATATCAGCGGCTATTCCACTGAAGCAAGCATGTCTGCTACTATACACAACTTCATGTGGGTGTCATTAAAGTTGCAATTCCTCTCCAGTTTGTTGGCCAGATAATGGGGAAACAAAACCTGATGAATTCTGTCTTTGGTAAAACATATGACTACCTAGGTTAGAAATATTAGTAAGTGGTTCTAAGATGGCCGCCGGGCAGCCACTTCCTGGCCGAATAAAGGATGTGGAGTGGGTTGCTACCTCCTGGCCTAAACGAAAGTAATGTTGCGTCGTGTTCCGAAGATGAAGTCACACCGGAGGATTCCGGACATGGTTTGCAGGAAGCTGGAGGCGCGGGGGCCCCGAGGAAGGCAGAAGCCTCAGAGTTCCTGTCCGATGAGCCCAGGCCTGAAGCAGAGGCTGATGTTTATGAACGATGTCCTTCCGGGATTCCCCTGAACATGTGGAATAAATTTCGAGAATTGCATAAAAAACATTCTGAACAGAAAAAAATTCAGCACCAAGATTCAGACATAAAAAGAGAAAATGCTCTAAAAAAGCTAAATTAAAGAATGAAAAAGAATCTAACAGTGAACAGTCTTCAAATGAAACCCAGTGGAAGGAGCTTACTCAGTATTTTGGAGCCAATGATAGATTTGAGCACCCTGTTAAACAGAAGAAAGTTGAAAAGTCAGGCCTTGAGAAGAGGTTGGACCAGGCTGTGGAGGAGTGGGATGTGGAGAAGGCTGAAGAGCTCAGCAATCAGCTGGCTACCCGAGAGCTTGGTGTGAAGATTGCCAAAGCAATTGCCTGCCTGCCTGCCACAAGTTTGTTCAAGCCAAAAAGGAGACTGAGAACTCACAGACTGCTCGGAAAAAGAAGAAACTGGCATGGGGGTTTGAAGCAAAGAAAAGATGGGAAACCAAAAGCAACATGGGATACATGTGACCTGCGGAGCTTGGGACCTTTGCAGACCAGCACAGAGTTCCCACTTGGTTATAGTCTGGAAATTGAGGATGGTAGAAAAAATAAACATAAACTTTGGGAGTTGAATCCAAACTCATTTCAGTCTTTTTCTAAGAAGTTCATTCTGTTGATGTGAAGAAAATGAATGTTGTTTTCTTTGTGTAAGAAATCTGAAGCGCACATATGGACAAGAAGGACAGCATTTTATTTATCTTGCATATAGATGTACAGTATAAGATCACTTACCCTTCTCATCCCTGCAGTACGGCATAGCCTGTGCGGTCCTTGTACTTTCTTGTCTGTTCTTGGCATTACTGTCTTTGAGGAATTCTGTTTTTACAATGGTTTTTGTTTATAATGGATTAGTCATAAATACAAAAACTTTCAGTTGCTAAATACTTCACAAATGATCCTAACTGTTTTAATACTGTAAAAATAATTATTGATTCTTTATCAGAAGAAATAAACTTAATATTTCACAGTCACATAGTAAAGGTAATTGATTGATTTCTTTGTAATGTTTAGATGAAATAATAACAATATATAGTATTTGGAAAAAAAAGAAATATTAGTAAGTATTTAAGAATGTTATCTCAATGGTGTTCACGTTTTGTTTGAGACTTTTAGAAACAAAAATATATCTGCAGCCCTCCATGAGTCTTCCTTTGGTAGAAGAAAATAACAGGACTGTACATTTAGATGGTTCTATAATTGAAATATTGGTACATGGATCTCATTTTGGTTTCACACTTCACAAGCAGGACAGGTAGTATTAGCCACATTTTTTTCTGACAAAGAAGCTGAGATTCATCCTGATAACAAGACATGTTCCAGATTACACTCATTGCATGCATGGATGATGGGACAAAGGGAACTGTGAATATTAGCATAACTACATGGAAAGTTAATATTCCCATGGAATTATGGATGCCTGAGTTTGATCTCTATAACTCATGTATAAATCCAGGCATGGTAGCACGAGTTGTAATCCCAGCACAATGGAGGTAAATACAAGAGGATTCCTTGTAAACAGATTAATCCATTTGTGCAATGAGTCTGGGGTTTGATAATCACAGAAATGGGCTCTTTCCACAATGGTAAACAAAAATGTCTCTCTCTCTCTCTCTCTCTCTCTCTCTCTCTCTCTCTCTCTCTCTCTCTCTCTCTCTTCTCTCTCTCTTCCCTTCTTCCCTCCCTCCCTCCCTCCTTCTCCATTCTTTCTCTCCTTCTTTCCCTCCGTCCCTCCTTCCTCTGTCTTCCACCCCAGAAAAGCACAGCAAGAAGGTTCTTCATAGATGCAGGCACTTTGGTGTGTTTTTGATACTAGATTTTCCAGACTCATGAATTTTCTGTTCATTTACAAATGACCAAGTCTCAAATCTTTGGTTAAAGAAACATAAAATGAACTAGGTTACCCATAGAAAGGATCACTATGAAAAGAATACAGATTTGAGCATGAATGTATCTACTGCAGTTGACACCAAGCAGCACAGATGCAACGTCATGAGAAATTACCCATCATTCCATTGCTGGAGTAGCATTTTTCTCGATTTCATCTTTTCTGTTTTATCCATCTTCATTATTTCATGTTGCACAGACAATCTGGCTGAGGAACCATAAGACAGAAATCCTGAAAGTTAGAGATTATGTTTGCATCCAAAGAAACAGACCACTGTTAACAGCTTAGGAATAATTAACTGGCTGAAAGAGAGAAAGAGCAGAGGGAGTGAGGACACCCTTCTTCTTACAGGTTATGCGTATGAAGAGAGAGGGACTGTGGTTTCTGCAGTGGGTCAGAAGCACTTGTCTCTGAAGACGCTATGATCTCGCCAATGGAGCAAGAGCCTAATGATGGGAGGGGGCAGGAGTGGAAGAACTCAAGCAGTGAGCAAAACCAAAAGCAGAAACAGTCAACCAAAAACAAATTTAAAAAAAGATCAGAGCTGGTCATCAATTAAAAGGCTACTTGGAAAAAGCACCACCACTCCACACGACCAGCCAGCTCCATGCTAAATCACGTGGTTACAATATCACAGGCACCCAATGAGTCTGGAACTTTGCAGACGACCATCACCGTGGAGATGTTTCAAGTGCCTTCCCTCATTGCAGTCCATTTTCCAAAATGACTGCAGATTTTATCTTGCAGAGTAAATTGCTTTTTGTCTCCTCTCTTACCTTTTCTTTCTGCTGATATGTAAGAAATGGAGGAATGAAGTGTTGCCCTCTGAGACTTCAGAGCCTAGTCTAGAGATGCAACTGAGGGCAGCAAATGAAATTCTTCAATATACACTACTTACAAGAGTATGACAAAGATCGTGTACCCGAGACTGTATCTGACAAAATGCAGGTAAGTTTCTGAATTTTGAAAACTAGCAACATTGAGAGGAATTTATTCAAACCTGACTAAGTCTATGGATATTTCAGACTCGAAGATTGTGTGGCCCAATAATGTGCACCCAGCAATTCTCCACAAATTGATTTCAAGATTCAACATGTTCTGCATCCAAGTGAAGATCTCAGCAGCATTTTTTGTAACCTTTGCAATCTACATTTTAGATTTACATGGAAAACCAGGGTCCGGAATAGCAAAGGACAGTGAGGAAAAGGAATAAGAAAGTGTGAAGACTTATCATTGACAGATATTAAGGCTCATCACACTAAGGTATCATAAAGCCAGAGTAACTGACAGTGAATAAGGACAGGAAAGAAAAGCAAGGGAAGCAGGCTGACAACCACAGGGTCACGACAAAGAGGATATCACATTGGATAACGAAAGAATATGGTATTCAGGAAGGAAGGAAGGAAGGGAGGGAGGGAGGGAGGGAGGGAGGGAGGGAGGGAGGGAGGGAGGGAGGGAGGGAAAAAGGTGAGAGGGGGAAAAGAGTGGAGGGAAGGAGGGAGAGAAGGAGGGAGAGGAGGGAGAGGAAAGGAGGGAGTTAGTTACCTGAGTGACTAGAATGTACAAGACCTTTGGTTAAGTCTCCAGCACCACCCAAAAAAAGGTGAAAATTGAACATAACAAAAATGTTAAATGAGTAAAAAAAAAATAAAATTATGTATTTCTTGAAAATAAAATACAATAAAATAAATTTGAGTCAAGCCAAAAAAAAAAAAAATATATATATATACAAAAATTAACTGGGGGCTGGAGAAATGGCTCAGGGATTAAACCTTTGCCTTGAAAGTAAAAGGACATGAGTTCAAATCTCAGATCCCATATAAAAGTGCTGGGTGGAAATGGCAGTGGCCTGAACTTCAGGTCCTGCAAGGCAGAGCTTGGAAAGTCCCAGAGCAAATCAGTAAGGAAGTAGAGCAATCCAAGATCATTCCCAAAGTCTCCCTTGGCTCTCTAGAGGCTGCACACACCCACACACACCTACACAAACATATACACACCCATGTATCCATTTATGCTATGTATGCAAGTATTGTATATGCACAAATACCTAGATTCAATCCTCAATGTCAATTTTTTTTAAAAAGTCAACTTCAAATGAAGATATACAATGATAAAAACACATCTTCTAAAAGACAAACCAAGTAGAGTATCTTCACAACCTTGGCATAAAGAACTGTCTCCTAAATGGAACAAAATTACACTACACTGAAGGACAAATTTAAAAGTTATGTGTCCATACATTTTTAAATCTGCTTATCAAAAACCATGCCAGATACTGGGAAAAAACCTATGAAGGACTCATGTCAAGAATATGCAAATAATATATGAAAGAGACAAATAGCCTAATATGAAGATGTACAAAATAAACACACACAGCAAGGAAGGGCATATCCAGGTGTCCAAAATATGTTAGAAGAAGTGCTCGACTTCCTTAGCAAAAATGTATTTCACAGATGGCAATGTGAACTTTTGTGCACTCTAGGGAGTTCAATTGACAGAACCACCTTTAAGAACCTGATTGAGCGGGCTGGAGAGGTGGCTCAGGGGTTAAGCCTATGCCTTGCAGGCAGAAGGTCCTGAGTTCGGATCCTAGACCCCACATATAGATGCTGGGAGGAAGCGGGGGCAGCCTGCGTTTCTGGTCCTGATAGGGCGGAGCCTGTGAATCCCTAGGCACAGTAAACAAGGAGGAGGTGGAGGCAGTCCATGGTGGTTCCCGAATTCGTCCCTGGTTCTACACACACAAGCGCACACACGCGCACACACACATACACGCACAATTGAATAAGTAATAAATTAAAAAACATTTTTCAAATTAAAAAAAAGAACCTGATTGAAACTATTATATCTAAACACACATACACTCTTTGGACTCAGCAGTTCCACTCCCAGGTAAACACACAACAAAAACATTAAAAGATTCATCAGGAGACATGAACAAGAAGATTCATCATAACCAAACTATTCATAACTGTGAAAAAATTGAAAAATTCTAAATACCATTAATAACAAAATAAATACAGTGGGAAAATATTTTAGGATGTCGTTAGGACAGCACTTACATGTGTGGAATGCTTCAAGCATTGATAACCAAAGGTACTTTTTTCTATATTTAATTTATCTGGGAGAAGAAAAGAGAGAGAAAAAAAATACACGCCTACTTGTCATGGCACATGATCAGAGGTCAGGAGACAACTGTAGAAATCAGTCCTCTCCTTACAGCATGTGGGCTTCCAGGGCTCAAACTCACATTACCAGATTTGAAACCAGTTGCTTTACCCACTATCTTGTTAGCCTGACCACTGACAGACTAAGAATGGTACACTCCTGATCTGTATGGCAACCACACTCACATGTTTATTGGGTGAACATTTAAGACCTGTGTATTTTTTCTATATATGCTATACTTCAATTAGGAAGTTTTAAAATGTAGGGATAAGAGAAAGCAAGCATGAAAACAGGAGAAGCATTTACAAGTGCCCAAAAAGCAAATTATTTGAAATGAGTCCAATGCTGGTCACTCTTTTGCCAATTGAACATGACTTACATGTGACTTGCCAAGCATAGAGCAGACCCATCCTAAGGCAGTTCAGCCATTAGTTCCAAACTAGGATGGTCCCCACAGATGGGAATTTCAGACTCTTTCTCAGATTTGAGGATGATAATAGGAGCTATTTTCCCAGTCTAGTAAAGAGGATAATTCCAATAACATAACATTTGTGTTTAGCATGATACATCTGCACACACAGCCTTGATGACATCATCCAATCTCATAACAAGTGATATCTATATGCTGATGACCCCACCAAGGAACAACCAGCCCAGAATTTTCTCCTGAACTCCAGTCTTAGGAAGGTTAACTCACATAAAATTGACATTTTTATAGGTCAAAAATGAGTGAACCTGAATCAGTCAACTAAAACTACGTAATCTTTATTCATAAGAGACATGCATAATGAAACCTCTCTAAAAATCAATATTCCCTGTTTGCAGTTTCCTCTCTTTCCATATATACAACAAGCTCATGCTTCTTTTGTTCCTATCAAAACTTTTACATCACTATTCAGTCCTGCATATCCCTAAGAACATGTGCTGAATCTGTAAACACATCCACCTGTTCAGACCTGCCAAATATATCTAGAAGCAGATAACTGTGCACACCCTTCTAGTCTAAGCTGCCTTAGTTGGTTGCGTGACTTTTTCTCACAGTGTTCCTGGAACCCTCTTTTCTTCCCCACCCTCCAGCTCAGTCTATCTCAGCAGCCAGAGCAACCTTTCACAATTCCAGGCAAAACTGTGGTCACTTTGATGCTTAAAATTCTCCAGAGAATTCTCATCTCTGTAGAGGTAAAAGTCAAAGTTTACAAGTGTCTGGAAAGCCCCACTCCATCCAACATAAACATACAAAAATCATTTAGTATATTAATACATATGCTAAGGAAAGAAGAATTACACTAAACTCCCAGACTTTTTCAGCACCCTTTTCACTACTCTTGTAGTATCATATGTCATTACAACCCAAAATGACCACTTGGACCTCCCATTCCAGAATATTCATCCAGAATATTCTGGTGATATCCACCATTCATAACTTAAAGTCAGATTTTTTCTACCTGAACATTCTGGACATTTTAGACCACATTTTTTTGTTCTGATGGCTACCCTTTGTAAGTTTATCAAACTTCTGCAGTCCACCTAAGACCAGTGTGGCACATTTAAAACTCTTCCAGACACCATTAATCATCTGAAGTTCAAAGATGGGAGGGTGCCCCCAGTGAGGCAGCTGAGAAGTGGTAAACAACAGGGCAATATTATCAAGTGGCAAAGTCAGAACACTGTATTTTGAGACAGGAGAAAAAAACACTCCATGTCAGAAGTAAACACTGTTGGTGGTTATTGTAGATGATTTCACTTAGCACCCAATGCATTTGGAAATTACTTTGCTATTTTAAACTTGCATGTTTGATATTTAAAATATATCCTGGCATATATCAGTCTATACCTTGCTTATTTTATGGCAGTTTGCAAGAAAAAGTTGACCTTTCTATGTGTAGATTCAGCTTTTAATTTTGAAAAATGCCTTCCTTATCTGAAAATATGGTTTCAGTGTCTTCATTTAGGTTACTTCGCCATCGATCCTAATTATACGTACTTTGGACTTCTCATGTCTGTCTTCTGTGGGTTATTTTTGTCCTTGTCATTTTAACACTGTTCTTGAGAATTTGCATTTTGCTCCCTATTGTATTGTTTTCAGCAGAGTCTACTTGTGTTTGAACTTGGATTTCTTCAGTATGTCTCACATGAGCTCTGTTTGCTTATATGCATTCTGGAATCTTTTGTATTTTATTCTTGTTTTTTAGAGGCAATCATATCATTCATTCTGTTATTTCTAATTAACATTGATATGCTTTATTACAATTTTTATTTCTCTGTGGCAAGACTTATCCAGTGATAATTTCTTAACTTGCTTTAGATTTCAAATCATTTTCTCTTTATGCTTCACCTAGTTCCTAAGTATAGACCCCATACCCATTCCTTTCCATTATTATTCATGAGCAAAATAGCACATATTCAAATAAATATTTGTAGGAAATATCAAATTTTTCTTTGAAAAACCTAGAATAAATTTTGCTTAACATAAAATTAATTTTTTTCAGATTTTCTTTCCACAGTCTAAATTAACAGTAGCTACCTAGTCTTTTCAGATTATACAGTTTCTTTCTTCTATCCTGCTCCATTCACAGTCCTACCTGCCTTTCTCTTTACCAGAAAGACCTTACATGTTTCACATCTGTTCTAAGCCAGAACAGGATCAAGTCTACTAGTTGCTACAAGAATTTTTTTCCTATTTTGTTCTTACATTAGAAGCACTATATTATTGGAAATAATAATGTAAATTACTGGAAATTACTTTTACTGGGCTCCCTTGCAGCTATAGTGACCATATAATCAGATTCTTAGCAGAAATCATTTGGAAGGTTTCTGGAAAGTCTCTTAAAAAAGAAGATAGAAACCTATGCTTTCATGACTCATATTCTAGCAGAATTTTAAATGATCTTTTGATGAAAGTCACACACAAGAATAGGGAGGTCAAAAAAGAAACATGATAGCCCTAACCTTCTAAACTTTTTTGTATAAGGAAGAAATAAACTTCTGTTATTTATGACTATCTGTGAGATGCACTTCCACATAATCCAAACTAGAATGATAGAGCTTTGTCCCTGAGGAATTTACTAACTGAAGAACTGTTCTCCAGGCCTAATTGAAATTAGTAGCCTTATATGTCCTCTCTAGAAGAAAAGGTCACTCCTAACTTTTGCCAAACTTGACATCTCTTCCTCCATCATTGGGATTTGGAGTTACTTATGCCTCCTAATATTCTGAAAAATGGTATTTGCATACTGTCTTTCTGATTCTCCTTTTCTCTTAAACCTAAAATGGGGAACAGGAATGTTTTCCTATTCTGTGATTTCAAGGGTTAAACGAAAGCTTGTTTTTTTAAGTTTCATTTTTATTTTGAAGGCTGGAGAAGAAATAGTTGGGAAAGCACAGATGTAAATATGAAAGACTCGCCCCACTTTATAAAAAAAGTAAGCACCACGTAGAAAGTTGGCAGAGTATGTGATATCATCGAGGGACAGCTTGTTTCTTTCAGAATAAAAATGCAACACTCAGAGAAGATGTTGAGGATATAAGAACACCAGTTAATAATAGCCTGAGAGTTACAAAGCATAGCAGAAGAGAGTGCTGAAAAAGGCAGAGTGTTCAAAACAGCTAAAGATTATATGGTATGAATCCTGGTGAGGATGGGTGACCCAGGACACAGATGGTGGCACGTGTATCCTTCCATATAACATTTGGGATAGGAGGATAAATATGAGCCAGATCCAAATTCCCATATATATAAAGAGCATTGTTGTCTGAGACCCTTCTGTTTCTTTAAGGTCTTGATGTTCAGGCATCAACTTCTAAAACTTACAAATTCTCTCCTGTACTCCCTTCCATTGAGTTCAAGGCATTTGGCATAGGTGTATCAATTAGATGAGACTTATGGGAAGTATAAATCAGGAAAGAGAATGTTTTTAGACAACTTCGGCTTTGCACCTATCAAATATCCCCCTAAGTAAGGAAGCTACCACCTAGGCTCCTGCTTCCACAGGGGGAATTAAAGGGGAAATTATGGGGAGAAATTGAATATATCAATAGTATCCTACTCTCCAGATTGTTCCTCCATGCAGGGTCACTCACTAGCCATGACTACAGCCCAGCCTACATTTTTGTATGAATAGAGCAGCAATGCCATTTACTAGAACAGTAGGTGCCTCAGAAATTCTCTCTGCACTAAGAACTGTACACTATTCTTGTTCCTTGCTGACCCTTTTTGGCCCATTCTTTGATAGCCAGGTTTTTCAAAGCAACTTCAGTTATAACTTCAAAATAGAAAGTGTATTTAAATATATATATAAACATACTGATCCATTTATAGCAAAGACAGGGGCTTTCTGCATTACATGACTGGACTTACCCAACCTTTCTCCCATATGTTCACTCCCCATAATCTCTCATAATGCTGTAGCATTATGTGGCCTCACATCCTGGCCACCCTAAAATCACTTCCATAGCATTTGGAAATTACCATCCAAAAATAATACAATGCCAATTTAATATGAAAAAAATGTAAGAATTTCTTCAGATCACACCTGAAACCACTCCTGGTCACTATGTATTAGGGTGAAATAGTTTGTCATCAATTTTTCAATGGCATCTGGGTAGAAAGTGGAAAAGCTAAGGATGAATATGCCTCCTTGGTAGCATTGCCTTGTTGATGTTCTCATCAGTGAAATTCATTCACAAAGCATCTACCCCCCCCCCCAGTCCTCTATAGTAACACACTAGTTGAATACCTGTGTCTTTCAGATACCTGAACCTCACCTACCAGAGCCAAGAAGCCAGGGAAACATGATGCCACCCCACAGCCTCCATCCCCATGCTTCCTTTCATGCTAAAGTAGTCCATCCTCTCTCCCAGATTAGGAAATGATAATCAGGGTTGCAGGGCAGACTGAGGTCCACATGGACGGAGATCAAGCCTGAGACTTTGACTTCATTAGAACAGTGCTTTCGCCCAACTAAGCTGCCACACAAAGCCTGTCTAATTGACTTGGAAATGCTTTCGGGCACAAGAGTCCATCACAGCAGCTGGAACCGAGGACCAGACCAAAGAATGAGAGCCCAGCAGAGAAAGGGACTGTTGTTCAAAGACGCCCAGATGATCCCCTTTGTGGGTGTGCCTGTCCAGATGCTCATGCAGCTTTAATTAAGCCCAATTCTAATTAATCTGTGACCTTATTCACACCAACTGTCTCCCTGTGCCTCAAAAGCCTCTCCAGCTTCAGATGCCCTTTCCCTCCCAGTAGAAGCTGAAGGTCCGCATTCTTATTAAGTTTAATTGGAAGATGACTGAGCCATGGTCTTTCATAAATAGTGAGTTGCCCACCAGTAGAATTGGTAGGGCAGACCAGTGCAAAGTGGAGGCAGAGACGTGACACAGCTTCTGATGAAAAGCCTGATACACTGATGAAAGCCTGGGTCCAGTCTGGACCACAGAACATCAAATACATGATTGACTGAAAACAGCACATTCTGTGGAGAATGAACATGCTCAGGTGGCAGCCATGAGACCATGGGGAGATAGAGAGAAACCACATGGGGCGGTAAGACAGAACACAGACCAAATGAGACCAATAGCCATGCTGCTAAATAAATTCTATCTTCTAACACAGAACATCTGGACACACTGGGTGCTGCAAATGGCAGGTGTTTCCAAATGCTGAGCTCCTTGGCATGGGCTGGAGCATGGAAGAACCAGAGACTCCAGCCCACTTATTCAGATGGTAAATAGTCTCTCTCATCCACCCATCTATCAATATTATTAAGGATGCCATATTGAATGGTTTTAAATGTCCAGATGATTCCATGGTCAGTACTAGTGCAAGCCTCTTATCCTATCTATTTGTGATTCCTTTTCATTGGAGCAAAAATTCTCCCCAACCACAACTATCAACATGGCATGGAAAGTATACTCTTAGCTTTGATGTTTCTATAAAATAAGACATAGCAAGTGGATGTGAGTGTTCTTTCTCTCAGTATTTCTGATCAAAGCACTCTCTTAGCTTTCTGCTATTCTCAGCATAAAATCAAAGGTCTTATCACCTGCAAGGCCTTCCTGAGACTGATTTCTTACTGCAATAAAAAATCTTGGTTGCTCATGACAACTGAACCCACTGAACCAGGTAGGAAACAAATTCACTGGATAGTGTTCAGTAACTACAAGAAATTCCATGAGAGACCAAGTGCGTAGTTTTCCTGCATGTTGTTGATAAATTCATGAATGGACAGTATAGGGGAAAATAAGGCTTGATTTCTACTCACAACTCTGTTACAATTCTTAGTCCAGCCTGGCAGGAGAGTTCATACCATCACCAGGAGCCAAGGGAACTGGCCACAGCATATTCACAGGGAATGCTGAGAAAGGGGCAAACCCCACATGCCAGACAGCAAGACCGCCAAAGTATTCCAAACTACTGCGTCAACTCCCCCCCCCCATGTTATACACCTTCCCAGGGAATGGTCCCAGCTCCCATGGTGTGGGTCTTCCCATATCAATTAGATAGTCTCCTGCAGGCTTACTTTACTGTCAAATCGATACTGACATATCCAAAGAGCCCACCAAGTGAGGGGATTGCAGAATCAGAGCAATAGCCAGCTTTATGGAAGTCCCCCTCAGGAAGATGCCCTGATATCTCCTCTTGCCCGGTCTCCTAGCTCAACAAGAACCTCTGTGGCTGCTGCGCGTCCTCAATCAAGAGCCCTGACAGCATGTTCTCCAGAGGACGGATTCTGCATGGCACCTGCTGCCTCACTCTGCTGTCTTCTGACAGAAAGTCACGACAGGGAGGGAGCCTCTAGCCAGCGTGTGTGTCGGCCGAAGGGAAGAAAGAGAAAAGAATGCTCTACTGTCCAACTTTGAAAGGCTGGTGCACAAGGTGGGAAATTCCTTGAATGTGAGGGGGAAATATAAAAGTAAACCTGGCAACTGCCCACTTGCTCTGTTGTAGGCACTGCAGATTTACCACCAGCTTCCTGGGCTTCATTCATTATTTGAGATCTTATGATAACTTTTATAAGCCACAAAACAATGAACCCCAGGGGTGAACCCACACACACCTCCCTGCACTCTTGGGATACATTGCCTTACATGCCCAGAGAAATCTGTAGATGAAATGAAGGAACTTCATTTGGACAAAGTATTCTAAATTATCATGGCAGCCCAATGCACTCACCAGAGAAGCAAGAGGATTAGTACCAGAGAAGGCAAAGGACGTGTGACAGAAGCAGACACTGGAATAAGCTGAGGATGTGAGCAGCCTCGGGAGTCAGGCAGGGCAAGGAGCAGATTCAGCACTGCAATCCTCAGAAGGGACACACACACACACACACACACACACACACACTCACACTCACACACATGTTCATTTCATTCCTCTATGGCCCATCACATACACGTATACACACACTCACACACACATACACACACACACATGTTCACTTCATTCTTCTATTCATTCTTCTATGGCCCATCACACACACACACACGCACACACACACACACAGAGCATGCTTTTTTTATTCCTCTAAGACCCATCTCGGATTTCTGATCTACAGAACTGTGCAATAAATAGTGTAATGTATTAACTCGTTAAGTTCATGGTCATCTTACAGAAGCCACAGGAAACTAGCACACAAGCTCTGTCTCTGTACGTGCTCTTCCCCCTGCCGGAAGCACCTGCCCCTAGCTTCCCTTATTTGCATCTCAACTCATTTATTCTTTTTATTAACAGTAGAAACACCCAGACTTGGTCAGGCTCCCCAATGTCCTCTGGTATACCTTTGAGCCCTACTTCATGGCACATGTCACAATCATAACTTTATGTCTGAGTTACTTAATTCTTTTAACAGACTGTAAGCTATCCAAACTAGGGATGTATCTGGTCTTGTTATGCATCAAGTTCCCACTGACACAATGTCTGGCACACACTAGGTATTGAAGCAGGGTATGTAAAAATACACCACACACACACACACACACACACACACACACACACACACACACGAGCCCAGCAGCAAAGCATCTTATTTGACTCTAAGAAGTTGCTTATTCAGAGAAAAATCTCCAGATGCTGCTTGTAAAAGTAACTCGGTGAGGAGTAAGTATTTGGTAATCAATGGAGTATCTTTGTATAAAACCATGAATATGTAGCGAGATCTATGCAGAACTAAAAGGAATGAGTGGAATGTTCTAATAATAATTTGAATATACACTAATCTTGCATGATAATAAATTTGAAAGAATACGATTTTATATATAAAGCTTCAATGTATTATTTCCCAGAAAGAATAGATGCTCCTTTTAAACCATAATCCTGCCGTGCTGAATGAGACTCCAATCCACTGCTGTCACCCCATTCTGTGCTCAGGAAATGTTTCCTGAGCTTGCACTCAGTGGTAGACATTTCTAAGTCATCATAAGGAGCAACAGAAGATCAAAGGTCTCCTGGCTGTTGAAATCACAAGTACCTCTTCTAGAGTAACATGTCTCATTCTCCCCTTCACTCAATTCTCTCATGCCCTGTAAGAGAGATCATTTCCAGTCTGCCGTACCAGGTTGTCAGCCCATCTGTGTGGGCACACAGCTCTGAGCTCCACTCAAGGTGGACAGAGCCAGTCCACAAAGGTTTCTATCAGTTGGCATTTTTCAGAAATGATTCTGGCAAGGACATGAGATGGTAAGCCTGCTTGTGAAGAGGCACTGTCCTTTGCTGACAAGAGAACTATCTTGCTGTATTGTTTCTGACTGACCATGTCGCAGAATTCTCAACTCTTTCTAGAACTTTCCTCTAACTCACAGGAAAAGGTCACCTCTTGCCAAACTGAGAAATGGATGTTTGACTTTTGAGCTTTTACCTCCCTGCCACCTCCTCCTGCCTCCTGATGTCTGCCTTTCCCTTTCTCAGTCCTAAACACCAATCTTTACCCAACTCCTGACAGACTGTGTTCTCAGGGAGTTTAAAAGTTTTAAAAGGTTGACAGTCTATTGAGCATCATATGAACATTGGAGAGTCTCCAAATATTAAAGTCTTTCCAAGTTAAAAGAAATAAATGATTAAGGGAAAAATGCTACATGAAAAGAAAAAAAATTAAAGCAGAAGTTCTTGATCATAACCTCAAATGAACTCCAAAAGCAGCCCACCCCCTTCTGTGCATACTGTTGTATTGTCCATCTCTCTGGGAGGCCCAACGGCAGAGTTCAGTTATAGGGGAGAAGGAGAGAGATCCGCTGGATGCAAATGCTAGGCATTTTAGGAGCTGAATTGTCTAACAGCGGTTTGCTAAAGATGAACTTCAGTACCACAGGCTGGTTCATTAGTCTTGTGTAAGTCAAGGATGAGAGAGGGAGACACCAGCAGGGGGCACTGAAGACCCACATCTGGTATTTGCAGATTTCATAAGTAGCTCAGATACTGAGCTTCATGGGATACCAGAGACAGCCTGACCTTAGGGTCAATCCTCCAAGGTTCTTGAATGGTTCAGGTTTTCAGGGGAGGTTATATCTAGACTTTAAAGACAGAATGTGGAAATGAGACACTGCCGTCATAACCAGACCCTTTTAAATCCAGAAGAACAACCTCATCGATCAAAAACTCATTCTCATTAGTCTCTTTCTAGTCTACTGCCTCCAGATTACCGCAGGCTGCCAGCGGAGATGTAGGACCACAATTAATAAAGTATTACTACAGATGCGGGCTGTGGCCATGCTAGACACAATTAAGATTCACACACAAGCGTGCTCCTAGAGTTCCCGCATCCCAGATTCCGGCCACAGAAACCCTTCATTACTCAACCCAACACTCAACACTATTAGTCAGGACATCTGAAAATTGCTGTAGTAACCCTTTCATGAAAGAAACCCAAAAGACATCAGCTGAAAATGATAAACACCTGCACCATTCGTAGAGAGATTGGAATCTGGAAACAGACCCAACTAGCTCCAAACCAGACTTCTCCAGGGACAGCTGTGTGACCTTGAATGGCTTAACTTCTGTAGGTTCACATGCGTGTGCTTGCCTGGGTATGGGTGCATGCACACACACACACACACACACGCACACACACACACACTCATGGGCACTCATGTGTTCAGGTACACATGTACATGCATGCATAGGTCAGGGAGCAACCTCAGATCCCGTTCCTCAGATGCCATCTACCTTAACATTTTATTTTTGAGACAGCTTCTCACTTGCCTGAACTTGTCAAGTAAATGAGATTAGCTGGCCAGTGATTCGGTATTTTTCAGCCTCACTGAGACTGGGATTGTAAGTATGTGCCACCATCCATGCCACCACACTTTCTTTTTCTCTCTTTCCTTTCTTTCTTTTTCTCTTTCTTTCTTTCATTCTTTCTTTTTCTTTTTTCTTTCTTTCTCTCTCTCTTTCCTTCTCTCTCCCTTTTTGTCTTTCTCTCTGTACTGACTAAGCTTTCTTCCCATCCCCAAGCTCTGGATTTCCAATCCCTTGACTAGAGATAATATTTATTTTGCCTGATGGTACTGCGGTTTATAGGAAATATATTTAAAATGCATGCCCCATCATGTAGCAAACGGCAGTGACTGCCAAGGGACAAGGAAGAGCATACTTTCCTTCACTCCTGCCTCTCTCTGTGGCGCTCTCTGACACTGTAGTTACCGTAGCCTTACGGCCTTCTTTCCCTTTGGATGCCTGTATGACCCGTTAGTCTCTCAAAAAAGAATTTATCAACTCAGACCAGGTGCCGAGAGCAATAAACTAGGTCATGTTCGAGGGCCCGTTATTACAGCTGTCAGCAATAACTGATTTCAGCTTTTGGACATAAATTTGGCTGTTTTGTGTCTTGCCACCATCGGAGAGCAATCTTACAGCAGGGACCTTCCCTCCCTAATGGGCACATTTGGGAGAAGTGGGAGGGGCGTTCCATACAGGGAGCGCAGGCAGCTCCGCTGGAAGTGGCCTCCCTAATTGACAGCTTCCAGTATTGTGACAGGTTTAAGGCCAGTTATGACAGCAGAAGGGGGCACACGGGGACGCAGCAACAGACAGACGTTTCCTCGAATGGAAGCTTCCTCCGGCTTGCAGCTGTAGCCTCTGCCCTTAACCTGCAGGTCCGCAGGGGCTCCGAAGTGCCCTTCTCAGGGAGTCCCAGGAACATAGATCACTGTCAGTTTGACTGCCGAGTGTGTTCAGCAAAGGCACCTGGAAGAAGGGCAGCCAAGAAGAGCTAACAATCAAGGGGAACAGACAGCCAGGCCGGGGGCCGCGGGGCCTGGCTCTGGCTCCCATCCTGACACGGCGTGGACTTTGGCAAGTGTTCACCCACTGAAGGTCTCTGTTTCCTCACAGCACGACGGCTGTCCTGAGCAGCTCTCCTTTCCAAAGGGGAGATGCTGGCACTGAATGCTGCTTGCTTGGCTTGCCATGTTTTCTAGTCGATGCTGTACGCATATCATTCGTGGGAATGTGTCTACACAAGAGATAGGACAAAGGCTCCCGAGGAAAGCAATCTCCCCTCTGCCGGGCTCTGAGTGCCTTTCCCAATGCTTCCGTTGTTTCACATATCACGCCATAACCCGATGTTTTGCTTACATGCCTGTCTCCCAGTCTTGAACATTTTGGAGACAGAAATGATGATATTCTCTTACGGCCAAAACCAATCAAAATCATCTGAGGGAAGAGGTGCTGGTTGCAGTTCCTTGTCTTTGTTGTGAGACGGGACTTCAACACAAGCAACTCAGAGGAGAAAGGAAGCTGTGTTGGGCTTATGGTTTCAAAGGGAACATGATCCATTGTGTGATAATCGCACAGCAGAAGGCACGGCTGGAGGCAAAACCAGGAGGCAGTTCATTGGTCACTGCAGCCATCAGGAGGCAGAGAGAACAAAAGCCAGCCAAGGATGCTCTGCCAAGCTATGAAAACTTGAGCTTGCCCTTCACAACGAGCCCTCCTCCAGCAAAACTCTACCTCCCAAAGGTGCCACAACCTTCTCAAACATAAACACCAACTAAGGATTCAACAAAAGAGCCTGTAGGGGGCAGCTGCCACTCAAACCATACTTTATAATAATTACTGAGTGAATGATCAATTAAATACAAGTGAATAACTCTCCTTGAAGACAAAAATCAAGATACCTAAAAGAATTCTGATCTGGGAACCTAGAGGATCAACCCCAGTTCAGTTCTCCTCTTACCATAAGACCTTGTTGCAGTTCACCTGCATGGTTACTGATAAATCACCATCAAACGACTTAAGAGAACAAGGGGTTTATTTTCTTATGGTAGTCTGGTTACATTACGGTTCATAGTCCAGTTTGACAGGAGAGCTCACACAACACCAGGGCTGAGGGAACTGGCCACACCATCTATACATAATGGCTAAGAGAGGGACAATCCTTACTTTCCAGACCAGCACATCTGCCTAAGTGTACACAAGGATGCCAACTTTCTCAATCAGCTCTATGTATTTTATCCAGGGCCTAATCCCACCCACCATGGGCTGGGCCTTCCCCACTAGCTAGACAATCTCCTGCAGGTTTGCTCTGGGCTTAGCTCAACAACTAAATCTCTACAAATGTGCCCAGAGCTCAAATCCTCAACTGTCAATTTGACACCTGTGCCTAACTATGACAGACCTTGAGCTTGTCATTTACAATTTCTAACCTGATTATTCCTCATGTTTAGGAGCATATTTAGCGAAGTAATTATTGCTATCAGCAAAATAAAATTACCATGAGATATTCTGACAAGGAGTCATTTCTAGTCTAGAGGTGTTAGGTAAACTAGATAATGGCCCATTGACTTGGGGCCCAAGTACATATATGTTTTACATGGAAAAAGAACTTTTGTCAAATCAACTAAAGATGCTAAAAGATGGGTTTTCCCGCAGGTTGTTTGGGTGGCCTAAAAGTGTTCACAAGTTTTGGAAGAGTCAGAGTTGAAAAAGATATGTTGGTGTGAAGAAGAAATCAGAATCCAGAAGGATGGACTAGAAAACTAAGGAAGTCCAAGCCACAGTGCATCAATGACCCCCAAGAGGCTGGGAAAGGCAAGGAAGGAAGCAGACTGTCTTCCATGCTGCCCAAAGACTACTTCTTGACTTCAGTTCAAGCTAATGGTAGTATTCTGACCACCAGAAGAGTAAAATAATGTTTATTTGCTTTATGCCTGATAGCAGTGTTCTATGAATTACTTTTCCTGGAGAGATGACACACACAACCATCTTCCCACCCCAGATAGGAATTTCACAACAGATCACATTGACAACAAACCCACCAGTCTATCGGGCTTGCTAAGAGAAGCAGGGATGAGGGTTACTGAGGAAAGCAGGGACAGCTTACTATAGCATGGCTTAAGGCTTCCTCGTTACTGCCTCAATGGAATTCTTCCGATGAATCTACCTCTGTTTATATACTCTGGGGCTCCTCCCATCCTCATGTGTGAGATCACATGGGTGACACAGGCACGTGCATTCTAGCTCCCTCCCAGCCCTCGTGTATACAGGCACGTGGTTGGGCACATATGATTAGGGCAGAATTACATGCATCCAACTCAGAGCCCCAGCTGACAGTTTAAATACCCTCTCCAACCCCCTCTTCCTGTAAGTGAATCCATGGATATAGCAAGTGCTCCTGATGTTCTCAAAACAAAGATGGTGGCTGTTTGATTGGAAGAACACGCCACACAGCAGGCAGCCATAAAACGCTGGTTCACAAGACTAGGAGAGGATCAAATGAAAAGAAGTATTTTTACAAATTCAGTAAAGCCAAGATCTTCTACCACATTAAAACTGAAAAGCAGTTGAAGATCAATGGTTAAAGACAAATCATTGATCTTTGTCTTATCAGCAAAGGGGTCTGAGAAATTGGGGCAAATGGGGAATCCACACTGAACATAAAAAAATATGTGCCATCAAAGTGAGTGAGAACTAGAAAACATTTCTAAATACTACAAAAAAAATCCCTGGAAGGCCTTTGATGGGGGCTACATCGATGGGCTAAACAGCGGACTGATGATACTCTGACAGACCCTCCCATACACACTGAAAATGACCAAGGCCATGAGTACCAGACTTCTGTCTGAGAGACCAGAGAAAGTAGGGGGCTGGGGTCCCTTGGTGGGAGTACATGTTTTTCAAGCACAATGTGGGCTTGGGGAGTTCACCGGGAGCTGCTGAGCTGAACTGAGCTACAGAATTCTGTGTATAGATGGATGCACCACCTACAGGGGGCTAAGGGAAGCTGTAGCCTGGCTGTAGCTGGAATTCATCACTTTCTCAGAAGCTAGAACCCGTGAATAGTTCAAGCGTTGTGAGCCCAAAGACAGCAAGCGTTATACGATAGCCAAGCATGTGAAGTCAGAGTCCTGAGTGTGAATCTCAATTCTGTCATTTACTCGGAAAAATTAGCATGTGAGTGCTACGGATTCTTCGTTAGCAAAGGAATCTTTATTCCATTAGGCATTTGTGATGGTTAAAGGAGATACCGTCAATTCTCAGTGTCCATGAGGAAATGCTTCAGGGTAACTCCATGGACACCAAAATCTGCAGTTGTTCAAGTCCCATATAAAAATGGCTCAATAAGAGCTGGAGAGATAGATTTAACCACAAGGACCTCGGTACGAATCTTCAGTCCTATACCAGTTAGATCCAGGTGTCAACCTGACAACTGAAGATTAAGGCTTTGAGCACATCTATGAAGAGTTGGTGGTTAAGGCAAGCCCTAAGCAAAGTCATCTAATGGATGATCATCTAATGGATGTGGGAGACCCTGCACATAGTGGGATAATTCCCTGGGAAGGTGGATAAAATGGAGAGTGCTAGTTCTGTCGTTTCACTTACTTCAGTTCTTTGGAATACAGACAATCTGGCAAGAGAGAAATGTTGTCCTTCTATCAGTTCTTTCTGTGGATATGTGTGTCTAGCTCCCTTGGTTCCTGATGTTGATATGAGCTCTCCTGCCAAGCTGGGCTAGGAACTGCAACCAGAATTTTAAGCAAGAATATAACTCATATTCCCCTAAATTGGTCGTGTATTTATCAGCAACGTGAAGAGGAACTATAGCAAGTATCCATGTAAAAAGCCACATGCCTATAACCCTAGCTCTGTGAAGGATGGAGAAAGAATTGTTGGGATTTGCTGGCTGCCAATGTAGATTCAGGCTCAGTGGGGCACCATGACTCAAGTTAGAAGACAGAGTGAGACACCTAATATCCTTTTTATCCTCTGCCTATACATGTACACATGTACTACACACTCACACAAAAATATATAATATTTGCACATAGATTATGACCATTGTGTATGCATCCTCCTGTGAAATGTAAACCATATCTAGCTTGCTTATAATACTATTACAATGCAGATGCTATATAGTTTCTATACTATATTGTACAGAGAATAATGATAAACAAAACAGACTGCACATACGCAGTACAGATATTTCTCTTTGAAATAGTTTCAACCAGTCATTGAGTAAATTCAAGGGCCAGCTATCAAAGGTCAATAATATATGTGTAGAAATAATGAAAATTCATTAAGAGGTAGCTCTCACTCTTTTATCAGTGTGATCAGGCCTAGCTGCGGGCTACAGAAATAACCAGTTTTAGAATGGACAGAATGTAAATTGGAGATTCAGAGGAAAAGAAGAATACAGAGAACATAGAAAGAGGCAGGAACCAGGAAATCACAACCCCATAGTCACAATGTCAGAGTCTTCTGAAGACTGGGGCAGGGAGCTGCAATGCCACCTCCAGATGCTTAGGACAAAGTTGAAATCTAGAAACAACTTGCTAATAACACGAAGTAGACCCAGCCTCTAGCGAGACATACCTTAGGTATTGGAAACAGCAAGTCCTCACTTTCATGATGCATTTTCCTTCTGCCAATGCTTATTCCTCCAAAAGCTATTGAAATGCAGGCAATCATTGGAAGAGCTGGGACAGCAGTAAAGGCAGCAGCCCCAAACCATCCCTGTCCCCAGTCTCCATAATCTAGTCCTTGTGGCAGATATTACTAATCAACTAATGCATACTCCTACAAGGACCCGAAGCCCCATCAATTCTTTCCCAGTGCAGCCCATTTCTGCAAAGAGCCACAACCAATCAATTTGAGTTGGCATGGAAGATGAAAACCCACTTTTCATTTCTGCTAGGAGCTCCTGTGATTGTTAAATAGATGCATTGATCCCTTCACGAGCATATGTCACTGTTCTCTCACAGTCCACAGCTAATAGGAAAAAGACATCCCAAAAGGAACTACTTCTAGTGTAAATATTTAGAATCTGATGTTTTTGACTCCTCACACTGAAATGGTCCTAACATTTCACTGGAGCATCATCCACTTATTACATTTGGAGATCAGGTGACTGAGTGTTTTTATGCCATAATCCCAAGTTTATTATATTCATGGTCTTTTACTTCATAGCTTCAGAAGCTACCTTCACCAGCCCATTATTTCTTTCCCTCCCCCAAGTACACACACACACACACACACACACATATACACACACGAGGAACCCAGATACAAGAAATAAGTGCTGATATGTATATCTGGTGGCCATGTGATCTGGTAGAACATAAGCAATGATAAGGACCCCTCACAGGCTTTTTGGGGGAAAGGGAGCTCATTTTGTTCATGTATAAAACATGAACAATGATATTCATATCATGAATTTCAATGATAATCTCATAGCCATAGTTTGAAACTTTTATATAAGGTTATATTACACATCAGGATTTCTAATGAAAGGGGAATATGGGATGGAAATTAATAAACTTTGTTGTATACATCTATGACACTGTCAAAGAATAAAAAGGGGCAAAAAAAAACACCTCATAGTGATCCTATATAATATTGTCACTGACGTACTATGTGGCATTATGTAACGCCTTACTTCCATCAAATCTAAGGATCTTGAAAGTGTACTTGAACAGTCCCCATTCAGGTGATAGCCTAGGGCTTTCCCCAGCAGGAAAGCCATAAAAGTTCTATTTGAACCACAGTATTATAGAGAAAAGACTAGAACAGCTAACACGCACTGGCAGTCCCTCTCAGACCATGAAGTGGAGTGTAGACTATGAACCATAGAAAATGAAAGAGCTAAGTCGTCATTACACAGTCACTGAAGGCGAAGCTGTCACTCTGTAAAGTCATTGGCAATGAAGCCATTTCCAAGCTCAGCAAGTCAACCTGCTACTACTACTACTCAGCCTGGGCACTACTTCTGAATTCTTCCATTCAAGGATAGGGAGTGAAGTAATGCACCAAGTTCCACAGTCAATAAAGAGATTGGCTCCCAAACCAGAGTTATGTGGCTCCCTCTTGTTCCAAATAAACTAGCCTTCTGGCCCTTTAATCTGTCCCTTACCTTCTCCTTCACTGATAGACTAGGAAACTGATTTTTTTGTCGTTGTTTTTGCTTAATGTTAAATGAGGCCCCGTGGTGTAATAAAAAAATGTAGAGGGCACACTAGATGCTAGTGGAAACTTGCACTGAAATTAAATATTTGCTTTATTATACTACTCAACACTCATCCTGGGCTAGGCCATCAACAAATGTAAAATATACTGAGTACATCATTCACTGAATTTACAATAATCATGGAAAACTATATTATGTTACTAGAAAAATCAAAATAGAAGGGTATATATATCAAATAGAAGAAACTAACTAAAGATATTTTGGAGAAATTAATATACCTTATAAATTAATCTGGAAGGTAGAAAACCAGCAATGGACAAATCAGTGCAAAGAAAGTGAAATGGATATAAAATGCATGAAATTGCACCGATTCTCAGCACATCAATCATTTTTAAAAATGAGGACACCATAATAAATGAAAACAAGAAATTAGAGAAGTTATTCTATCAGACAATAATTTTTTAAAAGAACACTTATCTTACATGATCATACACATAAACATGAGCAAGACAGATTTAAAAGTTGAATTTCTTTCAGATACAAAACCTCGAAATATTATACAAACTTTATTGAGTACTGACATCATACTTCCAAATGATACAGTGTCAATGTTATAAAGAAGTCTGTTCAAAGTGATAAGTGTTGTGGCCAGATTCTAGGGTCCCAAAAATCAGGAAGGAGCCATACAGCTGCAATTCGCATGAGGGCTTTTATTAGCAGATTCGAACCTGGGCTCACAACCGACAGACAGCGGTGTCCAGCCGGGAAGAGTGTGGTCCTTTGTCAAGGTGAAGTTTTATAGCTTACTGGCAAGGGGGGGGCTTCCAACTTAGTAGTTACATGATTGGCTAACAGCCGACAGTTTTGGCGCACAGGGATTGGTCACCCCCTTGTCTGTGAGCAGTTTGAATTGCAACCTTATTACCCACAACACCTGGGATTTTCTCTTCCGTTACTGACAAATGGTTGCCGGCCTCCGATTGACCTATGCCCAGACTTTTATGGTAAGGGGAGGAATAGGGTGTGGGCAACTCCAGTCTGCTGAAACGTTCTTTTCACATACTCAGCTAGGCACGTGGGGCCGCATTCCAAACTCCCAGCCTGTCTCTAGTTAGAGCTAATGGCTGGGCTCTAACTGGGCCACATAGGCGCTCCAACTGAGCCATATAGGAGCTCTAATGGGGCCACATTATGAAAGCTATACACATGTGGAGAAACATACTTAAAAAGAACTAAAAGGATACCAAAATCAGGTTCTAGGTCTCCTCAATAAGCTCTCAATAACTATCTCCATGCATGACTATTCTAATGAGGCTCGAGGAATGCTTTGCATTTTCCATAGATACCCACACTTCACCCAACTCCTACAGAGACCCTTGTTTGGAAGGCAGCATATCATTGCTAGTCCTGTTTAAACTTGCTTGAACTTACCCTAATATCAACTGTGGGCTTATCATATACAGTCATTATTGTATTGAAGCTTGATCTTTCTCTTCTTATCTTACTAGCTTTTATCATGAAGAGATGTTGAATTGTTACCAAAGGCATTGAATGTGTCTATTGAGATGATTCTATGACTTTTGACTTTGGTTTTATACTGATGTGCTCGTTACATGTACTGATTTCTTTATGTTGAACAATCTTTGGCATCCCCAGAATTATATCAAGAAGGTAATAGTGTATGGTCTTTATAATGTGTTGTTGAATTCAGTTTGCAAATAAAAATTTGAGAATTTTCTATTTAATGTACGTCAAAGAAATTTGCCTATAGTTTTCTTTATTTGTTTTGTCCTGGGTTTTGGTAGAGCTTGGAGGGTTTCTTTCTCTTGATATTTTATGGAATAACTTGAGAAGCATTTGTATTAGTTCTTCTAGGACCATCTAGCAAAAATCATCAAGCATTTATCTGGCCCTAGGCTTTTCTCTGTTGGAAGGATTTTTTTTATTGCTTCAATTTCATTGGCTTGTTCTTCTTGTTCTCTTTCAGTGTTTTATATCTCCTATTTCTATTTTAGTAGGCTACGTATTTCTCAATCTTTATTCACTTCTTGTAGATTTTCTAATATGTTGGCATATAAGATTAACAGAGTCTCTCTCAAGGCTTTTTCACTTCTTTCATTCTGGGCATATAGGAAGGCCTCTGATTTTTGCACATTTATTTTGTATCCTGCCACCCTGCTGAACTTCTCAATTAGTTCCAGGAGCTTCCTGGTGGAGTTTTTGGGATCCCTCAGGTATAGATCATGTCATCTGCAAATAGGGATAGCTTGACTTCTTCCTTGCCGATGTTGCTGTAGCCCCTAAAAAAATGAAATGAACCTTGGTATAACCTAACAAGGAGGGTAAAAGACCTTTACAATGAAAACTTTAAAACCCTAAAGAAAGAAATTGCTGAAGACATCAGAAGGTGGAAAGACCTCCCATGCTCCTGGATTGGCAGAATCAACATCGTAAAAATGACCATCCTACCTAAGGCATATACAAATTCAATGCTATACCAATTAAATCCAAAGCAATTCTTTAAAGAAGTGGACCAGTTAATCTCAAAATTCATATGGAGGCACAAAAGACCCAGGGATACAAAGACAATCCTGAGTAACAAAAACACTGCTGGAGGTATTACCATAGCCGAACCTTAGTCTATACTAAAAATCCATAGTTATAAAAACTGCCTGGTACTGGCTCCAAAATAGACACACAGATCAATGGATAAGGGTTGAAGACCCAGATATAAGCCCACAAAAATACAGCCATTTGGTCTTTGACAAAGGGGCCCAAAGAATCCAATGGAAAAAGAACAGCATCTTCAACAAATGGTGCTGGCAAAACTGGATCTCCACATGCAGAAGATTAAAGCTGGACCCGTACTTGTCACCATGTACAAGACTTAATTCCAAATGGATCAAGGACCTTGATATCAGGCCAGAGACTATAATTTTTTTTTAAATTTTATTATTTATTCAACTGTGTGCATGTGTGTGTGTATTTGTGCGCGTGTGCGTGTGTGTGTCTGTGTGTCTGTAGAACCACGGACGAATTCACGAACCACCATGGACGCCTCCACCTCCTTCTGCCCCGGGATTCACAGGCTCCGCCCACCAGGACCAGAAGCGCAGGCCTCCCCCGGCTTCCGCCTGGCGTCTATACGTGGGGTCTAGGATCCGAACTCAGGACCTTCCGCCTGTAAGGCGGAGGCTTAACCCCTGAGCCACCTCTCCAGCCCCAGGCCAGAGACTATAAAAATCATAACTGAACGGATAGGGAACTCCCTCGAGCTGATTGGGCTAAGCCAACATTTCCTAAACAGACATCCAATGGCACAGTCACTGCTACCAACTCTCAACAGTTGAGATCTTGTGAAATTAAAGAGCTTCTGTTCAGATAAAGAGATTGTAACACGAGCTCAAAGGCAACCCACAGAATGGGAGAAAATATTCACTAACCACATATCTGATAGAACTTTACTGTCCAGAGTGCACAAAGAACTTAGAAAACTAAACATCAAGGAAACCAATGGCCCAATTAAAAAATGGGCCCTGGAACTTAAAAGAAATTTTACCAGAGATGAAATTAAAATGTCTAACAAATATCTTAAAAAATGCTCCACTTCTTTAGCTATCAGGGAAATGCAAATCAAAACTTCCCTGAGATACCATCTCACCCCGGTCAGGATGGCAAAAATCCACAATACAAACAACAACAAGTGCTGGAGAGGATGTGGAGAGAGGGGAACCCTGCTACATTGCTGGTGGGAAGGCAGACTCATACAGCCATTCTGGCGAGCTGTCTGGAGATTCTTAAAGAAATTAAAGATTGAAATGCCATATGACCCTGCTATTCCACTTTTGGGAATAAACCCCCATGCAGCAGAGGTTCGCCTCGATAGCACAAGCACGACTATGTTCATAGCAGCACTGTTTACAATAGCAAAGTCATGGAATCAACCTAAATGTCCAACAGTTGACGAGTGGATAAGGAAACTGTGGTACATCTATACAATTACTACTCAGCCATCAAAAATGATGAATTACTGGAGTTCGCTGGGAAATGGATGTCATTAGCAACAATTATATTAAGTGAAGTATCCCAATCCCAGAAAGTTAAGCGCTGTATGTACTCCCTAATAGGTGGCTCCTAGTACCAAACTCAACCAGCCCACATTGAGACACTCAAGGGTAAATCTATGTAATATGGTAATTGCAAGGATTGTGAACAGGAGGGATGGGGTTGGAGAGCCACACCAGACACAAGGAGAGAGGGGAACATGTTACAGCAGAGAAAATCGACCTCCAAGGAATGCAAGTAAGTAATGTGACACCTGGTTAAGTTCACAGACATTCGTTCCTGATCATGTACAACTGAGGGGGTATGATCTCACCAGAAGGAGAGGGCATATAGTCTGGCAGATGAAAAGAGATCATTTTGCAAATGGATGACTGATCCCTCCCTCACCGAGGTTTCCTACTTTTATTACATCTATCCTTGAATGTGCTATTATAACAAGACTCCAGTTTAACAGTTTTTTGTCTCTGACCAGGGGGTGACATACAGTGCCCATCACAATGGAGTGAAGGACATAGCAGGAGCAGCAAAACTGCAAAAGAAAATCAACAAACCACAATCCAGAACTTCAGAGACTCTATATCATCCACATAGAACTAAGCCAGCCTAATCTCCCCCCATCCTGAAGCTCAGGGACATCTGCGGAAGAGGGGGCGGTAAGATTGTAAGAGCAAAAGGATGGGGGGAGCAATGATTTGAAGAGTCTCCACACTAGATAGGGCTGAAGCAATCATAATAGGACTTTGCATGCCCTGCACCATGTCCGTCACACTATTGACCTCACAAAGTCTAACATCGGCTAAAAGCACCAAGATCCTTGGAGGCAAGGGATTGATGGCCACAGTAGTGTTCCTATGCTTAAGGGGAACACGAGAAAGGGTTCAGGGAAATGCCACTGGGTCCTTTTACATCATCAGAAAGGAGGACCAAGAGGAGAGTTAGGCATACACAATAAAGGACTCTCTGGCAATTGGGGGGGAGGCACTGGGAGATGGGGAGGGAGGGAGGGAGAGTAGGGGGGTCGGGGGGAGGAGGAGGGGGGAGGGAACTGGTCTAGTCTACCTATTAAGTTTGTATGAGTGGAAATAATAATAAAAATGTTAAAAAAAAAAAGATTAACAGAGTCCTTAACAATTGTCTGCATTTCATGGTCTGCTTTGATTGTGACCAGTTGAGGGTTCTGTTAGAGGATAATCTCTGTTAGAAATACAGACTCATATGAGAAGAAAAGTCAAAATAGCTTAAAGATAATCTTGAATGATTCTGAAAGATATGTGTATGTATTTACATACACATCTATATGTGTGCATGTCTCTATATAAGTATAAATTTGCATGTTTCTATATAGAGAATTATATCTTTATGGAGAAAAAAGACAGTAGAAGAGAGAGATTAATTAGAACAAATATCAAGGATTGGTTCATGCAACAAAGGTATTTAGGAATCCCTCATCCTAGTCTTAAATTCTTATGTGAGTCTGAAATTGTATCAATGTAAAAGTTTAAACCTTCAGATAACCAAATCAAGAAAACTTCATGTTAATGTTTACTGACGTGTGTCTGTTCATACTGAATTCATGTTCATGTAGCTGTTTTCTCATTTTGACTGGCTCTTACATGAATGTTCCTGTTTCCCGCTGCATATATTGACAGGAGTCTCTCTTGCAGTGATCGTCCTGAATTCAGTCAGAAAGATCACAAGCAGAGCCTTAGTTCGTAACATCTCTGTTCAGCAACCCAAGGGAAAAGAAGGATATTTTATTTTCTTTCCCAATCTTCGCAGATCAATCCTAAGAATAGAGCCCACCTGGTTTTCCACCCTCCAGTCAATCCCTCCCACCACTCAATTTCCAAGACAGAATTGCCCTGTCCTATCATTCCAGGGGACTCCATTCCCATTAAAATGGAGACATTTGGGGCTAAGAGAGTTAAGTCCAAGGCACTGTTCCCACAAACAGGATGTTGCCAGAAGACAGGCTTCTTCCCACAGCACCTCTGTGTCCAGGAAAGCAGGGCTGCTTTTCAGAAGACATCACATGAAAGGAAAACATTCTAAGGAGTCAAAACAATCCCTTAATCCATTTCAGTGCCATTTATCTTGGGGAAAGAAAACAAGAAAATCCCACATCCCTCTCATAAAGGGAGGGAGATAGAGGGAGAGGTGAGGATTGTACTTATAAATCCTCTGAAGAATCAATGCGCGCCTGCAAGGTATCGATATGGGACAGGAGGCAGGGATCTCCTTCGCTGGAGGGAAACACACACACACATACACACACACACACACACACACACACACACACACACACGCACACGCACCTCAGGAAAACCTTCTGTTACTTGGTATATAAATACAGCAGAGTCGGCTAGACTCATGGGAGCATTTCTCAAGAGCTGAAGTCTGGAGCTAAATCCTAGGGACTGACTCAATGAGAACCCCTGGGGCATCTCAGCTTCTCAGCCTGAGTCCCTGAGTTTTGGAGTACTTCCTGAGAACATGTGAAAGAACGCAGCCAGCGACTCTGGAAGCTGAACTGACAAGGCACCAGGGAGGCAGCGAGGAGCTCACACACCAGCTGGTGTACGCAGGTCCTCCTGACCCCAACAGTCAGCTTCATGCCACTTGGAACAGCCAGTTTCATGCCACTTGCCTCTCTGAGGACCTGCTTGGGAAAGCTGGGGTCAGGCTGCTGCAAGCTTTTCGTCACCTGATCTCTTCATAATTAAATCATGCCCTCTCTTTGCTCCTCTTGTTGTGGGGTCACTGTCCTGGGGTCTTTATATATCCAGGTTCTTGTGTTCAGGAGTTCAATACTGAAATACATTTAGAGGATTAAGGCAGAGTGCATTAGAGGAGAGAAAGAACTGAATTTATAGGACTCTAGACATGGAGCCATGAGGAGCAAGGAGCCTGGAGAGCTCAGTGGGCTCTAGGCATGGAGTCCATGAGGCATAAGGAGCTGGAAAAGAACTCACGGACTCCAGACATGCAGTGGCATGAGGGCATGAGCCCAAGATGGCTGCCAGGATCAGCTCTATTTAAACATTTAGGCAAGGTAGGAGGGGAGGAGGAGGAGGAGGAGGAAGAGGAGAATGAGGAGGAGGAAGGAGAGAGAGATGGCTTTTCCTCACTGGTTAGCTCCAGCTTCTGTAAACCCGATTGGAGCTTTTGGTCCTCTACATCTCATTGGTCTGTTTATATTGGGGCCCAACCCAGTTGATCTATTAGATCACCTTGACTCCTGGTCAAGCTGGTTTTTTTGTTTTGTTTTGTTTTGTTTTGTTTTGTTTTGTTTTGTTTTTATGGATTTAGCTTATCTGTTATGGAGAACTCATCTGCATATTCTTTCAGAAGCAAAGAGTTGGGGGAAGTTGAGGACCTTATCTCTGTGGAGGATGGGAGTCAGTTTCTCCCTATGATCAGAGGATGTTCCTCCACGGTAATCCCCAGTGGGGGGAATGGCTTTCCAAGACCTTCAGAGCTGGACCCAGTGTGACAGCTCTAACTCCCTGCATGCTACATTAAAAAAAATTGAAGTGCTTGAAATATCTATTTATAATATATATATATGGATTCCTAGATTTCTTCTTAAACCTTGGGATTCAAACATCCACAGAAACCTGGGGTTGGTTCACCAGGTTGATTCTGATGCTGAGGTTGAGAGCCATTATAATCATGCTCTTGCTTGGCCACCTATTTAGATAGATATCACAGAAAAATACACTTTAAAGCAACCCCAAACTAGTTCTTTATCTGTAAACTCTGCTGATTTCACTTATATGTTTTCTCCTTGGGGGTTTACACTTCTAAAGATCACTGGACCGTTTCCCAAAAGCAAAAAGCTTTTGCCTTTGTTTTGGTTTTGTTTTATCTTACTCTGAGACAGAGCCTAGCTATGGAGCCAGGCTGACCTTGACTAACCCCTTGTGACCCTCCTATCACAGTATCCCAAGTGCTGGCATTATAGACATATGCTACCTCACCCAAGTGAAGGATTTTGTTTATGTAGGACATATCCAACAGTGTTTAGCAAATTGTTAATTAAAACAGAGAAACTTAATGTATTAATAAACCCTTTACATTTACACAAGAAGTTTTATAGAAAATAACTATAATTTGAAGCCCTCAAAAAATTATCAAGAATGGTGTGGTTTTCCATATTCATAATGGCTTGATGGCAGGCACCTGGGATCTCGAATCTTCTTCCATACTTGACCCATTGCTATATCATACATCATATTTTCTCCAGTGTACACCAGGAGAGGATATGAACAAGAAAAGAAAGCAATGACTCAGTAGAACTGGGTATAGACTCAAGTTAGCAGAGATGTCCTAGAAATAATATCAGAATCATACAGTGACCTGCAGCCACAATTTGAAAACCATTTCCTCTATCACATCCTTCAAGCCACATTCTCTCCACATGCATGCATGTGGCTCTACTTTCAATGCTACATCTGTTGATGCCTTTTCCATGATCATGACCATTTGATGTATTGTCCTAATTGCGTACACATGAGTGATAATCAGTAGCTTTCAGAAGCAAAAATCCTCTCAAATGAGCCTAAACAAAGGCAGGTCATGAAAAACATACAAAGGAGGTTCACAAAACCCCATGAGGAAGACCAGGCCACTATGCTCCTTCCCAGAGTCACAGTCTATCAGCCACTGTCCACTGTGAACACTGGGGGCCTCCGTAAAGTTTTTCCCCCTAGAGCTCTACTTCCAGCACCTTCTTACTAGCAAAACTGTGCTATCTGATTCTAAAAGCCTGAATTGGAAAAATTTGGTTTTCTACCATGAAGAAGGTTCTAGGATGGGTGGTAAAAATCTCCCTCTCAATTCTGTAGTTATATACACAGAGACAGGCCAAGTGAACAATCAAATATCCTAGCACAGGCTCGCCCTCACCATCCAGACGTCCTATAAGATGGAACAACAGAACCAGGCTAACATATGTAGGACTGTGTGGTTTTTAATTTTGGAAAACATATGGACATGAAGTTGTAATAGTCAGATGCCAGCGCTTTCTGTGGGATGATAATAAACAAGCATATATTTTAAAATATTAATAGTCACATTTATAATGTGAAAATAAACCCGAGATATTAATTTTGTTAACATATTTTAACTCAACATATCCAAATGCTATTACATCAACACATAATTAGTATGAAAAGCATTAATGAGATATTTTGCATCTTTTTATAATCACATCTTCAAATTAATTGTGGATTTTATCTTTATGGTATAACTTAATTGGAACACTAAGTTTTCTCCACAAATAGTTGATCTGTACTAAAGTTCATAATGTTACAGAAGATTAAGTAGACATACGTGCACACACACACACACACAAACACATACACAACTTACTCCAACTTATTTAAAATGTTTTAATAACCAAATTGAGCCTCTGCTTTTTGAAACATAATTCATTAAACTTTCTCTGTTGCCTTAGCCCCACTTCTAAAGCTCAATGATCACATGAGACAAAGCTCTACTTCAGCAGCCCAGCTTTAGACTAAGAAACGGAACATGGTCACTTGTTATTGCCCAGCCCCAATAACTGGCAGAGCATGGCTCAGCACAGACACCCAAAAGGTCCAACTGATAGAAGCTGTCCAAGTTAGAACGCTCCAAACTCAACTGCTAAACTAGGTCCTTGGGAGTTGCATATAAATGTTTCCCCACCTGAATGCATCATTTTAAATGAATTTAAGATGGTTACTAGTAAAGGACACTACAGTATTTTACATTCACCAAGTAAGTCACATTTCAATCATTTTGAGAGAAAAGGAGAGAGAGAGAGAAATGGCTCCACAGATAAGGTGTCTGTGTGCAAACCTGGTCTTTTTTTATTGTTATGAGAGATTAATCAGGAGCCCACATGGTAGAAGGAGAAAACCATAGTTGTCTTCTGACCTCACACGCATGCTGTGGGTATATTCATTCTCTCTCTTTCTCATAAAATTAAAATATTAATATAATCAAAATATTATTAAAGAGATTACTAGCTCACATGAAGCTCATCTTAAGTGAAGCGATTACATTCTGAAAACCCACTGAAGGCTGTTTCATGGATAAGTGGTCCAAAAAGCCACCTTCTACCCTTATGATATGGAAAGAGGTGTTTCAGAAATGCTTCTCAGCCTTAAAGATAATGACTTAAAAATGGTGTGGTTTCTATTTGTTTGGCTAATATTGACTGTGTTCAGTACATTGGTCACTTGCCTAATGCAAACTATGATAGGAGTCACGAACACATACATGATGGGCCACGCAGGGATCAAGTGTTCTCTCCAGAAGATGACACTGGAGTCAAAAAGTTACATAACAAATGCAACTAGTCAAGTTTCTAAAGCCTGATGCTTTTACATCTGCAAGTTATATTGTAAAATTGGTCTATGTATAAGAGGTCATGTGACTTCATGGCATGAAGCCTCCTTTGTCCAACATAAGTGTGAATGTTTAGTGTGAATGTTTAGTGTTAGCCAGACGAGTTGTTCATTTTCTCATTCATTCATTCATTCACACATAATGTGCTTATTGAACACCTGTCAAATAACAGGCTCCATTTAGGAAGCTAGATACATAAAGATAGATAGATAGATAGATAGATAGATAGATAGATAGATAGATAGATAGATAGATGATAGATAGATAGAGAGAGAGAGAGAAAGAAAGAATTGAATATATTATACATGTAGATAGACTATATATGATCTTGTAGTAAGGTGCTCAGAATGAATAAAAAAACAAACACATGAGCTCCGTTTCTGGGGCAGTGGTTTTCATCTTTGCCCTTCAGTTGCAGAGGATAGCGGGCAGGAATGGAACCAAAATGCAGTGGAATCTACTGGTCCTCCATCAGATTGCTGGACCATCAGAACCGTCAGTAGGCATTTTGAAAATAAAATTCTGGAGAAGCAAAAGCTCTTTCAGGAGGATGATGGAGTCCCAGTGCATCTGAAGGGCGGAGCATCTGAAGCCCTGCTGTGCAGAGCCACCATGCTTCTCACATTCATCTGAACAGTGAATACTTTGTATTATTTGGTTTGGGCTGCTTTTCCCAAGAAGCAGAATTGACCTGAGTCATCCCTTGGCTCAGTTCCATTCAACTCTATGTGGAGCAGTAATCTGATGAGTAACTCTTCTTTGGGGAACAGTATTTATTGACTCTACTAATGCCACCAATAAAGCAGTCTTTATGGGGGAGGGGAGGAAACACACATACAAATAACCGTAGAAACAGTGAGAGTGAGTAGTGAAAGACACACAATTTTCTGTCAGGCAGATGGAGGAAAATAAGGAAGGCGTTTTTATTTAAATACCTTTGAGGTAGATTTGCAAAACTATGTAGAGCTAGAAACTCACAGGGACCCAGCCTAACCTGACTGCAGTGAATTCTCCACTACTGCCCCCCACCCCACCCCTGCCACCACCCTGAGTAAATCTGACCTGTTTTCTCTGCAGTTTCCCAGCAGCCCAGACAAAGCCATTAGAGTCGTGTGTGGCTCTTAACAATGAACCCCGATGTTGTCGGTGTCGGGAATGGGCCTGACTCACTTTGTGCTAACTCGAAATAAACCAGATACATCTGGCTTGTATGACAGTCACTTTTGTTCTGCCAAACCATAATCTCTCTCTCTCTCTCTCTCTCTCTCTCTCTCTCTCTCTCTCTCTCTCTCTCTCTCTCTGACTTCACTCGAGACAGTCCACTGTTCTTGCTGCCTTTCTCAGCCAGGTTTCTCTCAGCAAATCCCTGTTCCAATTTGGGTCTTGAATGTGCTCCTGAAGGTCATGGGTTCAAGGCTTGCTCCCCAGCCCATGGCTCTGTTGGGGACATGGTAGATCCTCTTTTGGGGGGGGTGGTCTAATGGTAAGAAGTTAGAACACCAGGGTGTTCTATGTAAGGACATATGAGGACCCTGGCGTGCTCCTATCATGATGTTCTACCTCGACACAGACCCGAAAAGAAGGTACCAACTGACTGCCTGAAACTTCTGAACCTTTACCTCCTCATGAACCAATTGTCCTGGGTATCTTGTTACAGCAACACACAGCGGACTGACAGACATCAGAAAATTCCTCTCTGTGTGATCCTGGCTCTGTCCGCCCATCTCTACAGTTTCACAGCAGCCTCTACCTAGTGGCTATTTCTTTTTTTTACATCAGGTATTTCCAGAGCATGCTCAACAAGAGGAAGATAATGAAGTATGTAGGAAATAGAAACTCTTAACACGGGAGCAAATGTTTCACAGAAACCTTCCCCTTGGTCTTCCTCAATGATCTCTAGCCCCACTGGGGTCAGTCTGGTAGTCATATGACTATCAGCACAGTTTTTTGAAAGGGTCTGTCATATTCCATTACACCCCAATATCAACCCTCTTCCACAGAAGTGTGGGCTTCATCCTACAAACTTCTCCAGTACTGAGAGCAGGAAGTGACAGTCATTGATTGAAAGCTTTCTGTGCGCAGGGCACTATGGTAAGATCTTTATATACACTTCTGTCCAGGCAATTGCATGGAGGGTGGTATCTTTGATCACGATGGGGATGACAGAAGGTAGAACTCATTTGTGAGATCAGAGAATAAATTCTATTTTGGGCAAGTGCAGTTTGAAATAACTGTGGCGTATCCAGGCGAGATCTGTGATATACAGCTGTTATAATGGTCTAAAACTCAGGAGGGAAGTTGAAAGCAAAGATATGGATTCAGAGGAATCCCTTCACACACAAGCAATTGTCCTCCCTTGCAAGCAATTCCTGAATCCAAAGTACTCAGAAGTCCTTGCCAGAGTTAAAAAAAAAATCAAGAAGAAATCATCTTAGACATCTGAGAAAACAGGAAAGCAAAATGTCATTATAGGAACTGAATGTAATTCTGAGCCTTTCAGTAAACCCAGGCAATGTTCGTGAGGTTCCCTTTTGCATCCCCTCTGGGCACCAACAACTTCCATTTATTTGTGGCTTTTACATCCTCCCTCTCCAATTTCTTATTTTGCCTTGCAAGGAAAGGCTGAATGAGCCCCCAAAGCCTAAATATGACAGCAGAGAGACCTCTTACTTTTGACAGCATCTTTTTTCTGAGTTGAGTGAATTGTAGACACATAATGTTCCACTATTACCCCTGCTTCAAGTATTTGAAGATATCTGTGTCGTAAAGTACTGGGGTATGTCTCTGGATGGAGCTTGCTGAGGTCAAAGGTATAAGAAGAGCAGGAGGCAGAGACAGTTGGAACAAGAAAAACTAACAGCTTAAAATTCTCATCCCAGCAACGAGTGTTGGTGCAATGGTAAGAACACTGAAAGGACTCAACCTCAATCCATTCACCCATTCATTCATTCATTCATTCATTCACTGCTAAGGTGTTGGTGCTGGATACAAAGTAAACAACTATGAAGAAGACATATTTTTGTCCCTTGTGGAGTTTTGTACCTGTTTCCTCTTTCCCAAACTTCTGAATAAGGTCTAAAATATAAGGGAAGGTATGTTTATTCTGATTCATTCGCTGAACAACTATTTACTGAGTTTTGTGCTAGTTTCTGAGACCTCTGTCAGCAAATACTTTGTCGTTCCATTCAGAAGAGGCCCCCATGCCCCCCTTCCTGTTTCTCTTTCCCTTCTTGGCCCCCTCAGAGAGCAGCCTCTTCTTCCACTCATGTCTGCCTCACTATGCACAGAAACCTCCAAAGCTTAATCCAAAATAAACTTTTTCTCTTTTAATTTCCTACTATAGTTATGAGAGGACAGATGTCTGCTTCTGAACCAGAGTCCCTTTTCTTTTTAGAGCAATGCTTGAACTCAGAATCATCTGAAGGACAGACCTATGAGCTCTACTCTGACTGTTTCTTCTGTGGCTACACCAAGAGGACGACCTAGAATCTCCAGTTCTAAGAGGTGCGTAGGACAGTTGCACGGTGCTGGCCTTGGAACCTCTGAATGCTTTCTTAGATGAGCATTCATCCGGTTTCCTTTCCTGGTTAGAGGGACACACCTATGACTCTAGAATGATATTCCCAGAAAAGTCATGAGCAAATAAGAAAAATCCTTCCATGTCCTTAATGTGTTTTCTAGCTGTTCTTATTTTAAACATCTGGGAAGTTTTTGAGACTTTGGAAACAAAGAAAAGGAAAGGAAGAGCCTGGGATTCCAGAGTCCTCACCAAGCATGACCCCCATACTTGGAAGGGATGGAGTTGACCTATTCATCTGGTTTGAGATCTTGGTCGCCTGGTTTTAAAACTGTCAGTTGCATCCTCTGATCCAAGAATTGACCTCTTATGATCAATGTGACTTAAGCGACAATGTTCATAAACCAGCACTGAGTCATGGTTGGTACTAGGTGAACACAGAGCAAATGCTGTTAAACATTATGATTCTACTACAAGATACATGCAATTGGGGGCTGGAAAGGTGGCTCAGCGGTTAACCCTCTGTCTTGCAGGTGGAAGGTCCTGAGTTCGGATCCTAGACCTCACATATAGACGCCGGGCAAAAGCAGAGGCGGCCTGTGTTTCTGGTCCTGGTAGGGCAGAGCCTGTGAATCCTGGGGCAGAGTAAACAAGGAGGTGGAGGCATCCATGGTGGTTCCCGAATTCGCCCGTGGTTCTACACACACACACACACACACACACACACACACACATACATACATAACACACACATGCACAATTGAATAAATAATGAATATATATATATTTAAAAAAGATACATTCAATTAGCTGTTTTATGGTGCTTACATAAAAACAGAAAGAAGTTCAATTACAGACCTACCTCTTGAAAATGCACAGGAAACCTCACTCCCTGCTTCACTTAACTTCTTAGTCATCTTTTTTTTAGGACTCAATAACCTTTGCTTAATTTTATCATCATAAATTATTGTATGCTTCTCTGTATGTCACCTCAATCTTTTAACAAGATGAATCCTATGTGCAAATAAATAGCACTCCATCCATTTATGCAGCCCCTTCATGAATATTTGAGGTGTTTCAAGGTTCAAAATCATACTGTGTTGCTTTCTTCTGGAACTGTTTGTCATTGCTTTATTTATCAAAGAACCACACACCAACTGTAACATCATCCATAAAATGTCATTGCTATACTTCATCTGTCAATCAGTATTCTATCCTTTTGGTCATTGGGGTAATAGATAGTAAATCTTACAAAATCACTCTACTTTGTAGCTTTTGTTACCTGCTAGAGTTTGGGAGCTGACCATCTCTTCAAAGCTCGTGTGTCATTAGCTTGGTCTCCAGAGCAAAGGAACTATTGGAAACTGGTGGAACTTTAAGGATGCAGGGTCTAGGGGGAGACTCTTAGGCCATGGGGACCATGCTTGAAGAAGACTGTGGGAACCCCAGTCTCTCTTTCTTTCTTTGCTTCCTGGCCATAGAGTCTGCAGCTTTGCTCGAACACGACTTCTCATGATGATGTGCTATCTCACTCTGGCCTTCAACAACAGGGTCAGTAGATCATGGATTGACCCTTCTAGAATCAGAAGTCAAGACATATCTTTTCTCTTTTTCATTTAATCAGCTCGGTTATTTTGTTATATTTACAAAAAAAAACTAAAACTAAAATCTTTCTCTTGTGAAGATGTTTCTTACCTTCTACTGATCTATCACGGTCTTTAAATGGTTTTTATAGCATGCACTCATTCAATAATATGTTGGAATGTCCCATGTATGTTTTACTATATGCAAGGTCTTCCAGAGGAACCAGTGTTCAGGAATCTGCCCTTCAGGAGCTTTGGACTTGGTGAACAAGCCAATAAATATGCAGGTTATTGCCATACTTCAAGATATGTGTTATACAGACAGACACACACGCGCGCACACACACACACACACACACACATGCGCACAGTTGAATAAATAATAATAATAAAAAATTTTAAAAAAAGATATGTGTTATAAAGAATAAAAGCCGGGGGCTGGAGAGGTGGCTCAGGGGTTAAGCCTCTGCCTTGCAGGCGGAAGGTCCTGAGTTCGGATCCTAGACCACACGTATAGATGCTGGGCTGAAGCGGGGGCGGCCTGCGTTTCTGGTCCTGGTAGGGTGGAGCCTGTGAATCCCAGGTCAGAGTAAACAAGGAGGAGATGGAGGCGTCCATGGTGGTTCCCTGAATTCATCCGTGGTTCTACACACACATACATACATACACACACACACACATACACACACACACAAGCGCACACATGCACACAATTGAGTAAATAAAAAATAAGATAAAAGAAAAGAATAAAAGCCAACATGTGTTGTGTACTTGCTATGTGTGGATTATGATTCTGTGCATTTCATGTGACACTAACACAAGCAGTAAACATTTTTCTCCCTTAGTTGTTGAAAGATCTGAAATTTTGGTGTTGAAAGGTCATATCACAAGAGCCAGAAGCAGACTTCAGAAATCAGGAATTCTCACTCCAGGACCTCCATTCCAAATCTCTCTGTGATATTGCTTTCAATAAACTCTCATGAAAGAGAGATGGAGGGACACTATTTTATGGCATCTTTGGGCCCTGTAATAATTTTAAGGTAAATTTGGACAGAGAAAAAATAATTAACCAGAAGAGAGAAGGACTGGACCTCCACCAAAGCAGATTGGTGGCGGAATGAGGTAGCACATGGGCACGGAACTGTGGGCTGCACAGAAGGCTGAGTAAGCAGCCGGAGGTAATGACCCGTAGTGCTGTTGGAGGGTGGCCACTGTAGCAAACTGCATCGCTAGCCCCCAGGAGACCAGCAGGGGACCTAGGCAGGTAGTGGGTTTATGTAAGGATCAAAATCAGCGCTTTCTATGGAGTCAGTTCATCAAGAGAGCAAATCCTGGAAAACTGGAGCCTGAAGAAGTATTTGTCTTCAGCCTTCACGGGCAAGGGGCAATAGGCTCCCAGACAGTTCTGTTTAATAGCTGTATTAATTAATGTGCATCTTACAGGACATGCTTCAATGTAGGACAAGTGATATGTAAAATTTCATTATTTTCTGTATGTAGATTAGAATAATTGCTATATTGCTATGACAGAAACCATTCCAAAATTTAGTAACATGAAACAGCCATCCATTTACGCAGCTTACAGTTTTTTAAAGTTAGTACATCCTTTATAGTTGGATAGTTACAGAGAGCACTGATGCAAAAGACAGCCATGGCGGCTTGGCTGGGGTCATGTACTTGGGGGTGTTCCGGCCAGGTTCTAACTGGATTCCTGTATTCTTCTCTCATCACATCAGATAGGAAAGAAATGTTCAAAATGGCAAAGCCCTATTATTTTAGCAAGCAGACGGAGAAGCCAAAGACAGGAAGTGAGTACCATCGTACTAGTTTTCTGTTGCTGCTGTAACAGCACAAACTTGGTGATTTAAAGCAACAGAAAATTGATCTCTCTTAACTTTGGAGACTGGAAGTTCAAATTCAGTATCAATGAGGCCTCAAGTTTGAGTACAGTCAAGCTCCTGCAGAGGCTCTAAAGGAAACTCTGTTCCTTCTTTCTTCCAGTTTATGGCAGTGGTTGGCATTTCCTTTGGTGACATCATCCCCATCTTTGCCTATGTGGTCACAGTACCCACTCTTATCAAAGACCCAATACTCCCCCAGTTCCTCTGATGGGTTAACTTGGTTGTCAGCTTGATCGAGTCTGGAACCAACTAAGAGCCAGGGCTCTGAACAGGTCTGTGAAGGTATTTCGGGCAGCATTTTCTGTCAGTGGCCCACATATAAGGATGCTCAAGGGAAAATCTATAGCCTGTTGCCTGCTCATCATAATCCCTAACTGCTGCTGCTAGTGGTGATGATGATGATGATGATGATGCTGATGATGATGCTGCTGCTGCTGCTGCTGCTGCTGATGATGATGATGATGATGCTGATGTTGCTGGCAGCAGTGGTGGTGGTGCTGTTGCTACTACCACTGTTGCCATTCTTTATTAACATAGGACTGAATGTGGACCAAAAATCTATAGTGTCCAGAATGCTTCCGGTCTTTAGTACCAGGATAAGACTGCTTAAACACCCAGCCTTGTTCACCAACCACCTACTTGATTCTCAGCTTCTTCAGTGTGAAGACCTAGACCATATTGTGCAAGTCCATATAATATAATAAAATGAACCCCCTTTTAATATATATTCATTCTGTCAGTTCCTCTAGAAAGCCATGATTAATACACAAAGATATTTAAGTTGGCATCTAGGGTCCACCTAGTTTACTCAGGATAAACTCTCCATCTCAAAGTCTTTACTGACCACATCCTTTTCCATTTGTGATATGCTTTGTAAATATAAACTTTACAAAATTCTAGAACATACATATTTCATCTATAACCATAAGGCAACATGCACAGACTCCAAGTCTAGAACCTGGAAGCTCAGGAGCCCTCACTGAGCTTCCCTCCAGCATCCTCCACATTTTCTAACAACCAGAACTAAACTACTTCTGCAGCACCCTCCCAAAGGTCATTTGGGAGGCTGCTCGTGGATGTCCATTTTAAGGATTCACATAACATGTTTCTCTGCCTTTGGCTGAACATGATATGACTAAATATAATGATATGACTAAATATATTCCATCCATGTCACATCAACATCCCTTGTCTTTTAATTATTTATTACTGACAGACTGTACTCAAGGACATAGTTTGGTGTGCACATTTCCCCAGCATGACAAATATGCTCAGCTTTATTATAACTGCAACCTTCTCAGTAATGAAGTCATTGGAATTCTCTCAAAGGTGCTCTTGAAATACACAGAAACTCAAGAGGAGTGAAAACGCCCAGCACTCAGAGACTTGAAATGGCAGAATGAAGAGCTTGTTGAATGTGCGATTTGAGGTACATTAGGATGTTATCAGAGGGGGCCATGGAATCTTTTGCCACTAAGCCCGATGACCTGAGTTCAGCACCTAGACCCTACAAGGTAGAAGGAAAGAAACGACGCCTGCGAGTTGTCCTCTAACCTCGCACATATAATGACACATGTACACAGGATAAATAAAGGTATAAAACAAAAATGTGTCAATGTGTTGTCTGTTGACACAAGTTGCAAACTGTCATTTGGAAGCTTCTCCCACTGATATGGATCAGTCTTAGAGTTGTCCAAGAATAGAACTTGCAGACTGATGAAGAAATCATTATTTATGGACAGTCCACAGTGGTGAAAGATGTAATGGCAGATACAGTTGTGGCTTCCAGTTGCTCTTTCCAACAGTGATTCCACCCAACAAGAGCAGCCCTGAAGTTGACTCCAAGGCAGACAGCTTCCTCAGACTTCTGTCAGCTGTCCTTTGCAGTTCCTCTTGGGCCACACGCACAGGCGGTGGGGCTTTCCTGCAAGCAGTGACTTACAACTGTTCTGGCACTTTATGTGATCTCATGGCCATTTCTCAAGCTATCTGTCCTGTGTGGAGTTCTGTTTCTCAGTTCCTCTGGCCCTATGCTGTGTAGTTTGGGTTTTTATGGTCACACAATATTTTAGATGTTCTGCTGCCCTCCATAGACCCTGGTTAATGTACTGAAAGAGTTTCCGATGTGCTAATTCTTCTTGGAAGGTGATGAACTTCATAGTATTTCTCAAAATTTAGTTTCAAACTCTCCTACATCAGAAAAATCCAAAGAGCCTTTTCACATGCAAATTCCTGGCCTTCACTGCAGATGTACTTAAGTTAAAATTTCCAGTGATGGGGTGCAGAAATTTATTTTTTTTTTTGCATTTTCATGTGTAAGTGGGAGTAGATGTGCATTTCTGCATGTTTTGCATGTGTACAGGTCTACATGCACATGTGTGTGCATGTTTGTGGAAGCCCAACGTAATATCTAGAATCATCCTTGATCACTCTTCTACCTTATTCTTTTGAGGTTGGTTCTTTGATTAAACCTAGTGCTCACTAATAGCAGTAGCCTGTGTAGCCAGATTGCTCTGGGAATTCCCAGACTTTGCCTTCTGGAGCTGAAATCACAAGCATCCACAACACTTGCCTAGCTTTTTACATGGAATCTGGAGTCTGAACTGTGGATCACCAAGGACTTTTTAAGCACCCAGCAATCTTCCAAGCCAGGATTCTGTGTTTTAATAATCTAACTCTTGTGCACAAATTAAAAGTTACATGATTCCTTTGACAAAAACCATTTACTATCATTGAAAATGATAGTCGTATGCACATAGAAAGTAATGTTAAGAATTGCATGACATTGAAACTTTAGGACTGCATTCATTTAATTTAAAAAAGTTTATAACATATGTGTTTGTAGATGAAGTGAGACTCCCAAACCTCCAATCTTCAATAGTAAATTAAGAGACAGGCAGGCCTGATCACATGTCAATTTGTTGATTCTTTTGATAATTACTGGCTATCTGATCTGTGCTGCAAATGGCATAGTCACCTGGGGATAAGTAAGTCTTATTGTCCCCACGGTATATATGCTTCAGAGTGGGAAGTGTGAATGAAACAACACAAACTATCATTTACACATATCTTTTCCTTTGCAACCATACAAGAGGCAGACTCCAGGCTAGAGAGATCGCTCAGCTAGTATAGTGTTTGCCTTGCAAGAACAGAACTGAGTTTGAGCACCAAAACCCACATGAAAAATGCTGGGCACAGTGGGTTTGCAATATCAGCGTGGGTGGGTAGAAATGGATGGATTCCTGGTACTCACTTGTCCAATAAAAGACCCTGGACTCCATATGCATATACCTGCACCTATATACACACCTACAAAGATATGCTTGCACACGCGTGCACACGCACATACACACATGCACACACACACACACACACACACAGAGAAATTCTTACGTTAATCTTCCAGGTAAGTAAACAGAGTATAAAGGATGCTAAGTCCAAATACCACTTTGGATTCTTCACTCTCTTTCATACTGATCCCTGCAAATGGTGTTCATTTGACCACAGTCTATATGTGGGTGTGAAGTTTAAAGACCAAACCAGATCAATGGAAGCCATGAAGTGAATAGGTGAGGGAACCCATGAAGCCATCTGAAGCCGTTTTAAAATCTTCTCTCTGTCCCTTCCTCTGCCTGAGATTTGCTGGCTACGAAGTAGAATTTTCCCTATTGCCCTCTATACCTGCAAATAAATGTCTTTTCTTTCTGTTAATAGAGATGATTGTGTTAAGTCATTCTAATAATTTAGCCTCCTTCTGACATCTCATGGTAAATGAAAAGTAGTAGATATCCAGAAGCCTGATACAGCTCTTGGCTATGGAAGGCCTGAGCAGGTAGGAGCCTGGAGGGACTGGTCTTGGCTGTTCTAGGGTTAATATCAAAAGTCTTCCTTTCTGTTAGAGGACAGGGCTCATGCTGGGATGAAGTGGTTGCTGCACTCTCTGCAAACCTGGGGTCCACAGATGGAGACATCACAGTAATTTCTCCTGCTCTTGGTGCTCTGATAATAAGAAAGGGACTTGTCACTAGGAAATGGCTTTTCCTTTTGATTTCACAGTTCTCTCTGGAAACTCCAGGAGGCCACAACTGTGAGGAGAAACACTCCTGGCACAGTAAGAATAGTCAGGAGGTGTTCAGGGGGTTTCCAGTCCTGGCACTCAGTGACTTGACAATCATGAGGCTGCTGCACGACCCAAGTCCAGGAGCATCTTATTATCCAGACATGCCACCCGAGACAGACTGTCCCACTGGACTGCTTGCTCCCCAGTTTTCTCCATGACTACAACAAATGCCCTGGAGATAAAGTGTTTGGTTTGAGAATTCATGCAGCATCAATATAAGTTCTGCCACATGGTCTGAACTTTCCTCATGTTAACTTCAAAGCTGAACCTCGTCCTCTAACAGCCATCCAACACTGACAGACACCAGTGCTTTCATCACTGACATCCTGTAATACTACTATCCTATGTACATCTTGCCAACACGAAGATACAGTCTCAAGCATTCCAAACCTGGCCACAGGCTGCACACCATGCTACACCTTAACATATTCAGTGGGATCTTAGAAGGGAATCCCTGTGACACTCTGGCCTTCAGGTGGGAAGGTAGGTCCAGTAGATATCCAGAAGCCTGATACAGCTCTTGGCTATGGAAGTCCTGAGCAGGTAGGAGCCTGGAGGGACTGGTCTTGGCTGTTCTAGGCTCTAGTCTAGAGGTCTATTTTCATTCATTCTAATACTAGTCGAGGGGCACAGGGTCACTCTCCCTATGGAATAAATAATTATTAAGGGGAAATACTGAACCAGGTTTAATCTCACCAATCAGGAAGGGTATAGGGACTGGCAGGTAGATGGCAACCATCCGGCAAATGGGACACTGACCCCCCCCAATGCTATATCCTACTCCTCTTTTCCATCTACCTGTGTGTCTCCTCTTATATTAAGATCTTCGTTTAAGTAGTCTTTTATCTTTGGAAAGGAAGTGACCTTCGATACCAATCAGGATGCAGCCAAGGGCAGTGTAGGAAAAGCAAAACTGAAAACCACAAACCATAATTCAGAACACCAAAGACCCTACATTATTCAACTGGAACGGGACCAGCCAATTCTCTCCCTATCCTAAAGCTCAGGGAACTTTGCTGAAGAGGGGGCGGCAAGATTGCAAGAGCTTTAAGATGGGAAAACCAATGATATACAAGATACTCCACACAAGTTAGGGCTGCAGCAGCCAGAATTGAACTTTGCCTGACCTGTACAATGGCTGACATCAGCATCCCCCAAAAGTCTAGCATGGATCACAGGGGAGAAGGCTCCAGGCAGTAGGATCCTTAGAGCCATGGGATTAAACAGTCAGAATACAATTCCCATACTAACAGGGAGCCCAAGAAATAAGTCCTGAACCCTCAGTAGAGTGGACTCAGAGGGAGGATTGGCATTTACATAAAGAGATGGAAGGGAGGAAGAGAGAGGCATTGGGAGAAGAGGAAGGAGAGAGGGGGTGAGAGAAAGAGGTGAAGAAGAGGGGAGAGTGCAATGGAGGATAACTGGGTAGGGGAGCAGGGAGGGAGAGGATGGGGATATCTATTGAGCTTGTATGATTAGGAAAAAAATAAATTGTGGGAGAAAAAAAGGGGGATATTGGGAAATATTTATGCTTATTTTAAAACAGAATATCATAGGACTGCAGGTTTGAATCCAGGCTGCTGGGAATCTCAGGAAGAGGCGAGTGACCACTGTGAAATTAGAAGTTGGAGTCTTCAGGGAAATAGTAGAAACCCTTGAATATTAAGTTTTAGAAGTTTAGATAAGAGTACAGAAGAGTGCCTGATAGGAAGTAACCATTTTGCAAATGGGTGATTGACCCCTCTCTCACCACGGTCTCCTACTTTTATTCCATTTACCTTTGAATATGCTCTTATAACAAGACTCTAATTTAACAGGTTTTTATCTCTGGCCAGGGGTGACATCCAATACCCATCAGGATGGACCCAAGGGCATTGCAGGAGCAACAAACCATAATTCAGAACATCAGAGACTCTATATCAACCACCTGGAACTGGGCCAGCCTAATCTCTCCCCATCCTGAAGCTCAGGGAAATTTGCGGAAGAGGGGGCGGTAAGATTGTAAGAGCACAAGGATGGGAACAGTAATAATATGTAAGATACTCCACACAAGTTAAGGCCGAAGCAATCATAATAGGACTTTGCATGCCCTGCGCTATGTCCAACACATTATTGACCCCACAAAGTCTAGTATGGACTAAAGGCACTAGAATCCTTGGAGGCTAGGGACTGACAGTCACAGTAGTGTTCCTAAACTTAAGGGAAACACAGAAAAGTGTTCTGGGAAATGCCCCTGGGTCCTTGCACCTCACCGGAGAAGAGGACCCAGAGGAGAGTTTGGCATGCACAGTAAAGGATGCTCTGGGGATGGGGAGGAGGGGACAGGGGAGGGGGGAGCAGGGGGGTCAGGGGGAGGAGGAGGGCGGGAGGGGACCAGTGTACCTGTTAAGTTTGTATGAGCGGAAATAATAATAATAATAAAATATTTTTAAAAAAAGAGTACAGAAGAAAAAATCAGTGAAGGTTGAGAGAGTAACAAACAATACTAAGGTTGCAAGTTATAGCCAGATAGAAACCTCCTATATTATTCATATGTTAAAAATTTTTGTTTAAAAAGAGAGAGAACAAACATACCTTACACAGGAAAACACAGAGAGAGGTATATAGGGTAAAAAAGAAAATACCTTATGATGCTCCAATTAGAACCCATAGGCACAGTAATTGCAAGGATTATGAACAAGAGAGATGGGTTAGGAGGGCCACACCAGAAACAAAGAGAGAGGAGACCATGATACAGCAGAGAAAATAGGCCTCCATGAAGGTCTGCAAGTAAGTAATGAGAAACCTGGTTAAGTTCACAGACGTTCTTTCCTGATCTCACCAGAAGGGGAGGGCATATAGTCTAGCAGATAAAAAGTAATCATTTGCAATGGGTGATGGACCCCTCTCCCAGTGAGGTTTCCTACTCTTATTACATCTACCCTTGAATGTGCTATTACAACAAGACTCCAGTTTAACAGCTTTTTGTCTCTGGCCAGGGGGGTGACATACAGTGCCCAGCAGAATGGAGTGAAGGGAATTGCAGGAGCAGCAAAACTGCAAAAGAAAATCAACAAACCACAATCCAGAACTTCAGAGACTCTATATCAATCACATAGAACTAGGACAGCCTAATCTCTCCCCATCCTGGAGCTCAGGGACATTTGCGGAAGAGGGGCGGTAAGATTGTAAGAGCAAAGGATGGGAGGAGCAAGGATTTGCAAGATTCTCAACAATAGTTGGGGCCAAAGCAATCATAATGGAACTTTGCATGCCCTGCGCAATGTCCAGCGCACTGTTGCCCTCATAAGTCTAGCATCTGATAAGGGCACCGAGACCCCTGGAGGCAAGGGATTGACAGCCATAGTAGTGATCTTATGCTTAAGGGGAACAAGAGAAAGGGCTTATGGAAATGCCACTGGGTCCTTATATGTCATCGGAGAGGAGGACACAGTGGAGAGTTAGGCACACACAATAAAGGACTATCTGGGAATTGGGGGGGAGGCACTGGGGGAAGGGGAGGGGGAAGAGGGGGGAGGGAGGGAACTGGTAAAAAATTTTTAAAATGTATAATTAAATTTTTAATAAAAAAAAAAAAAAAAGAGAAAGGAGGCATCCTTGTGTACACTTGGCCAGGCATGATGGTCTAGCAAGCAAGGATTGTCCCTCCCTCAGCTGTTACCTGGAAATGACATGGCCAGTATCTCGGCCCTTTCTCCTGCCAACTGGACTAAGAACTGCAGCGGGAACTATCATAAGAGAGAATAAACTTTGTTCCCTTAAGCCATTTAGTGATTTTTATTAGCAACCATGCAGAGTAACTGCAACAGAATTTGGTACCAGAGAAGTGGGGGATTGCTGATAAATCTGACTATTTGGCTTTTTTTTTTTTTTTTTTTTTTTTTTTTTTTTTGAGGAATGTGGCAATGCTTGAAGATGTTGAGATTGTGTGCTCTAAAAAAACGATCAGTTTGTGGGTCATTTTGAAAATAATGATTCTGAGAGAGTCGTGGATTGTTCGGGCCTAGTTTGTGATAAAGGGAACAAGGACTTTGTCAATGTTAAATTTTAAAACAATGGACTGGTTTACCTGATACAGGAGCGCAGTGTGTCTTGGAGTTTTGGATGTGGACAGGGCCGACAGAAGAGCAGTTGTAGTGAATGTCATTGAAGGAAAACCTAGTGTTCTGCATCGGGACAATGGAAGAAAGGAGTATAAAAAAAGAATAATTAAAAAAACTTGAAGAGCATGTTGCTTACAAAGTTACATCTTGGAAGTCTCATCCTGCTTCTGCTTATGTCTTGCAGAGAGGAAAAGGAAGAAGTCCTGGAAGGCTGGAGCGAGCATTTAGGGGTACAGAAGGCAGACCCCTCCCAACTTTTTGGCCTGCTTCCTCCCAATAGATCAAATTTCCTGGTTGGGCAGGTGAGGGGGGTAAGAAGGGATCTTGCACAGGTGAGATCTTGCACAGGTGACTAACCCAGTTGATTTCACTTAAAGATGGAGGCTAAATTGCAGTGTTATCAGGAAAACAAAAGATGGGGGTCTAGATGAATTCTTAACAATTTCCTAACCAAAGGAATTTAAAGTCAGTACAAGGAGTCTAAAGAAACAGCACTAGACCATCCATTTCCTCTTCAGCCTTCTCCAGGCTGTCACCCTTACCCAAAGTCCTCCTTCCTCTCAAACACAGCATTCTGTGAACACCTGAAACACAAGCACTTGCAGGTAAGTGGGAGTCTCCTAAGCCAGTCTTGGCCACACACCCAGTACCAAAAGCTGAATTATCACCAGGTCCACAGTGAAATGAAGAAAGAAAAAGGAAGCCATAATGGACTTTCAGAAGTCTCCACCTATTCCATTTAACAATCCCATCTATTCCATAACAAGTATCAAGTCCCTTAGAGGCTAACTAAGCAGAAGTGTGTTTCTTATGGTCCTGGTCATTAAGCAATTGCCTGTCATCCAGAACCTTGCTTTTCTAATGGTCAACTATAGGACATGAGGGCTGGAAATCTGTAAACTCTATTCTGCTTTGATGGCTGCTTCCTTAAGTTCTGCTAGTGGCAGGAGCTAGAAGGAGACTACAAAGATGGCACAAGAGGAGAGCCTGCACCTTCTCAGGCTTGTTCTATGTGTGATTCTCAGGAGATGACCCGTGGAGGTCAGTTGAGCACTGCTTTACCTATTGACAGCAGCTGGTTTTATAAGCAAATGGAACCACCTTGCAGTGTTGCTCATCATTTTCACAAGTAGCGACCTCGGGCACTCAGAGATGTGAGCATCACTAGTCAATGTCCCCTCCTCGGAACCCTGAAGTACCAATTCTACACATATCCATTTGGAAAACATTGAGAACGTTCCTGGCTGACAGGTGACTCTCCATGAGGCCATTTTGGGTACAGTCGACTCTTCTTAATTTTGGTTAGGTCCTGGGGTCTTGGCTGGGATGTATGGCATCTGCCCCACAGATGGGGAATTGGAGATGGGAGGATGGCATGAGAGACCTTTGTGGATGGAGATCACAATTAGTGAAACAATCTCAATTCTGCCATATCCCAATGGCTCAGCTCACTCCAGGGAAGCTGGCATCTGTCATCAGCTTGTGGCTTTTTTGAATGCAAGCAATCAGTGCTATACAATGTCCCTTCAATACCATATTAAAATGCCTTTTGATAAATTACAGTAACAGTAGATACTAATGTGGGCATGGGGGCCCATGCTTGTGATTAGGAGACTGAGGCAGAATGACCATTTCAGGGCCTACTTGGAAAGACTCTGTCCTAAAAAACAAATTGCTACACAAACACAGCAGGACTCAGTTGCTTTCTCTGTGCTTCTGGACAGTGATGCCCTAGATCTGATGCTGCTCATTCCCAAAGTTACATGCTCCTGCAACTAATATTCTAAATACACAGTTGTATGAAATTCCTCTACCGCTATTGTATGGGAAACCTACATTTATTTATCAACAGGATGATGATTGTTTTCCAGTGAAGTTCCAAATTCAAGACTGCAGATGAACACGGAACTTGGACAGTGCTGGCCAAGTTTTTTGAGCTCTTAGAAAAAAACTGTCCGTTAAAAGAGAGAGTTTAGAATGTTTACAGAGGCAGTTTGGACTTAAAATCATTTTTCAGCTTCTGTTAAACTGCTTTCCCAGACAGTTGGTTACATTCACATATTTGCACTTGGCTTTCATTAATCTTTGTAACTATGAAATGTTTTGTGAAAAGACCCACATATCAAAAATTCCTGTACAATGCATATTAGGTATCTGAGGTAGGAGTGCTGTAAAATACAGGTCTTGGTGAATAGGAGATGCCATCCACTTCCTTGCAAGGTAAAAATAAATGAGCTTAGCATTTGGTGCTGCCTCTGAAAGGTAATTGAACCAGAAGTTTTCAGGGTGACTAGGCAGAATCTTCATAATTAATGTGAGAAGAACTTTTAAGCCCCAAGTTAGAGCTGTGGGAGGTAAAGATGCCTGTATAGATTCTTTCTGTCTCTCTCTTCTCTCTCTCTCTCTCTCTCTCTCTAGTCCCTCCCTCCCTCCCTCCTTCTCTTTCCTTCCCTCCTTCTCTTTCCTTCTCTTTGTATATTCATAACAAAACATCTATCAGAGATCTTTTTTTAGTTTTTTTTTCTTTATGGAAGTTTCAATCATGAATGTTTAACCTTAGTAAGATTAAACACAGCATCTATTTCAAAGTGCGCCCTCCTCTTCAGTGAAACACAATTCATGATTGTAATACTTAAAATCTTTCCTGAGACCATTGTGCATTAGCAGAGATTCTTTAAGACAATGTTTTTCTTTCACACTTATAATCCATGATATGCTAGATCATATCTACATACAGACTATCTTTCAATTCCTGCAGCTTGTTTTATTTTTCTCCAACATTTTATTTTTTTCCTAATCATACAAGCTCAATAGGTACCCCTGTCTTCTCCCTCCCTCCTCCCCTCCCCAGTCTTCCCCCTTGTACTCTCCCCCATTCCCTTTTCCTCTCATCCCCCTCCCTCCTTTCCCCTCTTCTAGTGCCTCCCCCTTCCTCCCTCCCATGCCCTGAAGCATCCTTTTGTGTGAATGCCACCCTACTGGGGGGTTCAGGACTCAGTAATGTAGCCTGAAGCCCCTTTCTGGACTCCCTGTTAGTATGGGAACTCTATTCTGACTGTTTAATCCCTTGCCTCTAAGGATCCTGCCGTCTGGAGCCTTCTCCCTTGTGATCCATGCTAGACCTTGGGGGATCGTTGGCATGTCAGCCATTGTGCAGGTCAAGCAAGTCAATCCTGGCTGCCTGCAGCTTCTTTTATAACTTTTTTTTCTTCAATGCTTCATACATAAAAGCTATTCACTTATGTCATTTTCATCCTTTACTACCCAAGCCCATCTCCCTTTCTCTCCTACTACATACTATCTCCTTTCAAGCCAGTCTCCCTCCTACCTTCACATCCATGTGTTTGCACCCCACACACTGGGTTTCATCTGAAATGTCTATAACCTGCAAGTAAGTGCCTGAGCATTTGCAAAGCATAGGTGATCTATCAGTGGGTAAATCATTAAGGAAAGTAGCTCTCCTCTCCTGTCTGCTATCAACCCATGGTAATCTCTCAGGGAGGTATAGTGTCTCTCGAGATCTTCCCCTCCATGGTGAAATGCTGACTGGCTATGTCATGGTTTGAATATGATTTGTCCCCCACAGACTCGTGTGTTTGAATCCTTTACTGATGTTGGTGTTTTGGATGGTCATGGTATTTTGGGGAAGTGGAGCTTTGCTGGAAGAAAACATGTCCCAGGGAATGGGTCTTGATGTTGGTCAATCTCATCCTACTTCTGCTAGCTGCTAGCATTCTTCTCTTGCAGTCTGCAGCTTGCTCTTCCAGCCTTCATGATGGACATGACTTAAGCCGCCTCTAGGTTCTGCAGCCTGCCATGTCTTTTCTGCCATGAAGGACTATATCTCTCCTTTGGAACTGTAAATCAAAAGGAAACCTCTCTTTCTCCCCTAAGTTGTTTTATGTATGAGTAGTTTTCACATAGCAGCAGAAAGAGCATCCCTGATAGGCCAAATATTGAGCAAGTCTTATGATAGCAGACATCGCTGCAGAGAGTTCTTGGCTGCACCAGAACTGTCTCGACCAGAGGATACTATTGGGCAACATCCTTTTCCACTCTCAAGCTCTTGAATTCTTTTTCTTCATTCCTTTCTTAAATGTTAACATATACGAATATAGGGAATTTATAATATTTTCACTCCTGAGTCACCAAATCCCATGCTCCCTCCTTTTCCCCTTACAATCTTTCATCATCCCTACCAGACTCCTCCTACTTTCAAATCTTTTCACTTGTGAGGCCCATTGTGCTTCCTCTAGTTTGTTTCTGATGACATATGCCTGACCTGATCCATGCTCCAGCAAGCATCATAGATCATTGCATTCTTTTTTATGTTATTTCTTTAGTTTTACAAACATATTGAATACTTATCCTTGCTTCCCTCCATCCCCCCTCCATCCATCCTTCCCTTCCCTTCCTCAATCCATCCCGCTCCCTCCCACCTTCTTGCCTTTCTGCATCTATGGAGCCCAGGATTCACTCTAATGGGGCCAGTCTCTCTTTTTAAAAAAAAATTCTACTTCTAAAAGCATATTGAGTACTTATCCCTGCTTCCCTCCATCATCTCTCCCTCCCATCCCTCCATCAATCCCGCCCTCCTGCCTCTATGGATCCCAGAGTTCCTCTGGCTTGTCTCATTCCCAATTACTTCTCCTTCCTCATTTCCCTGTGCCTTGGGATGAGGGTTGATTTCAATGTCCTATCTATGATTGAGTACAGTCACCTATTTTCTACACTTTAGCCAATTTTCCAGCTTCTTAATCACCAGAACCAATGTATATTAAAAAAAAAAAACTCCAGCCATATCACACCTCTTCCTTTCATTCAAATCTCTAGAGTTGGGAATGCTAAACCCATTTTTGGCAGGCTCATATGCATTATTTCTGTAAATGTACCTTACACTCTAAGTGGGACGTTGCTGAATGTCTGTTCAACATTGTCGTTCTGTTTTGAAACCTACTTAGACAAAGGAAGCAGCCTTTGATTAGCATCTCTAGTTCTGATAAGGGTACTAGAACACAATAAGCACCAAGGCAAAGGATTTGAATATTTCCTCTTCTGTGTCATTGTGTTTAGTCTCCAATTTGTGTCTTCATGTCTAACAGTTTGATCTATTTCATCCCCTCCATACCACTTGGATTAACTTTCTTCCTTGTGGTTTTCCTGTTAGGAAATAACAGAAACTCCCACTGAAAGTAGGAGAGTAGTTTTAATTGAAAGAACGTGTTGTTCTAAGTATCACAAATGTCAAACAAACATACCTAGCAGTGCTAGCCAATAGAACTTTCATGTCTAACCTGGTAGCCACCATCACGTGTGCACATTGACCTTTTGGAGTAATGGCTACTGTAACTGAGCTAAACTGTGAGCTGAAAGTTAAAAGTTCAACTTCACTCAGTTTAACACATTCGAAAAGCTATATGAAGCTCGTGACTACCTAATTGGGCATTGTGCTTCTACTAACTACTTCTTCAAACCAGTGATGAATGGTTCCTCAAAGATCAGGGTCTAATCCTGCAAGACATCAAAAATTAGAAAAAGAAGCTCACAGGAAACCGGTTTTCTGAAAGTAAGATAATACTTAAAACTCAGGCACCAGTTGAGATGGTCTTAAAATTTGCTTCTGAAAGAACTGGAAGACTGATCCTCAAATTGGTGCTGGGCCACTTAATCACTATTCTGTTCAAGCACATGAGACAATTACTTCCATCAGTTGTAAGTAAAGATGGGCTACTGATATTTAAGCAGCAGGAAAAATGGAAACTGCCTGCTGTGATGACAGCGAGTACTGAATGGACAAATTAAAACTCAAGTATCACTCAAAGCAAAGCAAAATAATTTGTCTCCCTGTCCCTTACAGAAACATATCACCAGCCATGCTCCAGGCTGGGAACTAGAGTGACTGACTTTTCTATGAGATGGATTTGATAAGGCAAAAAGGAAAGCAGCAAGCTTCCAAGGCGTGCAAAGAACTAATGCTAAGCTTTGGTCAGGATTTAAGGGTAAGCAAAAGGAAATGAGATTGGATTTCAAGATCACCTGTAAACTGCTGGACTAATGGAAGCAAGGAGGTAAGGTGAGCATTGGGGACATTCTGAAGACGCTATGGCTGCCAGGTGACAAAATGGAACAGGGAAAAGGGGGTATGAAGAACTAGTTAGGTAACTTCCACATTGCTCTGGTTAAAAGCCACAGAAGGAGGGGTTGTGAGAGCCACAGAACCAAGGAAGAATCTGCAGCTTCAACAGATACTGCAGAGCCAAATTGGCAGAGCTTTGAAATATGAGGAAAGTGACAGGTAATGAGCCACAGGTTGCTACATTTTGTAGTTCAGTGAAGGGAGATGCTACTTCCTAGATCAAGACATCAGAAAGAACCAGATCTGGTAAAGTGAGCTTCATTTTAGACATTTATGTTTGAAGCATTGGATAAAACAGCGAGAGTGACAGGTAGGGTTTTCAAAGGAGTGATTTGGATGGTACTTCTGAGTCTCTAAAATAAAAAAGAAGTTAATAGCATATTCGTTACTTTTTATTTTGGCAGTGATAAAATACCTGATAAAAAGAAGCAAGTTAAGGGAAGAAGGGTTTATTTTAGCTCACAGTTTGAGTTCGCCCTGACTGGGAAGGCATGGCGGCAGGAGCATTGGACAGCTGATGGTATTGCGTCCACAGTGGGGAAACAGAAAGAGATGAAAGCTACTGCTGATCTTGCTTTTCCTGTCATTCAGTCTGTGAGCCCAGCCCACGAAATAGTGCCACCACATTCAAAGTGGGTCATTCTACATTAATTAACCCAATCTAGAAATGTATAGATACATCTATAGGTTTGTCTCCTAGGTGATTCTAGATGCTATCAAGTTGGCAATCACAGTTTGCTGAAATGTATCACTTTGCAACTATTGAAAGGTGATTCTCAAAAGAAATTTAAACAGAGCAAGGAGAACTCCTCTAGATCAGTTTATGAAGTAGCAGCAGTATCCTCTACAGAGATGAGGGCTGCTCCATCCACCCAGAAAAGAAGTCTGCAGTTATCACTTGCTTTGGGAACTCTATGGGGCATGGCGTTGGCCTCCCATATCCTGTTCAATGACATCTGCTTTTGCTATACTTATTGACATTTTCACCTTACCTTCAGGATTGAGTTTGCCTTGAGATTCCAGCACTTGATTACCATTTCTTTAATTTATGTCTATATAGCCTGAGATCATATATCTCAAAGGCTATTGAAGCTAGGTTTGGAGTGAGTCACCTCTAAATTCCTGCCCTCTTCAGATACAAATACTTACAAAGTTTACAAAAGAAGCTAAGAATGTAGTTGCTTTTTCTTTAGTTATGTGTAAGTGAGTGTGTGTGTGTGTGTGTGTGTGTGTGTGTGTGTGTGTGTGTGTGTATGTGCGCTCAGGCACTGTGCATGCGATCAGACAACGTCTAGCATAGGTCCTTACCTTCTGCCTTGTTTGAAATGGGGTTATTTGCTATTTGGTTCTGTGAACGTCTATGTGACTCATGAGCCCCCAGGAGTACTCCTGTTTCTGCCTCCCATCTTGCTACAAAACTATTGGGCATGCAGCTGCATTCTGCCATGTTCAGCTACACGTGCAGGTGATCACATTTGCATAACAAGCACTTGTTGTCTACCTAGACCAGATATTTTATAATATATGAAATCTGCTTAATTCAGACATTTTAGACCACGTGGGGGGAAAAAAAGAAACCTCCCACAGGCCCCTTTTGTACCAAAAGCCATTAGTCTGTAATTTCTGACCTCATGTACAATAGCCATATGCTGGCACATGTACAACATTAATGTATTCATTCATTCATTCATCAGTCTCAACCCATATGCCTTCCTAAAAAACAAAAGTCTGAAGGCACCTTCAGAAACCATTTCTGCACAATTTCCCAGGGTGACACTATTCCAAAATATTCAGAGCTCCATGCGTTGAAACTTATTTGGCCATACTACTCTTTCATGAGAATACAAGAACATGAAAAGATGTCTCATGTAAAGTCATCCTTTCCTCCTTGAAAGAAAAAGAACGCCTTGCAGCCCCCACACCGGTGCCGGGATCTCTCAGTGGTTGTGTCTGTCAGTGCATGTGCGTGCTCTCTGAGCCCACGGACTATTTCTGCTCCCTTTGCACTCTGGTTCTGTCTGGTAACCTTTTAAATGCCACCATTAATCCGTTAAATCCACATCTTTCTCCTTTACCACTTGACGTTGGCCTTCACCTCTCCCCCAACGTCTTTGGAAGTCTCAGCAGCACTTAACGAAACGCTGTGTCCTGATTAAAAGTAAAATCTAGATACTTTCCTGTATATGATTCATTAATGTGGTGACAACTGATGAAAAATCCCTTTGTAAACGCTGACCTCAGAACTCAAGGGCAAGCAAGAAGAATCTGCAAGAAATCAGGAACTGAAGCGACTCCCTGGGTTTTCACCTGAGTTTACACGAACTGAGGAAAGAATGCTCATTCATCCCAATTAGTAAAGAGACCATCATTCCCCACATATTAGGCAAGCTTAGTCGGCCTCCTCCTTAGAAAGATGTGCAGCTGAGCACTTTTAATTCAAGCCAAGCAGAAGCATTAAGGAGACATATTCCTCGAGTGCTATATTCCTTCAGGGTCCTGAATGCCAATTATCAACTTACTTTTTCACCAAAGTAAAAGATCTTTGCATGGTTGTCTTTATGGATCACCATTAAGAAAAGAACCAGCTATAGTTCTGTCATTGAGTTTGCTTTAGTGGGGGCCTCATGTCTTTTGCAGTAGTTGTATTAGCCTACTAGGGCTATCATAACAGATTGGTGGGCTAAACAATCAAAGTTTATTACCTCATAATCCAAAGACTAGATGTCTAAGACCAAAATCTCATGGGTTGGATTCTTCTGAGGCCACTTGCCTTGGAGATCTGGCATATGGACATCTCCCCCATGTTTTCACACTCTTCCCTCTGTGCATGCCTGTGGTCCAATCACTTCTCATAAGGACACCATTCACACCAGGTTTTCACACACACCAAGTGATTGTAGTTTAACTTAAGCATCTCTGCAAAGACACAAGCTTCAAACACATGAGCACCTAGAGGTACCCAAATCAGGATTTCAGCATATGAATGAAGAAGGGCCCAATTCAGCCATAACAGCAAGTTTTTTTTTTCCTTTTTTTATAAGAACACTTTCGAGGATAACCTTTGCTGGAACAAAGTATCAATTATTCCAAGAAGTGATAGAAACTCATGCTGCTGAGAACAAAGTTAATAATGATAATAGTAATAATAATAAACAAAAAGAAAATCTCTAAAGCTGGATACCACATTGCTTTTAGAAGCTATAGAAATCAGGAACTGCCTATGCTTAAGAGGAACACAGGAAAGGGTTTTGGGAAATGCCACTGGGTCCTTGCACCTCATCGGAGATGAGGACCCAGAGGAGAGTTTGGCATGCATATTAAAGGATGCTCTGGGGATGGGGGGGAGGCATTGGGGGATGGAGAGGGAAGGGTGAGGGGAGGTGGAGCAGGGAAGTCCAGGGGAGAGGTGGAGTGAGGGGGGGTGGAGGGAGGGAGGGGACCAGTATACCTGTTAAGTTTGTATGAGCGGAAATAAATAAATAAAAAGAAATCAAGAACTGAAAAGACCTTGATATTTGCCTTTTCTCTTCCATTCCCTCTGCAGGCAGACTTACTCTTCACAAACTGTCTTTCCATTCTATTCAATAAGAAATGGTCTTCCTTGGGCAAGTCTCCCCATTTATCCACAAACTAGCTAGAAAAAAGAAGACAGAATATGATTGCCCCAGCCTAAGTCAGACATGCATCCTGGACCAATCCCTTACTGCTGTGACAATAGGAACACTTATTTTCAATTGTGCTATTTTATATGTTCCTTCATGAGCTCTGGTAGTTCACATAGAAAAAGAGGATGAAAGTTGATGATTGCTGGCCCATGACTAAGCTTAATGCTCTCAAACTCACCATGGAGGAAAAAAAATATTTCTACATGTTCCACTCTTTCTTATCAGACCTCAATTTCTCTTGCTAACTAGCTTGGCTAGATTTTTATTTCCTCTTGAAGCATAGACAATAGGTAACTATGGCAACCGTTTGGAGAGGTAATTGCTATGAAACATCACCCAGGGGTTAGAAAGCCACAGAGACACCGATCCCTGTGTTCGACTGAGACATTAGTTCACAACAAAGGTGAGCTCTTGTCTCCAGAAAAATCAATGTTTTAGCCTTTAAAATAAAGAAGAGTGTGTGTACCACAATTCTCTCGGCAGGCACTCATCTGAAGCGGACCCAGGAGATGCAATTTCAAACAAGACTTGCCTTTACAGCTTCTGGGTCCAAGATTCAGTGAGGTCTGAGATGCTGCCAGTCCTCTTCTGTCATCTTGACTCTGCTGCCCACTGCCACCAGAAACAGGCTGAGGAGGGTGGTGCTCTCACCCGGAGATCCAATGAAATAGCATTTCCTCACTCGTACTTAGTTCATCCCAAAAAGCCAGTCAGCAAGTGGGGCATCCCAGAATCCTTCCACTCCTGATTATCACCCTTCTTGCACACTCCTTGCACCCGGAATTCACAGACACAAGAACACACTATCCTTCTCTTCCCTTTATGTCACCCCTCACTCCCTTCCCCCCTCCACACACACACATGCACACACCCTTCCCTGAATTGTGCTAGAGTGACTTTCCTTAAATTGGGGAGGAAAGGAGAGTAGATAAACAATCTCCAGAGATTTGTGACTACATTATCAATACAATTTGGGACACAGATCAGTGATTAAGCTCATAAATTCTCCAATCACATTGCCTAGGCTGAAAACCCAGCTCTACCGTTTACTAGCTGTGACATCATTTTGTAATTAACTTTTCCAAACTTCGTTTACCTCAAAGAGTTGTTAGAATGATCATGCATGCTAATGTATCTAAAATGCATAGGGGAAACTAATTTATTAATATTGCTATTACTGCCACCATAAAAATCTAACCTGCATGGCAAGATGTAGGGCTGTTCTCTCCATTCACCATTCAAAGCCATCTGGCTTCCTTCTGTTTCTTCCTCCTACCAGCAAGACATTTGGGAGCCTCGAGAAAACATCTCTAGCTACAACCATGCAGAACACGCTCGCCAAATACCAGCGCCTCTGAGTCTTGCCTGACACCCACCTCCCTCCTGGCTTCTTACACTATCAGGATCCAGTCTTTGTCACTCGGTCTCATTACCAATGTGAGTAAAAAGGAAACAGAACTCCTGAATATCACTAAATGACTACTTGGAAATTAAACATCCAGTCATGAGCTCAGTCCCTATAGCTTTGTTGCCAATAAGCTCAAAACCAAATGACTTAGAGGGGATCCAGGGGTTTAATTTTGGCCCATGATTATCTGGTTACAGTTCCTTCTCCAGCTTGGCAGGAGAGCCCACACCAACACCAAGGTCTGGGGGAACTGGCCACTTCAAATCTACAGGACTGCTGAGAGAGATAGTTCTTATTTGCCAGACGATTCCAAGTGGGTCATTTAGTGACACTCGGAAGTTCTCTTTCCCTTTTACTCATATTGTCTGGCTAAGTATGTGGAAGGATGCCCGTGTCCTTACTAGGTTCCTCCATCCTATCCACTCGCTCAGTGACTAGTCCCAATCATATGATGTGGGCCTCCCCACCAAACAGACAATGGTCTGAAGGCTTATTCAGACTTAATTCAACCACCGATTCTTTACAAATGTGCCCAGAACTTGAAACCTTCAACTGTCAATTCTATATCTATGACAATTCCCAAGGCAACATGTAGGACTGAATGCAATTCCTTCCCATGATGTCGTATAGCCAGATTCCAGCCCAAACCTGGCTGTTGTTTCAACTAAGCACTTGCCCCTTCCTCAGGTCTTCTAGCTCTAGACCATTCTCCAACCTGCCAAGGTCTTAAACCTGCCTGGATCTAAGCAAGCCATGCTCCATGCCACACCTAGCCTGGCATCCTGAACACATATGACTATTGATGGTATGCCAAACCTCTGCCTCTATTCATTCCTGACTGGGAGCCTGCACAGTAACCTGTTCCCCCCAAAAGAACTTTGTGATATTTAAGACCAAGGACTGCCTTATCCATGAATGTATTCCTGATAACTAGAATAACTAACAAGGATTGTGACACCATAGTAAGTTATATGGTTTCCCATAAAAGGGTGGTAGGAGTTAAAAGATGAAAAGACAATCTCCAACACTTCCTCTAAACCACCACTCATAGTGACCACATATAGCTCTTGCTAAAACTAATTGGATCATAAGTCACACTCCTTTCCAGACAATTATTTGAAGGACCCCTATTACCTAACCAGACATACTCCAAAGATCTTCACAGGCCACTCAAGCCCCCTTTTGAGCCCTATCTATTATTTCAGGCTTACATGTGAGCACTAAGCTTATCCATTACCCTGTATACCAACCAGAGAGAACAATAGATCATTGACCTTGTGTTTCAAATGTTCCTGTGTATTGTGTTTGTATTAGCTACTTTTCTCATCATTATAGGAAATACATGACAGAGGCAACTTAAAGGAGGAAGGCTATATTTTGGCTCCTGGCTTCAGAAGCCTCCATCCATTATGGTGAGGAAAGCATAAAAGAGGTGAGGTCATGGCTTAGTTTATGCAGATAGAAGATGAAGGTAGAGGCTTGTTTCCATGGCAGCAGAGAATACAGGTTGGAACCAGAAACAGGCGAACCTTCACAGGTCTTGCCCCTGGTAAATTACTTGCACCAGATAAGCACACCACTTCCTAAAGGTTCCACAACCTCCTAAAATATCACCACTTACCAGAAAACAAGCACTTACCACACAAGACTGTGAGAACATTTCAGATTGAAATTACAGCAGGGCTGCATGTTCTTACTGGGGAATATTCTAGTCTTCTGGCTAGTGACCATTCATTTTCCAAGGTCCAACCCTCCAAAAACCCTTGGTGTAATCCTAAATGTAATAAACTCACCTTCTTCACTAACCATAAAATGCAATACACGGGTGTGCGTGCATATGTGTATGCATGCATGTGTGCATGTGTGTGTGTGTGTGTGTGTGTGTGTCTGTGTGTGTGTGCACGTAACGATTAATTTGCTGCATCTTTGCTGTAATTTGAGGGGGATAAAAGAACCATTTCCCGTCAATCTTAGTAGATAGCATATAACCTGGGGATTCAATACCCCAGAATAAAGTATCATCTATATTAAATATTTGTTGAGTGAATGAATAAGGAATAGGGCAAGGAAAAGCCTCTTTTTATATAAACAAAGGTATTAACACTATCAATGGACCATACCTTTGGATGTGTGTTCCAAAAACGGAAAAAACCAGACCTTCTCATCTCTGTGATCGAAGGAGGGCATCCAACAGTATCTGCCTCAGGACAAAGCCAGCTGGCTCTACCCTTGAAAGCAATTCTCAGCCGGGCTCCCTCTTCAGCATCACTCACTTCCCAGCTGAGCCCAGGTCCTTTCAGAAGGTCAGCTTGCAGCAGAGTCTGGCGTTAGGATGGAGAAATGAGAAGATTAATGTTCTCCAACTTGCAGTGAAACTAGAACTGCATGTGTGTTATGGACTAGAAGATGGAAGTTTCCCCTCCTTCCTTCAATTCAGAATAGTAACTGATGTCAACTTGAACCTAGGAACTTCAGTGGCTGATTAAGTCCTCAGCTCATTCCCCTGCTAATCAGCGACAAAAGCTCTGGATACACACACCAACCTCAGAGAGGTTTGACCACTTAATTACTATAAAAGAGCTCCAGAGGTTAATGCATGCTTGATCTCAAAGGAGTGGCGGGAACCATTATGTAATTTACACCAGCTGCAAAGTCAGAAACAAATGCAGAGAATCCAGACCAAGAAAGGTAAGACAATAGAAGAGGACCATAGAAATCTGACCTAGCCTATTTCTATGGTCTGAAATTTCTAGAAACAGAAAGGTATTTTTTAATTTTTTTCCTGTGTAGATCGTATGTGAAATCATCATCAAGTTTATATGCCTTAGACTAAATACTTAACCATTTTTTCAGGACACTAGTGTTCACAACAAGTTAAAAGAGAGTGCTGGAGTGGTTGGGCAGGTGCGTCAAGAGGAGAAAATACACGTAGAAGAGGAAGAAGTCAGAAAACGCAAGCCTGGCTTCTTTCACATCTATACTTCCTGTTTGTTTTAATAGAACCATGGATCATTACTTGGAATCAAGAGATTTGGAGAGTCAAATATATCTAGCATCCTGGTTTTTCAGTGTTGGGTTGACTGAAATTCTCCACTTCTGATTTAGCATCACAATCCACAAGAATGACGGAGCATGAATTCCAACTTGCTTTTGCTTTATGCACAATGTGTGTGTCTGACGAGTCAGATTGGTAATTTTTCATAAATCAACTTGTAATACAGATACATCAGCCAGAATTGGGGAAGATGTCATCTTGAGCCACGACAATGTCTTTGACTGTTTTGTGTGAATATGTAATCTACAACAAGCTTGCTGAGAGGGCAAACTTTCAGTATACCATTACCTCTCTCTATCTATTGATTTCTCCCTCTCTCAATATTTAGAGCTGTATGACAACTGCTGATTTAAAATTCATAAAATGTCTGCTCGGGTGGCAAGCTTGCCAGGTGTCCTGGTAATATCAGTGTATCCACATAGGACGCAGAGTAAACATAATCCTCACACTAAAAAGGCATCTGCCCGGCTTACCAGTGAGTAAAGGAACATGCTGTCCCTCTCATGGGAAATAGAAGGGACCCTGGGAACTTCTTGAATTGCAGATGTAAGAAACTTTTATAAGCACAAGCTCTTGTAATGAAAACAACTGGTGAAAGGTATATTCTCTCTCTCTCTCTCTCTCTCTCTCTCTCTCTCTCTCTCTCTCTCTCACAGACACACACACACACACACACACAGTCCTTCTTCTCATTGAAATAGTTAAGAAAGCCTCAAGAATAATGATGCATGTTACCATGTTTTCCATGGCTAGGCACAAACACTGCTTCCCATGTGCACATTGTTCATTAACAGTCTAAAGTTAGCTCAGCTAGAGAAGCGCACGATGATGGTAATGGTAATTTTCAGAATCAAAAATAATTGGCTCTATCACTGCTGTCATAGGTCTGGGAAAGGTCCGTGGGGGGGGGGAGGGACAGAAAGGAAGGAATCCCAAGCACTTCCACTTAGTAATGTGTTTCAGTAAACTGTGGCTGTCGGCTCATCCAGAAGGAGATCCATTCACCTCCAAGGTAAACTGGAAGAAAACCAGTGTCTACCTTGTGCATCAGCTGCCCGTATCCATGCGAGCTCTGCTTGTCCTTGGCCCCCACACAGTGGCAAGACAGCATGTGCTTATCCTTAGCGTTTCTAACAGCCACAGCCTCAGCCCACCTGTGGGGAAGAAAGGCTTCACTGAGACTATCACTTGCTAGAGAAAGACTCCCCAGTGAGTGAGGACAGGTCCTAGAACACGAAATGAGACACAGAGAGAGCACAGCGTCCTCAGGCGGGCACGGGCAAGAGGCACGCACACCAGCAGAGGCAGGGCCAGTTAAAATATTTCAAAAGCTGGCATTGCCTATGGAAAAATGTCGTCTTACTTTTTTTTTTCTGTACATTTTCCCACCTTGAGTCTTTTTGCTGAAGTTGCTATCAAACTGTGGATGTGTGTTGGAATGTTGCTCAAGGGCACAGTTATTTGCTCAGCCAAGATCCAAGGTTCAATCACGACTATAAACAAATAAATAAATCGTAACATGCAAGAAAAAAATAATTGACTCTTTAGAGAAAAATCTGGTGGCAAAGTGAACCCCGCTCCTGAAAATGTGGGAGCCAAGGATGTTGCCCCACAGACAAGCAAATGAAGAACACTCGCCAAAGCAGAAGAAAAGCCCACCTGGCTTATCACCAAAGCATGATCAGTAATGTTTGCAAATTGGATCCCATTCTGGTCCCAAAGACATGGTCCTGGGCTGGAGAGATGGCTCAGGGGTTAAGACTCTGCTTCACAAGCAGAAGGTCCTGAGTTTTGAATCCAGGTCCCACTTAAAAACGCTAGGCAGAAAAGGAGGTGGCCTGCACTTCCAACTCTGGTGGGAGCAAAGCAAAGGAGGTAGCAGCAATCCAGGATAATTCCCGAATTCACCTTTGCTCTTCCATAGGGACAAACAGTGTGGTATGTGATTACGCACAAAGACACACACACACACGCACGCACATGCACATGCACACATATGCACACACACACGCATGCACGTGCACACACACGTACATCCAAAATAAATAAGTAAATGTGTTAAGAAAAGACAGAATCCTCAGAACTCTATACTTTTCTCTCTAAATACCTCCATAACAATTCACTGGCCTGGAAAGGAGGTGGCAGGTTTGGGCACAAGTTCTCTTTCATTCTAAACAGTCACATTGGCACTCCAGTTTATCCTTCAATCTTTTGTGAACTGAGTTCGTCTGTGAGTATCCATCACCATAAATCAGATCAATTCCAGGCGTACCAATAAATCCCAGTTTCTGATGGGGAAAAGTTCACAAAGTCCTTCCAAGACTTTATCCTTTTCTTGGTCATTGATCTTCTGCTAAACTTTTCTCTGTGGTTTACAAGATTCATTTCCCCTTTTGTAGTTTGATTCATAAGCCATGTCTCTACAATACCAAAAGAACTAAGGGATCTATTCCACACGCCCAATGAAAACCCAGTTGAAAATGTTATTTAGCATCACCAACAGAGATGCAAAGTTGGAATTGAGAACGATCTTTAAAAACAGCCAAAGGTCAAATTTTGTGACCAGGGCCACCTATCAGAATCTAGTAAGAATAGGTATCCCCTCTGTACAAGGTCTGCATGACTATAGGACTTGGGAGTTTAAGGTGATCCACTGACCCCATATACACAATACAGTTTAAGAAGCCTAGGTTGTACAGCTACTTATAGGAAGAAATATAATTATTCCTTTGATGTCTTCAAATCAACAAGTTGCATGACCTGGAAAGGCATACAAAAGATCTTAGACCTGGCTAACCCCCATTTTTTAAACTACATTTACTACTTTGTCTCCTTAAACATGTCATTGAGGGCTGGTGGTGTGGCTCAGTGATAGAATGTTTGTCTAGCATATGAGAAGATCTGGTCATTCCCCATCTTCTTTAACAGGGACCTAACTGGAGAACGGCGCTTAGGATCCTACCTCTTGTCCTTCCTTCTTTATGGACACATTATGCAAATGTCAGGTTTGTCCTGTGATTTCATCAGATGGAAAACAAGCAGTTTAGAGAAGCTAAACCGGTCAATAAAAAACAGACCTTCTAATAGATCCAGGAAGTCTGGCTCCTAAAACACTTTCTCTATAAAATATTAACTCATCTATCTGTGGTGTTTTATATTTTGCAAAGTGATTTCAGGTGAATGTATAAATTGAAAAAGAAATGGCAGGAATACATCCTAAACGAGACCCTTTGTTATCAAACATTTTACTTTCGAAACAACTCCGAAGTAGTGACCTTTTTTTTACTCACAAGGAATCTGAGTGCAGCCCCTGCTTCCAGATGGCAGTGGATTAGGTCACTGGCCTCACAAATCCAGCTTCTAATTTAGAGGGCCTAAATACAGACCCTAAAGCAAGCTTGCACTCTAGCAAGTTCCTATTTCTCCACTGTCTATGCACAACAACTGCGGAATCAGAGTAGGTAGTTGCCCACCCTTTGAGAATAACAGGTGGAGAGCAGGTCTCAAAAGCATGGCCTAAAGGGATTAAACAGTCATAATAGAGTTCCCATGCTAATGGAACCCAAGTAGGGGCCCCAGGTTATACCACTGAGTCCTGAACCCTCACTAGGATGGAGGACTCAAAGGGAGGTTCTGCGCCCACATTAAATGGATGCTCCAGGGGATGGGAGGGAGAAAGAAGGAGGCAATGGGAGAGGAGGAGGAAGGACTGTGTTTTCAGAGTCACCTAATAGATGTAAGAAAAGAGTCCCATAAGAAATTTTTCAACTTCAAACAGCATTATTTTCTATGAAGATGACTATATAGAAAAACAGTAATTTTTTTCTCCAAGAATACCCACCAGGGCAGGTGGTAAGACTCCTTCTGAGAGACTTGCCTGGCTACAAGATGTCAGTGTACGGGCTTTTCAAGTTTCCTTATTTCCGGGTAGGCCATTTGTCATATGACCTTGTTTTTTCTCAAGCAGTTACTGACTAGATAGAATAAAACTAATTAGTCTGATGTTGGGGAAAACGAGACCAAGACAGTATCCCACATTTGTTATCTGTGTGAATTACACTCATGTTCTTTTCCTGGAGTATGCTGTATTTTATCATGGAAAAACACAATCAGTGGTACCAAATACAAGCCTACTGTTCACTGTTAAACCAACACAATCCAGCATCTCCCAGTTTATTGGTTAGTGATTGAATTTACCTGAAGTCAGGCGGTGGGCATGGGGCTTGTAAAGAATAATGCCACACTGCCACCCTGTGGCTATTCTCTGAAAGTGGCCCAGGCAAAATAATAACCAAGGCTATTAAAACAGTTGCGCTCTCCCCAGTCTTCAGTATGTGTGTACTTCGCCCTTGCTTTGCTGTAAGCTTTATTTTCAGCTGAGAAGCCAACCAATAGGAGAGGAACTATTTACAGCTAGAAATCAGGTATTAGCCAGTTAGCACGATAGTAACCGGGTAACCAGGTTATTCTCATGGGGTCTGATGTGCACCTCTCCAATTCATTCTGCTCCCCCCTCTTGCCACCATGCACACACCTGTCCTTTGGTTGGTAGTAGCTCCTAGGTGACTGCAGGTTAATAACCCTCCATGCTAATCCTGAATGTCAGCTTCTGGTCACTTCTGATAGCCTGACTGGCTTCTTACTTCCATTCTCATTCTAAAACTGCAAAACCAACTACATCCCATCCCCAGTCTGTAAGGGAAAAAAGAAAGAAGAAAAATAATCAGTTCAGAAAACTCTGGCAAAGATCACTATGGCAGCACATGTTTGTTCACTGACATTTCTCCCTTCTTTATTGACTGTGGAGTATTAGTGTGAATATCATCTAATCTCACAAGCCACTGACGAAAAGAATTATTTTTTTTAGAAAAAAGAATGATTTCTCTAAATGAATCACAAATCTGCAAATAACATGCCTGCAAACTTACATTCATGTGCCTTCTGGGTTCCAACTGCATGTAGCCGGCTACGATCAACCAGGGAACAACTTGAGCATGTACCATGTGTCAAGCCTTATGTCATGTGTTTTGGATAAGATAATAAATTGCCAAGGCTGGTGCTTGCAGGCCTGTAATCTTAGCTACTTAGGTGGCTGAGACAGGAGGATCATAAGTCAAGGCCTGCCTGGGCAGCTTAGCAAGATGCTATCTCAAAATGAAAAGTAAAAAAAGAAAAAGTGTTGATGATGCTCGTACTAGGAGAATGCTTGCCTAGCATGTGGAGGAATCTAGGTTCGATTTCCAAACAAGTATGACTGACCCTAAGGCAGACATTTAATTTCTGAAAGAACAAGGAGACGACCTAGTCTGCATAGGAGGACCTCTGAGGGTCATGTTCTCACCTCTCCCCAAAATCTATAGTGTAGCATAGCAGTGGGTTATATGTGAGATCTAGGTTTTAATCCCAATCTTTTCCCATTCTCCAGGAGCCTAGGAAAGTCACTGAAATGCTTAGATCCTCGGTTTTCTTATAAATGAAATTAATCACCATGAAATGCTTCGCCTTGTGAGGCTATGCATGGGGATAAGTGATTCTGCCTGAAGATTCCTGGCACCGATTGGCAGGCGCCAGCATCTGTGCCCTCTCAGTCAACCGAGTCTCTTGATAGCTGCCCTCATGAGAAGTCACCTTGTAGCCGGTGTGGTGTGCGCTTCAAGATTGATGTTGAGATTTACTGTCCTCCCAAGAAAGATCTAATTGCTCTATTTTTATGGCCATTTCTATGTTATATTAATAACGTTAGTCCATAAAACGGAGGGCTAGATCTGCTGCGTCCATGCTATTTCTGATTGCCAAAGTATTTGCTGTTTGTAAAAAAAGAAAAAAATAGTACACACACACACATACACGTACACACCAAGTTAAATGCCCAGTTTTTGTGATGGGAGGTAGATGGCTTTTCTCCTCAGTCCTGGAAATAACTTGGCACATAATGTAAAATGAGACACCTGGTCTTGCCATTCAAAAGCACAAGAAATTTCCTGACAGATACAGGCACCTTTGTGCAAATAATCTGCTGAGATCCAGTTATCCACTCACTGCTCTTCAGCTTGCTCTTGGCTCCTCAGAATCACCAGGAAGGAACCATTCTGCATCCTCTCCACCTGGGGAAGCAAGTCTCCTGCCAACATTTTTGTAAGCCAAGATCTAACCTCGAACTTATGCAGGTTAGGAAATATTGGTTCCTGAAAGAACTTCAAGATACATGCATTAAACACACACCCACACACACACACACACACACACACACACACACACACACACACACACATGCCAGCAGGATCAATATTCACCTGTACTCTCTTTAGATGTGCAAAAACAAATAGTCTTTTTATTCTTCTGTAATTGATCTGGTCTCTCTCAGGCTTTCACCTATTTGAAGGCAAGAGGAAGCGTGAAAGAAATGCTCGTCCAAGCCAGTTATTAGTCCTCGTGGGTATTGCTACTCTGAGGGATAAATGTTGATATGTCAGACTGTACGGTGCCTTTCCCTTGTTCCTTCAAAGACGGAACCTTAGAACGTGGGAGGAAGTATGTGGTTCATGTGAGCTCAGGGATGCAATGGGAAGATAGTCACTGGATCCTTCAATGTAGCCAAGAACTTGAGCTGGGCTGACGCTCAAGACCCCACGTTCTGGAGCTCTAGGATCTTTGCAAAGTCTCTAGGTGGCATAACACATGAACCATTGGACTCACCTAGTGGCTCCTCCTGGAACAGTAGACAGCCCCTTGAGATTTGCCCAAGGATCCCTGCCCTGCTGTCCTCAGTCACAAGGCTCCCTTTGCCCACTGAAGCCACCCCTTTCTGCAACAGTTAGGCCTTGCCAGCTTCAATTGTTGGCTCTGGAAACTCGGAGGATTCTGGATTCTTTAGGTTGCATGAGAGTTAATTGAGATCTGGGAAGGCTAAACCCAGCCCCCCCCCCCAGCGCTAACCACAGATAACGTGTGAAACAAATCCATGTGCAATGTGTCCCAAGCACGCTGCCTCTGCCTTATACATAATGTGCACACACGCTTTCCAAATACAAGTTGTATGCTGGGAAAATCAAGCCACCTACAGTCCACATTTGACCTTTTCCTCACCTACTTGCTCCCTCATCTTCCGACAATCCGCCTCCACTAGAAAAAATACACTGGATGCCAGCTTCCTTCTGATAACCCTGTCCTGGGTACCAAGTTCTCTGCCCCACCTTGTCCAGCATGACGAGAAACCTCTGCACTTACAAGTCTCCCAGCTTTGAGCCTCTAAAATTAGCCTTCCCAACACTGTGGTGGAGAGCAGAGGAGTGAAAGATTTGACCTTACAACAGGAAAACACCCACAGCTGTCATCCACACTGCACAAGTGACAGCCCTGTCCCTCTTATCACAAATATTGGATGTGGATGTATTTCTCAAATATTAATATTGGAGTGTGTGTGCGTGCTTGTGTGCATTAGTGCATATGTGTGTGCGTGTATGCATGTGTGCGTGAGTGCATGTGTATTCGTGTGCATGAATGCATTGTGTGTGCTCGTGTGCATGTGATTTGTGCATGTATGCATGCATGTGTGTACATGTGTGTGCATCACACATTTGTGTGTGCATGTAGGTCATGTGTATGGTGGTGTATGTGCATATATGTGTGCATGTTTGTGCATGTGTAATGTATGGTGTATACATGCATGTTTGAGTGTGCATGTATGTGCATGAAGGTGATGTGTGTGGTGGTGTAAGTGCACATATGTGTGCATGTTTGTGCGTGTGTAATGCGTAGTGTATGCATGCATGTTTGTGTGTGCATGTGTGTGCACATGCTTACTTTGAAGCATAGTACTATCACAGCTCTTCAACTAAATTCTCCAGCTCTCAGACGGGGGGCACGCACAGCCCCTCAGCATCATCGTCAGCACTACAGGACACACTGAAGAAATAAGGCAAGACTTGTAGCCTCAAGGAACTTTCAGTCTAAGGAGTAAAGAGGAGAGTCCCTGCTATTGAGGGGAAAGGGCAAGATCTGACTGACACAAAGAAGTGGAGGCCCTGGATGCTCCACTTCACCTCACGGGAGTTCAAAAGGCGCTCTGCCAACCCCTGCTTTCCCTTCCTCCTCCGCTGTTGTGAAGCTCTTTATGTTTTTTCACTGAAGCAGAGAGCGAGCCAGCCGCTGCTGCACAGTGGCAGCTTCAGACAGGCCTATTGTCAGGAAGCAGCCGTTCCCTGGGGGATAAGCAAAGTGGATGAGGACACCTACGGGGTCTCAATTTTGCATATGCAATTTGTGCCCATAATTATTTTGATTACTTCACGGGTCACATAAGGCTTTACCGAGCAAACATCCACTAATTAAATATTATGCAAAATGTCTTGTTCCGGTGCAGTCTGCAATATGGAAAGGAGATTCTTCTGAAAAAAAATAATAATAATAATCTTCCAGTGATTTTCACAGGTCTGCTTCCATTTCAATAAGAACCTGGAGGGCGGTAGATGTGAGTTTGAGAAATATAAAAAGTCAGCTTGCATACAGAAGTTTAAAGGGCATAGAAGTAAATATTGCGGGTGTTTTCTGGATTGTATTTGCTCCTTTATGTTTGTTGCTTCTTTCAAGATCAACATCTACATTTAATAAGCCAAATGGAGTATGAAATATAACATTCGAAACACTCAGAAGCAAAAATATTCTGGTTGTGGGAGTGGCTTTGTGGCCAAGGCACTTGCTGCCCAAGCTTGAGGGCCAAAATTCAAGTCCTTAGGACTGTGGACATCTGGACATGGTAGCGCATGTCTTAATTCCAGCACTTCAATGGCGAGATGGGAGGTGGAGATAGGAGAAACCCCAAAGCTCCCGGTCAGCCAGTCTGGAATATACAGTGGCGAGCCAACAAGGTGAAGGTGAGGAGTGATACTGTAGGCTGTCTCTGACCTTCATGTGCATGGCCTGCTCACACCACCACCACCCCTACACACACATACACACACACGGACAGACAAGTACATGCTCACACAATATACGTCACATACATGCACAGATTTAAAAAGAATATTTTTTTATTTTTCTAGTCTTACAAGCATTTTGAGTATATATCCTTGTTTACCTCCATCCTTCCTTCCATCCATCCTCTTCCCTTCCCTTCCTTAATCCACCCCACTCCCTCCCATCCTCCTGCCAGTCCACTTCTATGGAAGTTCCCTCTGGTGTGTCTACACTTTTTTTCTACTTTTACAAGCATATTGAATACTTATCCCTGTTTCTCTCCATCATCTCTCCCTCCATCAATCACATCCTCCTGCCTGTCTGCTTCTATGGATCCCAGCATTCCCTCTGGCTTGGGGTTCCCTCTAACATGGGGTTCAGGCCTCTGTGACATATCAAGTTGCCTCTCTCAGGGAGCTCCCACTGATGGGGGCATTTCCCTTCACTCATCCACCTTTTAGCCCCCGAGGTTCCCACTGTATTTTCCCATCTCTCTTGAGTTCCTTGATAGTCACATAGGGACATGTCAGTATGTCAATCATTATGCAGGCCTGGTAAGGATAAGTCTCACTGTAGTGAGTTCCTAAATGCAGCAGATCTTTCTTGAGTGGGATGCCTTGTCCAAAGGTGAACCTTCCCATCTTCAGGTTCTTACAATCTCACCTCCCCTCTTCTGTGAGGTTCCCAAAGCCTTAGGATGGGAAGAGATTAAGTTGGTCAGAGTGAGCCTTGCTGGGTCGCTGGTACACTACATTATGGCTGGCCATTGCTGTCTACTTTACTGCTCTTCTATTGCCCTAGACTGCATCTTGTGAGGGTATCGAGATCCTCTACCTTTGATGTAGAAGAAGACTTCTAGACTGAGTGTTACATGTTCTTCCAATCTATGGTATAATAAAAGCTATTTACGGAGCAGTTTGGCGTACTATCTTCCCATCTACATGTTTATTGGCTGTTTTTTTTCTATGACTTTATTTCCTTCCCTTTTTTAGGTTAATAAGAATAATTTCCTTTTTTTCTTTTTTTATACATTTTTTATTTCCATTCATACAAACTTAACAGGTACAACAGTCCCTTCCCTCCCTCCACCCCCCACCCCCTTGTGCCCCCCTCCCCTCCCCCTTCCTTCCCTATCCCCTAGTGCCTCCTCCTCCCATCCCCAGAGCATCCTTTTAATGAGCATGCCAAACTCTCCTCTGGGTCCTCCTCTCCGAATGAGGTGCAAGGACCCAGTGGCATTTCCCAGAACCGTTTCCTGTGTTCCCCTTAAGCATAGGAACACTACTGTGGCTGTCAATCCCTTGCCGCCAAGGATCCTAGTGCCTTTAGTGAATGTTAGACTTTGTGGGGTCAATAGTGTGTTGGACATTGCACAGGTCATGCAAAGTCCAAATATGATTGCTTCGGCCCTAACTTGTGTGGAGTATCTTGCATATCATTGCTCCTCCCATCCTTGTGCTCTTACACTCTTACCACCCCCTTTTCTGCAAATTTCCCTGAGCTTCAGGATGGGGAGAGATTAGGCTGGCCTAGTTCCAAATTGATACAGAGTCTCTGATGTTCTGGATTAATAATTTCTTATACTTGTCTAAAATGGAGATCATTTAATTGCTATTGGGCAGCTAGCACAGTTAGGAATGTAGGGCCCTGTGGGGACCACTCCCACAACCCTTCCAGTCTTTACCTCACTTTCCCAGTAACCCCTGGATAACTCATTAGCAAAGCCAGACTGTAAAAGATCGTGACTCTGCCCATCACCTCTTTTTTCTGCTCTCCTGCCACGCAGTCACGTCAGGCTCTGTCTACTCCTAGACCTGTGCTTATGGTGACTCTCAGCCTGTCTCTCTGATCTTAAACTATCTCCTCTGCTCTAGCGCTCTCCCAACTTCTTCCTCCTTGCCTCCCTTGGACTGAGCATCTAAGAGGTTCTTCCCTTTCTTTTCTCATTTTAATAAAACCTACTTGAACCTCTCAACATGTTCTGGTTTCAATCTTCGGCTCCAAACACAAGAGCCCCCAAAGAAAGAAACCCCACAACATATAGATACCTTTTTATTATCATTTGGATTTTTTACCAAAAGTAAAAGGATTTTCCCAAAAATAGAAGAATGAAAGAAGGAAGAAGAAAGAGAGAAGGAAGGAAGGAAGGAAGGAAGGAAGGAAGGAAGGAAGGAAGGAAGGAAGGAAGGAAGGAAGGAAGGAAGGGAGGGAGAGAGGCAGGGAGGGAGGCAGGGAGGCAGGGAGGGAGCGAGAGAGGAGGGGAGGAAGAGAGGAGGGGAGGAGGAGAGGAGGGGAGAGAGGAAGGAAGGAAGAAGGGAGGGAGGAAGAAGGGAGGGAGGGAAGAAGGGAGAGAGTGAAGAAGGGAGGGAAGAAGGGAGGGAGGGAGGGAGGAACGTTTAGATGTGAATAAGGCCGCAGCTCAGTGTCTTTGGGTCTTTTCTCGCTATCTCTGGTCTGTCTTTTGGATCCTGCATAGGAGCCCCTCGACACACTGCCTCAGGGAATTCTTGATCTCTGTGAAGGCTCAGCCACCTCTGTGGTTTGTTTAAAAGCCAACGCAGGTTTTCTCATGAAGTACCCATGTGAGTGCACTTTCTCTTTTAGAAGCTGCCCCAGCTGATATTGGTGTTGACATTATCAAGCTCCTTACTTCTACGCCTCCTCCATCACCTGAGATACGATCGCTTCAAGCCCATCGTAGCCCACTTCTTCCTTGACATGAATAATCAGAGCTTCTAGGACCTTCTAGCTGGACTATACCACACCTAGGAACTTCAGTTAATATTGAAGCTTCTCTGATTTATAGGGCTCCCAGTCCCAAGGCACATCAGGAAAGTTTTACCATGGTGACATTTAGAGACTCTGAGAAACAGATTTGATCAGCTTCGCTTTCAGCAGAGTTCCAGAAGGTTGGCGTGCATTCCAAACACCAGCATTCATCTCAGCAGCCCAGGGAAAGCAGCTTCTTAGGAACCGTTCAGGAACAGGTCATATTTGAGCTGCAAAACCCTTTTTCTCAGAGAAGATGACTTATGTGAGGAAGTTCCAGAATGTTCCAAATAACCTGCCTCATCCCTTCTGCCCTTGGCGTGGCCTTCATCTCTGCAGAGCTCCTCTTTCAGATCCACGGATAGTTCTGGCCCCAGCTGAGAAGGGGGGACCACTGTCTCAGCAAACACGAACTCACACATCTGAAGAACTCACCACGTTGCCCTCACCAGCTGCTCTTGGTCTCTGTTATAGTTGGACTTTAAACATATTTATTCAGGAGTTTCCAATTTGCATCCAAATTGAGAGGCACTGACAAAGGACGCAGTTGGTTCCCAGCGGAGGGCCAGGTTAATTAATGGTCCAGGTGAGAAAACAGCTCCATAGTCTCATTTCTTTTGAGTTTGGCTTTTATGGCTTCACTTCATTTGGGTGTTTCATGGTTTGCCAAAACACTGAGCAACTCCTCACAAATTAAATTAGAAATTGCACTCTAGAGATGAGTCAACACAAATATGTATTTATATATGTGTATGTCTGTATATACATATGTGCATAAGTCTTTATTCCCCTTTATTGTATAAGTTATTTAAGCTTTACCCTCTAGGCCAAACTATGGTTATAAATGATATTGCATTGTATTATGCTATTGTATTATATATCTTAATTTCTTGCCAAACATTTAGGAGGAAAACTCTTTAATAAAAGCAGAAAGAAGAAAGACACTTTTACTAAGGAAGCATTAGGCCAGACTGTGATGTTCCAGCAATGACAAAGGTAGAAAGAAATTGCATCCTTTTCCAAAGCCGTAAGGATGCAGCCCGTGACATGTGTGTGCTCAGGAGCAATGGCAGCTCATCCTCAAGGGAGAGGACTTGACAGCATATGCCCGTCATGCTCGAGAGCCTGTGGCTACCTGCCTAATGCAAAACTTCAGGGAGTCACTAATTCAAGGAAAACATTTTTTGCCTTCTCTAGATCTTCATCACAGTGCTTGCTCTATGTGGATGCACAAACTTCAAGGAGTATCATCATTAGCAGGGTGCTTACTGTAGATCGGATTTATCCTCTGCTTTCAGAAGGTTTTGTTGAGTAGGCATGGGCCATATTCAGAGCAGCTGCATCCTTTAAACTAAAGTCCTAGGTGTTACAGTACAAACGCTGTCTTCTGAACATAACCACATCCCCATCTGCACTAGGGAAGCTGTGACTATAAGCAAGAGGCTCCCAGAATCAAGCCTGCTGATGTTCCCATAGAAGAAGGGGTGGGCAGGCTCATTAGATCCTCATCTGAGATTCCAGCCATTCCTTCCTATACTCCATCCAATCTAAGTAGAATCTTCCAGAGCCGCATGTGGTGTGGTTTCTTGGGCTGCTAGAGTGCATAAGAGGCAGGAAGGTCACTGAAGGGAGTATGTCATCTGTGCAGCTATGGGGAAGTCACCATCCATGGGGGGGTTAGGCTTTTCAGTGATAAGACTGCTTTGGGGTGCCCCATGTTCCTGCCAGGATCTCCTCACGCATGCTCTGTAAACCTAAGACGGACTTTGGTGGAATTCTCATTGTTCTGTGGCTGGTGTTTCTTCTGGGATGAATAGCTATTTGTTCATGTCTCCCCAGGAAAAGTTCACACACCACTAAGCAATGCCAACACTGTTGTTGCAGAGCTAAGAGCAAACTAGAACTAAGAAGAAAACAGCTGGTGCAAAATATAGATGTAATAGGACGGGTCTTCCCTACTTTCTTTTGAGCATGTACCTTCACAAACTGGTAACCATGCTTTCTTTGCATCTTAGAAATGCACAGAAAGCCTTTTAAACATTTCGAGAACCTCTTCGCCAGCTTCACTACCAGAACGTTTCCTCAAAACCAGGGCACTGTCGCTCTGTCATGCAGCCATCAAAGAGGACAGGGCAGCCATGTGGTAACTGCAATCCACGCCTGGAGCCAACTCGGGAACCTACCACCTGCCGTGAAGATGCCAGCATTTCGTGCCTCCTTTATGTTAAGGCAATTATCAAGCACAGATGGTCACCCAGTTTTCAGGCAAACTTTGGATGAACTGTGCGGAGCACCTGGCGCTGTCAAGTTCTCTCCCTTGAGGATTAGTTATTGTTGAGCACACACGCATCCCGGGCTGCATCTGCATGGCTTGGGGAAAGGCTACGATGTCTTTGTGTCTTTGCCATTGCCTGGGACACCACATTCACTTATTCAATAGTGAAAATTTCTCCTAATTTATTATTATTTCTGAACTGTCAGGAAGTCTCATTCCTTTGGGCTTTATGCTTTGAGTGTATATTCCAAGTGTCTGTGTTGAATACTTAATACATGTGTGGGTTTTTTTAAAAGCATTTTATTGTGCTATGGAATTAAAATGAGAATTAAATCCGTCTGAATGCTATTTAGTTGCCTCGTATTAAAATGAAACCAAGTAGGAATTAAGAATCAGGAAGGAGGGGATTATTCTGAAGAATTCTGGAGAATTAACAAAATTAATTATTAGAAGAATTGGTATCTCTGTGAGAAACTTAGTAACGAGGATAATGTTTTCGTGTATTAATAAATTATAGCACTGAAAGATGTTTGAGCATCTTTTCAACATGTCCCAAATCACAGGCCACATCCAGTTTCACCGCACATCTCTGTCTTCTGGCCCTCTGGCTACATACAGGGCTTTCTTGGAGCAAAAGCCATTTGAAATGATGGCTGTTCTGTTACATAAGAATGGAGAAGAAAGCAAAACCAAACAAGCTCAGATTTTACCCATGACTTTCAAAAAACAAATAAGAAGATGAAGTTTCTTTGCTAACATTGATTTAAAGTGACCATCCTCCTTATGCACATGATCTTTCACAGTTCTGTCAGCAATTTGCTCATGGCTGTATGCAATGAGAGTAAGTTACTTGTTTATTTGTCTGTGTGGCAGAGTTTACTATGTACCCTAAGCTGGCCTAGATCTCTGCCTCAGCCTCCCAAATGTTGAGATTACAGACGTGGACCACCAAACCTGGCTCAGTTTATTTTCTTAATTACACAATGCTCTAAATCCTAGAAATATCCTTTTGAATCTGAAAAGAACCTTTATACTTCTCTACAGATGTAGAGTGCACCACAGCAATAAACAATAGCCTCATCCTGTGCCAAGAACGTATGTGACCTCTGAGGCCATCTCCCTAACCTTAAGTGACCTTGTCTTTCCTAGTCATCAGGTGATATCACCAGGAACAGTTCCCTGATCTGTCACAGAAGACTGCCCCCTGTGCATTATATCAGGAACTGCATGCATAAGGAGCAAATGAGTCAGAGACAAGAATAGTTTAGGTATTATGATCTCTGTTCTTGAGATCTTCTCCCAATCAGGTGATTAGAATCAGCTGCGCTATCATTTGGTCACTGAACAGAGGTATCCAATAGTCTGAGATCACCCATAAAAATCACCCCCATCAGCCCCCTGGCAGGACAGCTCTTCAGGGACAAGAATCTCTACCGTCTTCTGATCAGCTAGCTTATCTTAATAGATTTCTTCCTCCCCACATAGCCTTTCACTGACTGCCTTTCGCCATGCAGCAAGCAAGTTGAGCCTTGCACAGTAAGTAATGAAGATCAATAATGTTTTTCAAAACTTATAAATAAGGACGTAAATAAGGAAGGTAGAAAACAAAAGGCTCTCTGAAGCCTAAGCCTCCACATTGAAACACAAAGGGTTGACATTATCGATAATGTGGTATTTGTCCCCAATAGCACACGAGGCCTTGGAATTCCATAGTGCCACCCAGGAACAACTAGGGACACAGATCTAGAATCAAACATATTGAAATGATAATGTGAATTTGATTGGATTCTTTTTAGCCTACCTGCAAAGCGATTCCTCAATAAAGAGTAACCACTTGGTATTGTTATAGAATTGTTCTGTCTCATGGTGTTCTGAATACATCAAACATCTTGTTTGCCAGTTTGGCAATTAGAAGGAAAGAAAAGAGGGAGGGAGACAGAAACAGTTGGTAAAATAATCTCACAAATTACTAACCCTTCAAAAACCAGCACAACCTAGCCTGACTTCCCCAAAAGACACAAATTCATTGGTTGGTCCATTGAAAAACTCCCAAGTTCTGAGTCCACTCAGCTAAAAATAAAAATAAAATTCCAATCACAGCTCATTCCTATCGAGACTTATTGCTTTCAAACTAATTTATCATTCTGTGGTACAAATCAACATCACTACAGCATGCTTCAAATTAATTAAAAGACATTCCTTTCCATCCAAGGTATAATCAAGGCAATTTACTTCCAAACATAATCAAGAAATTATGTGAAGGAAGATTAACCACATGAGGACTTTTTTCATGTGTGAAGTTAATTGATTTTCCTATCTTATTTTTTCAAGTTTAAGTGAGGATTCTAAAAAGAGTGAGTTTTCCAAAATATCTCAGCTCAGCAGCGTTTCAAAATACTTCCTTACAGGTGATCTCGCTTAGGGAGTGAATTTATTATAAGGCTGCCAGCAGCTGTATCAGAGTCCCAGAACCCTTGGTCAGAACTTCTGAAGGCTCAGAAGAGGGAAAATAAAAAATGGTGAGAATGTGTTCTTTCCTTCTGGACACCTCAGAACTATGTATTTTAACAGTTCAGGTGAAGACAAAATTATTATCAGTTCTAAGCATAGGGTATGGCAAGAAGGAAAAACTGAAGGTCACGGTACAGTCTATGTGAGTTCACCTCCCTTTCCCTTCAGGAGTTGGCTTGCAACTGGTCACCTTCCCGACAAGGACTGAAACCCTCTGCTGAGAACTGCAGAGTCTCAACGGACAGTAAATGAGCTGAAGAGGTTTCCCTAGTCCCAAATACCTACTCCAGCCCTTCCATGATCCCTTAAAACTCCTCCCTAACAGCAGCTACAATTCCCCCCACTGAAGAGAACAGTGTCAGGGTACCCGGAGCAATCATCACCCACCTTTTCCCATTCTCCTCAAGATTCTGGGTCTCTGGTATCAGGTATTTCTCCCACACCACCACGGAGTCCATGTTATAACAGATGTGCCAATTAAACAAATGGTACATAGGAACACTCCTTTCCCCCGGCCATTTAAAAAAATTAAAATAGTGAAAAATTAATCAAATTCTAGTTGGCACAGACCCACCAACATCACCACATCACATTTTTGTAATCACTACCAAGTGCCAGTAAAAGAAACTTTGGAACCGGGCACATGTGCTGGAGCCCCACATGGCCATCTTCCAGTTGTGTGGCTTTGGGTGAGTTCCACAGTCTCCTCCTCCACCTCCTTCTCTGCAAGTCATAGGAATAGAACCTGCCCTAGGGCACTGAAGGAACCAGATGGACAGATTCACTGGAAAAAGCTAAAGTAATTGATGAGAGATAGTTGAATGCCATTCTATGCTAGCTCTCATTATTTTTAACAACTGCAATGCTAGAAAATAATTGAGGGAAACATTTCCAGGAAACTGTGTACCTGGATGTTTGATGCCAAGTGAAGGAGCTTGTACAGGTGCCTTTTATTTCTTCTTCTTTCCATGTCTCCCAGCATTCATTCCTCATCACTATAATTAATACCATCCCCCTTTGCCAGGCAAGGAAAGAAAATAATGATTATCCAGTAGTACCAACTCTGATTGTGCAATCGCTTACATTCTTAAATGACTCTTTCACTCATGAAGTCGCCCCAGTAAGTACATATTGTTTCCATGACTCCCGTTTTATGTGGAAACTCGAGCTTATGAGACTTGACTTGCAAGAAGACAAGCGGCACAGGGGAGGTGGGTAACGGAACGGTGAGAAGAGTCATACGATCCCATCACATTTCGTCTTTGTCAAGCCACGCACCACTGCGTCCAGACGAAACAAAGAAAACCACTGTTATGGTTTGAGTTGCTGGTTCCCTGGGGAACATGTCTTTGAGAACCTAGTCCCTGTTGGTGGTGCTGTTTTGGGAATAGTGGAACCTTTGGATAACAGGTCTAATTGGGAGGACTCAGACCACCAGAGGGAAGTTACACCCACCTCCAGTTCAACCCCTCTGCTTCTTTGCTCAACCACCATATGAGAAGGACCATAGGACCTCGAGGTGCTGACCCATCTCAGCGGCTATGCCTTCCCCACCACAGTACACTAGACTCTCTGAAGTCACGCTCCTAAGTGAAACTGTTCCTCTCTTAAGTTGTTTCTCTCAAGAATTTTGGACACAGTGACAGGAAAAGTTACTAAAGAAGACAATGATCCAAACGTGAGGACAGAACTGGGCTGTGTGGGCTTCATTCGTTTCGTTTCCAAGGGCTGGATCTGAAGACAGACACCCTCAAGTGTTTATCAAAGTTATTCATGGGATGTTAATAATCGTAAGAACAGGAGTGTTGCATGATCCCGGACGCTCTTTGTGCTTAAGGCTCACATGAAAGATCTTGTCAGAATGCTTACTTCAATTCTGCAGACCAAGTCTAAGGCCCAGTGCTACCTTTATTACTAACATTATCACCATTGGGCAGGTGGTTAGAACATCTCAGGCCACACCCCGAAGCAACCAGAGTCAAGCCTATATTCCCTGGAGAATTTACTCAAGTTTCAGAGACTAGGAAATGCTACTTGAGAAAAACCCAATCAGGTCAGAGCTAACCTGACAAGAGAAAGCTACATTTCACCATTGAATTAGACAAACAATAGGACTTGCCATTCTTATCCAGAGGGTAGTTTTTTTTATTATGTTTATTTATTTTTTCCCAATCATACAAACTTAATTGGTACCCCGGTCCCTCTCCCTCCATCTCTCCCCAGTCCCCCTTGTACCCTCCCCCCTTTCTCCCAGTGTCCCCCTTCTCTCCCCCCATTCCCTGGAGCATCCTTTAGTGTGAAAGTCAAACTTCCAGAGGGTAGATTTGTCATTTAAATATGTTGTTGATTATGAGGATTTTTCTCAGATGCATCTGGGTTGCACAAATCATCCATTCAAAGTAAGTCTTAGTGTTACTGAGTCAAATTCAGCAATGTCTTAGCATGTTCTGGAGATGGAAGAATGGAGGGAAGCAGCAGGGGGAAAAGGGCTGAAAAGAAGGGAACGGAGGAGGGAACATAAAGTTTGGGGTCTGGGGTAAGCAGAAAGATCTTTCTTTAAGGTAGGATTTCTCTGAGCCTTTAATGTAGTAATTTGGGTTTTTGTGTTCTAAAGGGAATATCTCAATTATTTGACCACAGAAGGTTTGTATTCCAGAGTATCTAAGAAACATTCATTTTGGACATGCTAGTCTAAATAAACCACCTGCTACTGAACCTTCGAGGGGACTGTCATGTAGCTCTCTGAACTACTGTCTTCAAGAGTCTTTGGTAATGAGAAACCTGGTTAAGTTTACAGACGTTCTTTCCTGATCTCACCAGAAGGGGAGGGCATATAGTCTAGCAGATAAAAAGTAATCATTTTGCAAATGGGTGATGGACCCCTCCCTCAGGGAGGTTTCCTACTCTTATTACATCTACCCTTGAATGTGCTATTACAACAAGACTCCAGTTTAACAGCTTTTTGTCTCTGGCCAGGGGGTGACATACAGTGCCCAGCAGAATGGAGTGAAGGGAATTGCAGGAGCAGCAAAACTGCAAAAGAAAATCAACAAACCACAATCCAGAACTTCAGAGACTATATCAATCACATAGAACTAGGACAGCCTAATCTCTCCCCATCCTGGAGCTCAGGGACATTTGCGGAAGAGGGGGCGGTAAGATTGTAAGAGCAAAAGGATGGGAGGAGCAACGATTTGCAAGATTCTCAACAATAGTTGGGGCCAAAGCAATCGTAATGGGACTTTGCATGCCCTGCGCAATGTCCAGCGCACTGTTGCCCTCATAAAGTCTAGCATCTGTTAAGGGCACCGAGACCCCTGGAGCAAGGGATTGACAGCATAGTTTGATCTATGCTAGGGAACAGGAAAGGGCTATGAATGCCATGGGCCTAATATCATCGGAGAACGCAATGGAAGTTAGGTATACAATAAGACTCGGGAATTGGGGGGGAGCTGGGGAAGGGGAGGGGAGGAGGGGGGGGGGGGAACTGGTAAAAAATTTAAAATGTATAACTCTCTGAACTACTGTCTTCAAGAGTCTTTGTATCTTGCATGAACAAGAAGAGGCAATAAGAATAAGAATTAACAATTTTACCCTCCAGTACATACCAGGTGCTATGCTGCACATTTGATGTTCTTTTTTTTTCCATCCTTCAACTATCCTGCAAAGTAGGAATTGGCCCAATTTATATCCTAGAAAAGACCAGTGTGGCTGGACTGAAAGGTATATTGCAAGTCATACACCTCCAGTTATTACAGGTGGTTGGTCCAAGTATTTCCAGGTAGAAATAAAATTCTACACAGATTTGCAAAAATACCAAGGAACCATTATTCCAGGAGAAACCATACAGAAGCGAGAATATACCTCAAAGAAGCAGTGGCCGCATGAATATGGAGACTGGAGACTCCCAGCTGTGGCCTGGGGTCTAAAGAAAGGAGGGTCTGGTAGCTAACAACCATCATATAGGCGATTGGTAAATTAGATCACCTTATCTTTTTTTCTACTGGACACGTCCCTTCCCACAATGCATCTAATGCATAAGGTGATAAACAGGGGTTTTCCTTAACTTTAACTCGAGGGCATATTTTTTAAATTATTGCACAGGCACCCGACATCAGTTTAGGTTGGATGGGCCTTCTTGATCTCAGACCCAGGTACAAGGAGCTGTAAGGAGCATACACTTAAGTAGAGTCTGTTGAGATCTGGGATTGCTAGTAACAAACTTACCCTGTTGCTTAGAGAGGGGTGTACATGTAGCTTGATGCAGATGGGGGTCTGGGGTTTCTAGGTGCACTGCACAGACAAGTCAAGAACCTAAGTTGCTGAGTGCACTACTAAAAGAAGGGGTACATCGCCAACCCAAATGTGGCTCCCAGGTTGCTAAGTTATTCCCTGTGCTTGTCGGCCTCAAAGATTATTGTACTCACTTACTCCATGGGAGCAATACACCTTCTGCAGCTCAGTGCTAAGAAACCAAGAGCCTCAGAAGAGATCAAACGCCTGACCATAGACATCTGCTTTCCTAGGGACACAGCTACTTTGCAGCTAAGTGGTCAGGCCTCTCTCTGCCTTTCCAACTCGTGTCCATCCTCATCTGTTCTCCATGTCCTCTCTGCTACAACTCCCTCCTATTTCTCCCACAAATGAACGTCTGGAATGTAGACCCAGAGCCTGCAGCTCAGGCCTGCATGGGTGCATCAGTAGTTCCAGTTCCCCATGGAGATGGACGCCTATGGAAAAGACAAGCTCATTGGTGTACCAGCAGTTCTCATCTGCATGGGGAGGGGCTTGCGCTGTTCCTGTCTCCTTAATAGATTAGCTTCTGTTTCCCTGAGTGACAGTGATCCTCCCACTAGAATTAACACAGCAGTCTCACTTGATCCTTGCGATCCCTGCCCTCTGCCGTTCACTTCGCAGAGGACAACGGCCCATGGCAGCCCTCTCTTAGATATTTATTTAAAACCATCCATCATGTTAAGTGTTTCTGTCTCCTGTAACTCTCACAGCACCATGAAGTGATCCTACTTCTTGCTTGCTATGAGTAAATTAAGTGCCTAGAGGTTTCGTTGCACAAGAGATCCTTCAATTCTTGCTTCCCAATTCCTCCTTTCCTATATCCTTGGACACTCTCAACCACACAAATCACCAGTCTTACTGCAAGAGGCTAAAGGAGACATAGATTGGTGCCATGCACGGCTTAGTTTCCTCGTGAACAGCACTGCATGAAGTTGTCTTGGCAAATATTTACGGTGGCAAATGTCCAAACTGAGGCAGACTGCTACAGCAGGCATTAGTTAGCATGTTTCCAGCCCAAATTTCCAAATGAACGCAATTTTAGTTTATGTCAAAACAAGGTGCTAAAAATGGGCACACCAGCTCCTGTTTCACAGAGATGTGGGTTCGTGAAGAAAATAGATCAAAATTACAACACTGGCGAATGAGCATGATGAAAAACGACCCCCAGGACCTCAGCTGGTTTGTAGTGAAAAAGATCAGCACGTGCCCTTTATCTCGAGCCTCTGAACCCTGACAGGGCTTTTTGTCTCAAAATACATCTTTAGGGTGTCAGTTACTTCAGCTGTAAAATGAGAGCATGGAGTTAAATGGCCTTATAAGCTCCTTCCAACTCCAAATTGCATAGCTGTTGGAAATGTTGGTGGAATTTCAAATCATGCATTGGAAGGAGAAGCTTGTAAAGCAAGGCCTTGCAGAGAGATGCAGACAGAACTGTTCTGTTGGGCTGTACCCTTCCTCACAGTGCAGACTTCTGAATTCTCCATCCCCCCTTCCCTCACTTCTTTCTGTGTTTCCAAAACTCACAGCTTTGACACACGTCAGGAGAGCCCCAGACCTTCTCTAACTCCTGACTAGAACCCAGCCAAAGAAGAAAAGAGCAGAAAGCAAACTCTGTTTCCCCAAATGTCTTTCCCCTCTGTGGCTCTTCACTTAGAAAAGTAACAATGCAGGCTGGAGAGATGGCTCAGGGTTTAAGACTCTGCCTCCCAAGCAGAAGATAACAAGTGAAAACACCAGGCAGGAATGGCAACAGTTTGTACTTCCAACCCTAGTGAGCGGAGCCTGGAAAACCCCAGAGCAAAGCAAAAAGGAGGCAGAAGCAACCTAGGAGATTCCCAAAGTCACCCTTGGTCCTCCACAGGGATTTGCAGTATTCTCTGATACACACACACACACACACACACACACACACACACACACACACACACACACGCAGCGCATGCATGCACGCAAAATAAAGTTTAAAAATTATTTTTTTAAAAGAGCAACTTTGTATCCTCAATTGGGCATCTCAAGCTACCTAGGGTAAAATAGCAGAGTGCTTTCTATGTCTTCTTTTGGCTTACAATCTATCTCTGGTTGATATTTTTATTGAATGAGATTTTTAAATTATCAGAATAAAAACCAGCTGCCTTTTGGATATCAGCAATGACAATGGTTGTAGACCTCTCTAAATGCTTGCTCTTTTATTTGGCTTTATCTTGGGATGGATCAGTAATGACTCATTCACCCCACACAGTTCACAGAACTTCCCAGGACGGTAGAGCCCACTGAGACCTGCTGTCCAAATCCATATTCCATTCACTTCCAGACATCTGTTAGGCAACCTTCCCTGTCTCCTTGAGGTAGACAATAAGACTTAGATGACTGCCTTAAATTTTGTTTAAGACACTGAAGTGATTAGAAACAGGCGGGACCCCTACCAAGTGCAGTCATAGGCATTCACTGAAAAAGAGAGTGCTAGCTCTTGCTTTGAAGAACATCATAGCAAAGTCAGACAGAATAATGTCAGCAAAAGACAAAAACCTCATGAGATTGTATCACATTACTTAGGAAGTCCCCAACAAACACTTCTCAGCACCTTTGTCTTTACCCCAGTTTTAATTTCAAAAATTAGAAGCCTATCAGCAAAACCTAATCCTAATTCCAACTCTACTCTCCTTATCTACTTCCCCTACTTCTATGCACGTGTGCGTGAGCACGTGTGTATCAGAGAAGCCAGGGGCAGGAATTGAAGCAATTCCTGTGTCCCTGTGGAGGACCAAGGGTGACTTCAGGAATCATCCTGGATTCCTTCAACATCCTTTTTGCTTCACTCTGGGATTTCCCAGGCTCCGCCCACCAGGGCAGAAAAGTGAAGGCTGCTAAATGTTTCTGCCTTGCATTTTTTATGTGGGACCCTAGAATCGGAACTCAGGACTTTCTGCTTGTGAGGCAGAGTCTCAATCCCTGAGCCATCTCTCCATCCCCTCGCTGGCTTTTTTTTTTAAATCAACCCCTTCTTCAGAGCAAGTCATGACACCTTCTTCTCTCCACTTCCCTTGCAGCGTCCATGCCAGACTACCATCCACACATCTGCGTTGCTTCAATTCCTGCAACTGGCTTCTTTGGACTTCTTTGCAACTTCAGTGAGCAAAGTTCATCACTTAAAATGCAAAGCACGTCAGCTGTTAACCCCAGGGCTCTGAGATAAGAATCCTGCTCCTTGGTATCGCCTCTCTCATTTCAAACAACCCCCCACCTTCCTCCAGCCACATAGCTGTGTTCCTCTGGCCACCGAGCTTACTCCTATCCTTAGGGTCTTTCATGTAACCATTCATTGGCTTGGCTGGAACAGTCATCGCTGTGCACCTGTTACCTCCTTAATGAGACTTTCCCTTTCTATCCAAATACTCTCTTTCATTTCGGCTGGATTGCTCTTTACCACCACACTTATTACTGAGGTGTATTCAGATCTGTTCACTTCTAAAACTCCTGAGTGCCAATGCCTGCAGTGGATTAGCATTTGACAAACATTTTACTGTCTGTAAGAACTTCCAGCAAGCCAGGAGTCTGTACTTGGTTCCTATTTAGCAGTATATATTTAAAAAAAAAAAACTAATTCACTCAAAAGCAAGGAGTTCAATAAAAGATGCTGAGGATTTGTTTGCTGACTTGCTTGAGATTTAATTATGTGAAGAATTTTTGATGAAAAGAAAGGAAAAATATTGTAGTGCATTATGGTGATAATGTGTGGGAGTTTTCATTGTTTACCCCTGTCTCCTTCCTAGGGTTTTATTAATGAGCCAACTATCTTGTATGTGATAATGTATTACAATGAGTTCCATTTGGTTGTGGGTCAAGATAAAATAGCGCGGTGTAATTTAAACGAAATGATGTTTGCTTGGAGGATGGCAGATTCATTTAACACTTGCTTCTCTCCTTATGCACTTTAGCTGTACATTCCCCAGCCACACACACAGGCCCAATCTCCCTCCCTTCTAGTTCTGGGAGGAGGTAGATGAGAGACAGTTGCTTAGCAATTTACTTTGTCCACTGTGCGGGGCGGGGGGAAGAACAACAAGAATCATAGTGGCCCCTCAAATCCCCAGGGGAATCACAAAGGTCAGCCACCTGCCTGGCTTTGAACCACAGTGAGATTCTGACGGCCACCTGCCACTTTCTGAACAGCCTGGCACTGGCAGGTATTTGCCTCCTGGTGACTTCTCAGAAGCAGCTCTGTGGCCCAGAGCAGGAGATGAATCCCAGAGAGACAGCATCCCACTTCAACAGAACACCTTCAAAAGGCAGGCAGTGCCTCACGCCCACCTGGGTTAACTGTCAGCCGGCCACAAGAGAGGGTGCTGTGGTGGGAATGCCCCCCTTATCTCCAGCTTCCATCTCTGTGGTAAAGAGAAGCTGCTTCGGTGGGCTGCAAGGATGGTGAGTTCTGAGGGTGTCTTTGCCTTTGATGTCAACACCTCGGCGTGGAGCCGTGGGGGCCACCTGTGGTGGAGCAATGCACCAGGCAGGACAGCTGGACCCGCAAGGCGGTACTGCCAGCGAGGCGTGAAATCAAAACAAGCTAGCCTTCTCCAAAAGGATGCCTGTTTACTTTTCTTGTTGGCTGTGGCAAGTACTGCATATAAACAAATAAACCAAACTTACCTACTCTTCATTCACCACTCGACTCCCAAGGGTACTGCATTGGACTCTCATCTCGGGGGCCCAAATGCATCTGGATGTATTAAAGTGTTTATTTACTCCTTCCTGACCATATCTCACCTAGGATGATTTGGAACACATGGTCGATGCTCAGACATGCATTTGCTTAAATTTTTCTTCTTTAATCAATTATCGTGTTAAAATGCATTGACTATCCTGTCTATCTGGGGCAAATGAACACACCGACAGAATATTTGCAGAATTTGTGTGATGGCATTGAACAGTTTATTTATTTGGTATTAGAGCTTAATTACAGAACAATGCCCAGAGATCACTTTGGGTACCATCTGTGTAAAACTCTCTGTGAGTCTTGCAAATTGAGGACAACTACTAAATAAGATATAGGAGACTCATTTAGGCTGACGAATGCAGAAGCCTGTTGCGTCCGTGATGAATGCTAGGCACAGAACCATCCCTGCCTAATAAACACTTCACATGGCTCACTTGTTTGTGAACACAGAAACATCTCAAACCCAGCACCTCCTCATGTGCAACTCGCAGGCATTCTTACTTTTGTTTGTCTTCAATTAAACCCCTTCTCCAGAGTTCTGTGCACCTGCACACGAGCAACCAGGTATTCAGCTGTTTAAGCACAAAACAACAGGCAGCACGCAGTCTACACGTGACACACTGGGTGGATTGGGGGGGGGGAAGCAGATGCTGCAGGCAAAGACCCTAGGCCAGAACAATAGAAAGGAAATAAAGACTTGAGCAAAAACAAATGCTGAAAAACGTTGAGACATGAGAAAAACAAAAATGCACCCCAGACCAACCTGTGAGGCTCACCAGCATTTGGAAAATAAGATAGATTGGCCACAAGACATAAATATATGCATGATGGTCTGTATGTATAATGTAGATACATATAATTTGGATGAGAAAATTGGGTCATCAGAAATCATTAGAGAATGCATGAAAACGGGTGATACCAAATGTTTAAGAAGGACATAGAACATTCTTGAAGACCAAATGGTCCTTCCTTGGGTGGACCACTGATAGGTAGGTACCCCAACACTTTCTTCCAAGACCCAGTAATGCATTTTTCAAAAACATCTGACAGTGTAATCTTTACTTATTTATATAATTTTTAATATTTTATTTATTTGACAGCAAGAGAGCAAGAGCAAAAGAGAGAGAAGGTACCACAGAGAACACAGAGATCAGAGGACAGCTCTTGGAAGTCAGTTCCCTTTTCTACCATGTGGGCTCCAGGGATCAAACTTGGGTCACCTCAGGTCACCCAACTTATGCTCAGGCATTCCGTTGGCCCGTGATACTGTAATTTTTTTTAAAGTTCTAATCTGTGTGACTCAAATCCTTTGCAGAGTTTCCCGTCACTGGAGAGGAGGCAGGGAGATGAGCATAATTAGTGGATTTCTTTTCTGCCTGGTTGTTAAACACCCTAATTACTTCAAGCACAATTACCACTACTTTCACATAAGCCATCCTTTGAAAACACTTTTCAATCTAAATGAAATTGATGCTAATTTCTTTCCAAGAATATAGCCAATATTAACACAATTTGGAGAGCTATTGGATTTACTTTTTAAATCTTAATAGGGATGTCAATATTCTAACGGCACACAGTGGAGGTAATCTACCACCATCCGAAGTGGAACCAACCAGAACCTCTTCAGAAAGACTGGATACTTTTGTACTCATAAAAAGTACTATAATTATATACTATGTCCCATAACTTTTACGACTGACTTGTTATTATTTTGGTAGTAAAATGTCTTCCTATATTCCTTCATGAAAAATTTACTTACATTAGAATTATAGTGTTGGGTCTTTTATTCCTCCACTCTTTTGTGGTAGAGAGATTAACTTTTTCAGATTGTTGTCTCAATGAATCAACATGCTGGTGAAGCTCCTGAGCACATTTTTATTAGTTTCTTTGTCAGAAATTCAATGAATGAATAAATCATGACATTATTTGCTTCTAAAATAAAATGTAACAAAAGAAGTCAAACACAAAATACATATTAGTTGAATAAGTAATTCTTAGTGTGAGTTCTTTGGCACCTGCTTTGATAGATTAATTAAGACGATGATTAGAACCAAACTATATGAGAGATGATGCTTACCCAAGATGGAAAAATGAACAAGCCCCTGCTCTAATTCATTTAGAATGGGGATGAGTCAAATACGTAAACAAGCAACTGTAAGACAAGATGGGCAAGGAGCAGTGTTGCAAAATCATGTCAAGATTCTAGGGAACATGAAATTATACATGGATAAGGAAATCAGAAAGACTTCATGAAGGAAGTGACCCCTGAGATGTGACTCCCAGAGTAAACAGACATTCATTGAACAAGAAAAACCGGACCACCAGACAGAAAGAATGATAAGAACAAACACAAGAGTTTCTCTGAAGCTAAGTATATTCACTTCTGCCTATATTGTGGGGTATGTGAGAAAGTGTTTGGAAAAACTACATTGGCACAACCTCAGTAATTCAATAGACAATTGAGCAGCCAGTGGCGGTTTTGGAAGGAGATAATAACATGAGGATTATTAGAAAACAATGCGTAAAACAAGTTAGAATTGTCAAAGCAAAGGTGTTTGGAGAATCAGCAGACCTTCCAAAGGAAGTAAGTGAAAAGAAGGAACAGTGGCAGGGGAAATGTAGAGGAGAGAGGAGAATTAGAAAACAGGAGAGATGAAAATGAACAGACTCTGACAAACCACTGTGGTGCAACAGAAGGGGAGAAAACCAGGAAGAGGAGTTAGGTTAGAAGATGGGAATCCTAGCACTTAAGCCCTCACACACAGCAAAGACAGGACGGTCCAGACTCCATTGCCAGCCTCATGCTCTCTCCCCTCTGGGGGTCATGCATTTTAAAGCCTACCTCTCTGTAGCCAGGTCTCCCTGGCTTTCCTACAGGACGGGACTGGAGGGCCTCTTTTAATCTCACTGAAGTTCGGGTGGCACAATAAGCACCAATATTTGTCATTGAGACATAATGCTCCACCCTAAGAAGGACCAGGCCCTAAGACGACCTCCACCCTTCTAATAATCCTGTCTCAATGCAGGCAGTTTGCCCTTTTTTTCTAAAAAAAAAAAAATGTGAATTTAAAAATAGTGTAAAATTCAGAAGCCTAAAATAACACAAAAATTGACATCAAAATGTAAAATAGAAAGCTGAGAAAAACAGAAAAATCTTCCAGATGATAAAGAAAAGAGAAATAAAAATAGATAATAAATTCGAGTTCAACAATCAAAAAAAAAAACAAAACAGATACCTGAGTTCGGATCCCAGATCCCACGTATAGACGCCAGGCGGAGGAGCGGGGGGCGGTCTGCGCTTCTGGTCCTGGTAGGGCGGAGCCTGTGAATCCCGGGGCAGAAGGAGGTGGAGGCGTCCATGGTGGTTCGCGAATTCGTCCGTGGTTCTACACATACACAGACACACACACCACACACACACAGACGCGCGCGCGCGCACTACAACGCACATGCGCACAGTTGAATAAATAAAAAAAAAATTAAAAAAAAAAAAACATTAAAAGAAAATTTTCCCCAAGCTAAAAGATACTAGTCACCAACCAAAACTCTCAGAGTGTCCAGTACATAAATCCAGTTCGAAATACATAATTCAGAAAGACTTTCACAATCCAGCTCTGCACACATCTCTTCAGCCACGGTACAACCCTGTGCTCAACCCCGCAGCTGGAAGCCAGATCTGTGATCCTTTGCCTAAAACTCTCTCATGGTTTACACTGCACGATGGAGTAACATATGAAGAAAATGAAGAAATTAGGCATCGCGCTGACTTCTCCAGTTTGTTGACTCTTATGAATACTAATACCGTGAGCCAACGAGAAAAGATTCCAGTTCACATGGCTACCCACGTGGAAGTGTTATCCTTTCACCTACTTGGCTCTCTGCTTGTTTTTCCTTTCTAGTCTTCCCATGGGTACCAGTTCTCACTCTTTTAGGGCAGGATGCTGGTAACAACTGTGTTGTGTCTCATGAATTGCCCTCACATGAGATTTTCAACGTGAAGCATTATAAGAAAGTTTCAAAAGAGAAGTGGATAAAATGCTCATGAAAACCAACTTGGCTCAGTTCTCCATGAGGTCAGGATGAGGAAAAGAAGAAACAAGCAAAACATGAGACCGTCCCGGCCAACCAAGCCATTCTTGATCCACATTCATGGCCAGACTACCGCCGGTCTAGCAAAACCTTGCAGGTGCCTGAATACAACAGTTTCTATAAATGCACAACTAGAAATCACGACCTGGACCTCCAATTCCTTAAGCTAATGAACTTATGCCTTTAGAGGTGAGCCATTTGATTAGGTATTTATTGTGCACCCACCTTACAGTGGGTTTATTTCAGGATTAGATGTGTGCAGACTAACTCCAGGCCCAAGCTGTTGCTCACAGGTGATGAAAGCCAGATATACTAAAAGAGACAAAGTAGACAGGCAGTGGGATGCCTGGTGGTGGTGGGGGTTTGGAAATTTGTGAGGATCACCTTCAATAGGGCCGTCGTAGACTCTGAAAAGGCATACCACCCGAGACCTGGGTACGCAGACAGAAGCGGTCATGTGATGACCAGGGAAGAAACGGCAGAAAGAAAAGAGGGCAGATCCTAAGACAGAAACAAGGTGACGCATTTGAAATAAAAATACGAACAGGCTAGAACCTAGGAAAACATGAGGAAGAGTCAAGATGAGCAGTGATGTGGGTGGGAGCTGTGTTATAAAGCTGGTGAGCCAGGGCAGAGTGGAGTCTCTCAACTACATGTGCAGAAATGTCTTCTTTCTTGTGTGCACATGCATGTGTGTGTCTGTGTGCACAAGAAGGCATTTGCGTGTGTGCCTCTGGCAGCCCAAGGGTAACATCGGGAATCATTCTGGATTGTTCTACCTTCTTATTACTTTACTCTGGGGTTTCCCAGCTTCTACTTTTCAAAGCTGAAGTTGCAAGCATTTTTATATGGGATTTGTAGATCTGAACTCTTGTCCTTTGTGAGGCAAAGGTTTTAACCCCTGAACGCCTTCCCAGCTCACAAAACTCTCAGTGAGAGTCTTTTAAACTATTTCCTATGCTACTGTATTCACCTACTATCAGCTGCTTTAAAAAAGGAAATGATTTTTTTCTTTAACCAAGTGTTTCATATTTCAACCCAACCTAATTGCTAACACACAGGAAATGTTCTTTTTTAAAATAAGGACTCTGCTCTGCCTCCTTTGTGGAAAAAGAAGAGAGAAAATTCTTGATAAAGACACAGAAGTTCTGTACCAGGGCTGAGTATTTTTTGGGTGTTTTACCACCCAAAGGATGCTTAAAATTTCAAGCTTGCTGACTGCCTTGGCACTTAAGGGCCAGGACTGGTACAAGCTCTTCCTGGGGCTCTCTCCCCTGTCATTTGCACTGCAACTGTCTCGTTCTTTCAGGGTGCGTGCAACTCTCTCACATCCTCCCTTGCCCATTTGACTCATGCCCGTGATGTTTCTCCTTAGCTTCTGTTCTGTTATTCCTTTTCTCCTGCTGCGGCCTCATGCAGGCAAGCAGGACCCATGGATAGAAGCAGAGCTGCCATGCTTAGGTCCTGCCAGCCAGTATAACAGACCCCTGCTTAGAACAGGAAGGCAACGGTCATGGTTTGAATGTGAATTGTCACATTGGTTGGTGTCTAGGACAGTCGCGGCAAGTTTGGGAGTTGAGTTTTGCTGGAGGAAGACCCATCACAGGGGGCTGCGTTGATTGGCCCCATCCAGCCTCAGCAAGTAGTTCTGCTCTAACAGCCTCTATGTCTGTGGTGACCTGAGGCTCCTCTAGCTTCTGCCAGACAACTATGCATTTCAGCTATGATGGACTGTATCTCCTCTCTGGAAACTGTATCTCCCCTTAAGTTACTTGAATTTGAGTGTTATCTCATAGCAGCAGAATGAGTAACTGCTATAGTGACCATGAAAAAGTAGTTGCTGGCTGGAAATGGAGAAGCAGTGGGATGGAGACCAGTTCATTCACACACTTCAGGGGACACGTCTTCCAGCATCACTTTTGCAAAGAAGAATGGAGCTAAAACACGATGTATTCCAATCCTATAGACATCCAGCTGCCTCTGCCCTGTCTGGTTAAGCAATGAAATAGAGTATTTTTAAACACTTAAAAAGGTGGCCCTGTTCGTTCTGTTACAAAACTGATTCCATAAAAGTGAAATGTCTTAAAGATGCAAAATTGGGCTGGGTTCAGTGGATAAAGTCATTCATGTACAAACCTGGTAACACAAGTGTGAGCCCCAGAACCTACATGTTAGAAGGAAAGAAATGACTCCACGAAGCTGTCCTCTGACTTCTACACATGTGTGCATTGTGGCATGTATACACACACACACACACACACACACACACACACACACACACACACACAACATGAATGAATGAATGAATAATATTTTAAATGGTGAAAATTTTCTCTTTATTTACATAGAATCCAAAGGCTGGGGAGATGATTGAGGGATTAAAACCTTTGTTTCACAACCAAAAGGACCTGAATTTGAATCCTCAGATTCTAAGTAAAAATGTGGGGCAGATATGGAAGGACACAGGCTGCAATTCTAGCCCTGGAGGGCAGAGCCTGAGAAAACGCAAAGGAAAGCAATGATAAGAAGATACAGCAATCCAGGATGATGTCTGATGTCGCCCTTGGGCACACACACTCAAGTGCTCTCTTACACACACACACATACACACACACACACACACATACTACATTTTTAAAAAATATATAGAAAAAGAACATAGGGTCCAAAGAGCTTCTGACCCCATAAGCAGTTACATTTGAGGATGTCTTGATTTCACAGGAAAGTTTTGTCTTCACCCCAGTGTTTTCCTCGATCCCACACCACAGCAGTCAGCAGCCTGACGCAAAGCTGTGCCCTGCACGGCTGCCATGCTGCCTTACCCAGGTTCTCACCCTCTCCCACACCAATTCCACACAACCTCATCTGCCTTTCTGATCTGGTGCTTTTTGCTCCTGCTCACTTGCCCTTCCACACAAGATGTTGTTCTGCAATACATAAGGATCTCCTGATCCTTCTGTCTAAATATGTAACATGGCTCCCTGTGGCTAGAGAACAGAATCTAGAGCGTACGCGGCCTTCAGAGCAGGCCCCAACCTGCATTCCAACTTCCTCTCACGGAGTCAGCCCATCGATTCTTTATGCTCACCACAGAACACTACGGGCTTTGTGTGAACATACTGGCATGTCATATGCCTCCTGCGTGCTATTACAGTGACATCTACGTACCTGCTGCACGTTAATCTGACTGCAACGGCTTCTCTAATTCCTTGTCTCAAAAACTCCTTCAGATCCATGACCGAGCTCAAATGTCACCTCCGGTGACAACCCTGGACCCTGCCATGGTTCACTGTGACTGTCAACTTGACGCAGAAGGCATTGGTGAGAGAAAACTAACCCCGAAGGAGTATTTCCAGAAGTTCCTACTAGGGTGGGGAGACCCACCGAGAATGTGGGCAGCATCACCCCTTCCGCCTACAGGCCCCTACTGACACAGAAAGGGAAGAAACCAGCTGAGTGAGGCCGACCCCTTCTTTGCTTCCTTGTCAGCAACACCTGCACCACCCTGCCATGATGGACCAGGTCCCCTCAATCTTGAAGCCAAAATAATTGCCCCTCAAAATGCTTTCTTGTTTGGTATTTGCTCACAGCAGCAAGGAAGGGAACAATATACTCCCCAAGAATAACTAAATACCTTGGATTTGTTTCACCCCCATTCCTCTTGGCCCACAACACTCACATGACCCTCAGGACCACTGAATGAAAATATGCTTGCCATAGGTAAAGTTTAAATGTCCTGACAGCCTCATTAAAAAGGCAAAAAAAAAAAAATCAGTGAATTATAATAATAATATCTCATTTAATCAGGTAAATCTAAAATAGAATCACTTAAACATATTACCAGTACAAAAGATATAATTTTTTCACATCAACCCTTCAAACTCCAATGCTCATTTTATGCATGTAGGATATTTTAAGTTGAGATTTAGTGCCGTCAAAACAATTCACATTTCTGTTTATAAAACATACAGTTGAGGGGAGGAAGCAAAGGAATCCGGGGAGTGGTGGAGGGAGGAAGAGGAATGGGGTACCTATCAAGTTTGTGTGAGTGGAAAAAATAAAAAATACATATATGAACAGGAGGGATGGGATTGGAGGGCCACACCAGAAACAAGGAGAGAAGTGACCATGTTACAGTAGAGAAAATAGGCCTCCATCAAGGACTGCAAGTAAGTAATGTGACACCTGGTTAAGTTCACAGACGTTCGTTCCTGATCGTTTACAACTAAGGGGGTATGATCTCACCAGAAGGGGAGGGCATATAGTCTGGCAGATAAAAAGTAACCATTTTGCAAATGGGTGATTGACCCCTCCCTCACTGAGGTTTCCTACTTTTATTACATCTACCCCTGAATGTGCTCTTATAATAAGACTCCAGTTTAACAGCTTTTTGTCTCTGGCCAGGGGGTGACATACAGTGCCCAGCAGGATGGAGTGAAGGGCATTGCAGGAGCAGCACAACTGCAAAAGAAAATCAACAAACCACAATCTAGAACTTCAGAGACTCTATATCAACCACGTAGAACTAGGCCAGCCTAATCTCTCCCCATCCTGAAGCTCAGGGACATTTGGGGAAGAGGGGGCGGTAAGAGTGTAAGAGCAAAAGGATGGGAGGAGCAATGATTTGCAAGATACTCCATACAAGTTAGGGCCGAAGCAATCATAATTGGACTTTGCATGCCCTGCGCAATGCCCAACACACTATTGACCTCACAAAGTCTAGCATCTGCTAAAGGCACCAAGATCCTTGGAGGCAAGGGATTGGCAGCCACAGCAGTGTTCCTATGCTTAAGGGGAACACGGGAAAGGGTTCAGGGAAATGCCACTGGGTCCTTGTACGTCATCGGAGAGGAGGGCCCAGAGGAGAATCAGGCATGCACAAGAATCAGGCATGGGAAATTGGGGCGGGAGGCACTGGGGGATGGGGAAAGAGGGGTGAGAGGAGGGGGAGGAGGGGGTTCCGGGGGAGGAGGAGGGAGGAAGGGAACTGGTGTACCTATTAAGTTTGTATGAACTGAAATAATAATAAAAAATGTATTAAAAAAAGAAAGAAAGGAAACTCCTCAGTCTGTTACAAAAAAAAAAAGGAAAGGAAACTCCTCAGTCTGTTACAAAAAAAAGAAAAAAGAAAACATGAAAAAAAATACAGTTGAAAAATGAATTTGCATATTTAAATTTCTCTAAAGAGATTTAAAAGCTTTAAAACAGCAATCAATATCTGATTTTTTAATTTGAAATAGAGAAAAATCAAGCAACAATGGGGGAAAAAAGTCCCTTGGTCACAGTGCGACATCTGAAATGCTCCAGTGCATCAGACCCATAGCTAGTAGTGATTATACTGGACAGCACAGCTCTGCCATAATTATTTGTCCATTCATCTTTCTTCCCACTAAAACCCCCTGTCTAATTTACTTGTATCTTCCCCATTGTCTGGTATGAATGAAGCTTGAGACCTAAATGGTGCTTTATGAAAGCTGTTGAATAAATAAAACTAAATATGCAAATGATCTGAATCCACTGCAACATGAAATGGAGAGCATTCTTCTTCAAAGAAGATAAATGTGATTTTTATGAATATATACACACTCCTAATTCCTCATGCATACACAAATGCATGCACACACTGGAACCATTATTCACAATAGCCAAGACAGGAAAAGAACTTAAACTTGCACTGACTGATGAACACATAAACTGCATGCATACAGCACAATACCATTTAATCATTGAAAAGAGACATCCCGTCATGACCTGAGGGACAAACCTGTAGACCATTGTGCACAGTGAAATAAACTAGTCATGGAAAGGCAGACAATGCGTGCTCACTTACATGGGTATTTCCAGTATCAAATTTAGAAGCAGGAAGTAGTTGCTGCCAGAAGCAGGGAAGAGGGAAGTAACCAGTTGCTGTTCCACGGATATATCAAGAATTCAAGAAACGTCTTAGGAGTCAGCTGTATAACATCAATGCTTGTAAGTGCACAGTACTAAATCATGTGCTTAAAATGTTTAAATGGAAAAGAAAATAGAAAAAGACAGTAATAACAAAACAGCAAGGAAACAAGCAACCGACATGTTCTCTGGTATGGACAGTGACAACAGGGGAGCGAAGGGAGTGGAGCAGGGGCAGGGAACTCTATTTTTTTCCTGTTTTTGCTGAGAACTTAAGGCTGTTCTGGAAAGTAGTATTTACTGTAAAAAGAAATGAAAAGATACCTACTAAAACTAAGTACATCTGCTCTGTTACCGAGCCCTTTAACAGTAAATGCTATTTCAGACATGTGATCCCCATTGTCTAGCGCTTCACCCCTCTCCTCATTCTCTGGAAGAGTGAGGAGTATGCTACATGCTTAGCATCCACAGTATGTCTTTACGTTCTTTACTTGTCCTGTCCTTTCCCAGGAGCTTAAGCTTCTGGAGACAAAGGTTATTCTTTGTGTTTCATAGCTATTGTACATAGATGAATAGCATATATATATATATATATATTAAAAAAAAAGAGTTCCCTGTGTGACATTAAATCAACTCTTGGACTGAGAAGATAGCTCAGTGGGTAAAGTATTTGCTGCAGGAGCCTGATGACCTGAATTTGGATGTTCACATCCCACATAACAGAAGCCAGTACAGCACCCTCAGCATCTGCAATCCATGTATATCCAACAGGAAATGAGAGGCAGCGACTTGAACACTCCTGAAGCCTGTGGGCCAGTCAGCCTTGCTTTCACAGCATCAGTAAAGAGACCTGGTCTCAAACAAGATGGAAAGTCGAAGCCTCACATCCAATGTTTGTCCTCTAACAGCCCCAAACTTGCTGTGACTTGCACATACCTACATGGTAATATTACACCACACACACACACACACACATACACACACACGCACACACACACAATCTAGAAACTTAACTTCAGATGCCTTCTCTTTTGAGTGAAGTCCACTTGACCAACTCTACAAGCCTGATCTCTCAACAGTCCCATGGGTAGCACTATCTCTAGATCCAGGGGCTTTTCCATGTAATTTTTCTCTGTGTTACAATGATGTCTTCATGTGTAACTGTCTTCACCCAAGAGATGGGGTCATGTTCTCAGTCCTCACTACAACTCACACAGGATTCTCTGCAGGGTTTTTATCAAATTAAGGTTCAGCATTTTCCATTTCCCAATCCCATCTCCCAAGCTGATCACAAGATTCAGCAACATCACAGGAGAGGATGCAGTAAGGTGGCCTCTTTAGCCGGGGCTTGCTGTGTCCTAAAGACAGACAACAATGACACATGAATGCACACATGAAAATTTTCACAGTGGGAATCATAGTTGGCTTATGTTTTATTCTATTATTTATTGAATAAGAGCAAAATTGAAAATAAATACAAAAATGCCTTATTGCCTCAGTCGTGGGGCTCCCCCAAGGTCGAGGTGACGTCCATCTCCTTTGGCTTTGGCATTCTGATGGCCTCCAGCTCTTCAGCAGTGAACTTGGGGGTGAGAGTCACATTGTCATAGTCAAACTCCTCATCAAGAGAGAACGACTGAACTTCATCGCCAAGTATCTATAAAAGGCATCAAAGTAACGGAAAACATGGAATTGCTGTAAGTGAAGATGAAGTTGAAAACATCAACTGCCTATTAATATTTAATTAAACTTTTTTTAGACTTCAGCACTCTCAGCTGATTAAGCTGTTTTTAAGTAAAGAAATAAATTCAATCATTCAAGTTGACCTAATTTAAGACTCTAACTATGCCCCATTTGTACCATGCTGTATCTGAAGGGATATTATTAGTTAATTCTGCCTACAGCAAGAACTGGAAGATCTCCCTTGCCCAAGTACTTCCTTCTTTATTTCATTTCATTTCAAATTACTTTACAGTCTAAGGGACAAAAGCAATTGAAAAAACTGGGAATTATATTAAAATATGACCAACCTTAAGTTCATTTTTGCCATTTACTAAAAGAAATTCATAGAAATAAAGCATAATTTTCAAAAGTAAAAAATATCCTACATTTACTCAATTTCTTCAGATACTATCCATTATTCCAGCCCAACAGCAGAAGGAATTAAAAATGTATAGTATCAAATTTCAAAGAGTAAGATATCTTTTGTCTAGTGAGAAATTTTTAAATATGAGTTTACCTATAATTCAGAGTACCTGCAAAGAAAGGCAATAATTTTGCATGGAGAAGGAAGGAGAGAGAGGAAGAAAAGGCTGCCCAACTAGTCAGGAAGAGACGCAACATGACAACCTAATGCAATCTGCTTTAAACAAAGCTGCAACTGCTAAAATAAATGGAAGGAAGGGAGGGAGGGGGAAGGAGGAAAGGGGGAAAGTAGGAGGGGGGAAGGGGAGAGGAGGGAAGGGAAGGGGGGAGGAGGGAAGGGGAAGGGGGAGGGGAAGGGAGGAAGGGGAAAGGGGAAAGGGGAGAAGGAAGGGGAAGGGGGAAGAGGGAAGGAAGGAGAGGGGGAGGGAGAAAATGAAATCCAAAAATCAGACAATCCACAGTTCTTTAGGAGAAAAGGCCTTTCTTGAACAAGCTGCAGTTTCCAAAGCCAACCATGAAACATGAACTCAAGGCCAGGTGAACATCATGACTGCTTCCAAAGAGCAGCTGCACAAAGGCAACGTATAGACCAGAGGGCCAAATGTCCATTTTAATAACAGTCTGCAACAAGTTTACCTTTGCCACAGTTAAGACGACAGAGGAGTAATACTGGTGAGACCGACTCAAATGAACAAACACATAATGGCACAGATATGCATATCCTGAATGTAAGTGTCCAAGCCACCTCATCTCTGCTCAGAAGTACCGGGACCTGCAGACTAAGCAAATACCCACGCTAAGCATATGGATACTTTTTCTAATTGAGTTTGGCAAAAATATGGAGGAGACTTCCTCTCTATCAGTGCACTCAATTGCAGGGGATTTCTGGAGTTATTTTATGTCTCATCAACGGTAAGTCGTGATGCATCTACCAAGCTTCAGGTACCCATCCCATGAATGTCCATTACACTAGGATTCAGAATCCTACCCTGAGCTTCTGAATACAGCCATTATTACCTCGTGGAGACACTTAGCCTTCATATACTTTCCAGTGAGTACAAATTATGCTAAAGTCCCTCCCTACCATAGCATCCCTCCCAACTCCCTCTACATGAACACACCCTCACATACCTATCTCCCTCTTTAACTTACCAGGTACTGGAAACACAAACTAAATGCAGCCAAGTCTGTTTCTATGGGGTTTCATAATTTCACAAAGACAGTGAATGATCACAATGGCACAAGGCATACTCTTCAACAGAGTAACTGCAGGAAGGAAATGGATGCACAAAGAAGCTCTGAGGCTTATTCTCCTCTCAACCAAGTATTGCTGCCCTCAAAAAAATGCCCTAGCTCCCACCCTGTCTCACCTCCTGTATTAGTCACCTTGTCTTAGCAGCAAAATGAGGCTTGTATTTTGAACTTCTAGGGGCTTTGATAAGGACTTACTCCCAGGATCAAATGAGATTCTCCCAGAAATGACTCGACCTAGTGCCTTCTTATCCCTTCTCTTTCCCTGAAGTCCCAGTTCACATCACAGCTGTTATAACTAATGTTGTTATGGTGAAACAAATAAAGAACATTTCCCCTACATGGAAAAAATAATATTTTTCTTAAAATGTTTTTTCTACATTTAAATTCTCACTATGATGCCAGATTTCCTACAGTCAATGTGAATTAACCAAAACAATAGTGAAGAATGAAGTTTTCAGAGTTAATAAATATGCCAACATAAGAATTGTCATTTACAATAAACAGACTTGAGGGTATAAAATATACTTGAAGATGTAAATTTCTTCACTTAGAAACTAAAAGTTATTATGAGCTATTGCTAGATTACTTTCCTAGCAATCAGCAAAATGCTGAAATGGAACAGCAAGAAGTCAAAAATAGTAATAACTTCCTATCTGCATGGCCCAATAATGACCCTCGGGATGTTTTAAAGCATTGGGTATGTACTGCATTGGGCTATGGAGTCGAGGTGTCAGAGCCTGCTGCAGCCATTCACTCTCATTCTTTCCAACAAGTCCATGCTGAGACTACATCCAGCCATTGTTTAAGGTACAAGGGATACAGACATAAAGACTTGCATAACGCCACACACAGATTCTGCAAACATAAGCAGTATCATGAGAGGAAAATGTGTCAAGTATGTATGGCACAGTTGGGAGGCAGGGGAGCAGAGGCACCTAACGCGGCAGCCTGGCAAGGCCTGGGAAGGAACTTGAGCTGGCTGGAAGAGCGATATCTAAGTAGAACCGTAAAGGAAATCGTACTGAATGAAGCTGAGGGGAAGAATAGCCTTGAGGATGGGAGGGTTCCCACCAGCAGGCCGTGAAAATAAAACATGGAATTTCAAATCTGTGCATCTGAAAGCAGGTCAGCACTGAATGAGCACAAGGTGTCAGGGACAATGGCAAGAGATGAAGTACACGTGAAATTTCACCAGTGGGAAACTTCTTGAAACTCAAGCAGATACTTGGTCATCTATATATTTTCAACATATAAAATCAAACTCTTTAGTGAATAACTCAACCAAAAAGGTGCTAGAATTCCCAAAAGGGGGGTTAAATTTAAGCAGCTCACTGTGAAGGTTAAGTAGAGGGCAGATTTGAGGGGAATGAGTCTGCATTTAGGAGCCTACTGGCAATCCTTCTGAGGGAATCCAAGCAAGAGAGAAGGAAAATGGAGCATCAGAAGCAAGGACTTGAAAAATCTTATTTAAACATGGATTCCAGGGAGACACTAACTTGTCAAGGAAGGATAGAGGGCAACGGAAGACAGGAACCAAAGAAACACAAACAACATGGAGCTCTGAAAGCCAGTGGGGCAGATTTTGGAAAGATGAAATGGTCTAGACGGTACCACAGACATGGTGCTACAGAGCTCTGTAGTACCTGCTGTAAAGACTATACTGGGGTGGGTCGTTGTAAATTGGGGCTTCATCCAGAACATTTTGAAGCATGTTAGGGTCAAGGACATTATAATACATTGAAAGAGGAATGAAGAGAAAGGAAGCAAGTCAACTAGCACAGTATAAAAGCTTCTGAAGTTTGGATGGAAAAAGAGGAATAAAAAATAGCAAAAAAAGGATATGAATGAAGCAAAGGCTGTTTTTCCTTTTTTTTTTTTTTGTTCCACTTTGTGAAGGATGGAAGACACCTGAACACGGTTAGATGTTGACAGGAATGAACCAAGAGAGAAAGCTGACTTTGTATTAGTTCCTGTTCTTATCACTATCATCAAATACCTACAAGAAGCAACTTAAGAGAGATTTATCTGGATTCACAGCTTGAGGCTGACATCCCATGGTGCTGGTAAGGCAGATGACTGCATTTTGGTAGGGAGGGCATGGGGATAGAGAAAGTGTGGCAGCAGATGACTGCATGGGGGGGGCATGGCAGCAGGTGGCTGCACTGGGGTAGGAAAGCTGTGGCAGCAGGTTGCCTCATGCTGGTAGGGAAGGCATGGCAGCAGGTGACTACAAGGCAGTTAGGAAAGGTGAGGAAGCACATGGCTGCACAGTGGTGGAGCATGTGACAGCTGTCTTCTCACATGGACACAGACCAGGAAGCAAAGAAAAGACAGGAAACAGAGTAGACTATAAACCTTAGAGCCTACCCAAGGAGTCCACTTCCTCAAGCCTTGCATACCTTCTGAAGATTCCACAACCTCCCAAAACAGTGCCCCAGTTAGGGACCAAGTATAAGACAGATTAATCAATGGGGGAAATTTCACATGCACACTATGGTACTTTGTCCCTAGCCCCAATTGGCAGATAGTCATGTTATAACGCAAAATGCATCCAATTAAACTTTAAGTCACGATAGTCCTTAAGCATCTCAACAAAAGTCCAGACTCTTTAGAGACTCAAGGCAATTTTTTAACTGTAGGCCCTGTAAAAACAAAAGGAAAGGAAAACTAAATAAATAGAATGTGCCATATTGCTCAAAACATTGTCGCCAGCTGAGAAACAAGAGCTGTAAGAGAAATTTCACATTCAAACCATGACAGACCCCAACAATGTACTGTATCAGGAAAAACACTCCTGGTAAGAAGTAAGGATTTCGTTTATTTATTTGTTCACTCAATAAATATTCATTACACATCTACCCTATGTGTGGTTCTGAGCTTAGCATTCATTCTGACATTACAAATAAGCTTAGGAGGACAACAGAAGCAAATGCAGACTCTTCCCATACAAGGGACACAAACGTATTCAATGTGAAATGAGGTGGACACTGCCATCAGAAAGCATTACCATGACCTTCCAAAAGACGGCTTTTAAAACCATGTAGTAGTATTTCAGCTACTTCAGACTGGAAACCCCCTTCTTTCAAGCTGGGTTTATTTCAGGTTTCTAAACTATAGGATTCCAAGGTTTTAGACTACAAATTGAACTTCTGTTATTTCAGAGAGTTTTTTATTTGTGTAATATAATGCCAAGTCCCCTGCTGCTAAACAACAACAAAAAAGTGTGAATTAAGTTATTAACTTGTTATTTTTGCCTAAGGAGCTCAGAGAAATGTGTGGATTTCAGGTGTCTAATTTCAAAACTAATTGAAATTTTGTGTGGACTCTCAGGGAATAGAATTCTTACACTATTAGAAAACTTTAAGTTTCCTTAAAACTGCTCATATGACTTATTCTAACAGAGATATTGCTTAAAGGCGGACTCGTTTCCATTCACAGTGCCACATAGGCAAATTATAGAACACAGAACTAATGCTGAAATCAATACTGACAGCATTTAGCTACAGGCTAGAATATAAAGCAATATGGTAAATAAACTGGCTTCATGAGGAAATTTTCAGAATCCCATTGCAAACTGGAAAAACAGGTAAGCTGGAGTTTCTTCTGCTGACCTCTTCTGTAGTTTTGTTTCAGGGGACCCCAAATTTTCACTCCTTATTATGACTTTGTTGTTTTATATAAGGTAGTTCAAAACTTCCAAAAGTCATTAAAATGGAGCAACTCTAGCAAGAATTTCTAAATGTAACAAGTTGAAGACATTTGAGAATGTTCATCTCTGAGGGGAAAATCAGTAATAAAATTGGGGAGGGGGATCAAATAGGTCCATCAGCTTACTGATGGGTTCTTAGTAGGAAATTAGAGAGTCAGGATATCCACAACACAATTTCCATCTTTTCAGACTAAAGTCACAGAAAGCAGCCACCATCCCTCCACTCCAAATGTTTTATCAAAGGTCCATGCAAGAGGTCTATAGGAAACTGATGATTGTGTTCTTTTAATGGCATTAGGTGCTTTAAAATAAGATCTGTGCTATTACACCAAGTCAGAGCTGGGTCAGCATCATTCCAGACAGTACTGGAAAGCTTCACCAGCAAACAATGGTGATGAATAAAAACCATACCTGAAATCTTATCACCAAAGCAGGCTGTACAGTGGCACGTTGTCTCAGGCAAAATAAAAGGAAAGAGAAACCTCCAACTAAACTATTAGCCTGGATATTTCAAAGGCAACAAAATTATTCACAGATAGCTTATATATTTTGTATGATATTGAGAAATTTATAGCCATTCAAAAATGCAGTCATGTTAAGAAAAGCCCATAAGTATTGGGACAGCTGATCCTGTCCACTGCTAGTTTCCTCTCCATCCATCCTTGTTTAGACTGGCTTACGGTGCTGTGCATGTGCTCCCAATCATAGACAGTGGGGGTTGGGTGGGGATTAGGAGTTAGTAAGCACGTGATTGGTTACCTGGAGGCCAACCCCACTCTCTGTGTCCTATTCCTGTTCGTCCCTCTCCTTTAATCCTTTTCTTAGATAAAGGACTTTTTCAACAGTCATTTATCTTTGGATAGGAGAAGAACTCAACACCCAAATAGGATGCAGTCAAATGAAGGGGAAGAACAGTGAAATAGACAACAACAGTCAGCTAAAATGCAGAGTTCCAGTGATCCTGCAATGTTCATCTGGAATCAAGCCAGTCAAAAGTCTCTCCATGCCAAGGTTCAGGGAACCTTGAAGAAGACTCTAAAGATGGGAGAGTCCACCGCTATACAAGACATTTCATGCAAGGCAGGGCTGGACAGGTGAAGGGGAGTGCTCCTATCAGTAGGACTGCCCAAGGAAGAGCCACTGGTCTGCCTCAGAGTCCAGAGCAGATGATCTAGAGAGAATCCTAGGCATCAGATGGACATGAGGGTGGGAGGGAGCAGGATGAAGGGGAGGAAATGAGGGAAAAGGAGAAGGAAAGTAGGAGGATGGAGGGAGAGGGAAGAAGGAGGCAGGGATTATTATTAATTATGCTTATAAAATTAGGAAAATAATATTTTTAAAATGCAGTCATGCACAGAAAGTTAGACACCATATGTACTCCCTAATAAGTGGATCCTAGTTCCAAACCCACTTAATGACATATTCAAAGGTAAATCTCTGTAATACCCATGTAATCACAAAGGATTATAAACAGGAGAGAAGGAGAAGGAGGACCTCAACAAAAAAAGGAGATGGGATCATGCTTTAGTAGAGAAAATAGGCCATAGTCATGTATTGCATGTAAGTAGCGAGACATCTGGTGCACTTGGGACTGAATAAGTTTGATCTCACCAATCAGGGAGGGTATAGGTACTGGCAGATAGAGTGTAACCATCCAGAAACTGGAACACTGACCCCCATATACACACTGCTGTGTCCTACTCCTTCCATCTACCTTTGAGTCTCCTCTTATATTAAGATCTTCATTTAAACAGTCTTTTATCTTTGGTTAGGAGGTGACCTTCGATACCAATCAGGATGCAGCCAAGGACAGTGCAAGAAAAGCAAAACTGAGAACAACAACAAACTATAATTCAGAACACTAAAGACCTTACATTAGTCACCAGACCAGCCAAATCTCTCCCCATTCTAAGCTCAGGGAACCTTGCAGAAGAGGGGGCAGCAAAGTTGTAAGAGCCTAAAGATGGGAAGGACCAACGATATGCAAGATACTCCATACAAATTAGGGCTGCAGCAGCCAGGATTGGACTTTGCCTGACATGCACAATGGCTGACATGTCAACGACCCCCCAAAGTCTAGCATGGATCACAGGAGACAAGGCTTTAGGCAATAGGATCCTTAGAGGCAAGGGATTAAACAGTCATAATAGAGTTCCCATACTAACAGGGAGCCCAAAAAGGCTCTGGGCTATGCCACTGAATCCTGAACCCTCACTAGGGTAGAGGACTCAAAGGGAGGTTTGGCATTTACATAAAGGGATACTCTGGGAGATGGGAGGGGAAAGGGGGAGGCACTGAGAGGGAGAGAAGGAGGGAAGGGGATGAGAGGAAGGGGCAAGAAGGGGGAAGAGTGCAATAGGGGGGCGACTAGGGAGGTAAAGGGAGAGGGAGAAGACAGGGGTACCTATTGAGCTTGTATGATTAGGAAAAAAATAAAACATGGGAGAAAAAAGTTAACTAAATTTTTTTAAAAATGCAGTCATGGACTAGAAGACAGCTCAACAAATAAAACGCTGGCCCTGCAAGCATGAGGATCTGAGTTCAGATCTCCAGAACCTCTATGATGCAGACAGAGCCTGGGTGCATCTAGAAGAAACGGGAGACAGAGACAAGGGAAGCCTCCAGAAACCCCGCATGCACAGTGGTGAACAACAAGAGGTCCTTTCTCAGGTCAGGTGCAAGGCAAGGACTGACTTCACTCACACATTGCGACACACGTACCAGCACTCTCACACACAAATACACACACCCACACACGAGATAAGCCAGCCATAATAGTACTCCTCTGAAATCCTCCAACTCAGAAGCCTGGAGTAAAAGGGTTCAACGCCAGCCTTGACTACACGGCTAGTGCAAGCTCCACCCAAATCTACAGTTCCATGGTAGAATGCCTGTTTAACACCTGTAAGGCCTTGGGGTCAATACTTAAAAGAGGAATGAAGAAAGGGAGGGAAGAAAAAAGGGAGGGAAAGGCAAAAGAGGGAAGGGGAAGGAGGAAATGAGGGAAGGGAAGAAAGGAGGGAAAGAAAGGGTAGAAAGGAAAGAAAGGGTGGGAAGAGGAAGGAAGGAAGGAACTGTCAGGTGGGAGCAAGGACAGAAGCCACGGCTCAGTGCCTGGGTCCACTTCCCACCCTTGCCATCAGATACTTGTGGTTCTGCTTCAGTGTCTGGCCTGGTGACTTTCTCCCACTTTCTTTGCCAACTGAGTCCACAGCTGCTCCCTCAGCTCCCAAAGGAGTTAACTACAAGCGTCATGTAGCCCCCGGGATGCTCCATACCTCGCCCCCAACAGCGAGTCTCTCTCCCTGAGGCTCATGCCAGATGGGCTCAAACAGACACACGGGGCAGGCAAGCCCACAGTGAGTGGGCTCCGAAGGGATATTTTGCCAAGCATCGACAGCCCTAACTGTGAAAACCCTTCTGAAGGTGCAGGAAGTATCCCTGACGCAGCAGCAGGAAGGCAGCATCCAAGCCCAAGAAGGCCTCGCTGCCTTTCTGCTGCTGATGCGGGACACAGCGTAAGACCCTGTGTCCCGTGAATGCAGAGCCTCTGGTGAACTCGATGCACATGGATACAGCTCTGCTCAGGCTTTAGGCAGAAATAAAGTTTTGAGGAACCTGTTCCTAAAGAAGGAAAGCGGTTGAGTGACATCTAGGGACCCAGGGCTCCACCTGGCAGGAGAAATGGCAGCAAACCACCATGACTCATACTGGTTGGTACACTACTTGGCTTGATGCTAGAGGAAAGGCCAGGGTCTGCACACGAAGACTGCCTCAAAGAGTCCTTCCAGCACTCATGCTATTTCCCTTTTCTTGGTCTGAGCAGTGAGCCACTTCTTCTTTGCAGTGCTGGGAGCCTCTTGCTTGCCCTCTTCAAATACTCGCCATAGGGTTACATCATTGTATGACTGTTTCTCCATTCCTCAATCTTAGGAGCCTCTCTGAGAGGCCTTACTGTACTGCTTGAGGGCTTTGCCAGTCTCACTGTGATCGCACAGTTCTCCCTGGGTTGCCATCTAGATTGGCTGATATTGCCACAACTTGAGCATCTACCACAGAGACTAACCTGGAGGCCTGGCTTCAACTCTTCGCCAGGGGTTTCTAGCAATACACAGATCAGTGTGCAATGGAGGGCCACACTAACTTCGCCATGTAGATATGTTTCATTTAAAAAAAAAGTTTCTGTATCAACCACCTAGAACTAGGCCAGCTTAATCTCTCCCCATCTTGAAGCTCAGGGAAATTTGCGGAAGAGGGGGCGGTAAGAGTGTAAGAGCAAAAGGATGGGAGGAGCAATGATATGTAAGATACTCCATACTATTTAGGGCTGAAGCAATCATAATTGGATTTTGCATGCCCTGCGCATTGTCCAACACACTGTTGACCTCACAAAGTCTAGCATCTGCTAAAGGCACAAGATCCTTGGAGGCAAGGGATTGGCAGTCACAGCAGTGTTCCTATACCTAAGGGGAACACGGGAAAGAGTTCAGGGAAAGGCCACTGGGTCCTTGTATGTCATCGGAGAGGAGGGCCCAGAGGAAAATCAGACATGCACAAGAAAGGACTCTCTGGGAATTGGGGCGGGAGGCACTGAGGGATGGAGAGGGAGGGGGGTGGGGAGGGGGAGCAGGGGGTATGGGAGGAGGAGGAGGGAGGGAGGGAACTGGTGTACCTAATAAGTTTGTATGAGCTGAAATAATAATAAAAATGTATTAAAAAAAAAGAAGAACAGAGCCAAATCAAACAACAGTTAACCATCAACCAGTGATCCATTCATCCACCCACCAGTCCATCCATCCATCCATCCATCCATCCATCCATCCATCCATCCATTTCTATCCATCTACCAATCTACCTACACTTCTATCCATCTACCTACCAGTCCATCCACCTATCTAGCCACCCATCCATCCACCCACTGATCCATCCACTTACTCAACTATCCATCCACCTTCCCACTTACTCATCTATTTATCCCACCCATCCATCAACCCATCTGTTTACCCATCAACATATCTGTCTACCAACTTATCTATCATCTATCTGCCTATCTATCCATCCATTCACCTACTTGTCCATTCACAAAACCAACCATCCAACTAACTGACCAGCCACCCAGTGGACCAACCCAAATGGGAGAAATGGAGACAGAGCAGAGGTGTTGGGAATCTCTTAGAACTCTGGAATCCTAACACGGGTGCATCCTTTTTCAAGACCTTATAACGGGATGACTTCTAGAATAATCCAGAATGGAAAAAAAGTTCTTTTTGATGATTTTGTCTTCAGTCACACTGTTCCCGAATGTCATTGGTCTTTAGAGGCAGGACTTGGGGAGTTGTCTGGGGTGTGTAAACTAGCTCATTCCCTTGGTGGATTTGTGACTGGATATATCATAGGGAGAGACTTTGATATAAAATCAAGCTCTCGTCATCACATGTGACCTGCCTTTCCACGTGACACCACCAGCAGAATCTCACCCAGTGTACCCCTCTGACTTTGGACTGAACAGAACGGCAAGAAGGACATTTTCTCATCTTCATGCGTTGCCCAACCTCAGTTATTCTGTCACAGCAACAGAAAACAGATGAAGACAATATTCTGCTCCAGACTTTGAGTCCTCTGGATGTTAGAAATTTTTTCTTTTTTCATGAAGGCAGACCTGGATCATGGGAGGAAACATTAACGGCTTTTGTGGATGGCAGCACTCGGGAGAAAAAGTGGAAGACCACGAAGGAGAGAGAGAGCTACTATTTCAAGAACCTTCCCACACAATGTGATCTATCCATTCGCTGGATACTCAGCCTGAAAAAGGAGGCGAGTCCCCATGCTTGTTAGGATGACCATGAAAGCATTTTATTTTTTTGCCAAGTGAGGTCATCCAGGCACAGAAGGGTAAACCTGGTGTGACCCATGTGTTTGTGGACCCTCCTTGTGGGGGAGATTGAATAAGGAGGATTCACTGTGCCTAGGAATTTGAGGCCAGCTTGAGCTATATACAACAAATGTTTAAAAGAAAATTAACATAACAATTTTTTAAATATAGACTGTGGTTGAACCTACAAAAAAAAAGTTTCTGAAAAGAAATTTCCTAAGAATGGTGAAAAAGGGGTCATCTTGAAAACCTTGTTATTCAGCAATAGATTTCAAGGCACAAAGGTATCACTGAGACCCTTTCTTTCTTTTCATGGAGGAAATTAGTCGTATTGCCACAAACACCAAGGATAGAAGGCAGGCTTTTCGTGGGAGAATCTCCTGGGTCAAAGCAGGTCTCCTACCTAGGCTTCTTTGCATGGGCACAAACAAACAGTAGGTAGGACAAGACATGATGTCATTCCCATCTCCAGAATTAATATAACACAGCACCTCTTAGCAAGACTGAGGGGACCTAAGAGGAGAGGTCAATCCAAACACTGGTGACCTCGACCATCCAATACGTTGAAAGAAAGTCTTCACCCACCTTCAGTAGGTACCATTTCCCAACCTTACATGTACTCAGATACAAGCATATGACTAAATAGTCGTCAATGCGATGAGCAGCAGCGAGGGGTTCTGAGTCCCAAGCTTTGCCCTGATGTGATGCCCCTTGCTCCCACACCCTCCCAGCCCTTCCTGAGTATGACAGAGACCTATCTTGGAGCATGTGCATAAGGACAATGTCCCAAATGAATGTTCAGTGATAAGTCTTTGGTCATGGATGTCCCAAGGGAACTGACTATAGGAATTCTGTATAAACTTTAAATATAAGAAATAAACTTCTACCTACTTTCAGCCATTAAATTGTGGTTGGGGTTCTTTATTATGCAGCATGATTTAATATTAACTAATGGAAAGGATTAGTGATTAGCTCAGAAGTGAAAGAAGAATCTCAGCCAGGTTAGACAAAAAGAGATAAGAAACCACCCATTCTGTCTCCTGAACAGTCCCTATAAGCATGGCCTGCCATGATGTGAGATTGTTTCTAAATATAAAACAATTGCTCTAAATGTTTTTAAAGAAATATATACGTTAAAGAAAGATGGTGGTTAAAGCTAATTAAACAGCTTGGATTGTCAATTTTCTTAAATTTGAGGAAAATACAAAGCACACAGGTAGAGTAGCACTTCTTCAAAAAGATGAAATCCAAATACTGTCAAAATTAAATTCCCTGGAAGTTACCTCGTTGGTTTGTGTCCACGTTCTTCGTACAGTGGGCTTTGGCTTCACTCCTGAGGTGAGAGGCTGGGCCACTGAAGCAGTGTGTGAAAGAATCCTGGTGCTCATCTCCTCTTCCACTTGTCCTGGAAGCAGCAGCAGCATATCTACTGGATACAAAACATGTCAGTGGCTCCTGCCCTGGAATGCACATTTATGCACACATGCCATCCAAAGCAGACCCACCGCACAACGCCTTCCCTCACTTGTAAACCTCACACAAAGGATTCCTCTTTCCATAAAATATAACAAAGCCAGCTGTGCATTTATTTTTTATCTTGTTGAAACATTACACTCATGTGAATGGTCAGGGCAAATGCTGTTGGGAGAGTAACTCCACTATGCCTTATGCTTCCAACTCAGTCTTTACTACTGTAGGGAAATAATGCAGGAAGGCGCTACTCTTGCCTCATTTTCTCATATTTTCCTCAGGAAAAGAAGAGAAAGAAAATGGAGTGCTGATATCACCCTGTAATTATGTAGCAATATTTCAAAAATATACAAATTACAAAGCCATGATGCCAGAAGGAAAGCACTTTAACTTTTAGCAGAAAAAGGAAACACTCTGTCATATTTGCAATGTGCAGCAGTGTTGTCAACAGCTGCAAACAACACATCTCCTGACTGTTTAGCACAAATCACAAGAGTTCAATAATCAATCTTGGTTTCCCAATCAATTTATTCAAGTGATTATGCTCTCTTATTTTCGCTGTGCCACTTCACAAACATCACAGCCAACCAGTGACTGTCTGTGACCTTCCTTAGGGAGAACAGACAGACAAGCAAAAGCACAAGGGGTTTCTTCCTCAGTCTAAATTCCCACAGGACCAGAAGAGACAGTGAGAGCTGACCGGGAACTTGGAACTGGATCAGGAAGAAACTGCCTGCTATTTGAGGATGATCCTAATTAAGCCACTAATTAAGTTCTTGGTGGAAGTGATTAATTAGCAACAGGCATATCTGGGCTATTGCCAAGGCAGCATGCATAGCAAAATAACTGTGTAGGGGCTGATATTCAAAAACTAAAATTTGTTTTGAAATGCATCTTTCGCCACAGTAGTATGACTCTCACAAAGAAACAAAACCATAGTGCTTGAAACGCTTAGGACTCTAGCAACAGAAAATGTTGTCAGAAAGCCTGGAAACAGAATTGTGGTAGTGGAGTGGAAGTGTGGGGAAAAGAAAGTAGTTTTACTGTAACCAGCCATTGAAACCTTAGAAGATGATCTCATAAATTGGCACATTTAAAAGCAACAGCAATCAGCAACAGGTATGTGTCTGGCATTGTGCAAGTACCAGCTCAGTTAAACCAACAGCTCTACCATTGCCTGTGCTGCAGGCAAGGACCCTAATCAGTGAGAGGAATCTACTCAGCTAGAAGGGCTGAGCAGTCTGCCCCCAGAGCCCATAGTTTAGCCCAGATGCTGGATCACAAAGCTTTTTAAACAAGCATTTCTATTATATATTTAATTTAGCTTTATTACATTATATAGCCAAGGTCGGGGCCAAGAAGTGTCACTACCATGACTTATTAGCATGGAAGGAAGCATTAAGTATATGTTCCAAACATATGACAAAACATGAAACTCAGGAAGATTGTCTGACCTCTAAATGTACTTACTTATGATTTCAAAGACAAACTTTACTGAGCCTAGGGCTGATCCAAAGCTAGCTAGGACCTGCCAACTAAAGCAATAAAAAAAAAGTTTAGGCCTCTTGATGTGAGAACCAGTATCAACCAAACCAAACAGATGCTACTGCAAATACCAGTTCAAATGTGAAATTAACCAAATTCTGCTCTCAGGACTACTTAAGACTATCATTCTGACAAACTGTGTATCGCCAAGGACAAGTCTCCTTCTCTCTAATCTGTATGCAAAAAAACTGGTGGCTTTTTCACAGCAATTCAACTGCCTTGGGAACGATCATTTCAAAACAAGAAGACTCCTTATCTTCGGCATCTTAAATTCTTGTCATCTGATTTTTCAGGGTTCAGATAAAATGAAGAAACATCTATGCACAGTAAATTCTCAAGCAATTCTTGCAAGAAGGAAATGATTTTCCTGCATCACAAATTTAAAATGAACGGCCAGTATCAAGGTTCTCTCTACCAATAGGGCACTGGATAATATCAAGTGTAGTCCTTCCTTTGAAAACTAAAGGTTGCTATAGGAATAAGTTTTTCAAATAAAAAATCAAACACAGAATCTATAACAAAATTGAACCTGTATTAAGTCTAAATATGACAGATCTATAAAAGGGAAAAACAATATTGACAAAAAGAACCTGGTGGGGCATATGCTATGAAAGAAAACTATATATCTTCCAGCCATTCTACAGCCCTTTATGTGCATACTCACATTCTCTCAGGGGGCAAAAATCATTATATTCATTGATGATGGAGAGCAAAATTTCTGAGGTGCTCTGTAAAGCTTTCTAGAACTCAAGTGCTTTAAGAAATTAATCTGATCTGTTTTACCATCTTCAAAACAACCAAAGGCCTTCTTCCACCCTTAATATCTCTTGGTAACCGGCATGCTTTGCCAAAAAAAGAACAATTTCCAAAAGTAAGTCTTGAGGCCAAATGACAAGGCTAGTTGAAATTTTAATACTGTCTTTCTCATCTACAAATGAAGTCAGGCAGGGGCCTGGCCAGACGCTGTCTTCTGTACATGGCAAGTGAAATCACTGTGTAGGGAATTGTTCTATGAACATTTTATCATGGAAGGGGAAAGACATCAAGAGACATCACATTACCCAGGATTGTTTTGCTGTCCCGGGTGTTTTGTGCTCCCATATGAATCTTCAGATTGTCTTCTCAATTTCTGTGAAGAAGTACATTGGAATTTTGTTGGTATTGCATTGATCCGTATATTGCTTTTGGTAGGATGTCATTTTTACAATGTCAATTCTACCAATCCAGAAACATGGTAGGTCTTTCCACTTTCTGATGTCTTCTGTAATGTCTTTAGGGATTTAAAGTTTTCATCGCACGGGTATTTCATGTTTGGTTAGATGTACTCCCTGGTATTTCTTTTCTTTCTTTCTTTCTTTCTTTTTTTTTTTTTTTTTTTTTTTTTGGAATTATGGTAAATGGAATTGTTTCTACCAGGATTTTTTCACTTTGTTCATTCTTGGAGCATAGGAAAGTTACTGATTTGGGGACATTAAATTTGCAGCTTGACATTCTACTGAACATATTTATTAGTTCCAGAAGCTTTCTGGTGGAACCGAGGGTTTCCCAGGTATAGAGTTATGACGTATGCAATAAGGATAACTTGACTTACTCCTTTCTTTTTTTTTAATTTTATTATTATTATTATTATTTATTCAACTGTGCGCATGTGCGTGTGTATGCTTGCGTGCGTGTGTGTGTGTGTGTGTGTGTGTGTGTGTGTGTGTGTCTGTGTATGTGTAGAACTACGGACGAACTCACGAACTACCATGGACACCTCCACCTCCTTCTGCCCCGGGATTCACAGGCTCCGCCCTAGCAGGACCAGAAGCACAGGCCGCCCCTGCTTCTGCCTGGCGTCTATATGTGGGATCTGGGATCCGAACTCAGGACCTTCCATCTGCAAGGCGGAGGCTTAACCCCTGAGCTACCTCTCCAGCCCCGACTTACTCCTTTCTTATTTGTATCCATTTTATCTCCTTCTCTTGTCTTCTAGCTCTAGATAAGACTTCAGTAAAGTATTAAACAGAAGTGGTGAGAGAGGACAGCCTTTTCTAATTCCTGATATAAGTGGGAATGCTTCAAGTATTTCACCATTTAGGATGATTGTTTGCTATAGTTTTGTTGTACATGATTTTTATTATGTTGATATATGTATTTTCCATCCCTGTTGTCTCTAGGGCTTTTATCATAAAAGGATGTTGAATTTTGTCAAAAAGCTTTTTCTGCATCTATTGAGAGCATCATGTGATTTTTGTCTCTACTTTTGTTTATATGATGAATTATATGTGTGGATTTGTGATTCTGGAATAAATCCAGCCTGGTCATGAAGAATAATCTTTTTGACATGTCTTTAAATTCTGTTTCCTAGTATTTTGCTGAGGATTTTTAATATCTGTACTTATCAATGAGATTCGCTTTTTTGCCCTGTCTATATTTGGTTTTGGGATTAGTGTAATATTGGTTTCATAGAAAGAGCTTGGAAGTGTTTCTTCCTTCTTTCTATTTCTTAAATAATTTGAGGAGTGGTCGTGTTAATTGTTCTTTAAATGTATGATAGAATTCTGCACTGAATCCTGGACTCTTTTTGATTGACTTGTAATTACCACCATAACTGCTTGTTGTAGAACCATTTAAATAATTCAATTCATCATGATTCAACTTTAGAAGGTTGGTTGTGCTTAGAAATTCATATATTTCCTTCTGATTTTCAAATTTAATGGAATATAAATTTTTCTAGTGTGAACTTATGATTATCTAAATTTCTTGGTATCAGTTGTGATAGCTCCATTTTCATCTCTAATCTCATTAATTTGGGTTTTCTCTCTTGGTTTTGGTAAGTTGGCTAAGAGTTACCAATCTTGTTTATTTTTTTCAAAAAAAACAACTCTTTGATTGATTGATCTTTGTATTGTTTTGTTTGTCTCAATTTCAGTTATTTCTCCCCTGATCTTGCTAAACTCTGCCTGTCTCCTGCTTTTGGGGTTAGTTTGGTCTTGTTTCTCTAAGGTTTTAAGCTGCATTTGTTAAGTTATTTTTACATGAAATGTTTCTTTTTTTTTTTGTGATGAGGGCATGGATTGTTATAAACTTTCCTCTTAGGACTACCTTTGCTGTGTCCCACAGATATAAGTATGCTGTGTTTTCATTATCATTATAAGTTCTAGGAAATTTTGGATTTCCATTTTGATTTGTGCCAAGGAATTATTTCATTTTTATTTTTTTTATTTTTTTATTATTTGTTCAATTGTGCAGTGTGTGTGTGTGTGTGTGTGTGTGTGTGTGTGTGTGTAGAACCACGGGCGAATTCAGGAACCACCATGGACCGCCTCCACCTCCTCCTTGTTTATTCTGCCCCAGGATTCACAGGCTCCGCCCTACCAGGATCAGAAACTCAGGCCGCCCCCACTTCCACCCAGCGTCTATATGTGGGGTCTAGGATCCGAACTCAAAACCTTCCTCCTGCAACGCAAAGTCTTAACCCCTGAGACTCTTATCCAGCCCCACCAAGGAATTATTTTAAAATAAACTTATTTGTGATTTATTATCTGTAAGTATCTTATTTATATGCCATTTTATATACCTGTTTTTCCAGGGTTGTATGAGAGTTTCTCATATGAAAGGGAGTCAGGACTGGACAGTTTATGAAGCCCTGCCTCTGTTCTACCTGCATCTCCCTCCCCTCATCCACCTCCTTGCTGGGCTAAGGCCTTCTCAATCTTCAAGTCATTTGATCATAAAATGCTTTCCCTGTTTCCATACATTCTCCCCATTGTATGTTCTCACGAGATCTACAAGAATTTATAATGACAAATTTATGATTCTACAGTTCTTATACCTTATTCTTCTGATAAATTATGAATTTTATAAGAACAAAAGTCTAATGCTTTATTATTCAGTCATATTCTAGACTCAAGCCACAGTTTTCTCAAATATTTGTTCAATAAGAATTGCAGTCATTTACGATGACTGGAATTCAGTTCTAAAGCTGCCTAAACCTACCTAAAGTTGCAGATACACAAAGACTTTTGAAAAAGCAACTGATGTCTTCATTTGTATGCACTCACCCAATATTATCAAAAAAGGGATCAGTAGTATTGGAGATCTCCCAGAAATAAAGACCAAAAGGGCTGCCAACTGCTGAGCAAGAATCAACACAATTAGCCACAGCAAAAGCATGCCACCTATGACTGGGAGAATTAAATCATAAAAAAAAAAAAAAAAAAAGCTTGTTCGGCCAATTACATTCAACCTGAGAAGTTCTTGGGTCAGCTGAAGAGACAAAAAAATAAGGACACAAGACTCTTCCTACTCTAACAACCAAGACAAAATAACTCTATTTATCCCAATTGCAATATTGTACAACAGTAGGAGCCATCCTGTCTGAGACATGACAGTCAGTCACTGGATTAACTGTCTTATCTCAAATTCAAATGAGGAAAAGGTGCTGAGTTATGTCAAATGAACGCAGGGTACCAAACTTCGTGGGAAATAATACTCTCAGACAACTGTTCTATATGGCAGCATTTTATTAGCACCACTGAGAACCTGACTTTCTGCACCTGGGCTCCAAAAAAGATCAGCCAAACATTGGAAAGAATCCTGAATCTTGGAGAATATTTAAGAGCAAGAATAAGATGAACAAATAAAATCAATAGTGGAAAAACAATATGCAGCCCCAGGCAAATCTGCTGCTTAAACAGTAACAACAGAATCTAATCAGTAAAGCTCCCAGCTGCCAAAATCATAGGAGCAACTTGCCTATTTAAAATGTCACCTCTTCCATCTGATATAAACATTTGCCTTCTGCTCACATTCCTGAAGTGCAATTTAAATTAGGGCCAACGGAAATTCACCTTGGCACAAGTTATTTTTTTTCTTCCTCTAAGTGACCCAAATTGTGCATTGTGAAAACTGGGATGCCCTGGTGGCCTTCAGGTAATTAGAATATGTCATTGAGACCTGGATGGATTGTCATTGTCAACAGGGAAGGTACACGAATATTTTACATGTGGGAAAGTTTGGCTAGTTCATTCAAGTCCGCTGAGACTTGGTTTGGCCTTGATACCATTTTTACAGAAATAGAAAACTTCCCATCATCTGATTTCTGGGGGAAAAAATGTACTGAGAGGTTTTATTTAGATTTCTGCAATGAAATAAACTTGATAACTGAAAAAAAACTTATAACTGAAGAAATGCTTAAAGGAAACTATTAAAGTAACAGTTAAAAGGTTAACTTAAAGATTAATATAATAAAAATTAGATATATTGGTGTATGTCAGTTTGAGACAGATGATGGGGACCTACCTCTTCTTGATGCACTTGGCAGGCATCGGACACTGCTAAGGCAAATCACTAATACTGTTAATATTATCTGAAGTTCCTCCAAAAAGCTACACCTAAATTAATTATTCTGCAGAGCTGATTGACTGATTAGAACTTCAATGGCTGTGGGAAGATAGCAATGTTGCAAGTCTAGAGCCTAATTATCCTGGACTGTCTTACTGTCCACCTCTGTGTGTGGCCTGACATCCTTGCAACTGTGAAGAAAATTCTCTTGGAATGTGCATATAGACCACTAATTTCCACCACCTCAAAAGCTAAGAATGCGATCTAAGAATATCTGAGACCTATATAAAAGGTTTACCCACTGTGTCCTGCCTACCTTCTGTACCTACCAATGTATTCAGGAAGTGTTTTGATTTATGACTTTCTTTGTTCTGTTACTATCAAAATTTCACGAAACCTTTACCTTGTGAAACATGGAACTTGAGGGACCCTAAATTTATGTTTCTAGACCAAGGTCACTTACATTTTCTCCAGAATAGACTGTCTCTTATTCTTCTTGAGATGAGAGCTGGGTTTTGTATACTGATAAGATAAGTCATCCTGATATTCACTGTCCTATAAATAAGCAAAGACTCTAGGGGTGGGACAATTTGACTCCCTATTTGGCAGTTGTTGGACTCTCCTGTCTTGCCTAGGCTGCCTAAAGCAAATTGACTTTCCTAAGCCAGCAGATCATCCTGAGGCTAGTCAGCTGTTTCTGAAGACTTCACAGACAGCTTGCCAAAACTCCACAATGACTACAGCCAATTGCTCCTGCTCCTAAAGGAAAGAATTCCTGAGCTCTTTCAAGACTGTCTCAGATACCCTGGATCCTAGAGCTATAAAACACTGACCTTGTCAAGGGCTAAAGAATCCCTTCTTGCTCCCCTAACCAACACAAGCACTGTTAACTTCTCTAAAACTAAGGATTCTACAATCCTGGGCCTGCAGAAGAGCTGCAAGAACTTGAGAGAAGCCAGCAGCAGAGGCATCTCTCTAGAAGGCGTGGCTGACCTACCTACTGCCACAGCTCTCTGATACCAAATGCTGAGGGACAAACTGCCAAGGACCAGCACTTAAAGAGAGTCTCCTTATCAACTCTGCCTGAGTAGAGTAAAAGGACACCAACCAGCTGGCTGATCAGGAACTAGTACACAGATAATCTCAGGAAGTGGGATGGCTACCACAAAATGCATGGCATGGGTACTTCTCTGCTCTCCCTTAAAAGCAGTTGTATCTTTAAATATCACATGTATACTAGAGCCACTAGTGTCAGTCTCAAACTATATTATAATTGGATTGGTTCAAAATGTAGCTCATGACTTACCACTGAAGACCTTTTGAATTAGATTATCTGGTGGGCAGACATAGGAATCTGTATTTTTTACCAAGCTTCCCTCATCTGATCCCGCAAAGCAGGGTGCTTTGTAGTCCTTGATTCTGTCTTCTAGTCCACTTGGCACCCCTCATGGAAATTCAGAGACACTGAGGTCTAAGGTCAGTCAGCCAACCCTCCTGGATGAGGTGATTCCTTTAAATATCTGATTCCACTTAAATCAGATGAGTCACTTAAAAGTGAACTAACAGAACCCATGAGAAATAACTACTTTGGGGAAGTCTGGGGACATGTGGAAGCTTCCAGTTACTGAAGCCTCCCCAATCCAAACAGCTCAGAAACAGAGAGTTGCCATCCCCAGACCAGCTATGCCCAATCATGTTAACTCCTGTCTGATGACCAGCAACCCCAACAGTAGAAGTGATTCATGTTTATAAATACATAAACACTGCAAACTGGCAAAGGACAGGACAGTGACCAAACCCACAGAGAAACCACTCCTTGTCTAAAATTTCCCATGACTTAAAGTTATTATCGTAAATTCAATGAGGAACAAGAGGGTTTTTGTTGTTCTTCAAAGTTCATTTCTCTTTTTTTTTTTTTTTTTTTTTTTTTGAGATAGAGTCTTAGGTAGTCCACGCTAGCTTTAAACTATGTAACTGAGGGAGGCCATGAATCTCTGGTCCTCCTCTCCAAGCTCCTGAGTGCTGGCAAAACTGCAATCACCCCACACCAGGTTTAAGAGGTGTGGAGGTTCATGAAGATTAGACAAGCACTCTATTAGCTGAGCTATATCCCCACCTGTATTTCAAAGGTTCATTGAGCAATACTGCATATCTGTGCTTATACAATGTTAGCCAGGAAAGAAAACATCAGAAGATTAGCTAGCATACACCCTATACAACCTCCTCCAGTGGCACTCACGTGAAAAAGATGACTCAGGAAAAAAAAAACATTTACAATATGTCTTCAATCATACATGTTGGCTTACATATTTTACAAATATTTTTGAAACTAAAATTTGTACTGTCTTACTGTGTTGACATTATTTTTGGTATTTAGTGATGTTTATGTTCATTGGTATTTTAGGTATCCCTCAAAAATAATCTCAATTCACAGCACTACATTTACAGAAAGTAAGCAGCTGATCTTATACGAGTTACGTGCAAGAGAATGACTTGAGAATTCATCCTGTGGTAAAGGGAAGGCAAGGGGAGAGAGACAGCTTCACTCAAGATCAAGGTCTTATCATCTTCAAAATCCTTTGACTGATCAAGCAAATATTTTACTTTACAAAAGTATAATTTTCAGTTTCAGTTTTTCCTATATGAGAAGAAGAAGTAAGGCTTGCCAAAGACAAGAAAGCCACCCCAATCCTCACCCGCTTTTTCTAGAGAGAAGCCAACCAGTACGACAAGGGAGAAAACATACCATCGCTCCCTCGAAGCTTCCCGTCATCCATGTCCACATCTTCTAAGTCTGTGAAACTGTCTACCTAGAAAAGGATCAAGATCATTTTATACATATTAGATTCAAGAAAAAAAAATGCAGTACAGCGTCATCACATCACCACGCAACCCCAAGAGTCACCCAGAACCTGCTCCTCTTGATGGTAGCTGCAGACCTGGGCTCATGCATGTCCAGCTGAAAGAAGCAGACCTCAGGACACTGGCCTGTGCTGGGAGGACATATATGCTGCTCAGCTCTTATTCTGAGGGGAAAACCCGACTGCAAGGTTTTCAAAGGTCTTTGTTCCAGACTTTCTCTAGAACACATACCACCAAACATGACAGTAACGGCAACAAGTTTCTAGGCTTTGTGTCATTCTATTGCTCTTTGAGCAACTGGTGGTGGCAGGCCCTGATCATAATAGCATGCTTTCTTGTAGCACTCTGAAGAGCCAGAGAGAGGCAACTGAAAGAAGCAGGAGAGAAAGGTCCATTCAAAACAAAATCATGCTGTCTTGGCTAAATCATGGGAAAGTGAGCAGGGAGAAAAAAATCAAGTGTTCTCTGTATTGCACAAATAAAACTGAAAATTACTTCAAAGATAAAAGCAGATCAAATGACCTTTACAGACACAAAGCATCATTTCAATGAAAAATGGTTCTGCGTGGAACACTGCAAGCTAAGGATGAGAAATTTTTGGTTAACAAAATGGTAAAACTTCAGACATGGACTGATTTATCACCGCAGACTACGGAAGAGTGAATGTAAGAAGAGGATTTCCAAATCTCTCCCCATCCTAAGGCTCAGGGAACCTTGCGGAAGAGGGGGCCTATAAGATGAGAAGGTTCACAGCTAGACAAGACATTCCATGCAAAGCAGGCCTGCTGCATCCAGGAACTCACTGCTATGAGACTTGTCCTTACCAAACCTGCATAATGACTGACATACCAACATATCCCTACAGACTAGCAGGGATCTGAAGAGAAATAATTACATACAATAGGAAGCTAGAGTTAGACAGATGAGGTAGGGGAATCCCTATCAGTCTGCCTAATGAAGAGCCACTTGGTCTGCCACAGAAGTCTAAACTCCCACTAGAGCAGACAATCCTGAGGGAACCCTGGGGCCCACAGAAGCAGACAGGAAGACAGGAAGGAGTGGGATGTCCAGTCAGGATGGCAAAAATCCACAATACAAACAACAACAAATGCTGGAGAGGATGTGGAGAGAGGGGAACTCTCCTACATTGCTGGTGGGAATGCAGGCTCATACAGCCACTCTGGCGAGCCATCTGGAGATTCTTAAAGAAATTGAAGATTGAAATGCCATATGACCCTGCTATTCCACTTTTGGGAATAAGCCCCCATGCAGCAGAGGTTTGCCTCGATAGCACAAGATCGACCATGTTCATAGCAGCACTGTTTACAATAGCAAAGTCATGGAATCAACCCAAATGTCCAACAGTTGACGAGTGGATAAGGAAACTGTGGTACATCTATACAATGGAGTACTACTTGGCCATCAAAAAGGATGAATTAGGGCTGGAGAGGTGGCTCAGGGGTTAAGCCTCTGCATTGCAGGCAGACGGTCCTGAGTTTGGATCCCAGATCCCACTTATAGACGCCGGGCGGAAATGGGGGCGGCCTGCGTTTCTGGTCCTGGTAGGGCGGAGCCTGTGAATCCCTGAGCGGAGGAAGTGGAGGCGTCCATGGTGGTTCCCGAATTCGTCCGTGGTTCTACACACACACAGACACACATGCGCGCACACATACATACGCACACACGCACAATTGAATAAATTTAAAAAAAATTTTAAAAAAAATTTTAAAAAAAGGATGAATTACTGGAATTTGCCGGGAAATGGATGTCATTAGAAACAATTATATTAAGTGAAGTATCCCAAATCCAGAAAATTAAGCACCGTATGTACTCCCTAATAGGTGGTTCCTAGTACCAAACCCACCCAGCCCACCTTGAGACACTCATAGGTAAATCTATGTATTACCTACCGTAATTGCAAGGATTATGAACAGGAGGGATGGGGTTGGAGGGCCACACCAGAAACAAGGAGAGAAGTGACCATGTTACAGTAGAGAAAATAGGCCTCCATCAAGGGCTGCAAGTAAGTGATGTGACACCTGGTTAAGTTCACAGACGTTCGTTCCTGATCATTTACAACTAAGGGGGTATGATCTCAACAGAAGGGGAGGGCATATAGTCTGGCAGATTAAAAAGTAACCATTTTGCAAATGGGTGATTGACCCTTCCCTCACTGAGGTTTCCTACTTTTATTACATCTACCCCTGAATGTGCTCTTATAATAAGACTCCAGTTTAACAGCTTTTTGTCTCTGGCCAGGGGGTGACATACAGTGCTCATCACGATGGAGTGAAGGGCATTACAGGAGCAACAAAACTGCAAAAGAAAATCAACAAACCACAATCCAGAACTTCAGAGACTCTATATCAACCACGTAGAACTAGGCCAGACTAATCTCTCCCCATCCTGAAGCTCAGGGACATTTGCGGAAGAGGGGGCGGTAAGAGTGTAAGAGCAAAAGGATGGGAGGAGCAATGATTTGCAAGATACTCTACACAAGTTAGGGCTGAAGCAATCATAATTGGACTTTGCATGCGCTGCACAATGTCCAACACACTATTGACCTCACAAAGTCTAGCATCTGCTAAAGGTACCAAGATCCTTGGAGGCAAGGGATTGGCAGCCACAGCAGTGTTCCTATGCTTAAGGGGAACACGGGAAAGGGTTCAGGGAAAGGCCACTGGGTCCTTGTACGTCATCGGAGAAGAGGGCCCAGAGGAGAATCAGGCATGCACAAGAAAGGAGTCTCTGGGAATTGGGGCGGGAGGCACTGGAGGATGGGGAGGTAGGGGTGAGGGGAGGGGGAACAGGGGATTCGGGGGGGGGAGGGAGGGAACTGGTGTACCTATTAAGTTTGTATGAGCTGAAATAATAATAAAAAATGTATTAAATTAAAAAAAGGAAGGAGTGGGATGGATTGATGAAGGGAGGGGAGAATGAGAGGGATGGAGGGAAGGGACAAAAGGAAAGAGCAAGGATTACTCAATATTCTTATAAAACCGGAAAAAAATAATTTAAAAAAACAGGACTTCACCACTGGCATAAATGGCATATAGTAAAAACATAAAGACTCAACAATCTCAAAGCTCACACCCTAAACACATGCATAGCATGATACTTTAAAAATTGCAATTCAAAAGATCGGCTGTGTTTTACTTTACCTAGCTCTAGTGGCCAGACAACTGCTCCACGGACATTTAAAATGGCAGCTTCCATAATTTCTAAGCATGTAAGTGTAACAATTACTTGGCATCCATGTGACAACAAAATTTTTTTGCCATATGAATGTTTCAATACTAAAATTTGAAAATTTGTCGTGCTGCAGCATCATTTTCATTTTTTTTCTTTTTTTACTGTTTAACTCAATATTTTTTTCTATTTTATAAGCTTCCCTCCTTTCCTCTTCTCTCCCGTCCCATCCCTTCCTTTCACCATTCCCTCCCACTCCTACCACCCTTCTGCCTGTATGCATCTAGGGACTTCAGGGTTCACTCTGGCCTGTCTACTCCTGTGGGGGCTCAGACCTTTGTGGTACAGCAAGTTACCACCTCTCTTCAGGCCACCCCATGGATATGTGCATATCCCTTCACTCATCCAGCTTTAGACACAGAGTTCCACTGTAAGTTCCTATTCTATGGATATAATAACAGCTGCCTGTAGAGCAGTTTGATGTACTGTCTTCCTACCTATGGGTTTATTGGTCGTCTTCCCTATTGATGTATTTCCTTCCCTTTTTTAGATTCTTGTTCTAGTTTACAGTAACAGGGATGGGTACCATTCTGACAAGCAGGTCCTGAGTCCTATCAGAAAGCTGTTGGTTGTCTCTTTGATACTCATGACACTATTACATTGGTGGTCATCTGTTGCCGTGGTGATTTATATTGCAACTTACAGATCTCATGTAGTTGATGGGGATTGTGATTATTTCTCTCCCCCAGCAGCTTCTACTGTGTAAGTATCCAGCAAGGAGAAAATCCTCAGACTAGGTCCAGTTGATATATTTTGTCATGTTCTGTGATCCATTAGTATTGCATCTTCATTAATAGAGGTCTTACTGACAGTTTTTAGAGAGCAACCAAGAGCAATGGCAAAAGCCTATAATGTTTGGGGACCTTTAAGACCTCTCGGACCAACATTTATCAGGAAGTGCTACATTACTGTTACTTCTAGTATAATTTTGTCCCTGGGTTCTAAGTGGATCAACTCAAGACTTTTTCCCCCGTTTTCCTCACTCTATGCTCCTTTCCATAGGAACTACGCATTCTTGTTCCTTTCTCTAAAAGACTTTTTTTGACATATTACTACCATAAGGTGTTCTTTTGGGATTACTTCCCACAATCTTAGGGTTTTCAAGTCCCTCTGTCCTTTCTATCTCCCATCCCCTCATTTCCTGCTATGTATTTTTTCCAATTATTCCCTCCCTCACCCTTGTCCTGGAATCCTAAATCTCCCCTTTAAAAGGTTCCACCTTAACTATCCCTTCCCACCTTCCCACCTTTTTTGACTTTTCTGACTCTTACAGTGCTTCCAATCCAAACAATTTGACAAAAATATCAGTTCAATCATCCGCATATAAGAAAGAACATGCGGTACTTAACTTTCTGTGTCTGAGATACCTCACTCAATATTAAAGTTTCCAGTTCCATCCATGTACCAGAAAATTCCATAATCTCATCTTTTCTGATGGCTGAGTAATATTCCATTGTGTATATGTACCACATTTTCATTATCCATTCCTCTGTTGACCATCATTTTCTTAATGCTATAGATGAAGGGATGAAAATCAGATTTATCAAAGTATCTTTCCGTTTGTTAAGCATTAAGGAAAAAAAAAGATTTAGCTTTCCCCAACTGGACCCAGCTGCTGCTGCACCCACCCCACAATCCACGTCCTTCTTAAATCACCCACCAGAGCTCTGAGTTCCCTTTCCCAGAATGGACCTGGCTGCTGCCACGCTCTGCCCCACAGTCCTTGCATCAGTAGCCTCCAACTCCCACCTAACCTCACCCACTCCTCATTACCTAACTAACCTAAGCTTTTGTCCAGAGCCCTCCAACCCCACTGATCATTAAAAAGTCCTCCAAGAATTTAATAGAGACCACAGAAACCAGCAGACCAACTCCATACACTGGAGGACCCCAAGAATCTCACCATTCAACATAATCTCCTATCCCTAAGATAAGTAACCCACTTTATTTTCCTTTTAACTTCAAATAATAGTCAACACAATTTAAGATTTCTATACAGCATACAGAAGCACATACATCCACTCCTTCGGGGTCTTAGCTATTCACCCTCATATACTACTAACAATCTAAAAGGATGTCATATCCTATGCAACTTCAACCCCTGGCTACTATACTCACTCTATTTTATGTTCATAAAGCTGTTCTGATATTTAATCCAAACTTCACCTAACAAACCATGGCATCCAATTTAAACCTTTCAGCTAAAACTAGAACAAAACCCTTTCACCCCCTAAATTACACACCCTGTGGGCACTACAATAACCTTATCTACAAAACAGCATCAAGCAGCTCTAGACTGACCCCTTTCACACTCAGGGAAGCTATCACAACTGTCTAAGTATGGAAATTCTATGTGACTCAAAAGAGTCAGAAGCACATACCAAAGAAAGAAACCAAACAAAATGCCCAAGTCAACTGTAAACACAAAAAATACAACAACAAAAAAAGGACAAAAAAACCTACAAAAGCATTAAACATATGTTAGATTTCAAAAAGAATCACTTCTTGGCCATTAGCCAATAAACCAACAACCAAGATAATGATTTTCAAAGCTTGATTATTAATATGATCAAAGAAATGCAAGAGGAACTCAGAAAGGAGATGAATAACCACATAAGAAAATATGAACAAGAAAATAGGCACCTGAATGAGAAGACAAAGGCAGTTGAAGAAACAAAACTAAGCATAGAGCATTTGAAAAAAATCTCATGTGGAGATTAAATTTGGAAATTAAAAACAAGCTAAATACAATTTAAAATTCAACAGTCTCACCAACAGAACTTATGAATCAGAAAATAGAATTAACAAGAATCTCAAAAAAATCACATTTTAGGAAAGAGATCACCATCCAAATACAAAAGGAATACTGCACTCTAATAAGATATGACCAAAATAGAAACTCACCACAGCAAATAATAGTCAAAACACTACAGATACAAGAAAAAAGAGAACATTTTAAGAACCTCAATGAGAGAGAAAAACCAAGTCACATTAAAGGTAAATTTATGAGAATAACAGCTGATTTTTAACAGAAACAGTAAAAGCCTGAAGAGCTTGAAGAGATATATTTCAAGTTATGAATGATCAAAAATGCCAAGCAGACAGGCAGGAGGGTGGGAAGGAGTAGGATGGATTGACTAAGGGAAGAGAAGGAATGAGAAGGAGGGTGGATGGAGGGAAGTAGGATAAAAATTAATAATGATTATAGTGAAAGAAAAAAAAAGCTATGTACTGCATGGACAAAATTTAATAGCCTAACTTGTAATGTCACAAAGACTTCCTTCTACATTAAAACTTTTCACTGAGCACCGTAGAGCTAAAATCCTTTGAAAAAATAAAGAAAAAGAAAAGAAATGCCAAGCCAGGCTGCTATAGCTATCAAAACTAATTTTCCAAACTAAGGATAAATTGAAGGTCTGCCTACATGATCACTGTGGAAACTAAACACCATGATACTGAATGAGGAATGGGTCCAGGCAGAAGTTAAAATGGAAATTCAAAAATTCCTAGAATGGAATGATAATGAAAATACAATATATCAAAATCTCTGAGACACGATGAAGGCAGTCCTAAGAGGAAAGTTCATAGCACTCAATGCCTACATCAAAAAAATGAAAAAAAAGGATGGAAACATCACAAGCAAATAGTTTAACAATACAGCTTAAAGCTTTAGAGAAACAAGAACAATCCAATCTCAAAAGCAGTAGAGGAGCAGAGATTAGTAAAACAAAGGAGAAATATTCAAAACTTAGATAAAGAAAATGATATAAAGAATCAATCAAAGAACTGCTTCCTTGAGAAAATAAATAAGATTGGTAAACTTTTGCTAAATTACCAAAACCAAAAGAGAGAAAATCTAAATTAATAAATTAGAGATAATGAAAATTGAGCTATCACAACTGATACCAAGGAAATTCAGAGAATCAAAGATCATACTTCAAAAATTTATACTCCACAATATTTGATAATTAGTAAGAAATGGATGAATTTCTAGGTACACGCTACTTACCAAATTGAATCAGGATAAATTGAATTATTTAACTAGTATAACAAATGACAAGATTAAAGAAGTAATTACAAATCTTCCCACCAAAAAAAAAAAAAAAAAGTCAGGACCAAATGGAGTCTGTGCAGTATTCTACCAGATATTTAAAGAACAACTAACAGTGCTGGAGAGATGGCTATTAGACTCTATCTCACAAGCAAATGTTTCTGAGTTCAGATCCCTGGTCCCATGTAAAAATGCCAGGCAGAAATGGTGGCAGTGGCCTGTACTTCTGGCCCTGATGGGCAAAGCCTGGGAAATCTCAGCGTGAAACAAGAAGGAGGTAGAAGCAATCTAGGATGATTCCTGAAGTCACCCCTGGTCCTCCACAGGGACACATGTGCCTTCTGATAAGTCCTCGCATGTGCGCACGCATGCACACACACACACACACTAAATAAATAAAATATAAAAAAGAACAATTTACACCACTACAGCTTAAACTATTTCACAAAATTGCAGAGGAAGAAACACTTCCAAATTCTTTCTATGAAGCTAATATTATACTGATACCAAAACCAAATAAAGATGCAACTTAAAAAAAAAACTGTAGGCCAATCTCATTGGAGTACACAAATGCAAATATCATCAACAAAATTTTAGCAAACCAGTTTCCAAAACATATCAAAAAGATCATTCACTATGACCAAGTAGGATTTATTCCAGATACACAAGGTTGGTTCAACATACATAAATCAATAAATGTAATTCATTATATAAACAACTGCAAGGACCAAAACCACACGATTGTCTCCACAGATACAGAAAAAGCTTTTGACAAAATCTAACATCTCCTTTTGATAAACCCCTCGATACAATAGGGATGGAAGGAATTATATCAACATAATAAAGACCATAAATAACAACCTATAGCAAGGATCATTCTAAATGGTGGAAAACTTGAAGCATTTCCATTTTGGTCAGAAACTAGGTAAGACTTTTGTTAAGTCTTACCACTCTTCTGTTCAATATTGTACTTGAAATCTTAGCTGAAGCCACAAAATAAGATGGGGAGATGAAAGGGATACAAAGAGGAAAAGAAGAATTCAAGATATCCCTATTTTCAGATGACAAGATTCTATACCTCAGAGACCCCAGAAACTCCACAGGGAAATTCCTGGAACTAAATAAGTTCAGTGTAGTGGCGGGTTACAAAATTAATGTTTAAAAATCAGTGGCTTTCTTATACATCAAGGATGAATGATGAAAGTGAGAAAATCCTAAGAGAAGCAATTACATCTACCACAGCCTCTAAAAATATGCAGTATCCCCCTTCCCCTCCACTACGCCGCCCGGGACACGCGCGTGCAGTCCAGCAGGGCCTCACCGCACCATGACCCAGGTAAGCTCGGTCCCTGCCCACCCCCAGAGCCCCAAGCCACCCAAGTGGACCCAGCTCCTCCCACCATCCAGCCAGAGCCGTGCCCGCAGAGCCTGGGAGGAGGACAGGGCACCCCCTCTGTGCCCGGCCCTGCCCTCGGGTGCCCCGGGTTTAAATAGCGCCGCGCCCACGCCCCATCCCCCTTCCCCTCCATTCCGCCCCACGGGACGCGCACGCGGTCCAGATGGGCCTCACCACACCGCGACCCAGGTAAGCTCAGTCCCCGCCCGCCCCCAGAGCCCCAGGCCAAATAATTCAGTTTAGTGAAAAACACACAGAAATTAAAAGAAGATCTTAAGAGTTAAAACGACAATGCCAAAGTCTAAGTGCAAATCCATGAAAAACAACACTCAAATAAACAAATCTCCCACTGAAGGAATTAATCCCATAATGTTAGACTCCAACCAGAACAAACCCATGGAAAATGGCCAAGAAAGCCTGACCCAGGATAACGACCTTCAAAATATCATCATTACCATGTTCAATACTATGAAAGAGGAAATCAGGGAGGAATTAAATAATCGAATCACTCGCTTTGAGGAGGAACACAACAGACACATGGAGGAGTTGAGAAAAACAGTGCAAGAATCAAAAACTGGCATAGAGCAGTTAAAGCAGACTCAAGCAGAGTTTAAAACTGAGCTAAAAGACAAGTTATCTTCAACCCAGAACTCCACAGAAAGTCTTATCAGCAGAACTAACAAAGCAGAAAACAGAATTTCAGACCTTGAAGATTAAGTGGGAGTATTAACCAGCTCAATGGAAGAGATTGTTAAAGCCAAAAAGATGCTTGAGAGAAATATCCAGGAGATATGGGACACCCTGAAGAAGCCCAACATGCATATTCATGGAATACCAGAGCAAGAATCTCAAAATACCACCCCTGAGGAAATTTTTCAAACGATCATCAAGGAAAACTTTCCTCATCTAAAAAAAGATAGGCCCATCCATATACAAGAGGCATTCCGTACCCCAAACAGATATGACCAAAACAGAAGCTCGCCACAGCAAATAATAGTCAAAACACTCCACATTCAAGATAAAGAACTGGTGCTGAGAGCTTCAAGGGAGAAAAAACAAGTCACTTTTAAAGGTAAACCTATTAAAATAACAAATGACTTCTCAATGGAAACACTAAAAGTAAGAAGAGCTTGGAGAGACATACTTCAAGTATTGAATGAGCAAAAATGTCAACCTAGGCTGATTTACCCTGCAAAACTATCAGTCATGATCGAGGGAGAAAGAAAAATCTTCCAGCACAAAGACAAATTGAAGGGATACATGTCCACCAAACCAGGCCTTCAAAAAATGCTAGAAATGATACTCAAGCGTGAAGAAAAAACAGGCATATCCAGGAGAGCAGAAGGCAAGTATAACACCATTAAAAGCAAAGCAACCTACTTATAAAAACTACTAAACATAATAAATGTCTGGAATCAAATAGTTTCACCATTATAACACTAAATGTTAATGGAATTAACTCACCGATCAAGAGACACAGATTACAAACTTGGATTAAAAATCACAATCCATCAATCTGCTGCCTGCAGGAAACCCATCTCACCACAAAAGATAGGCACGCTCTAAAAATAAAAGGCTGGTCAACAATTCTACAAGCTAATGGAAGCAGAAAACAGGCAGGGGTAGCCATTATGCTATCAGACAAAGTGGACTTCAAACCAAAGAAAATTATAAGAGACACGGACAGATACTACATTTTAATCACAGGTACAATTCACCAGGAAGACTTCACAATACTGAACATTTATGCACCCAATACGGGCCCCTCCACATTCATTAAGAAAACCCTACAGCGTCTAAAGCAAGAAATCAACCCCCAAACGATAATTCTTGGGGACTTCAACACCGCCCTTTCAACATGGGATAGATCAACAGGTCAAAAGCTTAACAGAGACACTTTGGACCTTAATCAAACCCTTAAAGAAATGGACCTTACAGATCTCTATTGAACTTTTCACCCACGCACCAAAGAATACACATTTTTCTCAGCAGCACACGGAACTTTCTCCAAAATAAATCACATATTGGGCCACAAAACAAATCTACACATGTACAAAAAAGTTGAAATTCTAACCTGTGCCCTGTCAGACCACCATGGCCTAAAGCTGGACATCCACAACACATCAAACAAGAGAAAATACACTAACTCCTGGAAACTTAACAATATGATGCTGAATGAGAACTGGATTCAGGAAGAAATTAAAAAGGAAATTCAAGATTTCCTGAAAGTGAATGATAACGAAAATACAATGTACCAAAATCTCTGGGACACAATGAAAGCTGTTCTAAGAGGTAAGTTCATAACTCTTAATGCCTACATCAAAAAAATGGAAACATCAGAAATAAACAACTTAACAATGCAGCTTAAAGCTTTAGAGAAACTAGAGCAATCTGATCCCAAAAGTAGTAGAAGAGAGAAGATTAGCAAAATAAGGGGAGAAATATCTGAAATCAAGATTAAGAAAACGATAGAAAAAATCAACCAGTCAAAAAGCTGGTTCCCCGGCGGCGGCGGGCACCCAGGCTGACTGCGGCTTGGCCTGCGCCCCCCGGCCCGGACCGACCCCAGCCCCCTCCGCACCGCACCGCCCCCGCCCAAGGTGAGTAAGTGAGAGAGAGAGAGAGAGAGAGAGAGAGAGAGACCAGCCCAGCCCCCAACCAACCCGGAGCCCCACGGGTCCCGGGGCGGCGAGCACCCAGGCCGACTGCGGCTTAGCCTGGGCCCCGCCCCGGACCCAAGCCCCTCGCATCCTGCCCCCTGTGCGCCTAGCCACCCCCCTAGATCCTAGGTGAAGAATTCTGCCATTGAGCCAGGGAGGGAAAGAGCCCAGCCCAGTCCCGCCCCCCACCCGAAGCCGCTCGGCCAGCAGCACCACGCTGCACAGCCCACAGGTTTGCCCCCGGGCCCCCGCCCCTCTCCACGCCCACCTTCCCAGGTCTCAGGTGAAGAATTCTGCCATTGAGCCAGGGAGGGAAAGAGCCCAGCCCAGTGCCACCCCCTACCTGGGAGCCGCCCGGTCAGCAGCACCACGCTGCACAGCCGCCAGGTTTGCACCCGGGGCCCCGCCCCTCTCCGCGCCCACCTTCCCAGGTCGCAGGTGAAGAATTCTGCCATCAACATCAGACCCTCTGCCTCTCTGGCCCACCGGGGACCTAGCACGTGGTCCACGGAAGACACACTGCTACTCAGAATTCAATAGAGCCCAAAGGAAACTCAAGCAAAATTCTAAGGAACAAAGGGAGCACAGGCCATACATCTGGACTCCACTAAAATCATTATATCAAGTGGGTGAGTTTCTTCTCATCCAGCCCAAAGATAAGTAAACTTTTTCTTTTCACCTTACTGATCCTTTAAAGTATCAATGCTGTAGATCAACTTTCTCATACAGCCACCCCACAACATACAACTCCAGGGAGTACACCACTCACCCCCACATTTCGTCAAGAAACTAAATCGTAAAAATGCACTACCAAAGTAATATTCACCCCCTGGTAACATAACCTGACTTAACTGAGGTACTTACAGCCTAGTAGCCTCATCTAAGATATAATAATAACAATACACAAACATACCCAATCCAAGGTAAGCACTAGTAATAACTGGCAAGCGTAACAATATTAACTATGTCGATTCAGTGAAAAACACAGAAACTGAAAGGTCCTAAAAAACAAAACAACAATGTACAAGTCAAAGTGCAGATCCACGAGAAACAAAACCCAAGAAGACCAATCTCCTGCCAAAAGAATCAATCCCATAATGAGGGATTTCGACCAGAACAAATCCACAGAAAATAGCCATGGAAGCCAGACCCAACATAACGACTTTCAAAGTATGATCCTTACGATGATTAATACTATGAAAGAGGAAATCCGAGAAGAGTTAAACAACCGTATCAACCACTTCGAACAGGAAGACAACAGGCACTTGGAGGAGTTGAGAAAAACAGTTCAAGAAACAAAAATAGGTATGGAGCAATTAAAACAGTCTCAGGCAGAGTTTAAAATTGAACTAAAAGACAAGTTATCTTCAACCCAAAACTCAACAGAGAGTCTTATCAGCAGAACAAATGAGGCAGAAAATAGAATTTCAGATCTTGAAGACAAAGTGGGAGAATTAACCAGCTCAATGGAAGAGATTGTTAAAGCCAAAAAGATACTGGAGAGAAACATTCAAGAGATATGGAACACCCTGAAGAAGCCTAACATGCGCATTCATGGAATACCAGAACAAGAATCCCAAAATACCACACCTGAGGAAATATTTCAATTCATCATAAATAAAAACTTCCCACAATTAAAGAATGAGAGGCCTATCCAAATACAAGAGGCATTTCGCACTCCGAACAGATACGACCAAAATAGAAAATCGCCACGGCAAATAATAATCAAAACACTCCACATTCAAGACAAAGAAAAGGTGATGAAAGCTTCAAGAGAAAAAAAGCAAGTCACTTTTAAAGGTAAACCTATTAGAATAACAAATGACTACTCAATGGAAACAGTAAAAGCAAGAAGAGCTTGGAGAGACATACTTCAAGTATTAAATGAGCAAAAATGCCAACCCAGACTGATATACCCGGCAAAACTATCTGTCATGATTGAGGGAGAAAGAAAAGTTTTCCAGCACAAAGACAACTTGAAGGGTTACATGTCTACCAAACCAGGCCTTCAAAAAATCCTAGAACTGATACTCAAGCTTGAAGAAAAGAACAAGCGTATCCAGGAGGACAGAAGGGAAGTATAATACAACCAAAACATAAATATCAAACAACATGCTTACAAAATCTACTAAACATAAAAAATGTCCAGAATTAAAAATAATTTCTCCATTATAACATTAAATGTCAATGGTATTAACTCGCCGATTAAGAGACACAGATTACAAACTTGGATTAAAAACCACAATCCAACAATCTGCTGCCTTCAGGAAACTCATCTCACCACAAAAGATAGGCACATCCTAAGAATGAAAGGCTGGTCCAAAATCTTACAAGCGAATGGAACCAGGAAACAGGGAGGGGTAGCAATTATGCTTTCAGACAAAGTGGACTTCAAACCAAAGAAAATTATAAGAGACACGGACGGATACTACATTTTAGTCACAGGTACAATTCACCAGGAAGACTTCACAATACTGAACATTTATGCACCCAATACGGGCCCCTCCACATTCATTAAGAAAACCCTACAGCGTCTAAAGCAAGAAATCAACCCCCAAACGATAATTCTTGGGGACTTCAACACCGCCCTCTCAACATGGGATAGATCAACAGGTCAAAAGCTTAACAGAGACACTTTGGAACTTAATCAAACCCTTAAAGAAATGGACCTTACAGATCTCTATCAAACTTTTCACCCATACACCAAAGAATACACATTTTTCTCAGCAGCACACAGAACTTTCTCCAAAATAGATCACATATTGGGCCACAAAACGAATCTAAACATATACAAAAAAGTTGAAATTCTAACCTGTGCCCTATCAGACCACCACGGCCTAAAGCTGGACATCCACAACACAACAAACAAGAGAAAATACACTAACTCCTGGAAACTTAACAATATGATGCTGAATGAGAACTGGATTCAGGAAGAAATTAAAAAGGAAATTCAAGATTTCCTGAAAGTGAACGATAACGAAAATACAACTTACCAAAATCTCTGGGACACAATGAAAGCTGTACTAAGAGGTAAGTTCATAGCTCTTAATGCCTACATCAAAAAAAAAATGGAAACATCAGAAATAAATAACTTAACGATGCAGCTTAAGGCTTTAGAGAAAGTTGAGCAATCTGATCCCAAAAGTAGTAGAAGAGAGGAAATTAGCAAAATAAGGGGAGAAATATCTGAAATCGAGACTAAGAAAACGATAGAAAAAATTAATCAGTCAAAAAGCTGGTTCTTTGAAAAAATCAATAAGATAGATACACCCCTAGGTAAATTAACCAAAAGCAAGAGAGAGAAAACCCAAATTAACAAAATTAGAAATGAACATGGAATAATCACTACTGATACCCAAGAAATCCAGAGAATTATAACATCATATTTCAAAAACTTATACTCTGTGAAGTTTGACAACACACAAGAGATGGATGAATTTCTAAACACATCTTACCTAAATTGGATCAGGAAGTTGTGAATTACTTAAATGGCCCTATAACATATAAGGAAATTGAAGAAGTAATCTCGAATCTTCCCACCAAAAAATGTCCTGGACCAGATGGATTCAGCACAGACTTCTACCAGACATTTAAGGAGTCAATAACACCAATACTCTTAAACTGTTCCATCAAATAGCAAAGGAAGGAACACTACCAAATTCCTTCTATGAAGCTAATATCGTCTTAATCCCAAAACCTAATAAAGATTCACTTAAAAGAAAACTATAGGCCGATCTCCCTGATGAACACAGACGCAAAGATTCTCAACAAAGTCTTAGCAAATAGGATTCAAAAACATATCAAAAAGATCATTCACAGGGACCAAGTAGCCTTCATCCCCGGCACGCAAGATTGGTTCAACATACGAAAGTCAATAAATGTAATTCATCATGTAAAGCAGTCCAAAGTCCAAGACCACATGATACTCTCGAGAGACGCAGAAAAAGCCTTTGACAAGATCCAACAGACTTTTATGATCAAAACGCTAGAGACAGTAGGAATGGAAGGAACCTTTATCAATATAATAAAAGCTGTATACAACAAGCCCACAGCAAGGATTATGCTCAATGGGGAACAATTGGAAGCATTCCCACTTTGATCAGGAACTAGACAAGGCTGTCCACTCTCACCACTTCTATTCAATATTATACTTGAAATCTTAGCTGAAGCCATAAGAAAAAAAAGGGACATAAGAGGGATTCAAATAGGCAAGGAAGAAGTCAAGCTATCCCTATTTGCAGATGACATGATCTTATACCTGAGGGATCCCAAAAAACTCCACCAGGAAGCTCCTGGAACTAATTGAGAAGTTCAGCAGGGTGGCAGGATACAAAATAAATGTGCAAAAATCAGAGGCCTTCCTATATGCCCAGAATGAAAGAAGTGAAAAAGCCTTGAGAGAAACAATCCCATTTACTATAGCCCCTAAAAAAATGAAATACCTTGGTATAAATCTAACTAAGGAGGTAAAAGAACTTTACAATGAAAACTTTAAAACCCTAAAGAAAGAAATTGCAGAAGACACCAGAAGGTGGAAAGACCTCCCTTGTTCCTGGATTGGCAGAATCAACATCGTAAAAATGACCATCCTACCAAAGACAATATACAGATTCAATGCTATATCAATCAAAATCCCAAAGCAATTCTTCAAAGAAGTTGACCAACCAACCTCAAAGTTCATATGGAGGCACAAAAGACCCAGGATAGCAAAAACAGTTCTGAGTAACAAAAACACTGCTGGACGTATTACCATACCAAACCTAAGCCTATACTACAAATCCATAGTTATAAAGACAGCCTGGTACTGGCTCCAAAATAGACACGCAGATCAATGGATAAGGATTGAAGACCCAGATATAAGCCCTCAAAGTTACAGCCATTTGGTCTTTGACAAAGGGGCCCAAAGAATCCAATGGAAAAAGAACAGCATCTTCAACAAATGGTGCTGGCAAAACTGGATCTCCACATGCAGAAGATTAAAGTTGGACCCGTACTTGTCACCATGTACAAGACTTAATTCCAAATGGATCAAGGACCTTGATATCAGGCCAGAGACTTTAAAAACCATAGTTGAAAGGATAGGGAACTCCCTCGAGCTGATTGGGCTAGGCCAACATTTCCTAAACAGACATCCAATGGCACAGTCACTGCTACCAACTCTCAACAGTTGGGATCTTGTGAAATTAAAGAGCTTCTGTTCAGATAAAGAGATTGTCACACGAGCTCAAAGGCAACCCACAGAATGGGAGAAAATCTTCACTAACCACATATCTGACAGAGCTCTACTGTCCAGAGTGCACAAAGAACTTAGAAAATTAAACTCCAAGGAAAACACTGGCCCAATTAAAAAATGGGCCCTGGAACTTCAAAGAAACTTTACCAGGGATGAAATTAAAATGTCTAACAAGTATCTTTAAAAATGCTCCACTTCCTTCGCCATCAGGGAAATGCAAATCAAAACTTCCCTGAGATATCATCTCACCCCGGTCAGGATGGCAAAAATCCACAATACAAACGACGACAAATGCTGGAGAGGATGTGGAGAGAGGGGAACTCTCCTACATTGTTGGTGGGAATGCAGGCTCATACAGCCACTCTGGCGAGCCGTCTGGAGATTCTTAAAGAAATTAAAGATTGAAATGCCATATGACCCTGCTATCCCACTTTTGGGAATAACCCCCCATGCAGCAGAGGTTCGCCTCGATAGCACAAGCTCGACCATGTTCATAGCAGCACTGTTTACAATAGCAAAGTCATGGAATCAACCTAAACGTCCAACAGTTGACGAGTGGATAAGGAAACTGTGGTACATCTATACAATGGAGTACTACTCAGCCATCAAAAATGATGAATTACTGGAATTTGCTGGGAAATGGATGTCATTAGAAAGAATTATATAAAGTGAAGTATCTCAAACCCAGAAAATTAAGCGCTGTATGTACTCCCTAATAGGTGGCTCCTAGTACCAAACTCACCCAGCCCACATTGAGACACTCAAAAGTAAACCTATGTAACACAGTAATTGCAAGGATTATGAACAAGAGAGATGGGTTAGGAGGGCCACACCAGAAACAAGGAGAGAGGAGACCATGTTACAGCAGAGAAAATAGGCCTCCATCAAGGTCTGCAAGTAAGTAATGAAAAACCTGGTTAAGTTCACAGACGTTCTTTCTTGATCTCACCAGAAGGGGAGGGCATATAGTCTAGCAGATAAAAAGTAATCATTTTGCAAATGGGTGATGGACCCCTCCCTCAGTGAGGTTTCCTACTCTTATTACATCTACCCTTGAATGTGCTATTACAACAAGACTCCAGTTTAACAGCTTTTTGTCTCTGGCCAGGGGGTGACATACAGTGCCCAGCAGAATGGAGTGAAGGGAATTGCAGGAGCAGCAAAACTGCAAAAGAAAATCAACAAACCACAATCCAGAACTTCAGAAACTCTATATCAACCACCTAGAACTAGGCCAGCCTAATCTCTCCCCATCCTGGAGCTCAGGGACATCTGCGGAAGAGGGGGCGGTAAGATTGTAAGAGCAAAAGGATGGGAGGAGCAACGATTTGCAAGATTCTCAACAATAGTTGGGGCCAAAGCAATCATAATGGGACTTTGCATGCCCTGCGCAATGTCCAGCGCACTGTTACCCTCATAAAGTCTAGCATCTGTTAGGCACCGAGACTCCTGGAGGCAAGGGATTGACAGCCATAGTAGTGATCTTATGCTTAAGGGGAACAAGAGAAAGGGCTTATGGAAATGCCACTGGGTCCTTATATGTCATCGGAGAGGAGGACCCAGTGGAGAGTTAGGCGTACACAATAAAGGACTCTCTGGGAATTGGGGGGGAGGCACTGGGGGAAGGGGAGGGGGAGGAGGGGGGAGGGAGGGAACTGGTAAAAAATTTTAAAATGTATAATTAAATTTTTTTAAAAAAAAGACTTAATTCCAAATGGATCAAGGACCTTGATATCAGGCCAGAGACTATAAAAATCATAACTGAACGGATAGGGAACTCCCTCGAGCTGATTGGGCTAGGCCAACATTTCCTAAACAGACATCCAATGGCACAGTTACTGCTACCAACTCTCAACAGTTGGGACCTTGTGAAATTAAAGAGCTTCTGTTCAGATAAAGAGATTGTAACACGAGCTCAAAGGCAACCCACAGAATGGGAGAAAATCTCACTAACCACACATCTGATAGAACTCTGCTGTCCAGAGTGCACAAAGAACTTAGAAAACTAAACACTAAGGAAACCAATGGCCCAATTAAAAAATGGGCCCTGGAACTTCAAAGAAACTTTACCAGGGATGAAATTAAAATGTCTAACAAATATCTTAAAAAATGCTCCACTTCCTTAGCCATCAGGAAAATGCAAATCAAAACTTCCCTGAGATATCATCTCACCCCAGTCAGGATGGCAAAAATCCACAATACAAACAACAACAAATGCTGGAGAGGATATGGAGAGAGGGGAACTCTTCTACATTGCTGGTGGGAATGCAGGCTCATACAGCCACTCTGGCGAGCCGTCTGGAGATTCTTAAAGAAATTAAAGATTGAAATGCCATATGACCCTGCTATTCCACTTTTGGGAATAACCCCCCATACAGCAGAGGTTCACCTCGATAGCACAAGCACGAACATGTTCATAGCAGCACTGTTTACAATAGCAAAGTCATGGAATCAACCCAAATGTCCAACAGTTGACGAGTGGATAAGGAAACTGTGGTACATCTATACAATGGAGTACTACTCAGCCATCAAAAATGATGAATTACTGGAATTTGCCGGGAAATGGATGTCATTAGAAACAATTATATTAAGTGAAGTATCCCAGACCCAGAAAGTTAAACGCCGTATGTACTCCCTAATAGGTGGCTCCTAGTACCAAACCCACCCAGCCCACCTAGAGACAGTAATTCCAAGGATTATGAACAGGAGGGATGGGGTAGGAGGGCCACACCAGAAACAAGGAGAGAAGGGACCATGTTACAGCAGAGAAAATAGGCCTCCATCAAGGACTCAAATAAGTAATGAGACATTTGATTAAGTTCACAGACTTTTGTTCCTGATCATTTACTACTCAGGGGGTATGACCTCACCAGAAGAGGAGGGCATATAGTCTGGCAGATAAAAAGTAACCGTTGTGCAAATTGGTGATAGACCTCTCCCTCACTGTGGTTTCCCACTTTTATTACATCTACCTTTGAATGTGCTTTTATCACAAGACTCTAGTTTAACAGCTTTTTTTCTCTGGCCAGGGGGTAACATACAATCCCCACCAGGATGGAGTGAAGGGCATTGCAGGAGCAGCAAAACTGCAAAAGAAAATCAACAAACCACAATCCAGAACTTCAGAGACTCTATATCAACCACCTAGAACTAGGCCAGCTTAATCTCTCCCCATCCTGAAGCTCAGGTAAATTTGAGGAAGAGGGGGCGGTAAGAGTGTAAGAGCAAAAGGATGGGAGGAGCAATGATATGTAAGATACTCCACACAAGTTAGGGCTGAAGCAATCATAATTGGACTTTACATGCCCTGAGCATTGTCCAACACACTACTGACCCCACAAAGTCTAGCATCTGCTAAAGGCACAAGATCCTTGGAGGCAAGGGATTGGCAGCCACAGCAGTGTTCCTATACCTAAGGGGAACACGGGAAAGGGTTCAGGGAAAGGCCACTGAGTCCTTGTACGTCATCGGAGAGGAGGGCCCAGAGGAAAATCAGGCATGCACAAGAAAGGATTCTCTGGGAATTGGGGCAGGAGGCACTAGGGGATGGGAAGAGAGGGGGACGGGGAGGAGGAACAGGGGGTACAGGGGGGAGGAGGAGGGAGGGAGGGAACTGGTGTACCTATTAAGTTTGTATGAGCTGAAATAATAATAAAAAATGTATTAATAAAAAAATATGCAGTACCTTTGTATAAATCTAACCAGCACAGGCATCTCAAAGGGAATTCTGTGATACACATGAGCAGAGCGACAAGAGTGGGATTAATGAAGGGAGAAAAGGGTGAGAGAAAGGGGGGTGTGTGGAACAGGAAGGAGATGGATGGAGGGGATTCAGGGCAAAGACATAAATATAGTTTATTTGTAAATCAATATATAATAATAAAAAATCTAGAACCCAGTTGAGGAAGGACAGTTGAAGATACTCAAATATCAATTTATAAAACAGAGAAACTTTCAAAGACAAAAATCTGGGGAATTCTTCAACAGTGTACTGAAGACAGCAAACAAGTCTTACAATTGCCTATGTATGTGTATTTGCCTATTGATTGTGTATTTTCCTGTTGGAGAAGGAAAGCCAATCACACCTTACCTCCACCTGTCCTGTCTGGGACAGATCACTTTTAAAAGAACCTGCTAACTTTGTGACTTTCATTGATCACTATCATAAAACACAGTGAGGAAATACTAAAAGAAAAACGAAACAGCTGAAAATAAAGAGCTAATGTTGCAGTCCGCATAGTTTCCCTTACCTAGCAATCTACAGAAGACCATATTCTCTAAACCCTATAAATTATGACTCTTTTATGGAAAACAGTTTGCATCTCATAATCATCGCTGGAAGCAAGTCCTGGAATAAAAGGACAGACCTCTATGTATAGGAACATATTTCTAACACAGAGATTTCTGATCCTTAGGAAATTCTCAACCTCATATCATTCTGTCCATAATAAATGTATGAAAAACTTTACAAACCAGAAACAGCAAGTCAAATGACTTAAAAAACTAACTCAAATGGTTTAGAAAGGAGAACTGTATCTACAATCAGTCCTGAAAAACAGAAAACTATAGCCAAGGATTATATGAATAGAGTTGATAAAGTTTTAAAAATTAGGAGCATCCAACATCTACTGACTGAATCTTGAAAAAAATATATAGTTTCTTCTTTAAGTTTGCAAGAGATAAATTAAGGACAGATTTTTAAAAAGCCTTGTTTCAAACAAAGAAGTATAAAAAAGGAACTCTTGTTACAAACAAAAATGTAAATAATTTCAAGGAGAAAGTATATGTGACAGATGCCTAAGAAGTTTTTTTAACAAAAAAATTGGAGATAACAAAGTTACTGTCATAAATGATGGTTGTTAAAATATTGAGATGTAATAATTTAGTTTCAACAAACATTTTTTCTACATGAGAGTTATCATTACAGCAGCTGTCAAATTTTTCATAGGGTCTCTTTTTATAAATAACTCTTTTCCTCAAACTGTTTCTATGGATGTGAGATGACATTACCTGGCCCTCTTCTGAGCATTGTGATGATGTATGAAGAGAAATGGTTGCATTTCTGAGATGATGGCCATTTGATTCATCCTGATGAATAAATTTTCTAGCAGTAAATATGTTTTCTGAAGAATCAGCTGCAAGTATTCCACCTTTGGCCCCATTAGCCTCTGAAATGACAAATTAGAAAGTACCCACCAGTTTGTTTTCTTCTGTGTTCACAGAAAAAAAATTAAATAATTATTTTCAATGAACTCTACAAATATGATTTTCTTGGGACCATAATCTCTCAAATACAGAAATTTCTAAAATTCCTCAGAAATATAACACTATTTCACTCAACATTCACTGAATATTTATTACCTATACTATTCTTCACCATTGTGAAGTCAATAAAGTACAGTTATTTCAAAATATTAAACATTACTTGTCTCATTTATATCTGAGATTGAGAGCTTTTTCCTCATATGGAAGCAATGTATAGTTACTTTTTAAGAATTTATGATGAAAACATAAAATACAAAAACCACTCATAATCCCATATACCAGCACAGCCATAAAAAGATGGTTTAATGACTATCTTTTTTGTTGAAGTATACATTTGAACTAGGTTACTTTGTCAACATGTTGAACACAATTGTGCTGGACCTTTTAATCTTGTCTTATACACCTGTGTCCCTCCAAAACTTAAATTTAAGTCATACTGCATATTTATAATTCAATTTACAGCACAGTCTTCATGTTATTGATTATTCTTTAACATTTTAATTTATACAGAACTTCATTATGTAAATATAAGATAGTTTACTTAATTGACTGTTCACCATTATACATGATAACAACTTTGTTTTAAGTACATGCACATTATTGCTTCTCCTTTGGGTAAGGAAAACAAAATGGCATAAATTGGGTGAAAATAATTAATCTAGCTCTGGAATGTCACATTTGCGTTACAAATGAAAGCTGTGGAGAAAATGACCAAATACAGTGCAAATGTAGGCTCAAAGGTGGAAGGTGGAAGGAAAATGACCAAACATAGTGCAAATGTAGGCTGAAAGATCATGGATAAATTTCTGACCACGAATGATGGTAATAGTTTAAACCATGTAAACCATGGTTTGGCAAGAAATAGTTTAAACCCAAAATTATTTTAATACTAGTAATAACATTAAAGACATTGAGTATCTAATGGTTCTTTCATGAACAGCTCTCATAAGTTACTAAAGCCAGCTTTCCATTACAGCACCAGCACCAGTGACCTTTTTCAAAGAAATCTCTAGATTCTCTAGATGAAGCGCCAGCCTTGTGTAGTGGGAACAGAGGAGCTCAGCGCTGAGAGGGCGCGAGAAACATTGCTGGGATAACCAGCAGCGTGAAGAACCAAGAAAGTGAAGGTCAAAGTGCTAGAGACGTGGCCTTTCTTTGTGACAGCCAGAGATGTTCCTTGTCCATCTAAACATGATAGGTAGTGGTAGTAGGGTGGACCAGGACAGGCCTGGAGAGGCTACAAAACGTAAGAGTTTCTCCAGCTTCCTCAAAGTAAGGAGGGAAGATTTCCTGTGACTGCCACCAGGCCTCAGGGTCCTGCAGCAACAAGATTCCTGTGACTGCCACCAGGCCTCAGGGTCCTGCAGCAACAAGATTCCTGTGACTGCCACCAGGCCTCAGGGTCCTGCAGCAACAGAGGTGGACTGGTTTCAGTCCTCCTTGCTGTCCTCTGAGTCAAACATAACCACACCTGGTATTTATGAGGAAAATACTATGTACCCAGCACAATGCTATTGTTCCTGAGGGTAGGTATTAATTCTTAAAAAGCACAGCAATGGGGGCTGGAGAGGTAGCTCAGGGGTTAAGCCTCTGCCTTGCAGGCGGAAGGTCCTGAGTTTGGATCCTAGACCCCACGAATAGTCGCCGGGCAGAAGCAGGGCAGCCTGCGTTTCTGGACCTGGTAGGGCAGAGCCTGTGAATCCCGGGGCATTGGGGCAGAGTAAACAAGGAGGAGGTGGAGGCATCCATGGTGGTTCCCGAATTCGTCTGTGGTTCTACACACACATACATACATATCCACACATACATACACACACGTGCACACATGCATACACGCACAATTGAATAAATAATAAATAAAAAAGAATAACCTTTAAAAAAAAAAAAGCACAGCAATGACTGAAAACAGATACTCTGTAACAAGTTCTATTGTTGCCTTGAACACTCCAAGTGCTTCTCTGTCATACACAATAAAATGCCTTTGAATTTATAAAACATAAAGAAGTCCAAGTTCCTGACACCGACATTGAATTACTGGCACGCTGCCAGATCCAATCAAACTCTACTCTGAAAATCCACTTGCTGCCGTAAGCATGAAGTTTTCACCGTTAAAATACTATAAGAATCAAAAAAGAACTTGCCTATTCCTGATGAAACTTACAATTGGAAACTCCTTTGTCCACCTTGATATCAGTTCCATACACACCATGTCCCTCCAAGAAGTGTTCTTTTTTTTAATATTTTTTAATTTATTTATTTAAGAGTGTGTGTGTGTGTGTGTGTGTGTATGTGTGTGTGTGTGTGTGTGTGTATGGAACCACGGATGAATTTGGGAACCACCATGGATGCCTCCACTTCCTCCTTGTTTACTCTGCCCCAATGCCCCGGGATTCACAGGCTCTGCCCTACCAGGATCAGAAACGCAGGCTGCCCCCGCTTCCGCCCGGCGACTATATGTGGGGTCTAGGATCCGAACTCAGGACCTTCCGCCTGCAAGGCAGAGGTGTTCTTTATAAAGGTTTTGTTGGGGTTTTTTTAATTCTAGTAAATAATAGAGCTCTTGGCAAAAATGAGATAGGCACAAAGTTTCTTTTCAATATGATAATGTCAAAATGGCAGATGTTGGCACAGCCCGGACTTGGAAGTGGCCAGCAGGCTGATTAGAGAGCAGATGCTGCATCCTGGAGTGATGCTGGCGGCTGGGCACACGTGCCACCCAACTGTTCATCACTTCTGCGTCTGTTGTTCATCAGAGTCCTTTTCTACCCTTTCATCTTATCCCTCAAGCGTCTTGCTTTGAAACGCTTGTCAGGCGTAATACAGTGTACATCTAACAGCAATGTTTCCCAGAACACAAAGTTATGGAGACCTGAAGGAACATTTCTTTGACCATCTGAGTCCAACATCAATACGGATGAGACTAAAGTTTTTTTTCAGAGGTTTCATTACTCAGAAGCAAGGGAATTTCAATTTTCTTTTGATACTGAACAGACAAGGTCAGGCTCACAAGGCCATTGCTGCACCTTCAACATCTAGTTTCAGACCAAAGAGAAAGGTTACAGTCCTTGAACAGGTGAGAGTTTTGATACTAAATAATTACATATCAACTGCATATTGATTAAACACTTCTAGATAAAAGTGATTATTTCTGGACAATTCAATTTTAAGGGAAACTTTTCAAAATTTTTTCACTTCTTCCACACAGAAGTCAGATCAGTGTGTCTGTGTAGCAAAAAGTTTTAATGTGCTTGCAGCCACTTTCACAGATCAGCAAGCCAACATCAGAATTCACCATCAAACTCTGCCAGGAACTTCCAAGTGTCTATTCTTCTACACTATGGTCAATAGCAATATAAATCAGTCATGACAAGATATTGAATACATTGCTAGGAGGAAAGAAAAAAGCATGGTGGGGAATATTGTGTGCAACATTGGGCAGTTCCAAAAAGCCTTCTGCAAAGAGAAAAGGGGATAAGCAATCATGCTTATAACAAGGCTGGATACTCGGGAAGTCAGGGGGTGATTTTCACATTATGCTGCTAGCCTGCAGCAATGTTTCTCTGGACAATAATATTTGCTCTTCATTTGTCCAGCCAGAGGACTTCACACCACTGCTTCTTGATCACATGATTCTTGGTATCTGGCCTCCCCTGGAGCAATAGTCGTTAGGATTAAATAAGCAATTTAAAAACCAATCAATCATAAATCAGAATACATCCAAGGAAGCTAAATTCAGCATACTGATATTTGTCTAAATTCCCTCTGCAGTGCTCTGAATTCCAACTGTTTTATGTTCTCCATCTGAAAGGGCACAGGGAGGGGAGGATTACCTCAGCTTGGCCAGTCAGGAATAATTGTGCTTTCCCTGAGGCTGGATGATAATTGACTCATTATTCACAGTCATAGCCATCAACCTGCCAAGGCACAAATGCACAAACCTGGCCAGGAAAAAAAAAAAGCGTGTCAAAAGCCCTCCCTGACAGACACAATGGCAGTAAGAAGAAATTTTGGAAATGTCCACTATTAGGCACTTAGAGAGAAATGTAGAGAGAGCATAAAGTTGATGGCAGTTTCTTTCCAGGAAGAGAATCTAGGTGATTGGTTGAGTGCTCATTAAATTCAAAAGTTCTGCTGTGGCTTATCAACTGTGTGAGATGATAAAGATAAGACATAGCCCCGCCCTTCAGCAACAAACTAGGGAGTTAAGTCATGTGTTCAAATCACCAAAGCAGAAGCATCCATGGCAGACAGGTGTGAAACACATAGTCAGAACATGGTAGAATCTTCATTGGCTTGTGAGAATCTCAAAAGAAAGGTTTCACACAGGAATGGGGCATCCATGATGGGTTTTGAAACAGCCACAGTTTCATCCAGGGAACACTGTGAAGTGGTTATCCCACAAGGGAGAAATTTTATGATTAAAGCCTCTGGGGTGGGAAGGCACAGGGCCTGTGGCAGAATCGTGGGTATTCCAGGAAGAAGGGGGCATGCATTCATTGGCACAGAAACATATTGGAGAGTCTCAGTTTCTTGCGCTTGACTGAGAGAGTACTTCACAGGACAGCTGCGCTCTAAGATGAAACAGATAGAAGGCCACACAGCAATGCAGCACAGGGGTTAGGCACCGGAGGCAGGAAGCTGTCCACCTGACCCGTTATGAGCAGGCTGCATTACAGACTACTGTAGTAATGCAGGTGAGGTGAGAAGGAATCCACACCGGCAGGGGTACTGGTAAGAATAGCAGGCATTTAAAAAAGAAAAACTGGACCTGCAAAATGAGTTCTTCCTAAGTTTTTAAATCAAAAATGAAGACAAAATTTCCAACTATGTCCCCTCACTCTAGACATCACAGAATATTCACCATATCTTTTCCTTGGAGCTCAGCCATTCTTTTACATTCGAACTGGCATGTCCTAGATCATTTTTTAAATCATTCTCTGATGGAAGTAGTGAATAATATGGCTACTTGTAACCTCTCAGGTGAACTGCAATTGGTGCAGAGACCAAACACATCCACTCCACAAGCATTGTTGACTTTCCCAGCTGATTTAGGAAGGACCACAGAGTGCTGCGGCCCAGTGCAGGAGCAGATGCAACAGCCGAATCTCCAGCACAGTGACAGCTGCTGGTGATGATGTCTGAACGAAGTAGAATCTATTATATCCAAGAAGTTCATTTGCTTTGTACATACGCCTCTATTGTGTTTCATTTTTAAGATTACCAAACGAAGTAACAGGTCTCATCACATCTTCATACATACCACACAGTCCTTCCAATTCTACCCACATGTTATTTTCTTGATAGGAAATGTTTACAGATAGCCAGCCTCTGCTGGCATGAAACAAACCCTGAGTCACAAAACCAAAGTAAGCTGGGGGGTATGTGAGGGGTGTGGGGGGAGGCGAGTGTTGATGGGAACACTAGGGATTGAACTTAGGGTCTTATTCACATAAGTATCAACTACTATGCTGCATCCCCCGCTCTCTTTGCACTTCTCCTAGGGGTCTCGGGGGAGAGATCTAATTGGCTTACATTACAGGTTATTGTAGCACACATCTGTCAGGGTAGGGAAGTTCCAGCAGCAGGAGCCTAAGGGACTGTCCTAGCCACATCCTCAGCGAAGAACGCAGGGCAACAGCCAGCGCATGTAAGCTCACTAGTGCTCAATTCACCTTATTCTTTCTTCCTTATTTTTATTCTTTAGAGTTTCATACATGATTACAGTGAATTAATGATATTTAAACACCTTAATTCCCAATCCCACCCCCTGCTTCTCCCTGCCAATCTCCCTCCTGTCTTCATGTGTTTTCACACATGCAGCCACTGAGTTTCATCAGCGTTGTCTCTGATGGTGTGTGCCCGTGTACTTGCTGAGCATGAATCACATATCACTGGGTGCACCGCTGAGAATCCGGAGAATCCAAGCATCCATAAGCAACACTTGTGCCTCTCTATGGTCTTCCTGCGTTGTAGCTCATAAACCACAAAATTCACATATCTTTAGCATACTATCCGATGATTTTTTTGTAAATATACAAAGTCATATGTTAATCACAGCAATTTAATTTTTAGTTTCCATCACCCCAAAAGTTATCTGGTGCCTATTTTCAGACTTTCCCATTCCCAACCACAGACAACTACACATCTAATTTTTGTACCATAGATTCACCTTTGCCAGACATAAGTGGAATCCTACACACCTGACTTGTGTAACTTATATAGCATTACTGAGGTACATCATGTGGCAGTGTACACTAATATACCTATCCTATAGATATCAACTACAGCTCACTGTATTCTGCTTCTCCCTTCATTTGGTGATGACATTGGGATTTTGTGCTCCTTCACTATGATACTGAATTTGATCAAGGACCGTCATCACTAATCCAGCTCCACGCACTGCCACAAAATGATGAACTGAAACCAAGGGAAAACTACAGTTTCAGCTGCCCTTCACACCAGAACAGTAGGAGACAGTTTGCAGTAGGGCTGCAACTCTCCAGTTGTTTCACACAGTCACCACAGCGTGGCTCAGGCAGCTCTATCACCTGGATCTGTTTTCTCTGAAGGAAGTCTTGTGAAATTGCCTTTCCAAACTGTTCATTAACTATCACTTCCCACACAGGTGGGAAGTCTAAGCAAAGCAGAGGGCTCAGTGTCAGGAGCTTGTTCGTGGGTTCTGTATAGTTTAAAAAAAACTCTCCATTTCAAAACATGAAACAATTAAGACTAGATATAGATTAATACTCAACCCTTCAACCAACAAGCTCTGCCCCGAATGTCCACCAAGTGTTTAATACTTGGCCCGGATGGAGAGCTTCATGGGGGGTAAGAAAGGTGCAGGACACCATCTATGCCAATGAGAAACAGAATTTATTCCTTAAAAACTTCTACCCACTCAAAGGCACAGCATTTCATGAGTCTCTCAGCCAGCATATCCATGACTAAGAAAATAACCTAAACAAATGAGGGCAAAGATTTCACTAAAAAGCCATAAAAAAGTCATCTATTCCCATCTTTGGCACAGTTTTGAACTAGCACCTTCATGTATAAAAATATGTCCAAAGCCATAAATGCAGTTCAAGGAAGGAATGTAAAAAGGGAGGGAAAGGAAGGAAGAAGAAGGAAGAGAAGAAAGATAGGAGTGAGGAAAGAAAAAAGATGGAAGGGAGAGAGGTTCTACTACACATGGCTTCTATTTCCAGGTCTAAAGGAGTTATTCTAATGCCCACCAATTTCCAAGGAAAAGAAGAAAAAGAATCTGTGAAACAGGAGTTAAAGATCTGACCTAGGAGTTACATTTAGCGGCTCTTACACTGCTCTGACTATATTTGGTTGCAAGGGAGAGTGGGAAATAGAATGGGTGTCATGGGTGGTATGGTAAGTGAGTTCTGTGTGTGTGTGTGTGTTGATACCTCGTGGATTTTCTAATTTTTTTACCATGAACAAAAAAAAGCTTTTATTTGTGAAAATAAAAAGCATTTTTCAAGTCTAGCTTCTTCTAATCGTAGGGATTATTGTCTCCCTTCTTAACACACACACACACACACACACACACACACACGCACACACACACTTTTCTAGAAATAATGAAAAAGCGTTATTTGTACATTTATATTTTGAGATAAGACTCCTTTAATATTCAACTTTGATGAGCCTCTTGAGTCATTAAAATGTACTAAGTACCTCTACTTATGAAATATACAACCAAAACATCAACCAGAAATAACAAATGACTGTGGAGGTAAGGCATTTTCTAGAAGTACAGACAATAAGATCCCTCACAGTCTGAGTCTCCTAATCTCTTGCCCATGCACTCGATAATAGCAAAATGCTTATAAAGAACATGGTTCTCTTGGTAATACCAAACAGACATGGTAAGGACGTTCTCCTGTGATGGAGTGGCTTTGGTCCATAGGCAGAAGCCCTGTGACTTTTCAGACCTAGAATAGGATGTATGCCTAATCAAAAACCGTGTTAAAGTTTGGTAATCTACTCGATCCTATACTCTGTGTCACAGATCAGCAAGATCGCAATAAAATTATTCTAGAACTTGCCACACTTTTCCTGTCAAAAATATTTTTTAAATAAAAAAGGTAGCATTAAGCAAAAAGACATATTTAAAGTAATTACTCTTACCCTTTGTGGGCAATGTCAAAATTGCATGAAAGCTATATAATTTACATAGAAAAATGCAATTTATCCCAAAATGAGAGCAAATTTCTGAAGAATTCATTCATGTATTCTTCCTTTATCCTCCCCACACCTCCATTTCATTTAAGGCATGAATTTCAAAGCTAATCTGAAATTCAAGGTTCTTATGTTGCACAACAAACTAGTCAAGCAGAATTTACAGACAGATTCCTAGGAATATGCATTTTAATAAGTACTTCCCACATGATTTTTAAGAAAACATAAGGTAGAATTCTAAAGTAAAGATTTCAGGAAAAAGAATCTATAACTTCACTTAGAGCTGGAGAGATGATTCAGGGGTTAAAGCTTTTGCCTTGCAAGCAAAGGGACCTGAGTTCAGATCCCCAAATCTCACATAAAAATGCCAGGTGGACATGGCAATGGCCTGCAACTCCAGCCCGGGAGGGCAGAGTCTGGGAAACTCCAGAGCAAAGCAATAAGGAGGTATGGCAATCCAGGATGGCTCCCAATGTCACCTTGGCCTCCATAGGCACACACATTGTCTTCTTGTATACACATACACACACACACACACACACACACACGCACACACACATGCGCACACTACACATGAGCACCAAATAATAATAATACATCACACACACCACACATAAGCACCAAAATAATAATCGTAATAATAATGCATTATTGAAAAGAAGAAATGGTTGGTCAGAGGCCATATCTGCTAATGGACAGAATCAGAAAGAGAGTTGCATGTCATATGCTCACTGTTAAGACAACTAGTTTCCAATGAAGAGTTCCAATCCTGTGAATACACAGATGACCCTACTTAAACGCAACAGTCACAAAACAAAACAAAAAGTTCCTTGAGGGTGGGGTGATAGGGATGGAAAGGAGAGAAGAGGATATGGGAGATGGAATAATCAGACTGTATTATACACATGTACATACTTATCAAAGAACAAATTACTTATCAAAGAACAAACCTAGCAATAAAAAAAGAGATATCTGATATCCAACCTTGTCAAAGCACAGAAATAACTTTGGTCCTTATGTATGCACATGGTATTCAATTCATCCACCAGAGGCCAGCAAAGAACTATTTCCTGACTTTTATGGTCATACTGTACCATATAACACACACACACACACTCACACGCACACGCACACTCTATGCAACATATACTATACATAGAGTTGGTTTTAACTATTTCAAGGAACAGAGCATAAAAAACCAACACAGTAGCCAATATCATACATCTATATATTATACATTAAAAAGTCTCTACATTTCACCTTCAAGTTGGTCTTTTACATCATAAATAGTTCCCTTATCATAGAGCTTTATATTTGAGAGAGCCTTTAAAGCTCACCAAGGACCTTCATGCATATTTTATGTAATTCTCACTTGGACTATATGAGATTACATGGATTAATTTTCTCCTCTTCTTGGAATCTTTGGAAGTCATTAAACTTGCGTCAGTAGAGTAACACTTTCTACCTACATTTGCAATACTCTAAGACTCAAACATTGACATAAGATATTAGGAAAGCCTAAAAGCAGGAATTAAACTATGCAAGCATTCTACACTCTCTCAGTTTTACAAAGAGCTCCAGAATATCCTCCATTTAAAAAAATAATGCTTGAAGGAAAGAATGAAAATGCAGTTCTAGTCATTCTCATAGCTCTTTTTCTTAGCTCGTAAAGTACTCAGTCTAAATCTGAGGTTCCAAAATCAAAGGTAGTATTCTTTCTAAATAGCATTTTATCAGCAATATGCAAAGTACAGTTAACATGACCTTACTAATAACATTAACTATACAATCTTTAAGTCGCAACATAAGAATTGTTCTTCTATCTTTCTCCATCTAGAGTGTTTGCAAATCTCCCAATCCTTTATAAGTAGACAGCAATAAATAACCAATCAGTCAAGCGATTTCTCTCTAGCACAGAATCTTCTGTTCATCGCTGTATTCCCAGATGCTAGCTCAAGGCCTTGAACAGAGCTGGAATAGTCTATAGGACTGAAATAACCTCAGAATCAGCAAGAGCTGGACAGACCACCAGTGCTGGGCACAGCAAGAGAGTGTGAAGCTTAGCGTCAAAATGGTCTTTTTTAACGAAAAGATTTCGAATATGTCTTTAACAACCAACAAATTAATTTTGTTGTATTAACAAACCTTCGAAATGGTTTTATTCGAACTGTTTTTCATAAATAAAAAAATGCAAAACTTGGAAGAAAAAACTGGGCTTACACGTAATTACAAACTAAACCCCACAACCAGTATTAGATGACTGGCTGTAAACCTTTTTTTTAAGCAGTGGCTCAAAGGACAAGACAAAACCAAGTGTGAAGCCAAGCAGAACCAAACGTCAAGTCCACAGAACATGTGGAAAAGACATGATGTTTTTGCCGGTGCTACACGAGGAGCAAGCTGGCTGCCTTGGTTTACCTCCATCTCAGCTGGAACAAATCCAAGTGGAATAAAAAACTCACATACTAGACAGATGGTGGTTTGACTTTCACATAAGGAAGATGTGAATATGGTTACTACAAAGTTTCCTGTTTGTATTCCTTTGGGTCCAGTCGACCATTTCAAGGAAAATATTATTGTTTCACGGCTGAAAGGACTTTTTGTTAAAAATCATTCTGTTTTGAATACAAGCTCATTCAGCTGTATCAAAGGATAGTCTTGTGGCTATCTCAGCTTCATAGAGAGCATTTACCTTTTTCTTCCCAATACCAACACCTTTAACAACGACAAATAAAAATGACAATGTGAGAAACCAGTGTGCACACTTAATGTTGTCAAATAAGTTAATGAATGGTTAATAGTGCCACTTTAAATTTTAATTAATTATTAGAATTTCCATTTGTACCCTTCAAAAGTTAAAATCCCATTTTCCTATGAAAGTTCAGGTCCCTAATTTACATGTACATGTGAAATATACCACATAGAATATACACAAATTACAAATATATAGAACCAAAGAAAATGGTTCTGTTAATTGCAAGCAAACCAAAATTGTTTTTGTAAAATTCTCTTACTTTATTGAAGAATACACCAAGGAAAGATGTTTATCGGAACAAAACTGTACCTTAAGAACACTGGCAAAAATAAATGTGATGATTATAACTTAGAATGCTGTACATATTTAAATATTTCCCTCCGTACCCAATTACATCTAAATTGTAGCAGACATGAAAAACTGATTAGCGATGGACCACACATACATATTTGAAATGAACATGAATTGTAACAACCCCAGCTGAAGATTTATGCTAATATCTCTAAAGCAGAACAGCTTCATCAACTCAAATTCTGTCATCATTTCAGGAGGCAAATTTCCTTCTGCAACTGAAGCAGCAGTTTTCTGTGTTTTGTAATTTGTCAATTTGTTCCCTAAGTGTAGTGATTTAGTGGCGATGAAAGAAATACAGAAACAAATGAAAACTGCTTAATTACAGTCTGCAGATGTTCCCCCCAAAGAGAAAAGAGGTTAATGCTGCTAATGCTGCCACGCCCTTCCATGGGACTTGGCTAGAAACTCACTCTTGCTCCTCGGCATGATTTTTCTCCCTCAGTGTTCCATGCAATGTTTGATGTTATCATAGTGAGGTCACCTACAGGTAGCTACTAAGTGTATGAATGCTGTAAAATGATCAGCTTTTTTGTACCCTTTTATTCAACAATACTAAAAGTGCCATCAATAAAAACCCCTTAAAATAACACAGCTTTTTTACTCTCTCCTTTGAGATGCCAGATTAATTAGGATTTTTTTAATTGTCTAGTTATTTCTATTAGAAGATCCTCATATGATGCTAAATTTCCCTTAAGGTCAAGACTACCCCTGTGGCCTGTGTTGGGTGGGCTAATTTCTGTCTGATAGGTTACTTTCAACAGCATTCTTTTGCTGTTAAGCTCACATTTGCAAAAGTGCTTCCCAAGTTGCTGTGCTTTTTTTTTTTTTTTTTTTTTTGTCTTAATGTAACTAACAGAAAAAAGGGGGAGAGTGGGCAGAAAACCACTGCAAATGGACTGTGAACTAAAAACACCGCTGGTATTCAGTAGGGAGTTAGTGACTGATAACAACAGCCCAGAGAAAGCGGCTGGGAGCCACCTGGAAGCAGGAGGCCCCAGTCTGTTCCCAGCTTCCTCTGGCAGGCCTCTGCCAGCTGCAGGGACCAAAACAATGCTGAGCCACAGGAAATAACGGTGAAAGGCCACCAGGCTAGGACCATTTTTCTGGTTGTTTTCTTGGAGGAGAGCAAGTGTTTTTATGCTCTACTGAAATCCCTCTTCTGCTGTCGACTGGGGAAGCGAACTGGCTGCTCGCTAGATTTTTCTCCGTGATCCTTTTCACCAGCAGAGTTTTCAGATTCCTTCCTGAGGCTGGGAAAAGCCTCTCTTTTTACCCCCTTGAAAGTTTAAACATGTGTTTCTAACGCTGAAATTCAAAATAGCTTCGGGGAGCAAAATATGTCAACTGTAGAGTTGGGTCGTTTTATGTGCCCTCGACAGTTTCATTTTTAATTGTGTTTTAGAAGTTGTCATCTGTGAGCAGTGATATCCTTTTGGCTGAACTGACAACTCAAAAACTTAGCCGTCTAGAAGTACAAACCAAATCCCAGCCCAAGATTCTCAACTGTGAAACAGAACACACACTCAGTAGGAAAACAAATGATAAAAGGCTTCTCCAGCGAGAACTGTGTGGCTTTGAACAAGCACCTTGGCTTCCGAGGCCCCAGCCCGTCCCAAGCAACACACCTGTGCATCTTCCATCTCCCTGACCCCGTCAATCACCCGGTACTCAGAGCAGCCAGCCATGCCTTCAACACAACGTCTCAAATGCCATCATTCCTGCCCCTTTGCCCAGCTGCACCTTCACCTGTGCCCTTCTGCTCAGCCCCCAACTAGTCCCCCTGACTCAGTTACTTTGATCCTTCTTTTACATCTACCTTTCAAAACTCACGTGCAGTGTGCTCTTGCTCATAACAATGCATGAAGCGAAGCGTTTGCTTTCTTTTTATAAGTTCTAGTGCGGCTCCCAATCACTTAGTACATCAAATGCAGATAAGATAGGGTCCCTTCGCAGGTTTTTCTTCCTGCTCCTCTTCATCAAATGTGGATGTTCAAGGTTGGGTCTGAGGCTTCTTGTCTTAGTTTCACGGCTCATTTCTGTTATAAGCACCTGACCCAAACTTAGGGGAACAAGGGATCTTACTCCAAGTTACAGCTCATGATAGCGAAAGTCATACTGGCATCGGAAGCTGAGGGAACGGAGAGCAAGAACCAGGCACACGTGCTTGCTTTCTGGCTTGCCAGTTTGCCCTGTCCTTCTCTCCATCTTTATCCACCTACCCGGGAGTGAGCCTGTCCACTGTGGAGCGGATGTTTCCACATCGCTATTGCAACCGAGACACTGGGGTTCTACAGCCCTCCTACATCAGAGACCTGCCTCAACTAGATAATCCCCATGGGAGCATCCAAAGGCCTGACTCACTTCTACGTGTCTACTTGACAGCTGAGATGAACAGTCGTATGCCTGTCTATCATTCTGTCTCGTCCTATTTTCTCTTGATGTCATTCATTCGACACTCACTCATCTACTCATTCCACTTGAGCAGGCATTATTTCTAGTGCTAGGGTAGTAGTGGGGAACAAAACCCACGAGAAGTCAGCTCCCAAGAGAGCTAAACTCTAGAGAAAGCAAAGCAAATGTGTTCTCAGGGAGAGCATCCATCCCTGTGGCTCACGTCTAAGTCAGTGCCTGTTGGACCTAGAGAAGAATGTCCCAGTACTGAAGGCAGAAAACAATGCCTTCAAAGTAAGGACTCTGGTGTCATTCTGACCAAGTTCAAATAGTACAATTCTACCACCAACTAGTCATACAAACTTTGACAACTCTGCCTGAGCTGCTGTAACAAAATACCACAGGCTTGATGGTTTAAATAACGGAAATTTATTTTTTCACTGTTCTTGCCAGCCATAGGTTCTCACTGTGTCTTCTCAGTCTCTCTCTAGGCCTTGAATCATATTAGATTTGAGTCCTATTCCAACTTCTTAGACCTAATTTCCTCTTTTAAAGGGCTCCCATCTTAATCTAGTTCATAATAGGATTCTACATATAAATCTGAACAACATAAAAATCTGAGGACTACATAATCCTGTCCAGTCAGTTATTGAAACTTGAGCCTTAGTTTGCAAATCTGTAAACTGAAAATGACCAGGTAACCAGGTGATATGCAGAGCATAATACCCGATAATTTATAAATATTAACTCATGTCAGTAATTCATAAAGATTAACTCATGTCAATAATGGTAGTAAGCCTGGTTTTCTCATGACCTCACACTGCTGGGTATTCTGTGAGAGAAATATGATGGTCCCAAAATCACTTGTCTTGAACTTGAATCATTGCCCCAATACCAGGCAACCTTGCCTTTCAGGTCCTTGAGCCAAAAAAATATATAATAATGACTATGGCTTCCCATCACAGTGGCAATAAGTTTCTCAAAGCAAATGATGGATGGACACATGCTAATTAAACAGAACCAAACTTGAACAAATCTGTTACCGTAAAGAAATATATACATAACGAGACCGTGTAGTCTAAGCCAGTGGCTCTCAACATCTGTGATCCAGCAGAATCGTCTGGAGTCAGGAGTACAAGTATCCTCTGACCATAGAGATACTTTACATGCCCAGAACAGCTGAAAGTCTATATTTTCTCAAAGTTTGCCACCAGAAAAGTCATCTGATAGACAGTCAGGTTTGAAAATTTTGTCCAAAAGAAAGATGGTGTAAATTATACATGTGGTTTTGAATTTCCAAGTAGCAATCTTTTTAAAATGTAAAAAATGAAAACAAAAACTGAAGCTAATTTTAATATTTGTATTAATTTCAAAAATAACTTTAATATTATCCTATCAAATATATTCAATGTAAAAATATTGAGATATTTTACATTTTTTATTCTGATCTTTCAAAATCCAGTTTGTAACATATTGTGTATCAGATTTCAAATTTTCATCAGAAATACTTGATTTGTTATTTGAATTTCCTAAAATTTAAGTTTTTAAAAAATGTATTCACATACCTAACTTATCCAAAATAGCTTGAAATTTCTCCCAATGCATTCCCCCAAGAAACTGAGCTCACTTGTTAAATTTACATCTAAATCAAAAAGAAGAAAGTAAAACTGGAAGCCCTGGCCACACTCCAGTACTCAGCAGCCGATGTGACCAGCAGCTGCCACCCGGACGGCAAAGGCTGTCGTGACTCATGTGAACATGACTCACGTGGCTTCTGCACATTCTTGAAGTGTCTAAAGGTAGCAGGGCACCGGGACGGCGCCTCAAACAATCACAAGTGAAAAAAATGCAGATTAATCTGTCTATAAACACACCAGATACTAACATCTAAGAAACTGAAATCTATTGAGGTTTTGAAACGCTCTGATCAAAAGTCAGAACACTGTCAGTGAATAATGCCACAGGCATGACCATTTGTCCTGAACTTTCAAACATAAACTGTTTCACCTAATGGGAAATTTAACTCAAATAATAAGCATGAAGGAAGAAAGGGAGGTTGAGAAGACAGGATTGTTATTTCAAAGATACACTCAAAGAACAATGAAATGCTAAAAATAAAAAATGTGGCACGTCCACTTATACTAACTCATGTAAAGATGTGTCTGTTACCTTGTACAACTGTTGATACAACTCAAAAGAAATTAAAACGTAGACTTTGTTCTTTGCCAAAGAAGACTGATGAAAGTTTTATCTAATTACTTTGCAAACATTTGATTACATTTGGTGTTTCACTACCTGCCCTCTTTCCTTCCCTCACCCCTTACTGTAGTCCAAACCAGGGCAAGCCAACATTCTATAGAAACCAAGGGGAAAAAAAGAGCTAACAGTATGGAAAGGGCATAGAATTTATTAGTAGAGTGTCACCTCACAAGTGGGTCTAAAGAGACAACTTTCTGTCACTTGAAAGCAGCCACTTAGCTAAGCCTTGGGATTTGAACTGTGATCCGACGGTTTCCTATTTGTTCAGGGGATGGTTAACAGTTGCTTTTCCTGGGAGCTCTGCTTTCTCTGCCATTCACATTTCTTTTTAATGTTCAGTGTTTCAAATGCAGTTCTTATTAAAAGATTTTAAAGAATTCAGTACAGTGGATTGTTTCTGTTATGTTACTATGATACAATAAAATTGTATAAAGACCTATCAATTTGATTATTGACACATATAATATGTTTACAAATATTAACTGTGGTGTTGATCTGTGGGGGAAAAAAGTGGCACATAAAAAGAGATTAACACAAAGAAACAAGAAATGAAAGTGCATATCAAGATCAACCCAAAATAAGCTTTGATCTTCACAGAATAAACCAGGTGGAAATGTGCAAAGAATAGAAAGCCGTTGGTATGTGTTAGCACAAAACCACAAAAATCACTTAGGGGGCTGAATCCTCGACATTTTAAAAAATGGGAGGATCAAAACAAAGAGTTAAATAATCATAAAATCACAGCGAACTCATTTCAATTTCCTGATGACACAGCATTCAGGAGGAGGCAGGAAAAGGTTCAGAAGTTCGTGGTCATCCTCAACTACATACTAAGTCAGTCTAGGCCACCTGTCTTTTAAAAAAGTCCTGTCTTTAAAAAAAAAAAAAATCTATCACTGTAACAGACATTTCAACTGTGTCAATTTTCTCTCTTACTTGTCAGCCCTTCCTTGTTCTTTTAAGTTGTTAGAACCTGACAAGAGTTTTAGCTCAACTGTTAGCACACTACACACTGGGTTAGAAATCCTCTGATGGACAGATTCTGTTACTCCCGTCCACCTACAGGCAGTGCTTCCTATGGGCTCTCACAGCATCGGGGCCCCTCTCCACAGATGGTACTTAGGCATCTTGCTTGCTCATTCATCTCTTACTGGACTATGAGTACTTACAAACATAAACTACACCCTATTTACTTTCAGTCCTTAGCAACCAAAATAATCCCTGCACTATAAGAAGATATGTAAAGATTTAATGAATGAGAGAATGAATGAAACATCTATAAAAAACATAAGTATTCACATCCATGAAAACATACAAGTATTCATAAACACAAATGTAAAAAATAGAATAAGTAATTCTCCCTTGTTATTCTGGAACATTCTGTTAAGTGGTGTTCACAAAGAAACTGAGCTATGGAAGACTGAAACTTAGTGCTTATCTTTATCTTTGCACCAACAGTAAAATAATTTCTCCATCAATAATGAAAACTCAGAAATCTACATTCTGACTTTCTAGCATACATCTTCCAACTTAATTTATTTACCCTCTTGAACTGAGGACACTGCAGAGAATAAAGTTTCAACTGTCTATTTAAAAGTAACAACTAATACAGTGCTAAACATTTTCCTAAAACGTTGTAGTTATTATCAAAAATGTGTCATGGTTTAAAACTCTAGAGTGGCTTAAAAAGGAAAAACCTCCAAAACATAATCAACTTAAATGTAATGTAGAGAGAATTATGCTGGAATATTAACAGCTTCCAACTGTTTTCTAAGAGTCTGAAGCAGTAAAGTGAAATCTTTCAAAAAAGCTATAATTTAATTTTTTTTCCTTGGAAATACTTTTAATAGGATTACTGACCCTTTTAACACTCTTCGAAAGAAAATGAATCCCATAAGCATTATGGCACATAACAATTATAAAAATAAATAGAACAGTCAATCAGCAGAAATGGTAATGGACTTGAGAACTTGAACTTAGGAAATGTACATAACTATGCCTGGTGACAAGCACTTTAACAGAAAGGATTCAAGCAAAACACCAAATAAAGTGAGACAAATGAAATATCTGGAAACAGGAGGGGAGGTTAACTCTGAGAGAGAAAAAAAAAAAAAAACTCAATCCCATTTTCAAGCAGAATTTATCAGATCACCATAGATCAATTTCCAGGGCTGTCACTCAATTCTGAGACATGTCCCTCAGTCTTACTTGATCTTTTGAAAGGTATCTAAACGTTTCAAGTAAGGGGGGAAAAGGACAATTACTGATTTAAGATGTATTTTTGCACATAAACTCTTTGAGCTTTAAGAGGAATTTTTCAGGTCATTACTTTATAATGTAAACTGGCACCCAGGGATATTTTGCAGCAACAGCCAGTGTACTTGGAGAAGCAGTGTATGTGACTCACATCATCATTCATTTTGGCTCAATTTGATGCCCCATACTGATCTGCAAGGAAGTCACCACACTCCACAGCTTCTTTCTCAGAAAACGAGGGTCAAATCAGAATCTGCAGACAAGCTAGACAAGGGGTCTGCTAATACCAAGGGCTTTCTATTCCACGGCATAAGAATGAAATCATCTACACAACTGATTTCCAGCACACTGGTGCCTTAGCACATCTGAGCCTGGAAACTGACATTGCAAAGAAGCCTGGCTGGGACTGACTGAGTCTGTATCCTTACACTGTGCTGTGTAATTTCGCCTCCTCTAGAAATACTCTCTAGAATACTTGAACAGGGCCAGAATGAACTTCCCCACACATCTCATTCTACTTACTCCATGTATTTCTTTGCTAGTACCCAGCTCAGAGTTCAGGTTCTGCGGCGTCCCTCTCCCACCAATCATCACTGCAGGAAGAGTGAGCCCTCTGCAGGGGATATCTCAGCGCTAACTGACATTCCCTTAAGGGAAAAGGAGAAGTCAGTTCTTTTCATCTGATGTATTGGAAAAATTATTTTTCTCTTTGAGATTACCCAACTTTTAAGTGTTGGCTCAATTTAAAACCTACTATATGTCATCAGCACAGCACAATGAAACACACACCACCATGAGTTTAAACTTTAGACTTCAGCTTATCAGCCCAGGTCAAAAGCTTGTTCTGTCTAGAGAAACTACAGACCATCATCCTTAAAGCAACAACATTAACAATACCTGATGTTTAGTAAGTGTCTTCTGTGTGCTCACCACTACGCTAGGCTTTCTGTGGAGCAACTCTCGTCTGTAGCATCTTTTGAGGGAGTGATTAGTCCCTCCACTGCTAACCATCCCTACCAAAGTCACATAGCTGGTATTGATAATCTCAAATCCTGATGTGCACATCATTTCATGAGCTTTAACTATTCTTCTAATAACCTTCACTCTCCATTTGTGTCTCTTAAAATAAAAAAGAAGGAATAATTAAATAACTGCTCAGGTTATTTGTAATTATCAAATGGTTCTGACTCTGTATCCAACCTCTGAAATATATATAAGTATTTATACCTATCAATCACAAATGTCCTAGACTTACCTGATCTAAGAAACAGAATGAATGCTTATGAAGCACTCAAATAACAAAAGCATAAACATAATTCTCTCCATTTCTATTCATGGAGAAAGCTTACTTCTCCACTATACCTTTTGAAAGATGAGTAAATGTGCTCAGAAATTCTTCATATGTTTGCTCACGACAATTGATAAATTTATCCAAAACTTCTTTGATTGATCGATCTTCGTCCATCATCTCCGAGGCCAGCATTTGGATGGACACTCCTCTTCACAAAGCCCACTCTCCCTGTGAAACAAGAAGAACATGAGCTGGAGAAAGCCAAGCAATCTCAGCACCACAAAAGAGAGAAGAGAGAGAGAGAGAGAGAGAGATGATATGGAGGAATCCAAGACCTCCTTTGACAAACCAAAATAGTTGTCAGAAAAGTGAACTTTCACTTAAGAGTTTAAAGTTTTAATCACAGTCTTTGCTGTTAACTGTAAACTATAATAATTCCAGTGTCAGCATCAGTTTTCTTATTACCTTCTTTTTAATGTCACAAAATTCAATCAAAAAATGCAGCCCTCAGGGCTGGAAAGGTGGCTCAGGGGTTAAGTCTCTGCTTTGTGGGCAGAAGGTCTTGAGTTCTGATCCTAGACCCCACGTATAGACGCCGGGCGGAAGCGGGGGGGGGGGGGCTGCATTTCTGGTCCTGGTAGGGCGGAACCTGTGAATCCCCGGGCAGGGTAAACAAGGAAGAGGTGGTCCATGGTGGTTCCCGAATTTGCCCGTGGTTCTACACACACACACACACACACACACACACACACACACATACACACATACATACACACACATACAATTGAATAAATTTAAAAAATGCAACCCTCAACTGAAAAAAAAATCAACAAACCATAATTCAGAAAATCAGAGACTATACATCAACCACCTGGAACCAGACCAGCCTAATCTCTCCCCATCTTAAGGCTTAGGGAACCTCATGGAAGAGGGGACAGTGAAATCGTTAGAACCTAAAGATGGGAAGGTTCACCTTTGGACAAGACATTCTATTCAAGCAAGACTGCTGCATCCAGGAGCTCACTGCAGTGAGACTTGTCCTTTACAGACCTGCATAAAGACTGACACACCAACATGCCCTCATAGATTATGAGGAACTCAAGAGAGATAAGAACACACAGTAGGGACCAGAGCTGGATGAATGAAGAGTAATTCACCCTATCAGTGGGGTGGCTCAAGGAGGGGCAACTTGGTATGCCACAGAGACCTGAATCCCCACAAGAGTAGACAAGCCAGAGGGAATCCTAGAGTCCACATAAGTAGCCAGACAGGAGGGTAGAAGGGAGTGGAATGGATTGATGAAGGGAAGGAAAGGGGATGGAAGCAGGGGAGAATGGAGAGAAGCAGGGATTAGTACTCAATATGTTTACAAAATAAAAAAAAATAAACAATAACAAAAAAAGAAAAATAGACCTAAAAAATGAATAATAATTTTTAAAAAGAAGCCCAAATATGTTGACCATTTCACCAAGGTAGAGCATATACTAATTCAGCATCCATCTATTTTTCCAGAATTAAAGCCCAGCATAATATCAACAATACATTACATCAATCTCTCCCCCAAGCCATTTCTGGCAATCTACTTCAATTAGATCAGAAGCATCCAGGTTATAGTTGCTATTGCTACAAATGTGTTCTCATGGATAATTTAAGAATAGTAATACATATTCTCTTAAATGTCTTCTCCAGCATTCACATTGGTATATTTTGAGTATTTAATAAATCTCAGTAGAACTAGAACCAGATACCAGCACAGCAGGAGTACAGAGCTCTTCAAGGCTTTTCATTTCATTGATGTGGATATAACAACACAGGCATATTGACTCGAATTTACCAAGTACCTATCACCAAATTTAGAATTTTCTTTATTTATAAAAAACTGAAAGCAGAGTACACCACTCACCCTCACATATCACCAATATACTAAATCGTAAAAGTGCACTACCATACTAATATTCACCCCCTGATTACTTAACCTGACTTAACTGATGTACTAACAGCCTAATAGCATCATCTAGGATATAAAAATAACAATACACAAACATACCCAATCCAAGGCAAGCACTAGTAATAACTGGCAAGTGTAACAATACCAACTACATCAGTTCAGTGAAAAACACACAGAAACTGAATAGTCCTACAAAACAAAACAACAATGCCCAAGTCAAAGTGCAGATCCACGAAAAACAAAACCCAAGAAGACCAAGCTCCCACCGAAAGAATTAATCCCTTAATGATGGATTCCGACCAGAACAAATTCACAGAAAATAGCCATGAAAACCAGACCCAACATAATGACTTTCAGAGTATGATCATTACCATGATTAATACTATGAAAGAGGAAATCCAAGAAGAGTTAAACAACCGTATCAACCACTTTGAGCAGGAACACAACAGGCACTTGGAGGAGTTGAGAAAAACAGTTCAAGAAACAAAAGTAGGCATAGAGCAATTAAAACAGTCTCAGGCAGAGTTTAAAATTGAACTAAAAGAAAAGTTATCTTCAACCCAAAACTCAATTCATTCTGTCTTATCAGCAGAATAAATGAGGCAGAAAATAGAATTTCAGATCTTGAAGACAAAGTGGGAGAATTAACCAGCTCAATGGAAGAGATTGTTAAAGCCAAAATGATACTGGAAACGTTCAAGAGATACGGGACACCCTGAAGAAGCCTAACATGCGCATTCATGGAATACCAGAACAAGAATCCCAAAATACCACACCTGAGGAAATATTTCAATTCATCATAAATGAAAACTTCCCACAACTAAAGAATGAGTGGCCTATCCAAATACAAGAGGCATTTCGCACTCCAAACAGATACGACCAAAATAGAAAATCGCCATGGCAAATAATAGTCAAATCACTCCACATTCAAGACAAAGAAAAAGAGAACTTCAAGGGAAAAAAAGAAAGTCAGCTTTAAAGGTAAACCTATTAGAATAACAAATAACTACTCAATGGAAACAGTAAAAGCAAGAAGAGTTTGGAGAGACATACTTCAAGTATTAAATGAGCAAAAATGCCAACCCAGACTGATATACCCAGCAAAACTATCTGTCATGATTGAGGGAGAAAGAAAAGTTTTCCAGCACAAAGACAACCTGAAGGGATACATGTCTACCAAACCAGGCCTTCAAAAAATGCTAGAAATGATACTCAAGCTTGAAGAAAAGAACAAGCGTATACAGGAGGACAGAAGGGAAGTATAATACAACCAAAACATAAATATCAAACAACACACTTACAAAATTTACTAAACATAAAAAATGTCCAGAATTAAAAATAATTTCTCCATTATAACATTAAATGTCAATGGTATTAACTCACTGATTAAGAGACACAGATTACAAACTTGGATTAAAAACCACAATCCAACAATCTGTTGCCTTCAGGAAACTCATCTCACCACAAAAGATAGGCACGCTCTAAAAATAAAAGGCTGGTCCAAAATCTTGCAAGCTAATGGAACCAGGAAACAGGCAGGGGTAGCAATTATGCTTTCAGACAAAGTGGACTTCAAACCAAAGAAAATCATAAGAGACATAGATGGATACTACATTTTAGTCACAGGTACAATTCGCCAGGAAGACTTCACAATACTGAACACATATGCACCCAATACGGGCCCCTTCACATTCATTAAGAAAACCCTACAACGCCTAAAGCAAGAAATCAACCCCCAAACGATAATTCTTGGGGACTTCAACACCGCCCTCTCAACATGGGATAGATCAACAGGTCAAAAGCTTAACAGAGACACTTTGGAACTTAATCAAACCCTTAAAGAAATGGACCTTACAGATCTCTATCGAACTTTTCACCCACACACCAAAGAATACACATTTTTCTCAGCAGCACACGGAACTTTCTCCAAAATAGATCACATATTGGGCCATAAAACGAATCTACATATACAAAAAAGTTGAAATTCTAACCTTAAAGCTTAAAACTTTAGAGAAACTACAGCAATCTGATCCCAAAAGTAGTAGAAGAGAGGAGATTAGCAAAGTAAGGGGAGAAATATCTGAAATCGAGATTAAGAAAACGATAGAAAAAAATCAACCAGTCAAAAAGCTGGTTCTTTGAAAAAATCAGTAAGATTGATACACCCCTAGCTAAATTAACCAAAAGCAAGAGAGAGAAAACCCAAATTAACAAAATTGGAAATGGAAATTATCACTACTGATACCCAAGAAATCCAGAGAATTATAACATCATATTTCAAAAACTTATACTCTGTAAAGTTTGACAACACAAAAGAGATGGATGAATTTCTAAGTAAACACAACTTACCTAAATTGAATCAGGAAGTTGTGAATTATTTAAATAGTCCTATAACATATAAGGAAATTGAAGAAGTAATCTCGAATCTTCCCACCAAAAAATGTCCTGGACCAGATGGATTCAGCACAGAGTTCTACCAGACATTTAAGGAGTTAATAACACCAATACTGCTTAAACTGTTCCATCAAATAGCAAAGGAAGGAACACTACCAAATTCCTTCTATGAAGCTAATATCGTTTTAATCCCAAAACCTAATAAATATTCACTTAAAAAAGAAAACTATAGGCTGATCTCTCTGATGAACACAGACACAAAGATTCTCAACAAAGTCTTAGCAAATCGGATTCAAAAACACATTAAAAAGATCATTCACGGGGACCAAGTACGCTTCATCCCCGGCATACAAGGTTGGTTCAACATACGCAAATCAATAAATGTAATTCATCATGTAAACCAGTCCAAAGTCCAAGACCACATGATACTCTCGATAGATGCAGAAAAAGCCTTTGACAAGATCCTTTTATGATCAAAATGCTAGAGACAGTAGGAATGGAAGGAACCTTTATCAATATAATAAAAGCTGTATACAACAAGCCCACAGCAAGGATTATGCTCAATGGGGAACAATTGGAAGCATTCCCACTTCGATCAGGAACTAGACAAGGCTGTCCATTCTCACCACTTCTATTCAATATTGTACTTGAAGTCGTAGCTGAAGACATAAGACAAGAAAGGGACATAAGAGGGATTCAAATCGGCAAGGAAGAAGTCAAGCTATCCCTATTTGCAGATGACATGATCTGATACCTGAGGGATCCCAAAAACTCCACCAGGAAGCTCCTGGAACTAATTGAGAAGTTCAGCAGGGTGGCAGGATACAAAATAAATGTGCAAAAATCAGAGGCCTTCCTATATGCCCAAAATGAAAGAAGTGAAAAAGCCTTGAGAGAAACAATCCCATTTACTATAGCCCCTAAAAAAATGAAATACCTTGGTATAAACCTAACCAAGGAGGTAAAAGACCTTCACAATGAAAACTTTAAAACCCTAAAGAAAGAAATTGCAGAAGACACCAGAAGGTGGAAAAACCTCCCTTGTTCCTGGATTGGTAGAATCAACATCGTAAAAATGACCATCCTACCAAAGGCAATATACAAATTCAATGCTATACCAATTAAAATCCCAAAGCAATTCTTCAAATAAATTGACCAAACAATCTCAAAATTCATATGGAGGCACAAAAGACCCAGGATAGCAAAGGCAATCCTGAGTAACAAAAACACTGCTGGAGGTATTACCATACCAAACCTTAGTCTATACTTCAAATCCATAGTTATAAAAACAGCCTGGTACTGGCTCCAAAATAGACACACAGATCAATGGATAAGGATTAAAGACCCAGATATAAGCCCACAAAATTATAGCCATTTGGTCTTTGACAAAGGGGCCCAAAGAATCCAATGGAAAAAGAACAGCATCTTCAACAAATGGTGCTGGCAAAACTGGATATCCACATGCAGAAGATTAAAGCTGGACCCATACTTGTCACCATGTACAAGACTTAATTCCAAATGGATCAAGGACCTTGATATAAGGCCAAAGACTATAAAAACCATAGTTGAAAGGATAGGGAACTCCCTTGAGCTGATTGGGCTAGGCCAACATTTCCTAAGCAGACATCCAATGGCACAGTCACTGCTACCAACTCTCAACAGTTGGGACCTTGTGAAATTAAAGAGCTTCTGTTCAGATAAAGAGATTGTAACACGAGCTCAAAGGCAACCCACAGAGTGGGAGAAAATCTTCACTAACCACATATCTGATAGAGCTCTACTGTCCAGAGTGCACAAAGAACTTAGAAAACTAAACACCAAGGAAACCAATGGCCCAATTAAAAAATGGGCCCTGGAACTTAAAAGAAACTTTACCAGGGATGACATTAAAATGTCCAACAAATATCTTAAAAAATGCTCCACTTCTTTAGCCATCAGGGAAATGCAAATCAAAACTTCCCTGAGATATCATCTCACCCCAATCAAGATGGCAAAAATCCACAATACAAACAACAACAAATGCTGGAGAGGATGTGGAGAGAGGGGAACTCTCCTACATTGCTGGTAGGAATGCAGGCTCATACAGCCACTCTGGCGAGCTGTCTGGAGATTCTTAAAGAAATTAAAGATTGAAATGCCATATGACCCTGCTATTCCACTTTTGGGAATAACCCCCCATGCAGCAGAGGTTCACTTTGATACCACAAGTGCAACCATGTTCATAGCGGCACTGTTTACAATAGGAAAGTCATGGAATCAACCCAAATGTCCAACAGTTGACGAGTGGATAAGGAAACTGTGGTACATCTATACAATGGAGTACTACTCAGCCGTCAAAAACGATGAATTACTGGAATTTGCCGGGAAATGGATGTCATTAGAAACAATTATATTAAGTGAAGTATCCCAAACCCAGAAAATTAAGCGCCGTATGTACTCCCTAATAGGTGGCTCCTAGTACCAAACCCACCCAGCCCACCTTGAGACACTCAAAGGTAAATCTATGTAATACTTACAGTAATTGCAAGGATTATGAACAGGAGGGATGGGGTTGGAGGGCCACACCAGAAACAAGGAGAGAAGGGACCATGTTACAGCAGAGAAAATAGGCCTCCATCAAGGACTGCAAGTAATTAATGTGGTTAAGTTCACAGACGTTTGTTCCTGATCATTTTCAACTGAGAGGGTATGATCTCACCAGAAGGGGATGGCATATAGTCTGGCAGATAAAAAGTAACCATTTTGCAAATGGGTGATGGACCCCTCCCTCACTGAGGTTTCCTACTTTTATTACATCTACCCTTGAATGTGCTCTTATAATAAGACTCCAGTTTAACAGCTTTTTGTCTCTGGCCAGGGGGTGCCATACAGTGCCCAGCAGGATGGAGTGAAGGGCATTGCAGGAGCAGCAAAACTGCAAAAGAAAATCAACAAACCACAATCCAGAACTTCAGAAACTCTATATCAACCACCTAGAACTAGGCCAGACTAATCTCTCCCCATCCTGAAGCTCAGGGACATTTGTGGAAGAGGGGACGGTAAGATTGTAAGAGCAAAAGGATGGGAGGAGCAATGATTTGCAAGATACTCCACACAAGTTAGGGCCCTACCAATCATAATTGGACTTTGCATGCCCTGTGCAATGTCTAACACACTATTGACCTCACAAAGTCTAGCATCTGCTAAAAGCACCAAGATCCTTGGAGACAAGGGATTGGCAGCCACAGTAGTGTTCCTATGCTTAAGGGGAACACGGTAAAGGGTTCAGGGAAATGCCACTGGGTCCTTGTACGTCATCGGAGAGGAGGGCCCAGAGGAGAGTCAGGCATGCACAATAAAGGACTCTTTGGGAATGGGGGCGGGAGGCACTAGGGGATGGGGAAGTATAGGTGAGGGGAAGGGGAGCAGGGGGTTTGTGGGGAGGAGGAGGGAGGGAGGGAACTGGTGTACCTATTAAGTTTGTATGAGCGGAAATAATAATAAAAAATGTATAAAAAAAAAACTGAAAGCATCAATGGTAAAGGTCCCCAGGGACTGACAAAGCAGAAAACATTTTACGAATAGTCAAGTGGTTTATGCAAATTCTAGTGGTTTGCTAGAAAAAAAGAATCTTTTTCAGTTACCACTGAAATGCTTTTGGGTTATCATGAAATATTTTTATCAAAGAAAACAGATAAAGAAGACTTGCCTAGATATAGGGATTCATTGTTTTGGCTTGGTTTTATGTTCAAGACTTTGAGCACCACATGAAAGACCTACAGCACAGTTGTGACAGTAAGTAGATGCGTATAAATGGCTCTGATTAAGTCACAAACAGCACTGCCACCATCAGAGCCACCTCAGGACTGAAACAGAGAGAGAGATCCGTGGCTCTGTCATGACGACTACATGTCCCACAGCCACGAAGTAGCCAGGAACTCTATCCTCTCCTTTGCTCTCTCTGATAGAGAGCAACCTGTTATAGTTCATAAACTTTTAAAGCATTGTGCAGGATCTGTCAAAGCTCACTTTCCAAAGTCTTTCCTCCAACTACAGTCTGAGCCCAATAATATTCAAAACACCTTGAGGCTGGGTATACCCAGATGCCATTATTATAGAGACCTACAAATATAACCAAGAAAACAAAGAAGATCAGAGGAAAGTAGAAACGTAAAGCAAAGTGTACCTCACAGAACAGAAATAAGCTTAAAGTAGTTCACCATTCTTTCATTCTTGTCTTTCAGGACAAGCACATCACCTCCCAGGTTTTTTTATATCATCAAATAATGAAGTCAACAACCAAATATGCCATTAATTTCACATGCACTATGAAAGGATACTATGATGAAATGTAGTATATGACGTTGCCACCACTGGCTCAGAGCATCTTCAGCACTTCTCTTCAGATCCTTACATAATGAACTTACCCAAAAAAGTATAACTGCCAGAGATATCACTGGTAAGTTAAAGCACAGATCATCACAGCTCATCTTCTCTCAACATGTCTTGCCTGGTTTTCGTTAGTACAGAGGGTTCTATGACTACAAAAACATTTTTAAACTACATTGCAACCTGTTAATAGTTCATAAACTTTTAAAGAATTGTGCAGGATCTGTCAAAGCTCACTTTCCAAAGTTTTGCAAACCTGCACAGTAAAATCTACTGCTATGCTGAAAGGGAGCTGACATGTCAGCAATATAATTCATTTTTCTAAGGAAACAAAACAATCTCTACAGGTGTGTCCTTGCCTATTTGTATAAAGGGTCCAATCTCAAAAGGACCCAAATATACCACACAGACTCCTACATATGAGAAAAGTCAGATGTGCAGAAATAGGTTGGGTCTGCCCAGGATTTGCCCCAGGGCATGGCCGAGCACATGGGACTAAAGATGGCGCTGAGGGCAAGTGTCCTGGGCGTGACCCTGATCACTTCACAGAGAGCCCTAATTGCCTTTCAGGTATCTACCTGCCTCCTATGCTGAGTGACATTGAACTTGGCCACTAGCACCTGTAGGATGTTTTGACCTTTGACATAATTGGCTGGCCATTTGGCGCTTGCCTATATATAAGCTCTTTTGTTTCCCCCAATAAACTGAGATCTGCTGAAGACCAGACAGACTCCCCGTTCTGTGACCGAGTCTCTGGGGAATGGAGGCAGAGATGGGAACGGCCTTCTCGTCAACGCAGCCAGCAGCTGTGTAATAGAGCATGTGAATGAGTGTGTGAGTGGGCTGAAACACGCCACGTTGTGGGTGAGTAGACACTACAAACTGGCACCTGAACGTGGGGCAATTTCTGAACCGGACGAAGTTAATCAAGGATTCCAAGGTGAGGCCTGCCTCTGAGTATGGGGAACGCATTTTATATTGACCCAGTGCCACCAACACTGAGCTGTGTATTAAAGAATCATGGCTTTGAAATCCCAGAGCCCCACATTGCTGAGGTGTGGGAATCAGCCCGTGAGTTGGCTCCATTCGTCCGAACGTCCAACATGTACTCATGGGACACGTGGAATAAAATAGAGAATCTAGCCAGAGAGCAAGAAGAAAATTTTAAGATATTGCTGCCTTTGGATTTTCATTCCATGGTGGCCGCACTCAAGAAAGCATTCCTTCCCGATCCAATCCAGGCCTCCACTGGAGCTGTCCCCCCTGCACCTTTGGCTCCAGTGGAGGCTGGATTGGATCGGGAAGGAATGCTTTCTTGAGTGCGGCCACCATGGAATGAAAATCCAAAGGCAGCAATAAAGTATGCTATAAAGGTTTATGGAGTGTTGGGTTTATAAACAGATTAAGAACTAGAGATGGTGATTAGAAAAAAAGGTTATACATTGTGCTGCTTTTGTTTCACAGAAGACATTGAGCCTCGGGGATTGGAAATTAAGAATTAAGCTTCATATATTCAAATGTATTTCAACTGTCTGTTTTGATTAAGCAAGAATTTGGTTACTCATAGAATCCCAACTTCTCAAGGACAGCAGGAAGCTTATCCATGGGGTCACGACTAAAAACTGGGAAGGTCTGAGAGCCACCTGAGCAGGGCTCTGCTCGGGAAAAGCAGGCCCCGCCCTCCAGATACCATTTGAATCCTGGATCTCACAGTAAAAACAAACAGGGGAAGAAAAAAAGGGCACCTTTAAAATCCGAAAGAAGTATCTTAACTTCTGTGTCAATGTAGGCCTGTTGTGGGAAATCTATTACACCTGTGCTCCCCACAATGGGATCCCTTGAAGCCATGGGATTCAATTGGGCCAGTTCCGTGTTTCCATGGTAATAACATACAATCTAGAGTGGGTTCGAATTAAAATCTAATCGCTGGGATTATATACTAATTGACAGAACTCTGATAAGCCATGTGTCCTTTCCCCAAGTCTAGGTCCATCAAATTGTAGCCAAAGGAGAGATTTCCCCTTCCTGTGTCCAGGGACTAGCTAAAAAATACAAATAGTTAGTCCTACCAACCTGAAAGAGAGTCAACTTGTAGTATATTCTCAACATGCCTTGTTTACATCTTAGACAAGAGATAACCACTTTTAAACTTATTTATAAACCATTTTAAGGACTTTAAAATAGTACTAATGATCTAAGACTTAATGTGGAGAAAGGAAAGAAAAGAGAAAGAGCCACAAAACAAAGAAATCAAAACTTGACATTTGCCTAAAGAGATAGGTAAAAAATTAACAGGCACCCCCAAGCAGACAACCCAGGACCCCTTCCAACAGGGGAGAGATAAAAGGATGCTTTGAATATGACCAGACTGGGCGCTTTGAGATGGTTGCAAGCACAGGAAGCTTTTGTGTGGCCTATGTCCCGGGAATTTTCACTAGAGGAAGATTGCCCCCTGAACCCCAGGGCCCAGGGGTCGAGCCCCCTGGTGGAGACCAATGAAATGGCCTGAAGCTCTTAGCTTCCCTCCAATGGGAAAAGGGAGTTTGCCTCTGATATCCAGCAAAAGAAGGCCCAAAATGCCAGGTTGAGGGGCCGTTGTGGGGAGCACAGGTGTAATAGGTGTTTAACATGCAAATGGGAAGCCTCTTTGTTTCTAGATCAGGGAGCACAAAATTCCAGTGCTCAACTTCCTTCCTAGGCTTGTGTCAATCTTTGATATTACTAGAATGTTAATGATCAGGAAAATGACAGGTTCATCAGCCACTCACAATGTTGCTTTTAGACATTCCCTCATTTAATAAAACAAAATAGACGGTTCATATGGTTTTAAACAGGTTTTAAGATATGATCATAGAGATTCACAGCTGCCAAAGAAATAAGGTCTTCAGTATATAGACTAATTCTTAGTTTTTCACCAAACTAAGACAGCGTTATTCCAGGTGAGGTACTAGGTTTTTTTACTAACTTTTGCCTGTACCCACAGTAAGATTACTGAGCTTGTTTGGTTTATCCCAGTGCCTTCCTAGTTACAACAGTTTAATCCATGTATAGATCTTAAAAGTTTAACCTGCATTTTGTTTTTTATAGGGACCTTAAAATAATAGAGCAATATCCCAGCATTTGTTAGATGAGGATATCAGGCTGCTCTCACTCTCAACGCCCCATCTCAACAGGAAGCAGTTAAAGAACAGTTGTCGACCCTTATCCCCTGAGCAGTCTGGATCCTCAAATAGGTTAGGGGATAAAACAGGCAGATTTAAAACAGTCATGCTCGAGTGGATAAGGAAAATGTGGTACATCTATACAATGGAATACTACTCAGCCATAAAAAATGATAAATTACTGGAATTTGCCGGGAAATGGATGTCATTAGAAACAATTATATTGAGTGAAGTATCCCAGACCAGAAAATTAAGCACCATATGTACTCCCTAATAGGTGGCTCCTAGTACCAAACCCACCCAGCCCACCTAGAGACACTTGACGATAAATCTCTGTAATACAGTAATTGCAAGGAGTATGAACAGGAGGGATGGGGTAGGAGGGCCACACCAGAAACAAGGAGAAAGGGGACCATGTTACAGCAGAGAAAATAAGCCTCCATCAAGGACTGCAAGTAAGCAATGAGACATCTGGTTAAGTTCATAGACTTTTCGTTCCTGATCATTTACAACTGAGGGGGTGTGATCTTACGAGAAGGGGAGTGCATATAGTCTGGCAGATAATAAGTAACCATTTTGTAAATGGGTGATTGACCCCTCCCTCACTCCTACTTTTATTACATCTACCTTTGAATATACTCTTATAACAAGACTCTAGTTTAACAGCTTTTTATCTCTGGCCAGGGGTGACATCCAATACCCATCAGGATGGAGTGAAGGGCATTGCAGGAGCAGCAAAACCACAAAAGAAAATCAACAAACCATAATCCAGAACTTCACAGACTCTATATCGACCACCTAAAACTAGGCCAGCCTAATCTCTCCCCATCCTGAAGCTCAGGGAAATTTGCAGAAAAGGGGGTGGTAAGAGTATAAGAGCACAAGGATGGGAGGAGCAATGATATGCAAGATACTCCACACAAGTTAGGGCCGAAGCAATCATAATTGGACTTTGCATGCCCTGCACAATGTCCAACACACTATTGACCCCACAAAATCTAGCATTTGCTAAAAGCACCAAGATCCTTGGAGGCAAGGGATTGACAGCCAAAATAGTGTTCCTATGCTTAAGGGCTACAAAGGAAAGGGTTTAGGGAAATGCCGCTGGGTCCTTGTACATCATCGGAGAGAAGGACCCAGAGGAGAGTTTGGCATGCACATTAAAGGATTCTCCGGGGATTGGGGGAGGGGAGGCACTGGAGGGTGGGGAGGGAGGGGTGAAGGGAGGGTGAGCAGAGGAGTTGGGGGAAGGAGGAGGGAGGGAGGGAACCGGTGTACCTATTAAGTTTGTATGAGTGGAGATAATAAAAAATGTTAAAAAACATATATTGCCATCAAGGAAAAAAAATACTGGGATGGATCTCTCAAGGTCTTTGAAAGTTTTTAAAATTCCAAAAATGATATCCCCCTCTGCTAGATGACCCCATAACCAACCAAATTAAAGGTCCAACTTTTAAAAACAAAAAGGGGGAGTAAGTCCGCACCAACAATGGGGTTGGCATTATTTACCATTGACATTTTAAATTTTAAATTTTCTAAAAGGACAACTTAAATTGAGGTTCTAAAGACACTGGGAAGCCTATCCACCTTTCTGTCAGGATACTATCCACAGTGTGCTCTAAGTAAATTTTAACTGTAATTGTCATAGGCCTGACTTACTCAAGATGACTTGACTGATACCTTGCCTAAACCAAGGTGGAGTCGATCCGGATTTGACCTAACATCTAGTAAAAATTTTTCTTTTAATAACTATGTCACTTAAGTGTTTCCTCAGCACATCTCTCAGCAGCGCTCCATCTACGAGACCACGCTACAGACATCCATGCCATGCCCCCCCCCAGAGACCCAATTTAAGCTTGGAGGCTTGTGAGGCCTTGGTCTAATGACAGACCAAGCAGGCCTGTATCACCCGTGTGAGCCACATGCGACTTCCCCAGGCCACCTGCTGCCATTCCTGGTGCTGATGCCAAACTGCCTAACTGAGAAGACCAACCGGCACAGGACAACAGTGAAAGCTCATGCTGAGACTGATGGGACATTGGACATACGTATAATTAATTGTAAAATATAGTTTCTACTAAAACAAAAAGGGGGAGATGTTGGGCCCTCCCAGGATTTGCCCCAGGGCATGGCAGAGCACATGGGACTAAAGATGGCGCTGAGGGCAAGTGTCCTGGGCGTGACCCTGATCACTTCACAGAGAGCCCTAATTGCCTTTCAGGTATCTACCTGCCTCCTATGCTGAGTGACATTGAACTTGGCCACTAGCACCTGTAGGATGTTTTGACCTTTGACATAATTGGTCGGCCATTTGGCGCTTTTTGTCTTTTGCCTATATAAGCTCTTTTGTTTCCCCCAAAAAACTGAGATCTGCTGAAGGCCAGACAGACTCCCCGTTCTGTGATGGAGTCTCTGGGGAATGGAGGCAGAGGTGGGAACGGCCTCTTGGTCAACGCAGCCAGCAGTTGTGTAATAGAGCGTGTGAATGAGTGTGTGAGTGGGCTGAAACACACCACGCTGTGGGTGAGTGGACACTACAGAAATATCCCCTAACTGAACGGAAACCATTCTGTCTTCTAATTTTTCAACAGCTTTTACACCACATTAAGAGAAAGGAAATTCAGATTCCCAGAGCTGAAAGTCACCTGTATCTGAGCTACTCAAACGCATGAAAGAATCTAGTAAAGAAACTTCATGTGGAGTTTTGCCCACTAATGATGCTGCAGATGAGCTATAGTACATGGTAGCCTCGTCATAAACAGTCACGAGACACTTATTATCATGTACTTTAAGCTATACAAAACAAGCAAGAAGTTTTTTTAAAAAAAAATAATAATCAAACTCCCGTAGATAAGAATTTTCATGCCTCCAACTACAGTCTGAGCCTAATAATATTCAAAATACCTTGAGGCTGGGTATACCCAGATGCCATTATTATACAGACCTACAAATATAACCAAGAAAACAAAGAAGATCAGAGGAAAGTAGAAACGTAAAGCAAAGTGTACCTCACAGAATAGAAATGAGCTTAAAGTCGTTCACCATTCTTTCATCAGAGTGAGATAAAAGTATAGTTTCCAACATAAAAGAATTCACTGTACTTCTAGAAACTTCTAGCCAACAAGCCTTTTCTGCCACACAAAAGGCTTAGAATGCTATATTAACACACACAAAAAAAAGCTGGTGGTATAAGCATCTGGATTTCCAAGTAAATTCCCCTGATATCACCCTCTGCAGTGGATATTTTTTAAAGTGTCTGGGGGAAAGCAGGGAGAGCATTAGGGATTGCTATTGATCGCAAAGCTATAGAAGAGATAACTTCCATACCAAGGTCTTAATCACTATTCATATTTTCTGAAAATAATCTCACCTCAAGGGAAGAGAAAGAGAGCACTAAACGCTGCAAGTAGTTTACAAAGCACAGGCTTCTAGATGCTTAGCAGGAATACGTCACTGTCTTAACAAACAGATTGAGCTCCTACCCTATAGAGGTTTGTAATTCACACATCTATAAGAGACCTCGTTCTTAAGACAAGGTACTCTGATGAACCATTCCATAATCACCTTAAAATTAGAGCAGTATCCAAATGAAAGAAGTAGCAGAAATAAGAAATTACATGTCAAGGCAAAACAGCATATCTTACAACTAAAACACACAGTAATATGTGTTTAGGACATGAGCCCATGCAGAGGAAACCTCAGAATGCACTCCAAGAGTGTGATCCCCTGAAAGACAAATCTGATACACTTCGGGGAAACTAAAAAAAGATTTTCTTCTGCCAAAGTCCCTGTTAAGTTGGAAAAGCGACTGGAGATGTGATAAAATAACAAGTCACCTAACCAACAAGAAAGCAGCATCGACTTTATAACTGACTCTCAAAACTCAACATGAAACCCAATTTAGAAAGGACAAAAAGCATGAAGAGAGACTTCGCCCAGCAGCACAGACATATAGACATCGCAAAAGAACAGGACGTAGGTTCAGCATCATCACTCTGGAGAATGAATTCAGACCTCAACAATGTACCACGATGTGGCTGCCAGATGGCCACAGTGAACAATGGCGCCCCCACCAAAGCTGGTGAAGACATAGGGAAGCAGCTGACTGACAGGAGGGGGGGAGGGGGGGAGAGCGGGATGATTCCGCCAGGCCAGATCACAGCTCCTTGCAGAACTAACACACCACCGCAACTGTGCTCTTGGCCTTTGGTTCAACGAAAATAGAAACTTACACAAGTGCGCATTCATCATTCATCACTGCTTCATTTATAAAAACTGACACTGGAATCTAGCCAAAATGTCCTTAAACAAACTTTGCTATATCCACAAGGAGGAGTACTAATGAGCACGAGAAAGGAACAAACTATTTTTTTAATTAAAAATGTAATTATACATTTTAAAATTTTTTACCAGTTCCCTCCCTCCCCCCTCCTCCCCCCGAACCCCCTCCTCCCCCTCCTCTCCCTCCCCATCCCCCAGTACCTCCCCCCCAATTCCCAGAGAGTCCTTTATTGTGTACGCCTAACTCTCCACTGGGTCCTCCTCTCTGATGACATATAAGGACCCAGTGGCATTTCCATAAGCCCTTTCTCTTGTTCCCCTTAAGCATAGGAGCACTACTATGGTTGTCAATCCCTGAGGGCAACAGTGCGCTGGACATTGCGCAGGGCATGCAAAGTCCCATTATGATTGCTTTGGCCCCAACTATTGTTGAGAATCTTGCAAATCGTTGCTCCTCCCATCCTTTTGCTCTTACAATCTTACCGCCCCCTCTTCCGCAAATGTCCCTGAGCTCCAGGATGGGGAGAGATTAGGCTGGCCTAGTTCTATGTGATTGATATAGAGTCTCTGAAGTTCTGGATTGTGGTTTGTTGACTTTCTTTTGTAGTTTTGCTGCTCCTGCAATGCCCTTCACTCCATCCTGCTGGGCACTGTATGTCACCCTCTGGCCAGAGACAAAAAACTGTTAAACTGGAGTCTTGTTATAATAGCACATTCAAGGGTAGATGTAATAAAAGTAAGAAACCTCAGTGAGGGAGGGGTCCATCACCCATTTGCAAAATGATTACTTTTTATCTGCTAGACTATATGCCCTCCCCTTCTGGTGAGATCAGGAAAGAACGTCTGTGAACTTAACCAGGTTTCTCATTACTTACTTGTAGACCTTGATGGAGGCCTATTTTCTCTGCTGTAACATGGTCCCCTCTCTCCTTATTTCTGGTGTGGCCCTCCTACCCCATCTCTCTTGTTCATAATCCTTGCAATTACTGTGTTACATAGGTTTACTTTTGAGTGTCTCAATGTGGGCTGGGTGAGTTTGGTCCTAGGAGCCACCTATTAGGGAGTACATACGGCACTTAATTTTCTGGGTTTGGGATACTTCACTTAATATAATTGTTTCTAATGACATCCATTTCCCAGCAAATTCCAGTAATTCATCACTTTTGATGGCTGAGTAGTACTCCACTGTATAGATGTACCACAGTTTCCTTATCCACTCGTCAACTGTTGGACATTTAGGTTGATTCCATGACTTTGCTATTGTAAACAGTGCTGCTATGAACATGGTCGCACTTGTGCTATCGAGGCGAACCTCTGCTGCATGGGGGGTTATTCCCAAAAATGGGATAGCAGGGTCATATGGCATTTCACTCTTTAATTTCTTTAAGAATCTCCAGACGGCTCCCCAGAGTGACTGTATGAGCCTGCATTCCCACCAGCAATGTAGGAGAGTTCCCCTCTCTCCACATCCTCTCCAGCATTTGTCGTTGTTTGTATTGTGGATTTTTGCCATCCTGACCGGGGTGAGATGATATCTCAGGGAAGTTTTGATTTGCATTTCCCTGATGGCTAAGGAAGTGGAGCATTTTTTAAGATACTTGTTAGACATTTTAATTTCATCCCTGGTAAAGTTTCTTTTAAGTTCCAGGGCCCATTTTTTAATTGGGCCATTGGTTTCCTTGATGTTTAGTTTTCTAAGTTCTTTGTGCACTCTGGACAGTAGAGCTCTGTCAGATATGTGGTTAGTGAAGATTTTCTCCCATTCTGTGGGTTGCCTTTGAGCTTGTGTTACAATCTCTTTATCTGAACAGAAGCTCTTTAATTTCACAAGATCCCAACTGTTGAGAGTTGGTAGCAGTGACTGTGCCATTGGATGTCTGCTTAGGAAATGTTGGCCTAGCCCAATCAGCTCAAGGGAGTTCCCTATCCTTTCAACTATGGTTTTTAAAGTCTCTGGCCTTAAATCAAGGTCCTTGATCCTTTTGGAATTAACTCTTGTACATGGTGACATGTATGGGTCCAGCTTTAATCTTCTGCATGTGGATATCCAGTTTTTCCAGCACCATTTGTTGACGATGCTGTTCTTTTTCCATTGGATTCTTTGGACCCCTTTGTCAAAGACCAAATGACTGTATTTTTGTGGGCTTATATCTGGGTCTTCAACCCTTATCCATTGATCTGTGTGTCTATTTTGGAGCCAGTACCAGGCTGTTTTTATAACTATGGATTTGTAGTATAGACTAAGGTTTGGTATGGTAATACCTCCAGCAGTGTTTTTGTTACTCAGGATTGTCTTTGCTATCCTGGGTCTTTTGTGCTGCCATATGAATTTTGAAATTATTTGGTCAACTTCTTTAAAGAATTGCTTTGGGATTTTAATTGATATAGCATTGAATTTGTATATTGCCTTTGGTAGGATGGTCATTTTTACAATGTTGATTCTACCAATCTAGGAACAAGGGAGGTCTTTCCACCTTCTGGTGTCTTCTGCTATTTCTTTCTTTAGGGTTTTAAAGTTTTCATTGTAAAGGTCTTTTACCTCCTTGGTTAGGTTTATACCAAGGTATTTCATTTTTTTAGGGGCTATAGTAAATGGGATTGTTTCTCTCAAGGCTTTTTCACTTCTTTCATTCTGGGCATATAGGAAGGCCTCTGATTTTTGCACATTTATTTTGTATCCTGCCACCCTGCTGAACTTCTCAATTAGTTCCAGGAGCTTCCTGGTGGAGTTTTTGGGATCACTCAGGTATAAGATCATGTCATCTGCAAATAGAGATAGCTTGACTTCTTCCTTGCCGATTTGAATCCCTCTTATGTCCCTTTCTTGTCTTATGGCTTCAGCTAAGACTTCAAGTACAATATTGAATAGAAGTGGTGAGAGTGGACAGCCTTGTCTAGTTCCTGATCGAAGTAGGAATGCTTCCAATTGAGGAACAAACTATTGATCCATGGAACATGACTAACCCTCAGAGGAAATATGCTGGGTCAAAAATAAAAAGGCAAAATTACAGGTTAAGCATATAGTCTTGATGGTATCATTCATGTCGCATTGGTGAAATAATATAATTATAGAGATGGAGACCACACTAATTGTTACTAGGGACGGGAACATCAAGGAGTAATGTGAGCCATGTGGTGGGTAGTTGAGTGTCACTGTGGGAATGGTCATGCAATTAGGCGAGAGAACTCAGCCACAAGCACAAATGTGCTTACCTAAGTGATGAAATATAAGTAGATTCTGTGGGTTATATCAGTGTCGATTTCTCAAATTCCATATATTTCAGAAGATGCTAATCTTGAAGAAGACTAAGCTACAGATGCATGGGAGCTGCTTTATGATTCTACAATTATTTCAAAATTAAAAAGTTAAAAGTAGGGAGAGAAAAGCAGAAAAGATGGAGAAACCCAACAAAGCAAGAGAGATCTGAGAATGAGAAAGTATCTCTGAAGGCTTTATGGGGATTCTAGAATGCCTGTTGACTGCTTCCTCCCACAAAAAACACTGGGGATGGGAATAATACCAATCTGTAAAAATCACAACCTTAACCCTCTTGGAAGGTCGGTTCCTCTCTCCGGTTTGTGCAGCCAAACCACTGTAATAAGGTGTATTAAGGCTATAATTCACTGGGCCTTGCTGTTCATCATCAAATTATGTAAAACTCAATTTCCTCTCCCCACAATATGCTCTTCTCTACAGACATTTAAGTCAGTCTGTAATTTTCAATTACACAGTTATTAATTCCACTAACAGAGAAAATGTCAACAGTTAGACAATTGAATTTCTTCTACCTATGCTACTCACTCCTTATGTATAAAAATAATAATTAAAAAAGATTAAATGCGTACAGGAATCTGCAGGACATACCAATAGGACAAACGCAGAAACTCAGATATTCTTGCAATCAGTAAGATCATCTTCATCTCGCTACCATTTGTTTCTTGCTTTTTTCCCTTAACTGCATAGTTGTGTGCAATCACGAAGTAAGCGCTCCACCCTCACCTGTTAAGAAAACTCCAAGCTCATGGGCTCTAGATCATATATCTATGAGAGAAAGCTTGCAAGAACTCCAACGTGTTCAAAGCTGACTTCCTAGACTCCAAAATGATATCAATTGCATCAGTGGCACACAAGCAGTAAAGGGGCGCTTCTATCAACCTCCTGCTCAAGGTTACAACATAAGAATTCAGGGGTTTGGGATCAGCGCTGTACCTCTGAAACTGCAGTTATGTGTCAATCAGAGAAATTCATTAGCTCTAATGACACAGGTATGCTCTCTGACTTCATCCGTACTGAGTAACAACTGAAATGGAGGCTCTGTGCTTCAGTAAAGCTCCTTTCCTCTCTGACTGCCTGGGCCTGTAGCCACCTGCGCTTTTACAATCCCAAGACATTTCCTTTAAAGCAAAAGCCACAAGGCAGCACAGGAGCAGGTGTAGACCAACTGAACTAAATCAATGCGACCTGGAGGAACACTTTGCAGAGTGTTTTCAAATGCCAGAGCTTGCAAATAAAATTGACCTTTTCCTTTGGCACGCTCTTCGAAGAAACAAGATTTTGGAGATGCGTGTCTGGGCAATTTTTGATTCCCAATTCCAATGGGCAGGAATAATAAACGGTTTTTAAGAGGAGCCAGTGCTCCCACCATGCCCTCTCGGCCCTGCACCTCAACTAGCCTCGGCATCCACGGCACAACACACATACACCCACACTGATAAATTCCTTTGGCCAGCACGCTTGCTTTCTTAAAAGTAAAGAGGACGGATCCTAAATCATCCCCATTTTCCTAAAAAGGAAATTTTTAAGTGATTTTTTTTCCCCTAGCACATTACAAACCCTGAAATTTTTTACTCCTTTTTTTCTCCACATTTTTATTGTTTTTTTTTTACATTTTTTTGCCTAGTTATACAAATTCAATAGGACTCTCCTTCTCTATCCCCCTCTTTTCCCTGTTGTCCCCTATTCTATTCTCCCCACCCCACCCTTTTCTTTCCCTCCTCCTCTCTTGGTGCTTCTTGCCTTCTCTCTCCCATCCTCCTTATGTGGTTGCTGAATTTCCCTCTGAGTCTTCTACACTTACGAGGGTTCAGGACTCAGTGGCTTAACTTGGGACCCCTTATGGGGCTGCCCACTAGTACGGAAACTGTTTAATCCCTCGCCTCTAAGGATCCTACTGCCCAAAGCCTTCTCCCCTAAGATCCATGCTAGACTTTGGGGGGTTGTTGACATGTCAGCCATTGTGCAGGTCAGGCAAGGTCCAATCACATTTGGCTATATCCTGCTGCAGCCCTAACTTGTATAGAGTGAGTATCTTGCATTTGTTGGTCCTCCCCATCTTTAGGCTCTTACAATCTTGCTGCCCTCTTTTCTGCAAGGTTCCCTGAGCTTTAGGATGGGGGAGATTTGGCTGATCTGGTTCGAGGTGAATATTGTAGGGTCTTTGATGTTCTGAATTATGGTTTGTTGTTGTTTTCAGTTTTGCTTTTCCTTGAACCACCCTTGGCTGCATCCCGATTGGTTGAGGTCATCTCCTAACTAAAGATAAAAGACTGTTTAAACAAAGATCTTAATATAAGAAGAGCCTCAAAGGTAAATGGAAGAATAGGAGTAGGACACAGCAGTGAGAGGGGTCAGTCTCCCATTTGCCAGTTGGTTACCATCTAACTGCCAGTCCCTATACCCTCCCTGACTGGGGAGATAAACCTGTTCAGTCCCACGTGAACAGGAAGGGAAGTGAGAGTGAACTGCATCAGATGTCTCCCTACTTACATGCACTACATGACTGTGGCCTGATTTCTCTATTGAAGTGTGTTATTTTGTCTCCTTTCTTTTGAGGCCTTCTTTCCCCATCCCCCCAGTTTATAACCCTTTGTGATTATAGTGGGTATTACAGTTACTCCTTTATTTTAAAGCAGCCAGCTCACACTAAATCGGGAGCATGGAGCTTTCATAGGAAAATACCAGCGGTATTGTTAGGTTCTTTAATGTAAAGTGGCAAGTCGCTTGTCATGTTCTGCCCTGGATAGCCGTCACACAAACTGTACACTGCTTCCTTCTGTGCATTTCCTTTTCCTTCCTCTTTTCTCTTCGTTGCCAGTTCCAGCTGTGGCTCCTATTGTGCAATTCAATCAGCCACATCTCCCTTCCCAGGGCTCTGTAAAAGCAGCCTCTTAGCCAATGAGCACAATCATTATGCCCAGCCTCGTGCTAGGAAAAGCTGCCTCCGACCTTGTTTTCCTGGCAGAGGAGTGATGATGCGGGCAAGGGGTTCCTGTTCACGATATGGAGCATGGGGCTTCTGCTTGGCTCCCCTAGCTCACCCTCTGAACACACCCCCGCTGCTGTGCTCCCCTTGCTAGGTTCTTAACTTTCGCTTCTCAAGGAGTTAGAAAATAAAAATAAAGGCGCCAGACCTGAAGTCGTCTTTCTTCTTAGTTTCCAATTATGCTTCCTTTTCTGTTCAATTACAATGTCAGTATATCCCATTACTAAGTCTTTTATCTCTCCCATGAAATAAAGCTATTTTTATTCTGTGATTAGATTGAATTGTGTTCTTTTTAGATCTCCACTCTTTTTTCATTTGAACGATAAATCAATATATTCCAGTGTTTGAACCTGACTCTGCCTCAAGGTTTAGAAGGGGGTGGAGTGGCCCATCTGTGATTTCCTAATGAACTCTAAGAACTGCCAAGGAAGGTTGACTTGAGAAGGACGATCAGACACGCATCCTTCAGAGGCTGGTCTGTGACTATGAAGCCTGTTCTAAATTCCCCATGGGACTCTGCACATAGCAGATGCTCAATAAATACAACTTACTTCAGCACCTCCCCTCAGTCCAAAGAGGATCTGGCCCAGAATCTCCAGGGGACGCCTGAAGCCACAGGAAACACCAGAACCTACACATGCTGTTTCCTGTACATCTGAACTTACAATAAAGTTTACCTTACAAATTAAACTACAAGAATACATAAAATCACTAACAATAAACTAGAACAACAAATAACTGCTATATGAAGTAGTCTCTCTGTTTCTGTTAGTCAATGCACTGTCTTGCACTGCAAGTGCCCATCTATGACAATGAGATGGCACTTAAAGGAGGTGCTTTACAGGATAGGTCACACCCACACTTTCAGTAGCATCACCGTGGTACTTTGGGGCCATGGCTAAGTAAAACCAGGGGTAGAGCTTATATACTGTGGAATTTTGAACAAAAGGATGGTTGATGTCCCAGGCAGAATGCAGGGAATGGAGCACGACTTCACCATGCTATTCAGAACTACGTGCACTTTAAAATGTATGAGTTACTAATATTTTGCTAATATTTAGACCACAATTACAATTCTGCCTCTACATACATGAGATCACATACATACATGCATTACTAACATGAGTTACTAATATTTTGCTTTGGACCACAATTACAATTCTGCCTCGACATACATGAGATCACATACATGATCTCATGTATGTCGAGGCAGAATTGTGGAAGGTGAAACCATGGGAAAGGGAGAATGACTAGTCTCCAGTTACCTCCAGAGACAACTAACTTGCTCAGAGATAGCTGCTATGTTACAAATTGCCAGGTTATTCACTCATTAGGGTAAATGACTCAGAGAGGTTCAGTGCCCACATAAACAGATGCTCCAGGGGATGAGAGGGAGGAAGGGAGAGGCATCAGGAGAAAGGGAGGGAGAAAGTGAAAGGAAGGGGGGAAGGGCAGAGAGTGCAATGGGGGACAATGGGGGAGGGAGAGGGAGAAGACGGGATACCTATTAAGCTTGTATTATTAGGAAAAAAATAATATGTGGAAGAAAAAAATTGCTAGGTTATTGGTATAATAAAAACCTAAAGGCAAAAATACTTAGAATAAAGGCTACCTGTGATTAAATGAGATCTATTTTATAACTGTACAGATATCAACTTTATGAGAGCTGTTATATTGCTGTAATTTTGAATATTATAGTTATCAGAATAGCTTTCATAGGTTAGGGAAATAACTAAATATCTTTTTGCATATAAACTAAAATCATCATGGAAATAACTATAAGAGACACCTAATGCTTTTTCTAAAGACTGGATCAACATTTCACATGATGAGAATCAGCTATGCAAATTAAGCTCTACATCCACTAAAAAAAGTCAACCTTGTAAAACATTATCTTAAATTTTCCAAAAGAAATTAAGTAATTGCTAATACAAATGTATTTTAAAATCAACATCATTAAAATGTATTGGTTACACATATGTAACAGACATTCTATATCCATCAATTCTTAAGTTAAGTATCTTTACTTTCTAAACAAGAAAAATGATGGACTTGAAAGATAGCTCAGGAGTTAAAGTTATTGCCTTGTGGCACTACTGATTCAGTGAGGCCCTAGCCCAGGCTCCCGGCTACTGACATGCCCCAGACAAGTCCCAACAGAGGAACCATACAGGCGGAAGGACGAACAACCAATGGGAAGCAGCCATCTAACCTGCCCCTGAGATGGACACCTAGTAAACAGTCAAATGATTGGTGGCTGTCTTGAGCAGAGGGATGGCAATACCTGATTGGACCCCCACCCTATATAAGCTTCCTGAATAAAGCTGAGTCTGCAGCCCACTCCTCCTCTGCCTGCTGCTTCTCGCCTGACTCCCCGGGTCTGGGTGGTGACCCCACGCCGGCTCGCCCATTTGCCTGAGCCCATAAGGCCCTCTGCCGTTTCCCCTCCGCCCCCCCAGCCGGCCTGGTGGGGATTCGGCAACATTGCCTCACAAGTGAAAGGACCTGAGTTCATATCCCTGATCCCACATAACAACACTAGGTGAAAATGGTGGTGGTCTGCCTTTCTGATCACAGAAAACAGAGCTTGGAAAACCGCCAGAGCAAAGCAATAAGGAGGAAAAACAATGCAGGATGATTCATGATGTCACTCTTGAACCTGCATAGGCATGCACACTAAGTGCCCTCTTTTACAAGCACGCACACACACACACACACACACACACACACCTCTAAGAACTATCTTCAGTCATCTAAGCCACATGGAAACCAAGTAAATGAACAACAAAGAGGGTGCACAGCAATGACATCCTTGGAACTATTAAAATTAGAAAACTAGTCAGGTTTGCTAACCAGGAAGTGTGGAACTTTAAAACTTTCCTTAGATGAGGACTATTCACAAAACCTAGTTGATCTTTTCCCAACAATCTTCTAAGGTGAACATTTCTATTACCTCCACTTCTGGGATGGAGAAACAGATTGAAGTTTTAGATGACTCCATTTGGAAACCAGGTCACCTTGAGCCCAGGCCCCACTTCCACAGTCACTACACTGCATAATATCGCACAGGAGCTGCCTGGCCTAAAAGCGGGCAGACACCCTCCAGTAATGACAACCCCTTCCTTCCTAGCCTGTGTGAAAACAACTGAGTCTGCACAAGAGGAATTCTGGCTGCTGCTTCAGAACAAACCAGTCTCCATTTGATTCACAGTTGTGCCTATTTAAATCTGAGTAATGGTACTCGTTTGGGGGTGGGGGGAGTTAAAATGTTTTCATTTAACAAATCACATTCCAATTAGACTTTTTGGGGGTGGGGCTTTACAAATGAATGGTAACTTAGTCTTAGTCTTTCCTTTGTGTCAGCAGTGAAATGGTTAAGTCTTCAGGGTGAACGCTGGTGGATATCTTCCTCAACCATCAGCAAGAGAACAAAAGAGGTCACAGTCAGTTACTCCTAGTTTGCTGTTCTCTAACCATCTGTAGCACACACTCTGCTATCATCCTCTGCTGGCCACCGCCACAGTAGGCAGTCAGTGAACCTTCCCCGGTGCCAATTTTAATACCTGGTTTAACAGCAAAGATCCAGAGAGGGTGGGCAGCCCCTCTGGCCTTCAGGTAGGTCCAATACTTTCATTTCTACCAAGGCTAAAATGAGAGAACCTATATTAGTAAGCTTTAAGAGAATATTCAGATGTCACACTTAAACAGCATGTTGGTTCCAGATGGACAGGATATCTAGGTGGGGAAAGGGCAGTGTTAAATTGGGGAAATATGGAAGTTTCTAGTCTCAAACTGCTGCAGTAATTAATTACTATGCCTTCAGAACACTGTTATGCATCTTAATGCATAAATGCTCGTCTGGCATCAGTGTGGGAAGAAAAGACCTAATCTTGGTTTCACTGCCAGGAAAATTCAAATAACATAATCGTACAGCTGAAACCTGATTAACCTGTGCAAGGCAGTGTTAATTCACACACAAAGTGGCTGCAGTGACACCGGGTTATTTGCTATTGTGAAACAATAAGGAAATATGGGTGACACTGGTCATAAGATTTTAGACTTCGGAGTACACAATATGTTTTCAGAATGATAAGTCTGGGCAGATACAGGAAACTACAAGCCCAGAAATCACACCATTAGTCCACTTTCCATACTAGACTATGTCCTGACTGCTAAGCGAATAAATGAATATTGCTCTGCAGAGGAATGCTGACATAGGCTGGGGAAATGGTGTCAACCTATTAGCCTTAGCTATCTGCCTTTTAAAAGTAATCTTCAATGTGTTAACTTTGAAATTTCCCTCAGTTGAAAAGCAGTTTTTTTTAAAATCTATTCAAGAAAAAAAATTGGTATGTCGTTTTTAGATATAGCATAACTTTTTAAGCTGTTTTGAAAAGCCAAGATGTAATTAATGTATTCATAGAAAAGTTTATCTGTATATATCATCACATAGAAAACATACCATCACCTACTTGAGTGAAAATAGAGTCTAGTTAATAAAGTAAAATTTCAAAAACTAAATAAATTAATTGTTAAAAAGTATTTCAAAGTCCTTTCAATGTTTCTACTATTTAAATACATAAATAATTTGAAAAATACTTGACTGTGCTTCAACAGGAGGACAGAATGCATCTCAACTGTAATTTTTACAGTTTTTTAAAAACTAAGCTAAGCAATGAAAACGAACAATCTTTCTCATGCATGATCCATGAAATGCTTCTATTTAACCTGCATTATTATGTTTTCACTTATGACATGCCAAAATTCTCATCATGACAACTTAAGATGACACTGGCAGGCAACAATCAAAACTTTTTCCAAGTTTTTAGTTTAAAAACAAGAATTTTCAGAAAACACCTTTGAATCCAAAATCCACCGTCCTTGAAGGATTTGTTCTGTATCCCAACACCAGTATACCCAGGAAATCAGTTAGTTAACTGTGGATTCAGTGCTCCCCTAACCAAAACAGGGTAAACCTCTAAAATTAAATACTCACCACACTGAATATGATTAACTATGCTTTTTTTCATTTGCTGAATCTAGCACCAACCATGTTGCCCTCTGATTCTTATGGGTAGAATTTTCTTAACTGATCAGATGTTCCCTAGATATATACCAGAAAAGCCCACACATAAATAAAACATTTGCCCAGGCTAATGTACAAGTAGGACAGCATGCTGATGACAAACCACCATGGTCTGAGGACGACATAGATGTGCTTTCTGAGATTTAGTGATCTTTCCCAGACACCATTTCCTCGAATGGTCTAAGAAGATTATTAAAAGATTATATCATGAGGACTTTCCTAGGGAAAGTGCATCATAAATACAAGGCCATGCTTAGCAATTATAGTAGACCACGGAAAAAGCTAAAAGCAAAAGCAAAAAAAAAAAAAATCTCTAATTAGAATGACCACAGATTCTTTAAATGAGCCAAGGAGTCCTTTCAGAGGTGACGGAAATGAATCTCCACTAACAGTCACTGATTGTTTAATTTACCATGTCCCCCACATGATTTGCATGTGCTACACCTTGACTCTCAAGACGATCCAATGAATACACACTAATATTATTACTTTTTCAGATAAAAGATAACACAGGGGGAAAAAATCTCATAGTCGTTATAAAGCAATTGTTAAGAGTCCCAGATTTTGAATCAGAAAAAATACAACCTTGGATCCCACATGCTTAAAGGTTAGGAAAAGAGTAACAAAAGCAAAAAAAAAAAATTTCACTATTATTTAAATATATTTAAGTAATTAAATATATTTAAATGATATTTGATTATATATAATTATTTTAATATTAATATTGTTAACATTGTGTACTAATATTTTATATTTTTAAATATTTAAATACATTTAAATAATATCATTTTTGGCTCAAAAGTTTATCTGTACATATCATCACTGACTAGAGTTCCAAGACTTTTTAGCCCCTTCTAAACATCTCCAACATCAGACCTGTCAACCATTACTAGCAGATAATCATTCCCTAACAATGGTTTTTCTATGTATTAAATTACTAATCATGAGCTGGAGAGATGGCTCAGGGGTTAAGACTCTTTCTCACATACATAAGGTCCTGAGTTTGATCCCAGATCCCAGATAAAAAGCACCTGAGAAATCTCACAGCCTGAACTTCCAACCCTGGTGGACAGAGCTTGGGAAGTCCCAGAGTAAAGCAAAAAGGTAAAAGCAATCCAGGATGATTCCACAAGTCACCTTTGGTCCACCACAGGGACAGAGTGCCTTCTGATACACACACACACACACACACACACACACACGCACACATGCGCACGCGTGCAATCAACACATGAGATGGATAAAAATTAGCTCATTTTACAGACAAGGAAAATGAGGCACAGAGGATTAAATAACTTGTCCAAGGTCAGTTACTAAGAGACAGCCAAGATCTGAATCTAGCTGGACATTACTGAGAGTTCGTACACTTGGCCACTATTCTATTCTTCTGTTAAATATATGACTCGCTTACCCCAAAAACTCAATGGATTTTATTTTGTTTCCTACTAGAGTCATCGCTGAAACAGAAGAATACCCAGTGCATCCTCAAACAGGGAGTGCATCTTGTGCCTCTCTAAGGTAGGTTAGGTTACAGTAAAATTTTAAAAATTATGACGCTTACTTCACCTGGCAAATGTTTGCAATGTCAATACAAACACAAAGTCTTGAATGATTCTGACGCTTCTTTACTTTGTGTCCCATTACTACACAATTACTCAAAGAATTATCTCCAAGCTCATGGGCTGGAAAGTGATCTGAAACATCTATTTTCCTAGATGGAGTAAGGAGACAGTGTGTTAGGAAACTTTCTCTGCCTTCCTAAAAGAATAATCCTAAAAGGGGATTTTGGAAAGCAGAAAAAGAGAAGAAAAGAAACACCCTCTAAAGTGGGACTTACATTAGCCTTATCATTACACTCCTGTTCGTATTAACAGATACAGACAGAAAACAATCGTTTTCAGGCACCTTCTCCCCTGCCTGCTTAGACACTCAGGTGGCTCAGGGGGCTCCGACTTTTTCTAACCTCCCTGCCCCAGACACCCACGGGTCCTCGGGTACAATTTTGTGTCGCACTTCGAAGCCTCTAGGCAAGGAGTCCATAATGAGCCCCTTCTGACTGCTGTTTCCCGACAACCAGACTCCGCCAGAAGCAGTTGTGTCCCCGCTGTGTCACCCGTGAGAAGCGCCCAGCACAATGCTCCGCCAACCCCCGGGCACTGCTGCTTCCTGTGCCCGGATGTGAGTTGTGCCTGCCACTCTCACCTCCTGCTCCCTAGTTGTCTGACGCCTTCGCTCCCATCTGGTCACTTTGCATTTCTGGAGTCTACACTCAGTCACAACATCCTGAAGTCTCCAAAAACAACAAAGACAAATTATCATAGCAACACAGCTCCTTAGAAAATGGATGCCTGGGAAATGTAGTTTCTTTGGCGCACATGCGATAGTTCTTTAAGGTAAAGGACTACAATTCCCAGAAGTCAAAGGAAAGCCTAGTCCGTCTCTAAAATATATCCCTGCTGCTCGGATTTGTCAGTGGGAGGTTCTGTGGCTCTTTGCTTACCTAACGCCCTCATTTTTTCGCTCCCTTGGTCATGAAAGACTTTAAATTTAAAAAATTAAAAAGCAAAGCTCTTTGCATGTGAGACAATCTAGGCGTGGCGTTTTATATGAAGACATATGCTAAGTAATTTCGTTTTGTAATTCTTTCAGACAAGAGACCTACTCAAAATCAGAAAATGTCATTACAAATGGTAACAGTAGCTAATAACATAGCCTTAATTCAACCAGGCTTCTCACTGATGAATTTTGATGGGCAAGTTTTCTTCTTTGGCCAGAAAGGTTGGCCCAAGAGATCCTGCCCTACTGGAGTTTTCCATTTCGATATAAAGCAAAATCATCTCAAACTGAAGCCTGCAATTTTCTCCAAAGATTCCTGCTACCTTCCTCCTCTTCGCTACCCGGCCACTTGTACATACAAAGGTAGCCTTGAGTCAGAAAAGCATCAGTATATCATCCACGGAGGGAAAACACCAAACAATGAGCTTTCAGATAAGATTTATATCATGTCTATTGTTTGCAAGAACAACAAAAAAGTTACTTTCCGTTGCATAGAGAAGGACTTAGTTGGAGATGTTCCTGAAGCCAGATACGGTCATTCCATTGACGTGGTATACAGTCGAGGGAAAAGCATGGGTGTTCTCTTTGGAGGACGATCCTACATGCCCTGTACACAAAGAACCACGGAAAAATGGAATAGCGTCACTGACTGCCTGCCGCATGTTTTCTTAGTGGATTTAGAGTTTGGATGTGCTACATCATACATCCTTCCAGAACTTCAGGATGGGCTGTCTTTCCATGTGTCTATTGCCAGAAACGACACCATTTATATCTTAGGAGGACACTCACTTGCTAACAATATCCGTCCCGCCAACCTATACAGAATAAGGGTTGATCTTCCACTGGGCAGCCCAGCTGTGAACTGTACCATCTTGCCAGGAGGGCTTTCTGTCTCCAGTGCAATCCTGACTCAGACCAACAGGGATGAGTTTGTTATTGTTGGTGGTTACCAGCTTGAGAATCAAAAAAGGATGGTCTGCAACATCATCTGTCTAGACGACAACAAGATAGAAATTAGTGAGATGGAGAGCCCAGATTGGACACCAGACATTAAACACAGCAAGATATGGTTTGGAAGTAACATGGGAAATGGAACTATTTTCCTTGGTATACCAGGAGACAATAAACAGGCTGTTTCTGATGCATTCTATTTCTATATGTTGAAATGCTCTGAAGATGATGCAGAAGAAGATCAGAAAGCATTCACAAACAGTCAGACATCAACAGACGATCCAGGAGACTCCACACCTTTCGAAGATTCGGAAGAATTTTGTTTCAGTGCAGAAGCAAATAGTTTTGATGGCGATGATGAATTTGATACCTATAATGAAGATGATGAGGAAGATGAGTCTGTCACGGGCTACTGGATAACTTGCTGCCCTACTTGCAATGTGGATATTAATACTTGGGTACCATTCTATTCAACTGAGCTCAACAAACCTGCCATGATCTACTGTTCTCACGGAGATGGGCACTGGGTTCATGCCCAGTGCATGGATCTGGCAGAACGCACACTCATTCACCTGTCAGAAGGAAGTGACAAGTATTATTGCAATGAGCACGTGAAGATAGCAAGAGCGCTTCAGACTCCCAAAAGATCTCTGCCCTTACAAAAGACTCCAATGAAACCCATTCACAAAAAAGGCTCTGGGAAAGTCTTGACACCTTCCAAAAAATCCTTTCTTAGAAGGTTGTTTGATTAGTTTTGCCAAAAGCCTTTCAGATGCAAGTGCGTTCATTTTTTAAATCTATTTTTCAAAATCTTAACAATGATGCGAAATAGATTTTGTTCTTTGTCTACTGAAAACTCCTCAGGGAGGCTGCTAAGAAAGAAGAAAGCTTGTGATAGGAAAAGGAAGGAAGATGGAATTTGCTAATAAGGGGTGAAAATGACATAAATCCATTATGTTAATGCATGCATGTCAAAGAATTTTTAAGAATCAGGTAAAAAGAAGGGAAAAGGTTCCTTCATGGCTTTTAGTTATATGAATTAAGTGCTAGCATTTCAATGTAATGCTAAGTAAATTTTATCTATTTTTCAATTTGAAAAATCAGTAATAAAGTATACTTATAACCTTTGTATCATTCTTTTGTAACAACCTATACGTATGGTAATTAATACAAAATTAACCAGTAAAGAACTGAGTCATGAATCAGTTCTGTGTGATGTAGCAAAACTTAATAGTTTGTGAAAAATTAAAACTAACATCAACTATATTCATACTATTATACTTCATAAACTTTTAGGCAGCCTTTGCATTGGCCCCATGAACAGAGCAACTTATGCAAGTATATGATTGTTACTAACATGAAGAAAAAAATAAAGAACCAATGTCAAGCCAAGCAGGATGTCACATGCCTGTAATCCTGCCACTTGGAAATAGAAGCAGGAGGATTTTGAGGCTGATCTGGGCTTCATTTTAGCTCAAGGTGAGCGTGGGCTATCTAGTGAATGCCTATGTTTTCATAAGGTCTTAAAGTAAGTACTAAGCAGTGGTGTAGTTCTGGAAAGAGTGATTGCCTAGCATTCCAAGGCATTGAATTCAACCCATAAGCATTACAAATAATATCTGCTACATTTTCTCCAATTATCTGTTTATGCTGAAGAAGAATCCAAATATTTTCCAACACTATTGCCTGTGTCTGAAGCATAGGGGTGCTTACTTACATTCCTTCATCATCAATGGTTCATTCATTTGATGACTTTTGGTTTCATCTCTGGAAACCATTGAATGTCATGAATGACATTCTAATCATGTGTGATTCTCGGTGGAGCACTGCCATTTACATTAAGACTTCCTGCACAAGCATGAGGGCCCGTGTTCAAGACTCAGAAGCCACATGAAAAAAAAATTCAGGCACGGTAGAGTGCACTTGTAATGCCAGCACTAGGGAGGTATAAACAGACAGATTCCTAAGGTTCACTGGGCAGCTAGTTTGTCCCAATAAGAGATTATCAGGCAAATAAGAAAGTCTGTCTCAAAAAAATAAAGTAGATTGGACTGTGGATATGGCTCTCTGGTTCAAATGATCTGAGCTTGGATCCCCAGATCCCATGTAAAACTCCAGGGAGGATGTAATGACCCACCTGTGTTCTAACCCTGGAAGGCAAAGCCTAGGAATCCTCAAAGCAAGCAGGCTTAACCAGTAAGATGGAAAAGCAATCAAGGATAATTTCTGATGACCCTTGGACTTCCACAAGCACACACATGCAAATGCACTCACATACATGCATATACCCACCAAAATGCAACATATATATAACATATATAATAAAAAAGAAGTCTAACTGCAACTGAGGAATGAAACACAAAGCTAACCTCTAGCTTCCACATGCATGTGCACACATGTATGCCCACACTCACATGAATATGCACACATAAACATATATATCAACCTAAGAATAACTGAAATGTAAATACAAGCTGACACACGTGACTGTTTAAAAGTATAGCAAACATCCAGGGTTGGAAAGATGGCTCAGGGATTAAGACTCTGCCTCACAACCAGAAGGTCCTGAGTTCAAATCCCAGGTCCCACCTAAAGATGACCACATCAGGTGGAACCAGCCAAGGCCTACACTTTTGGCCATGGTGGGCAGAGCCTGAGAAATCACAGAGAGAAGCAAAAAGAAGGTAGAAGTCATCCAGAATGATTCCCGAAGTCACTTTTGCCATCCACAGGGACACACAGTGCCCTCTGATACACACACACACACACACACACACACACACACACACACACACACCATAGATAGATAGATAGATAGATAGATAGATAGATAGATAGATAGATAGATAGATAGATAGATAAAAAAGGTATAATAAACATCTGCAAGCATAGGTGAGTTCAATGTTCTAAGGAAAGAGAAAGAATAATGAAAAAGGAATACTTAGTCTGAAGGTCTTAGGGTAAAATGAAATTTATAACATTTAAGTAACCACAAGATTGGTCTGTTTATAGCATGATAACCAAGTACAGTAAGTGGACATTGGCCTGCAGAGATAGCTAAGGACCAGGACTTTGAATTATCCCTCAGTAAAACAAAATATCATCACATTCTGCTCTACCTATAATGGTGAGAAGTTACAGGAGTCAAACCAATCTTACAAACTGAAGAATCCTATCGGAGCATACACTTCTGTTACATGTTCAAGAATAGTTGTTAATCTCTATTGCTGTAAAATAGAGCCAGCTGTTGTGGGTAAAATTATTTCAGAAATTGTTTGTCAGACACTTTACAATAATAACAATCCATACAAAATGCGACAAGTCTATGTGACAAACGCAGAATGTAGAGCAGATATCATCAAAACAACATAAAATATTTAGAGGCTGCTGAAAGGAACAAGTTCAGTGGTCACGGCTTATCTCCATAAAGATGCTCAATAAAGTATCCTAATTTTGAAGATGGTCCTGTCTTTAAAGACACTGAGTGTGTGGTTACTGAGTCGCATGTGCTTCAGATGATGACAGAGAGGAGATGAGACTATTTCTACATTCAGTGTCATGACCTGTGCACAGCTGAGTGATTAGTAGCCTGACACACCACACTGCCTGTCAAATCCCTGAATTTCATATCTGTGTACTCACAACATGAGTGGCCTCTCAGGACTGGGCTCCACGTGCCCACAATGGGGATGGCCTCCTGTGGGCCAAGACTGTGTGCTACAAGGTGAACAACCTCCCTGGGCCAGGGCTCCATGTGTCCACACTGTGAGCTGCCTCCTGTTCTCTGGGGCTCCGTGTGTTCACACCATCAACTTACTCAGTCTCATAGGAGATGGACATAACCACCGTTCTTCAGCTTTACTGAGGGTTCTTAACCCTGTGGAACTAGGAGCTCAATCATAACAACTGTCTACCTCCTAAATATATTTTTATTTCTCATTATTTTATATTGTACACCAATTTTTTTAAAAATGAGGACATAAAGGCAGGAGATAAATATGGTAGGGGAATATCCAAGGGGGAGAAAGAGGAACAAAGAGGTAGCTATGATCAAAATGCATTATACAGGATTATAAAAGAATAAAAATATTTTCAAAAAAATGGGATTGATGGTATATGATCTTGTTCAGTATTGAAACTTGGATTTCAAGATTGGATTTTCCAGGAATAATACTTAATAGGAACCCATTCTCTGACTATTGTAGCAGAGACTGACAAAGCAAAGTACATTAAGCACAATATGAAAGGTCCACTTCAACCTGTCCCTGGAGGCTCACCTTTCAGACTGACAAGTCTCTCTTCACATTTCTTGCTCTGTCTCCTAGTGTGCAGACAGCTAGCACATTTAGTGAACACCTGGACTATTTGAGACCCCAGGGCTTTTGAGTAGGGTCTTCCTAAGGGCTCATCTTGCTGCTCTACTCCTATATTTTGCAACTTCTGTAAATACCGTGTATTATTCAGGGTTCTCTGTAGAACAAAATCTCTAGAATGTAATATATATAAATAAGTGTATTAAATTAACTTCAATAAAAAACAGTGTCCTTCAAAGTAGCCATCTGTAGATGCTTTGCTCTTGACTGGAATGTCCCACAAAGTCTAAAGATTCCAAAAAGGTATCAAGCCTTTACTTCTCTGGAGGGTCGAAGGTGCTGAGCTCCGATGTCAGTGATAAACATCAAACATCAGCAAGACCTAAAGACCAGGCTCCAAAAGCAGCAGGAACAGCGGCAACATGAAAAGGATGAAGCTTCGAATAAGCCAAAGATGGAGGCAGCAGCAACAAAGAAGGCAACGATGCTCTTAAAATGAACAATGATGCTCAAAGAATAGACTCCACAGCAAGTCGACACAAGATAAGAGAAGAGCAAGTCCCTCCTCCTTGCATTTCCTGTTATCTGGTCCACATGGGAAAGCACCACCCAGCATGGGCTGGGTTTTCAATCAAGTACCTGCAGACTTGTTCAGGGGCCATTCCAACCATTAACTCTCCACAGCTGTACCCCAAACAGTCTGCAACTGTCAAGTTGACACTAAAATGTAACTATAACATACCCTATACAGTCCGTCCACCCATTTTGATCCACTCTTTCTATAACAATTTAGACACCTCCTCTTCTAGAAAGTTCCCTACCACCTCATAGAGGGTGATAATGTTTGTGAATATCAGGTTACATGCTGAAAAACGCAAGACAAAGAAACTTTATATTTTTCTAAATCTGAGCTCTCATTATGTCAGGCATCCTTTTGACTACATGTTGGGATATAATTATAAGAAATCCAAGTTTCTCCTTCTTTTCACCACCCAATATGTAATCCAAGGAGGAAATATAGCATCAAATGGTGAGGAATGACAGGAAGACAAATGAAGCATCAGGTCCCAAGGGTCCTCACCCCTCCTTGCCCCTCTAATACAACACCTGCATCCCTATGCAGTCTGCTGTTACCAGATTTTGAGGATGATCACTGGGTAGTTGCATGTTCTCCATGACTTACCTCTTCTCAGGGGCTTCCCAGTCCTTGAGAGAATCAGCTTCCTCTCTGCCCATCTCAGCCAAGTTCTGTCTCTGGAACCCTCTGGGTTTATCGATTTTCACACCTTTCTTGGGCACATCTTGTTCTTCCTGTAACTTTCTAGACCAGAGAATTTTTCTCACTACACCTCACCATCATGTCATCCCCGGGTGCAATTGTCTTCTGAGCTGTAGCAGAGAAATAAGATGTTTATCTGCTCTGCTTCCAATTCCATTAAACTTAATTGTAGTTTCTGTCATTCTCTCAAATTCTGCATCTCAGTTGCAGTGACGGGATCCAAAGTTATGTGGGGTCTTTTCTGCTAGACCCAAACTGCCTTCTCAACCTATAGTTTTCTCTAACTTCCACCACAGAGATTTTTTTCATCCAGTCATAGAAATGGTTTCTGGTCATGTCAAAGCACCGAATAAATATTGGATGAATGAGTGAATGGATGACAAATGACTGAGGAGAAAAATCAACTAACCCTTGCTCATTAGATTCTCTTCACAGGTACGATGTCATTATCTTCAGGTTTTTTTTTTTCCTCATGACATGTCAATTTCTGAAACTGAATGAGGATAAAGGAAGATGTGAGAGATAAACATGTCTTGTGACATGTTCCCACACAGATCCGTCAGGCTTCCTTGGTGCTGTTTCAGAACCTTACAATGTTTTCTGTTATTACCTAAAGACCAACAAAAGAAAACACTGGCTACTGAGTATGCCAAGGTTTTGATTCTTCTAATCATCAAAGAAGCTTATGAGCATTACAACGAAATCCTTGTACAGTAACTACTGTATACCAGGTACTGAATGTAACACTGCGCAATGTAGACATGAAGCGTGTTGTTGAACCAAATAAAATGCCATGCCTGGGATAGGCATGCCTTCCGTTGTGAGTGACCAAAGTAACGTGAACTTTACCTACATAATGCAAGTGCCCTTTGATCTAGTCATTATGCTAATTATATACTGCTCATCATTCTTAATTATGGCAAGAGAAAGAGAGAGAGAGAGAATTGAGGGGGAGGGAAAAAGAATTAAAGCAACTTACAACAGCATAGGATGTGAGTGTAGCATACAGGGAAGTATTTAGTGAAGATAATTAGCACTAACAGCTACAACAAAACAATGTGAAACAGTTCAGACTCACATTACAATTTATTTCTTACTCATGTGAAGGTTGATGAAGATGTTTCCACCAAGCCACTTACTTAAATGTCTCTCCTCCAAGATGTGTCTTAGGTTTGCAGACTTTTTCCACTGGTCAAGTCTTCCATTTTTATCTCTACCACATGTCCTTGAGATATCAGGGGGAAAAAGAAAAAGTAAAGGGAAATATGGGGAAGATACACTCTTGCAAGCAAGACATTAGTCCATTGACATTCCATTGGCAAAAGCTAACCACATGTCCATGTGAGGGCAGCTGGAATGTGGATGTCATGAGAATCCAGCCAGCATCCTCTGTAAACATCCAAGCAAAAATAAGTCCTATTCACCTTGACGCAATAGGCACTCATAAAGCTCCAAGCAAAAGTGCATATTTGACATGTATTCTGCCATTTCCCTTATCACCCCTCTTTCCTGTCAAGCAATCAAACTTCCAACTGATCTAGCTTCAGTCCGTCCTCCCTCAGCCCTCTGACTCTCTAACAAGGCCATCATTAAAAGACAGAAATTTGATATTCTATTAATGAACGTTCTTAAGTAATCCATTTTCTCTGAAGAAAAACAAATGTCTTGGTACAGCATGACATGATTCTTAGGGTCATCCTCCCCTCCTCTCCAGTCTCTTGGATTCACTATCTGTGTGTGCTCAACATCTTCCAAGCGTAAATTATTTCCCTCTGGCCAATACCTATTGTCCTTCTGAGCTTAGCTTAGTGTCGATAGTCTCGAAGAAAGCCTTCTACCTAAACAAAGTGGAGCTCTCGGCTTTCTACCCAAGTCAACTGCTTATAATACCTCTCATTATATATGGTGCTTATTTACACACCTAGCCTTTTTCATCTGACAGTGGAACCTTTAAAGAAGCAGTGTCTTTCTTAACCTTGTGTCTTAAACGGAAAGCTAGGTTCTGGCTCATTCTACTTATTCAATAAAAGTTTATTGAACTGAATTAAGTTTTGTACATATAGATGAAAATGAACTTGCATATTCAACTGGAGTTTTTCTATTCTGATTCTTTGTTAAGTGAAGATAAGCTGTGAAAATAAATTCTAAATGCCCAAAGTAGTATCTTCATGTGTTTTTGTGTATTTGCACATGAGTGTAGGTATATTGCACATATGCGTTCTAGCTTAATGATTTGGCTAAACTGACAGAGCAGGAAGCCCTGGAGATTCTCCTGCCTCTGCCTCCAAAGCATTGGAATTATAAGCATGCACCTCTGCACCAAGCTTATTTATGTGGGTGTAATGGATTAGACTCAGGCCTTCATGCTTGTGTGGAAAGCACTTTACCAAATGAGTCACCTCCCCAGCACCCCTACATGTCCTTATTATTCAAAATATCTTGTAGAACATGAAAACAACTAGTGTAACAAAATTCATAAAAAGATAGATGGTCCTAGGTTAAATTTACTCTTTTCTCTAGTAAAGAGAGTTCAAAAAGAATAAAAACAGAAGCTGTGGCAGATAGAATAGAAAAATCATTAACATCCACGATGACAAGAATTCCAAATTATTTATGTACTGCTGAGTTCTACTTCAATATGGAACATTACTGCTTGATTTGGAATTTACTGTAAAAGAAATCACATTTTCCCAAACCTAATTCTGTCAAGTAACATCTAATATTGCAGAGTTATATTCATTTGGTCTCCAGATATCAACTCAATAAATTTGTATTCAATGAAATCATAATTTATAAGAATGAGGGGAATTATCAACAAAATCCCTGTTGAAAAACTGATTAGTGTAGATAACTTGGGCACAAAAATCCCCTGAATCTACAGCTCATTTGCTCTATCAGTAGACACTTCGGAATGTATTTTTAAGCATTTATTAAAATTTATTAAAATTGAGAAACAGCTCAATTGGTAGTGTTTGCTGCACATGAACAAGGATCTGAGTTTAATTTCCAGAACCCATGTTAAAAATCCGGACACCTGGTAAGTAGAGACAGGGACATCCTGAGCTCACTAGCTAGTCAACTCCAGTCCTAACTAGTGAATCCCCAGGTTAGGTAAGAGGCTTGCCATGAAAACAAGAGAACTAGAGTTTGGATCCTCAGGACTCCCACAAAAGCCAGGTGTTGTGGCCACTTGTAATTCCAGTTCTCAGAAAGCAGAGTCAGGATATTCCCTTGGGCAAACTGGTCAGTTAAACTAGCCGATCAGCAGACTCTGGGTTCAACTGAGAGACCCTGCCTCAATAAAAGGGAAGAGTGATTGAAAAACTCCTGACATCAACTTCATATATGCACATATGTACATGTGTGTCCACGCTCTTGTGAACGTGTATACATGCCCATCTCATGCACACACACACACATATACAAACTTTAATTCTAAGATCTACATTAAACATTATGGAATCTTCAAATGGAAGACCCATCTTCAGAGAACTTACTGTCTCATAGAAAAAGGGCAGGACAGGAAATTAAAATAGAATATTCAATAGAATACTGAAGTGATTGACTTATTCATGTATCATAGAATGCCATAAGTACAGTCCCTTTTTAGCCTTAGATATATTGGTAAAATTATGAAATTGAGCTAAATGGGGAGTTTTCTTTGTTATACTGATTTCTGAAGAAATGTTGTGGTCAAGAAAACAGAAACTTGGACTAAACCATTTGGAATACTGTGCAAAATGTGTACTGATAACTTGAAAGAGGAAGCGTTTCTTGTGTGTGCAGAACATGAGCAAATCATTTCTTTGGGAGAAAAAGAAGTATGAACTTCTTAAAGACAAAGATCACATTTGAGACTGAGTATTGAGTTAGACCTTGATCTGACCTCAGCATAGAAATATGAAGACACAGTTGCCAAATAAGTCGAGACACAGTTGTCTGAGAGCAACAAACATAAATTTGTAGTCAATGTGTCATCAAAGTAAAAGAACTACTTCATGTTGTTTTAACATCATTTAAATGTATATGTCTAGCCCTCTCAGACCTGGCCAGAATCCTTTAAACTTAACACCTTCTAAAAGCACTCTTAGGCTATGTGGTTAAAGCACTTGCTATATAAGCAAAAGAATTCAAGTTCAAATCTCCAGATTCCATTCAAATGTTGGGTAGGCATGGTGAGAGAATAAGCTGGTTAGCCAGACTTGTCTTTAAATAAGTTCTGGATTTGTGTCTCAAAAACAATAAGGTAGAAGAGTGACCAAGGACGATTTCCCATTAAACTCTAGTCCCCACACATGGGCCTGTGCATCCACCCATACACACACACACACACACACACACACACACACACACACATACACACACACACACACACACACACACACACACAAACACATGTGTTCACATATTCATGCACACATGCACACATGTGTGTACCCAATATGCATATCCACATGAAAATTGAAAAATGACCTGCCCCTAGAGGCACTGCATATGCAGTTGCTGTGTCCCATGTGCATCAGATGGTGGCAGAGAGGAGATGAGACTATTTCTACATTCAGTTCTCACCTGTGGACAGCTGAGTGATTAATAGTCTGACATCCACACTGCCTGCCAACACCCTGAATTCCATATCTGTGTATTCACAACATGAAGGTCTCTCATGTAGTAGGTTCCATGGGCACACAATGTGAATGGCTTCCCTGTCTTGGGACTCTGTATGCTCACAAGGTGGATGTCCTCCTGTGTGCTCATAAGTGGGATGGTCTCTTGTGGATTGGGTCTCCATGTGCCACAATGTGGACAACCTCCTGTGTGTCAGTTCTCCATGAACTCACAATGTGGATGGCCTCCATGTGAGCTGGGGCTCCAGTGTGTTCACACCATGAACTTAGTCTCACAGAAAACGAACAAAACAGCTATTCTTCAACTTTATCATGTGTTCTTAACCCTGTGGAACTGGGAGCTCAGTCATAACTATCTATTTATATCCTTAATGTGTTTCCTTATATTGCTTACATATTGCTTTATACTATCCAATTTACAAAATTTAGGACATAAGGGCAGGAGGTGGACATGCTAGGGAAATTTCCAGAGAAGCAGGAGTAAGAAACAGGTAGCTATGATCAAAATGCATTGTATACATGTATGAGATTTTAAAAGAGTAAAAATAAAAACAAAATTAAGTTAAAAAAAAGACATGTTGAGGGGGAGGGAAGGAAGGAGGGAGGGTGTCAGGGACAATCACCCATTATGTTTGTAATTAGAGAGGCTAAACATTAATAATAAAAATGATTTAAAAATAAATGAAAGTCTTAGTCAAAGCAGGTATACATAAAAAAACAGAAAATAGAAAAAGGAAAAAGAAAAATATTCCCTCATGAGCCACTCTAGCATCATATGGATTGCTGGCTTGTACACCTTGGGTTCCACGATGGTTTCCTTTTGCACAGAGTAAAGGCCTGCATGAGGCAGCCCCTGCCTGGTTCTCAGTGGTGCAGTCCTACCATTCTAGCCCCGCCTCAGATTCACCGAGCCTCAGATTCCCAAGCGCTCTGAGTGCTTTCCCACCTCGGTGTCTCCTACATCCTCTCTGCCCCATGTAACTCACCTAACCTCACCCGCTCATTCAGTCTGTCTCTACTTAAATGTTCTTTCTTCCCAGGAGCTTTTTCTAACTCCTCACTTTAAGTTCTACTATCTCATTGTACTTCATACCTCCCTTACTTTATTTTATGTTCATTATATCAAGTACTTTTCCTTCTTCATACCTACTGGAGTGCAATGCCAAGCACTCATTAGTCTTCGGTTGACTTGATATCTAACTCCCTATAAGCCCAAACTATTACTCATCACTAAATCTCAGTGCCAACCACACATCGCTTGTTCAAAGGAAGCATCCTATAAATATGTGTTTAACAAAGAAGCTGAACAGGTAGAAATGGCTACTGTGAAGGATGCAAACATTCATTGAGTCTTATAAGGAGAAACAGCATTCTCAATGACAGGAATAACATTCAGTTATTTCAAAAGCCAAGTAGAGAGGACCTACAGGGATCAACCTGCTACCTACCAGGGAATGAAATGAGCTATGGTTCTTGCAGAGTGAGATGCAGGGTAATATAGGGTTTTGGGGTACATGCTATTTGATTGTGAGTACAGACAGCTTTTAGTATTTCACACAGGTATAGTTTCAGAAAGAAAAGCACACTCAATCTCAATCCAGAGTATAAAAGAGCATGGAAGCTTCCAGCAAAGGGAAAAAGGAGAGTCACACAAGATAAGATACATGCAGCTAGGGGAAAGGTTGTAAAGATATGAGTCTGGCTAAGATATGTTTCATGCATCACATGCAACTCACAGTACCACCTAATTCAAAAGATCTAATGAGATATTATATGCAAAGTGCTTACCATAAGGAAAAATGTCTGGCAAACGATAGTTGTTTAATTTTGGTCTTGTGTATGTATGTTTGGTGGTTTGGATCTGAGACAAAGTCTCACTGTGTAGCTCAGATTGAACTTGAATTAAGCTTCTTCTGCTTCATATTTCAAAGTATCTGAGTCTTGCCACCCTGGCTGGTTTATAATTATTGCTATTATTATTGATACCAGTTTCAAGAGTCTGGGATCTAGCAAGTTTTTCCATATTCTATGTGATCATGAAATAGTCAAACATCAAAGTATTGACTAAAAGTTTTCAGTTTATAAGAATTTTCGGGAGAGCAGTCTCTTTCTCCAAAAGCAATGTTTAAAAAAAAAACAAACAGAAAGACTAACTATGTATCTCACACCCCAAAACTCAGGGAATATCTTGGAAGTCAGGGACAGTAAGAGTATAAGAATCTAAAGTGAGACAGTGGTGAGCCAGAAAATCTCCCGGACATTCAGGACTGTAATACATATGATTTTGTGGCAGATATGCATACATTCACAAGAACTGCATGGGAACTTTCCTATCAGCATCTCCCTGTGAAAGGGGAAATACCTCAAGAAGTTCCACACCTCCCTGAGAGACTGATGAAGACAAATGCTGATAGGGAAGAAAAGGAAGTCGCTTTCTTCAATAGTAGACCCACTGATCTATGTTGCTTACTGGAACATGAATCAATCATGCCAGGCATATGCCATCCAAGACAAACTAGATGAAACACAGTGGGCTACCCAAGTGAAAAGATTAGAAAGTAGGAGGGAGTCTGACAAGAGAGATGAACTGCTAGAAGGGGAAAAGGAGGTGGGATGGAATTAGGAATTCACTATACTCACTATATTCGTGTATGCAACACTAAAAATTAATATTTTTAAAAGAATGATTACCTATTTACATTAAATATCTGGAACCAACTTGTTTCCTTCTATATTAAGATAAATCATATTCTGTCACTGTATTAACATGCTTTATTTCAAAAGTCACCAAATTTGCTTTGTATTTCCTTTAAGGCAAAGGGTGTTAACTAACCAAAACATTACAAGTAAGTGACAGTGGACTACTTGCCCCAAACAAAGCATTTAAATCACCCCTCTTCCCAAGATTCAGGGGCTGTCCTGGAAGTGGAGACTGTAGGAATGTAAGAGCCTGAGGATGAGGATGAGTGCCACCAGACAGCATCCTCTGCACAGGACAGGACGATTGCACTCACGAACTCACTGCAGATGGATTTGCTTCAACAAGACCTGCACAAAATTTGGCCTGTTACCATTTCACAAAAGAAGGGGAAAGATGTCAAGAGGCTCCACACCTCTCTGAGAGACTATTTAAGGTTAATGCCAGATGGGGTAAAAGGAAATACTTTTGTGTTGTTGTGTTCCAACAAATTCTCAACACATTTCAACATAGATGACCCAGATGGACCTCAGTGGGACACACACACACACACACACACACACACACACACACACGTACACACGTCATAAAAGTAACAGGAAACTTTACTGGGAAGAAGAAGGATTGTAATGGAAAAAGGAGGAAACATGGGATCCAGTAATGAGGGATGAAAATGAAAATGAAAATGAAAATTCATTGTATTCATGTATGCAACTAGGATAGAAAAAGCAAGAAGGCAAGAAGAAAGAAAGAAAGAAAGAAAGAAAAAAAGAAAGAAAGAAAGAAAGAAAGAAAGAAAGAAAGAAAGAAAGAAAGAAAGAAAGAAAGAAAGAAAGAAAGATAATTTTCAGTGTTGAAGTGCTGGGGTCAATGTTATGAATATGTAACAATACAATAACGTAAACCACAATACTTGTTCTTTTCAAAAATAAACTTTTATTTCAAATACTTAAACACAAAACTGTGAGCAATAACCATAACACTAATGAGCGAAAATGATCAAAATATAAAAATGGATATTGAGGTTCATTTTCTTCCATTTGAAACCATTTCACATGGAAATGCAGGTGCTGGCATCCAGTGGCCCATTGCATGCTGGTACCTGAGCCTTCTCTAAAGGAGAAACAAGCAGCCGCCAAAAGCCATTAGGCAAAACATGTCATTATTTCTAAGAAATACACTGAACTGCTATTTCACACAAAAAAAAGAAATACAAAAATCTTACGATCTTACAAAAAGCTAATTCTGGGATATGTTTATGTTCACTCCTGTGGTCAGAGAGGAAAAATAAAGTAAATGGATACAATGCATCAACTCTCACTTAAAAATTCTGTCATAGAAAGACTGGAACAGTTGTCATGCAGTAACCGAAGGCAGGCTTGTCTGTTATAAAGAACCACTGCCAGAGCCTTCTGCTCTCACCTTTAATCCCAGATTCTATAGAGGCTGAGACAGGTAGGCCCAAGGTCACCCTAAGAAAATTAGTGAGACCTTATTAAAAAAATAAATAAGTAAAACCTGGATGTTGCTCCGTGGCAGTGTGCTTGATTGCCTTGTGTATACAAGGCCCTAGATTCAATCCCAAGAACCCCACACACAAAATAAGAATAAGAATAAGAATTAAAGACAAAATTTTAAAAAAAATTTGCATGTGAATGATAGAAGCTTATTCCTGCTAACTATTCTCAACATCTACAAATACTGCCTCCTAGCTGTGTGGAATTTGAATTCTGTATGAAATAACATAAAACCAACACTCTGACAAAAAGAAAAAAAAAGATAATCTTCATTTTCATCCATATTTTGTGGGAACAAAATGAGACAAAGCTCAATTCCAGGCCACCTAGAAGAAAAAGACATCTTTTCCTGCTGCCCCGGCATCTGAGTGTGTGTTTATTAATCCCAAGACACTTTTTAACCTCACGCCAACCATTCATCAATTTTCATCAGCTACTGTCACTGGTCCCTGCAGCGAGCCTCTATGGGTTCACAGAAAAACTTGTAGGAGCAGGTTTCAGAGGAGAAAAATGCACTGTGTTTCTCAACTGCCCCCATCCCCTCCCCGTCTCCACTTCAAAAAAATATGCTCCATTCGGTGTGGTGAATTTCCCTGGAGTAGGTGACTGTATTTGCAAGGGACATTGTTAAAAATAAAAGTCGAATATAAAACCAGAATCTAGGATATTGCACTCTCAACAGTGAGGGGAAAAGAAAAAAGAAAAATAGCCATGGATGACATTTCTACATATTGAAATTCCTATGGCCAGATGTTCCTGGGGCTTATCAAATGTGATCTGATTAGGGGATTACCAGAAAGGTAGAGAGATAAATCATGCTTTTAGTCACATGCATTTGAAATAGTAGCTACTGGGGAGTATTTGCAGTACCACCAATTGAGTAGCAGAGTGGAAAGTGGGGGTGCAGAATCCACTCACTGCTGCAAGCATGCTTCAGGGAATAGGGTGAACATTTGAATCTAGCTGTTTATTAGTGCACTGGCAGGCTGTATAGATTAAACATGATAAAGGGCTAGGTGGCTTGGAAGTCCTTTGGTTTCCAGGATTCAAAACAAGGAGCCTTTCCTTAAAAGGTAATGTTAAAATATGTCTATATTTTTGGCAACTAAATTATGAATGTCTTTGATATTCTCTATACAAAAAAGCAAAGAAAGCTACTGCATCTTTTAATGGGAAACACTGAGTCCCTGCAAAAGCACCAAATGTATGCCATTTAGGATAATGCCAGTGATACACGGCTGACAGCTAAATTACAAAGCTCTTTGATATACTGTATATGAAGAGTGGCAATTATGGCCAATAAAATCAAAGGAAGAAAAAAACTAATTAACACTAACATATCATTATGACTCACTAGCATATAAAATCCCATGCCTGCTCTTAAATTGCTAGCGACTGGCAAATCCCAAATTCCTAAGGATGCAAACAATACTTTCCAAATAACCGAGACCTCCTTAGGGATTTGCATTGCTTCATTCCACTCAAAGACCTAACTCAAAAACTCATCCAAACTTGTCCCCCCCAAAAAAGATATAACCTCAGAATTATAAACCACCATGATTAATTGTGAATCGTAACTAAATTCTAATTCTATGTTATAAAAAAAATACAATGCACTATAAGGAACGTGGAATTCGAAAGCGAAAGGCCTAGGTTCAAACTCAAAAATCAGATATTATCTTTGAAATTTTGGAAAAATCAATTAAACCTCCATCAAATGCCTCCTTCACGTAATTGTTGTGAGGTTTAGAAAATAGGTGTGATAGCGTAAGAGAAATCCAAAATTGACACCCCCAAAAAAGAAAAAAAACCTAAGTACACCTGCTAATTCTTCTACTCTTCTATGATAAGTAAGCATAACAAATGGAAAAAGTATACTATCCTGTTACTGAAAGGCGAACACGCTAAAATTATATGGATTGAAATACAAAGGTAAATCACTGTGGAGGGGAGGATTCTATGAAACTTGAACTCGGTGAACTTAAACCATGTTTCCTATGCAAAAATCTGGCAGGCATTTCAGCCAGCCATTTAATCAGTGAGAGGATGTGGTTTTTTTTAAGTCTGTGACCTTGAGATTGTATGGAAAAGCATTGAGAGTCTATAAATTACTTGGAATTAAAAAGTAAAAATAAACAGACTTATCTGCCGGAAGCTAAGCACACACGTATTTATCAGATTTAATAGCTAGCTGTAGCTAACGGGTGTATCCTCTACCCTCATTATTGAAAGATTCATGAGAGCGGATGACCTTCTAAACACCTTCTAAACACTGAAGGTGACAAAAGGAGATGCCACAAAATGTCTGATTCTTCCTGAATCTTTTCCTGATGGAATCCATTTCTGCATAAATGTACCAAATGAGAAAAGGCACTGAGAGCCCTTGGCAAAGGGCATTCATGTCCTACAGATGTACAGTATTATCAGAGAAACCTAAAAGTCTCCTTTGAATCTTGTAAACTAAGTCATATAATATGCGGTTTATAAAATAATCTTATCCATGTATGAAATTAAAAAACAAATTATAGCTCAACCCAAAATATAATAAAAATTGAGACACAGAAGAAAAAAAAAATAACCAGCCCAAGACAAATTCCCTTCCTGGTCTCATCGGCTATACTCTCTGCCAACTCTGGCTTTGAGGGCTTGACACTCACTCAGTGTCATGACCACGCACATATCTTTGTTCCTCTCTAATCCCCTGCCGCTACTGCTATGCTGAGTTATTGAGCTTTCAAATAACTGATGTTTCCTGTTGCTTTCCTGGACTCGCTAAGAGTCTCCTGACAATCAGCTCCTGTGTTCCCCAGCCCTGGTCAGCTGCCAGCGCCCCTGGGCTCTTGCCCCAACTTGCCTTCTCCTGGGTGAGGAAAACCCCATATTGGGCAATGTAAAGGGTACTAAGAAAAGACCTCAGTACAACCCAAAAGGAAACTCATCTGCAAAAACCAACTCATCTGTGGTGTTCTTGCTTAGAATTCCATTGAATCTTGGCTTTCCAGAGTGTCCTCAATGCCTAACGGGTCCCCGAAGGTCTCCTTGGAGCTCATGGTAAAAGTGGTGCTTTTTAAGGCATTATGAGCATTCATAAACTTCTGGAGGTACTTGGAGGTATAGAGCCAGTGATGCTTCAGGACATCTTCCATCTCGTAGCACTTGGACTGCCTGGCATTCATTTTCCGGAAGCGCCTGAACAGTTTGTTACCGGATTCGTTTCCCTCGCTGGCCCATGCGCCAATGGAGCCGTCTCTCTCAATAATTTCAGGGACGTGTGCCAGAGTTTTGTGGAAATAATTAGTGATTTTACCTTCGTATCTATACTTGAACTTGGTAGAGAGGAGCTCGGCAAAACGCTGTGAGTTGAAGCTGTACTGACAAAGGGACTCCGGGCACTCTTTGGCCGGGCACGAGGAGCGCCACACGGGCTTCATCTTCAGATACAGGTCCATGAGCTCCCGGAGAGCTTCGTGCCTCTCCTCCGACGGGATCAATTCGCAGACGGCGTCCACCGTCTCCTGGGTCATGAGCCTCCTGGCAAAGTTGCCATTCATCCTCATGATGGGCTTCAGGTTCATCTTCTTCCGGAGGTGTTTGTCCAGGGTGGCCTGCCAGCGTTTCCTTTCCTCCTTGGAGGCATTGGGATTTCTGTACACCTCCCCTATCTCCAGCTGGAAGATCTTGTAGAACTCAGCCGCGTTGCCGATGTCGCAGTGCAGCGCGTCGATGGAAGGGACCGTCTCGATGAAAGGTTTGGCCGAGACCCCTTTCACGCGATCGCGCAGCTCCTCCACGGACTCGTGGTAGGGGTTGGAGCGCCATACCTCGTAGCGCTCCAGGTTCTCGGCGTGGCTCCTGGTGATGGAGTGGAAGACAAGATTCTGAGACGCTTCGAGACGGGTGGCATCGCACAGCGTGCAGATGTAGACCGAGCCCGAAGCCTCCAGGCCTTCCACTTCGCGGACGAGTTTTTCATCATAGCCGGTACCTCTGAAGATGAACTTGAACGTTCGGAGGATGCCCCCCATCTCCAGCTTTAGCTCGCTGCCCTTCATGGCCTCCCTCTCGGCGATGAGAGGGCTCAGGATGGCTGTCAGGGTCTCGTGGTCAGATTCGTCGGCCAGCATGAGGCACAGGGGCTTGCAGCAGAGCTCAGAGTTGGGCTTGGCCTCCTCGAACACCTTCACGTTCTGCGAGCCGTGCGCTATGGCAATGTTCATGATGGTGAACGAAAAGCGCACCGCCTTTTCTGGAACAGCCGGCCCACTCCCATGTTTCTCGCTCACGTCCCCCATTCCGTCACAAGACTCCTTCACCACCACCGTGAAGGGGCCGCTCAGATAGTCATCGAGCTCTTGGGACCGCATGCCTTCCAGGATGTCTTCTTCCATGTCCATCAGAGCAGACACCAGCGCACAGTCATAGCGGAACCTCTTGGCGATCGTGTCCACTGGGTAGTCGTCCACAGAGGAGGCGAGTCCGGACAGCCCGTCAATGATGCCCACTTCGGTGCTGGAAGACACGTTCTTCAACGCGGGCTGCCACTCAAAGGGGTGGTAGCCTGGCAGTAGGACCTTCTCAGCATTGCGAAGAGCATGCAGAGGCTGAAAGATCTGCCTCCCCGTGATGGCTTTCACGGTCCTGTACATCTTGTGGTACTGGCTGCAGCTGAGGAAGGTATTCACCCGGATGGCCAAGCAAACGGCCGGCTGCAGGCCAGACCCCCGGCCCTGCATGATGGCTTCCAGCTCATCCGCTTGCCTGTGCTCGTTCCTCGCCCGCAGCGCCAGCAAGAACAAGGTCAGGCACACAGACTTCACGTCTCCACCTTCTTCTTTGTCGGCAAACTCTTTGACTTGCAGCTTGAGCTCCCTCAGCCGATGCTTCTGAGCCCTCCGGGTCAGTGACAGGAGATGCTGGCGAGGCCGGCCCCCTTTATTAATATGCACCAAAGTCTCTTTGGATTCCTTGTGGCTGGAAACGTGGTGATTGTATTTTTCCAAAGTGACCTCTTCATTGCACTCTTGTGCTGGACACTTCACTATCAGACAATTCAAGATGGTCAGAAAGGACTTCACTGGACTCTCCAGGTCGGTAGGAAAGCATGGATAGCGACAAGAGGGACAGTAGCTGCCCAGGACTTTGAGGCATCGGAGAATGCAAATCCTGCAAAACACGTGCTTACAACTTGTCTCCACAGGGTCGGCCAGGATGTGTTCACAGATCTGGCAGGAGATGGACTTCACAAAGTGTGCAGGGAAATCCACTGCAAGTAGCTGGGTACTGAGATGTATCTGACCACAGTTGGTGATCTTCTTCAGGACCTCCTTGCTGCTGACCCTTGTCTGAACCCTCTTCTTACACTGCCGGGCCTGTCTTGGTCTCGCTCGGTTGAGCACAGTCTTGAGTTTCTTGCTGAGCTGCGCATGTGGTTGATGTCTCTTCCTCTTAAGTCCCTGACGGGTGGTGTAGCAGACATCACAGGATGGGGTGTGGGGCTGCCATGCCATGGTTGCGTTCCTTGGGAAGTAGACCTCACAGGGGGTACCGCTTAACTTCTTGTGCATGATGTTCCAGCAGTTATGGCAGAACTCGGTGGGGTGGATTGAGTCTATATCTGCCTTCACGTCAATCCGGAAAACCCTGGCGATGAGATCTGGCCAGGAAGTGGCTCTCTTTTCCTTCTTTCGTAACAGGCTTTGGGTTTTAGCATCCACGGGCCCGTGGACTGGGAATCGCCTGCTGTGCTCATCCGTCTGAAAGGAATTCCCACAGATGCGGCAGAAGCGTCGAAGATTGGCTTGGTGGATTGCTTTGTCTCTCGTTTTCCCATCATCGTGGAATCTCTTGGAAAACTTAGGGTGGAGCTTCAAGGTCGGTTGAGTCAGGACTGAATTCAGAGCAACGGGCTTATCCGGAACTGCTGGAGATTGCTCTAGACAAGGTTTGCCCTCAGAGGAACTCTTCTCTTTCTGGGGTTCTTCAGGTGCCTTTTCAAAGGACCTCACTCTGAAGAGCTTAAATTTCCACTCAGAAAACTTGATGTGTGGGTGCTGAATCTCATCGGGGGCAGAGCTGACTCCCAGGGTGGGTGGTAAGGATTCGGCCATCCTGGCTGAATACCTGGAAACAATGAAAACAAGACAAGTTAGGAACAACCCCCAAGTCCTACTGATGAATCTGGAAGTAATTCAGATTGATGTGTTTGCCTATCCATTCATCAATTCTTTCCAAAAGTTTGCTTCACTAAATTTCCTATTTTAATGTGCTATGTTAGATGTTGGTCATATAACCAAAAAAAGTCAGTCCCTTTCTTGACGATATTTAGGGTGATTTTTACCATATACATGCTTAGTTTTAAGTATGTATATACATAAAATTTAATTCCTGTTCCAGAAAAACAAACCTTAAGATCTTTGAAGACAGCGTCTTTCAAGTGATGGATCTCACCTCACCAACGTTCCTTGTACCCATTAGGTGCCTAATATTTTTTTGTGAGTAAATGCAACAATAAAACGGCTGTGAAACCAAAGAAAAGTAATATTTTCCGCATTGTATTATTCTCATTACATAAGCTGGACAATATATTTCTTGGTTTTTAACACATTCTTCCGGGATATTGGTTGTTTGTTTCTTTCCAGTGGGTCATAAAGGGATGATAAAGCTACAAACCCAAAGAAACTAATTACTCACTCCTTGAAAAGATGAAGTGAATTTTGAGCTTTATAGATGCAAACTAATAATAAGTATCATGGCTAGTAATTATGCTTACAATTTTAATTAGCAAATGCTGTTGTAAATTATAAGGCTGTGTCTACATTAGAAACAAAACCAAGAAGCTCTTTAAAACTGCTCCCCCAAAAAGAAAAGACACAGCATGTGCAATCTCAGATTTTGAGGGGTTTTTAAGATGGAAACTTCTAGTAGTTTGAGATGAAGCTCACTCACACAGGTCATCCTGAAGGTCATTGCCAAACAACAGACTTCAGCAGTAGGGTGTGTAATAAGAGATTACAGAATGATTTCTTCAGAGGGGTACAGCAGTGCATGTCTGTACTCACACCAATAGGGAGGCTAAAGGGGAGGGATCACTATGAGCTTAAGGTCAACTTGGTCTTTCTAGAGAGTTCCATGAAAGCCTGGGCTATAGAATGAAACTCTGTCTCCAAGAAGTAAATAGGTAAGCAAACAGTAGATGAAATTTCAAAAACCGTAGCCAGTTACAATGTAAACTTCAGTCAGTATATAAGAAAAAGTCAAATAAATCATTTGCTTCTGAATACTCTCTGGACTCAATTAGATCAATCTTCTTAAATTCTGTAGTAGACAATGTACTATCCCATCTATGTTTCCCAAATTTGTCTAGGTTAACTCTTTTGACCTACCCAATTATAATAAAGGAAAATATACTTTTCTCTTGATTAATTAATCAGATTAGTGTGTTTTTAATAGTCCTGTAGTTATGGAGACAGCCCTCAAATGAACACACTCTGACCAGGAATGGGACTTGGGAAGGTTCAGGGGACAAATGATCAAGGCAAGGAGTCCTGACTCCTTGCTAGGAAAGTTGCTTTTGAAGTCTCCCTTTAAGCTACTGAAGTTTATTCCATTTATAAATGCATTGCAAATCAAAGATTGGTGTTTCAAAAGCAAATTTCTAAGACTTATTGAAAGGAAAACACAGTTGGGCTATTCATTATACAGGAGCATTTGTGAGTTAAACTATTCTGAAACCCTTCAAAGGCTCAGTAACCTCAAAAGTATCTCAAGCACAATCCAACAAATGCCTCAAAGTTCTTTTCTGTACAGTTGCTGTTCTTAGCTCTCTCTTGTGTCAGATACATTGCCCATTTCCCCTGCCTCTCAGGTTTGATCTCCACACTAAACACCTTTTCATCACAGTTAATACTGACCATTTGCCATAAGTAAGTCATCACTATGTACAGGACCCATAGACCATCTCCTATCTTCATATTCCTCCCTTGACATTATCCTGATACATTAAAACAAATCTGCCAGAATACATTTGTTTAAATGCTCCCTTGAAAAGATGAAGTTATTAGCCACTGCTATCCATATCAAATGTATCTATTAGATTTCTTTACAACTTAACTCCTAAACGTTTAAACAAACTTTTGAAGGAAAGGGGAGTGGACAGGATATGTTGGGGGGATATATATATATCAAGAGCTAATGGGTCTATTCATAGGATCTACATTCGTAATATTTTCTTTAATGTTTTGTTTATTTCAGAAAATGGAAAGAGAAAGAAAGAAAGAAAGAAAGAAAGAAAGAAAGGAAGGAAGGAAGGAAGGAAGGAAGGAAGGAAGGAAGGAAGGAAGGAAGGAAGGAAAAGAAAGAGAGAGAAAGAGAGAGAGGGAGGGAAGGAGGGAGGGAGGGAGGGAGGAAGGAAGGAAGGAATGATATACATATGCCACTGTGCACAGTGTACTCGTAAAGATCTGAAGACACTTTTGAAAGCCAGCTCACTCCTTCCAACATGTGAGCTCTGAGGATTGAATTCAGGTCATGGAGCTTTGTAGCAAATGCCTTTATCCACAGAGACACCTCACCAGCCCAATGTTTTTTTAGTTTTACTCTTATTTGTGATTTTCACTCTTTAAAATAAATATGTATTACTTTTGGAAGAAAACAAACCTTTTAATCTACCCAATTAGCAAAATTAAAACTATTGGTGTTACTTCTCTGTTAATGGAGGCATGGGAAAATTAAGACATTTTATTTATTTTTGAGAAGGGTGGGAATTTGTATAAAATGTTTAGGAGACATTTCAGGAATGTTTTTTAAAAGTGAAGATACATTCATTGTCTTTGGCACAATAAATTTCCTTGGGAAATTCTATCATTGCCCTATGAAAGTATTCCCATGGGTACACAGTGATATTTTAGATAAAGACAGGGAGAGATTTCTTTGAAAAGTTGTTTGTTACTTTGAAAAAGAGGAAATAATATAAATAATCACCAAAGTGTGTTATTAAGTACACTCCAGAAAAAGAGTAGAAACTGCATGGAAAGCTAAATTTTATGTGTGTTATACAAATATATAAATTCTACCTGTACAGGGAACCCAAGAAAGGGCTCTGTGCAATGCCAATGAGTCCTTACACCTCACTAGAATGGAGGACTCAGAGGGAAGTTTGACATTCAAACAATAGGATGCTCCAGGGAATGGGAGGGAGGGAGGGAAGAGGGAGACACTGGGAAAAGGGGAAGATGGGGGGTAAAAGGAAAGGGAAAAGGGGGGAGGGGAAAAGGGAGATTGGAGGGGGAGGGAAGGAGGGGAAGGGAGTACCTATTAAGCTTGTATGATTGAGGAAAAATACATTTAAAAAAATAAATAAATAAAATAAATTTTACCTGTACAAATGGCCGGAAGTTGCTCATATGAAAAAATACAAGACCAAGCAAAAAATGCGAGTATTCGATGATAAATCTCTGTAATACAGTAATTCCAAGGAGTATGAACAGGAGGGCCACACCAGAAACAAGGAGAGAGGGAACCATGTTACGGCAGAGAAAATAGGCCTCCATCAAGGATTGCAAGTAAGCAATGAGACATCTGGTTAAGTTCACAGACTTTTTGTTCCTGATCATTTACAACTGAGGGGTGTGATCTCACCAGAAGGGGAGGGCATATAGTCTGGCAGATAATAAGTAACCATTTTGCAAATGGGTGATTGACCACTCCCTCACTGAGGTTTCCTACTTTTATTACATCTACCTTTGAATATACTTGTATAACAAGACTTTAGTTTAACAGCTTTGTATCTCTAGCCAAGGGGTGACATCCAATACCCATCGGGATGGAGTGAAGGGCATTGCAGGAGCAGCAAAACCGCAAAAGAAAATCAACAAACCATAATCCAGAATTTCAGAGACTCTATATCAACCACCTAGAACTAGGCCAGCCTAATCTCTCCCCATCCTGAAGCTCAGGGACATTTGCGGAAGAGGGGGCGGTAAGAGTGTAAGAGCACAAGGATGGGAGGAGCAATGATATGCAAGATACTCCACAGGAGTTAGGGCCGAAGCAATCATAATTGGACTTTGCATGACTTGAGCAATGTCCAACACACTATTGACCCCACAAAGTCTAGCATTTGCTAAAAGCACCAAGATCCTTGGAGGCAAGGAATTGACAGCCAAAATAGTGTTCCTATGCTTAAGAGGAACACAGGAAAGGATTCAGGGAAATGCCACTGGGTCCTTGTACGTCATCGGAGAGGAGGACCCAGAGGAGAACTTGGCATGCACATTAAAGGATTCTCCGGGGATTGGGGGAGGGGAGGCACTGGGGGGTGGGGAGAGAGGGGTGAGGGGAGGGTGAGCAGAGGGGTGGGGGGGAGGAGGAGGGAGAGAGGGAACCGGTGTACCTATTAAGCTTGTATGAGTGGAGATAATAAAAAATGTTTTTAGAAAAACGAGTATTGGAGGACCATATTTATGCATGTGATATTGATATTTGTATACACATGAAATTCCAAAGGAGAGGTACTAAAATTTTAACAATTCAGTCATTAGAAAACAGAATTATCAGAAAAAAGAGTTTCTTTTAATTTTTACTTGATTTTTGTTTTATTTGAAGTTTTCACAACATGCATTTTTTTTAATTTTACGATTAATCCAATTTGGATAAGACTGTTTTTAACGTCTAGATTTGTAAAATAAAAAAAAAATAAATGTTTTTTAAAAAGTACAAACACAGTCACTTTTCCATTATTTCCTTTTCATCTTCCCCAGATAAGATGAAAGCCTGGCTTGCTTGCTTACTCTCAAACAAGATTGTGACTCTTATTATTTTCCTATCAAATGGGTAATGATGGGATTAAAATTCAACCTGCAGACGTCATGAGGTTAGGATCATGACATGAATAATCCATCCTCTCTCAGAAATCTTGCAAATACTCCATCTCCTCTCTTACAACAGAAAGTCTCAAAGTAGCCTCAGAATCTAAGGGGGGAGTGGGGAGCATGAGTCGGCTCCCCTCTGTGTTCCACTGACATGGTCAGTATTACCATTGTCAGCCATCTCAGCCTTAGGGAGCTATCCCTCCCTACAGGGCATGTTTGCATGTTGAGATTCCGGTTCAGGGTATCTTGGGCAAGGCAGAGCTGTGGTTTGCAGTGTGAGCATTAGTTACTTCAGGAGATGGGTCCAGTACCTCAGCAGCACTGACTGTCCATTTCTATCCCAGCCCTCATTCTGCAACACAGATGTCCTTTCTACTACTTGGCTCAACGTCTACCATGGTAATGGCTTCAACATCAACCACACAGTCTCTGCATGTGTGGTGTGTGTGTGTGTGTGTGTGTGTGTGTGTGTGTGTGTGTTCACATATGCAGGAGCACGTGTGGGTGTTTGGACATGCGGGGGGGGGGGGATCAGAAGACAGCCTTAGCTGTCATTTCTAGGGCACCTGTCCACACTGTATTTTTAAAATAAATTCTCTCTCTAGTCTAGAATTTACCAAGCTGACTAGGCTGGCTGGCCAGAGAGTCTCAAGAGTCTGGGTGTGTGTGCCTCTCCAGGGCTGGAATTACATACAAACTCCTGCCACCCCACCCAGCACTTTACTGATACAGACAACTCACTGGCCAATCACCATGACCAACTTTTTTTTTATTGAACACAAATTCTAAGGATTCAACTTAAGCAATACCCTTGTTGGACAAGCACTTAACTGAATGCACTATCTCTCCAACCTCATCCACACAATTTCTGAGCAATCGTGTGAATCCACACGTGACCTCTCTTTGTCACACCTGTTCCACCCATTTCTTCCTTCAATGCACAAATACTGTCACCTGCTATTTGCCGAAGATGCCTACCAAAACCTCACTAGCATCAAAACGCTTTTTATAAATCTCAGACATCCACAAAAAAATCAGGAAACTCTTGCCTTCCTTCAGGAAGCCTCTTCCTTAAACCACTTTAAAAAGAAGCACAGAATCACAATCCCTAGTCAGACCGACCTCACAGAAACATCCCTTCCAAGGACAGTGGTTTTCAAAATTAATACGAATCACAGTCACTAGGGAGACCATCCCCCCTCCAAAAAAAAAAAAAACAGATCATTAGCTCCCAGGGAGTCTGACTGATTGCCTGGGATGGAGCCCAGAAAAATGTGTCTTTCTAACAAGCATTGCAGTGTTCTGATGGGAATGACATGCAAATCACATTTAAAAAAAAAAAAAAGCTACTTTTCCTCTTAGATCCAACCAAGTTCCAGGAGTGTCTGACCATGCTAACAATACCTGGAAAAGTGCACATTTCCAACCCCCCATCCTCACTTTCTGTTTTTTGCTCCTGATGACTTTTCCTGCCTGAACTAACAGTATGTCCCCCCAAGAGTCTCACATTTTTCCCTCTGCTGACTCATTTGTACTTTCATGCACAAAGCTCTTTTAAAGCCTTCTTCTTCTGCCAACAGCATTCACTTTTAGTACCTTAGCTGTGTACACCTTTTCTAAGTCTTGAGTGTCTCTAACTTTGGCCCTCTTGCACTTTCTTAAAAAAAAAAAAAAAAAGCTAAAATTGATGCAGGCTTCTCCCACTCCCTCCCCCTCATTGCCTGCAAGGAAAATAGCTCGAGTAGTTCTGATTGGAAACACAAACATGCAATAAATATTTAGGGCCGAGGCAGGAGAAGTACAAGTGTTACCTTGCTCAGCCAGCTGCCTGAGCAGAGTTGGGATGCTTGCTGTCTGCTTGATACCACTCGATACTGCAGAGATGGCAAGATGTGTCACCTGCTTCCTCCTCTCTCCCTCGGCCCTCAGTGCATGCTTCTGCATTATTTATCACCCCCCAGCTGTCCTTCCCAGCCTTCCTGACCACAGAGACCTAACCACAAATGATGGCAGCCAATCACAGGCCAGGAGCCCCCAGCTCCAGCTGGCACCTGGCTCTTCAGGAAGCTTAGCTGGGGGACCTGCGTACACCACCAGACAGGGTATGTGCTGGAGCGCTGCCTGCCAGTTCACTGCCTAAGAATGCCTGGGGTGGAAATGATCTTGCCATTATGAGCTCTGGATGACGCTTGTGTTCTACATACAGCTCAGCTCCTCAATTTCTGCAACTGTGTGTCAAAGACTCATTGAGCATTCCGTATAGGAAAATTCTTAGATCCTAGCTCTTAGTAGATGTTTATCAAATGCTAACAGCAAAGTAGATTTTTTTTAAAAAAGTCATTGTTTTAAAGGACACACAAACAGCCTCAGAACCAGTAGGAGTTTCAAGCCCTGAGAGAACCAGCCCGTGGTCACCCAAGCATTGCATGGTGAAGTTCATTATTACTTTGAGCTGTCCAAGAAAAGTAAAGCAAATCACCTCCTATCAATGGCAGAGAATCACTCAAGAGTTAATAGGTGTGTACCCAGCACTGTCTCTGCTTCAAATCCCCTTTATAAATTCTCAGTTTTATCCCCCAAAGTGCATCTGTGCAGTTGTGTTCAGCTAGCATGTGAGAGGTCGATTTGTTTGCTTGATCCTCAGAAAGAACAAGAGAGAGAGAGAGAGAGAGAGAGAGAAGAAACTACCAGACAGGCAGGTGCGAAGATGGCCTTGTTCTGTATCGCCCTCACCAGATACGCCTCTTCCATCCTCAGTTGCTTGAACTTGGACCTGTCTAACCACACAGCGGTCCCGGACCTTCTCCTCACTAAATTGATGGGGCAGAAACCACAGTAGGACAGTAATTTTGGGAGAAGAGAAATTGGCCTTGGCTTCTAGAAGCCCAATGGGATGGATGGCGCCTTCGCCTGAGATCCCTATTTTAGAAGACACGTGGTCTGAGCGGATGAGCACTGAGGATACCCTGAAGATAATGCTCAGGTTCAACCTGACCGCAGGAAACCAGGTGTGTGGCCCTCATATCAGTGGGGAGAAGCCTTACATGTCAGTAGGGAGGCGGGTGCCCTTCCCATCTATCCCTGACTCTTCAAAGCCATCATTCCTCACTGGACTCACAGGAAGGAGGGGAAAAAAAAAGGTGTGAGATGTTAGAGGAAGGATGGAAGCAGTGTTATCTCACAGAAATGGAACCAACTGCAGCCCACGTTTCCCAGGATCCAGCTTCAGTCTAATCAGCACATTCAAAAACCAAGTGAACTAGCAGACAAGCCACCCTTGACTGGCCTGGACTCCTCTGGGTTCAGTGTTGAAAGTCCAAGACTGACAGAAACCACCATTCGGCTGTGACACAGAATCATAATATTTTTCCAAATTCAATTACTGATAGGCAGATTTCTTTCTGATTTTTCTAAGAAAAGAGATAATAAACCACACTCAACAAAAGAATATATGGCAGGCTGTTGGGAATAAAGATGCAAGTCCGGAACCAATACATGGGAGAACTTCCCTCTCTTTTTTCTTTTCATATTTATCATGTTTCTGATTTGTTTGGTGTGTGTGTATGTGTGTAAAACCATGGGCAAATTCGGGAACCACCAAGGACTGCCTCCACCTCCTCCTTGTTTACTCTGCCCTGGGATTCACAGGCTCCGCCCTACCAGGACCAGATGCTGCTTCCACCTGGCATCTATATGTGGGATCTAGGATCCAAACTGGACCTCCCGCCTGCAAGGCAGAGGCTTAACCCCTGAGCCACCTCTCCAGCCCCTTTCCCAGCCTCTTATTTGCCTACTTTTCATCAGCCACATATCAATTTTATAAATAGGGAAAACCCAGAGGAGTTACAAAGAAAATGATTTACAGTGAACTTAAAGAAACACTGGATGCACATAGATAACCTTATAACAGATTGGTTTTGCCAAAGTCTGGATTCCTATATATCAGATTCCTCCAAGTCAAGATCACCAATATTTCTGAGTTCTTCCCCCAGTTTCACCTAACAGCCTCTTTCTGTCATCCACACTGACACCCTTTGGTCACATGGGAAAACAAGCGGATCCATAGAGCCTGGTCCCTTGACTTAGAGACTAAAACTCCATCTACTTCTCCTTTCAAATGTATTGCAAGAAGTAAGCCATACCTGGAGCAATCTTTGACTTTCATCATAAAATTGCAAAGTCAGAACTGCCTTGAATTCTGCATTATTCCCAGCAAATTAAAAATAAAAGACTGCTGACAGGTGCTGACCAACATTTTGCAAGAGGTGGTGAGGGGTGAACTGGGGTCCTGACAATTCAAGGCCAGCCCTTTGGCTGAGTGATTAATTGTGACAAATCCCAGAAGTGGCCACAGGACCTTCCCTGGCTGCATTTCTCAGGCATGCCTTCTCCTCTCACCTGCGGGTCCACCCAAGCCCCCAAACTCTTCCTAGCAAGCTCCTGCATTTAAGCCCTCCAGCTCTGCAAAAATCCTCTTAAAAGACCTTTTCAAATTCAATTTCTTCCCAGACAGCCTTGAGCGCCAGTCAGCTAGAGCTGTATCTGATTGAATTCCACTCAGAATCTCCCCCCTGCAGCAGCGGGGGTCTGAGTACCTGAATACTGTGCATTCTAGCCTGGGAACACTCTACATAATCCATAATTCATAATACATAATTCCTACCTGGCCATTACATACATAAGCATGTATATACATATATGCCTCTAACTAACAAAACTCTTGTCTTCTGACATCGCCCTGTGGAAATCCAGAGCAAGAGAGGAACCCCAGAGGATGTATTTTAGAGTCGCCAGGGGCAAGAGTATCTCATTGAATGCCACAGGAGGAAAGTAGCTACAGGTAGAGTCCCAACTTGATCTTCAGGGTCCAAGGATATTTCCACTACATTAAAAAAGGACGCCCCTCTCTCTCCTACCCCCTTCCAGTTGACCATTTGACTTGGAAGGAACTTGAGTTTTCAATGGAGCGGAGGCCCTCAGGGTTCGGTTCGTTGCTAGACAGGAGTCTTGGGGGATTGTGCAAATTTGCACACAGCACAGACTGCAAAGACAAGGTATCTCTGCTGACTCATTTCTCCCCCACTTTCCCAACCCTAAAATTGCCTTCTAATTAACTCAATGTGGATTTTCCCTGTTAGTAAATTTTCTAATGCGTTATTAATTACTCTAAACGTCAACCGCCGCTCATTTCCAGCACATTCAGGAGTGCCTCTCCGGGGTTTCGGAGATCTGCCAGGCTGTTTCCTGAACAACGAGTGCCACCATGTGGTCAGAAAGGAATTAGAAAAAGTCGTCAGAAACGGTCAACATTTGTGGAATTTCTACACAGGTTAAGAGAAGAAAAATCACGGGTGGGGTTCTCTTCTCTTCTCCTTCCTTGTCTCAAGCTCGATCCTCTCTACCTGTCCCTTCCGCTTGGCTTATCACTGGGGGGATCCTCCGCCACTCCTACGAACTAGAAAATAACGTGAACGTTTTCAAGGTCAAAGGAACAGGCCCAAGAGTCCGCATCTCCTTAACCTCAGTCCAGACTCACTACTGCTGACTGGTTCCCCCAAAATTCTGCCTTGACCCCATTTTCAAATGAGTAAAGACATGAACAGTGTGGCTAGATATCCAAAGAACGATGCATAGAATTCAAGCTTCCACAAGACACCCACTTGAAAAGTCAGATGCAGCTCCATCTAACAGAAACAGAGGAAATCAGTCCCTTATCTTGAGCATTTCCTTTATCCATCTACCAAAGGAAGAACAAGAAAAATTTGAAGACTGTTGATTAGTCCTCTGTGGTAATGAGCAAGTGCGGTTTCTACAGTCATTATTACCTGACTGGTGTTGTTCTGTAGTAAGGTACACTGGTTAAGAACTCAGGCTTGGAGTAACGTAAACCCTGGTTTAAATACTAGCATGAACTCTTTGGAAAATTTGAGGAGTATCATAAGGAAAATTTACTTCAACCCACAAGTGAGTTTAAAACTGTAGCAGATCCCTTGATGTTCCAAGTAAGTTCCTCTTTCGTTGCTGTTGTTTTCTTCCTTTGGGTGGGCCAGATGTGGGGTTCCTTTTCCTTCTGTTTTTAATTGACACAATAGCATTGTACAAAGCAGTGTGTTTCCTACAGACGATTTTTAAGAATTTCATTTACTCTGACCATATTCACTTTTTGCACCCTTTTCTTCCCTCGCATCTCCCTTTCTCTTCAACTAATCTTCCTATTATATACATGTGTGTGCGTATACATACATACATACATACATGTGCGTATGCATATATATGTGTATGATATGCATATATACATATATGGCTTTATGTATCTATGTATCACCTAAAATCTTCAAGCAAAGAAAAAATGTATATTTGTCTTTTTGAGTCTTGTATCTCCTACCTCCAGCTCCTAAATGCTAGGATTACAGGTTGCTTTGCAGTGCTTGGGATCAAATCCAGAGCTTTGGGTATGCTACGCAATTATCTATGGAGCTACATTCCCAGCTTTCAACGTAGTTTTAACCTGCCTTTCCCTGGTGACTAAGGATGTTGAACTCTTTAAAAATTTATTTATTGGCCATTTTACTTCATCTTGTGGTGTGTATTTGTGTGTGTGTGCATGTGTTTCTGTCTGTCTGCCCATCTGTGTGTCTGTGTGCCTGTGTATGTATGTGTATATATACCTGTGTCCACCAGCTAGATGGACTATGAGCTTTCAGGGATTTTCCTGTGTCTGCCTCATCCAATGATGTAATGATCGTGGCATCCAGTTTGATGTGGGTGCTGGAGATCTAAACTCAATTCCTCCTGCTTATGCAACACACATTTTCCCTTCTAAACCATATCTCCCACATTCCCCTCTAAACCATCTTCCCATGCCTGTACCTCATCTTTTGAGAACTATTCCTTTCATTGATGCATTTATCAATCAGATTGCTTCATTATCTAGTGCTTAGTTCTTTTCGAGTTCTTTACATATTCTATGTATTAATCTTCTGCCAAATATGTAACTAATGAAGTTTTGCTCCCATTCTTTAGGCTCTCTCTTCGTTCTGATAATTTCCTTTTCTGTGCACACTTTTTTAACTTCACGCATTTCCATCTGTCGGTTCTTGATACTCTTTTCTGAGCTATCACTGTCGATATTTCAGACGGTCCTTCTCCATGCCAATGTCTTCAAGTGTTTTCCTTATGCTTTCCTGGTCGCTGACTCCACAGGGGTCTTCTAAAGCAGTCCCAAGTCAAATGATGAGCAGAGAGGACTTTCCCAGCACCTCTATGAACCCCAAGATTCCTCTCCAGTTACACTAAAGTTCTGAGGTGCCTTCAGTGTTTTGAGCCTCTAATTTGTTTTCTGTTTTCCCTTGGACCCCAAACCCTCTACTGATCTATATGGTTTTTTGCATTCTCTTTAGTGGCCTGCAGGAGAGGGGACCGAGGAGGAATGGCTCTTAGATTTCTCTGCTGGATTCTAAATATAGAAGCCCCTACATTGGATCTTCCTTCTACCTTTCAGAACTGCATCCCTTGTGTTCCCTTAGAGTGGCTACCTTACTGCCATCTCTGCCTCCTTAGTGGTCGGTCACACTGGCTTGTTTCCACCTGTATTAGTAAGCTCAACCCTCTCCCTCCTGTTGAAATTAGTCTGTTGAAACTCATTATCCAGAAAACAAATCCACAGGAAATGTGAGGGAGGGAATTGTCATGTGTGTGTGTGTGTGTGTGTGTGTGTGTGTGTGTGTGTGTGTGTGTGTGTGTGACTGTCTGTCTGTCTGTGGAGGGGGTGGGTGTGGGTATAGCATTTGTGCATATCAGAGGGCATTGTGTTTCTTTGTGAAGGACTAAGGATGACTTTGAGAATCACCCTGGATTGCTTCTACCTCCTTTTTGGCTTCTCTCTGGGATTTCCCAGGTTCTGCTTTCCAGAGTCGGAAGTGCAGGTTGCTGCCATTTCCACCTGACATTTTTATATGGGATCCAGGATCTGAACTCAGGACCTTCTGCTTGCGAGGCAGAGTCTTAACCCCTGAACCATCTCTCCAGCCCAGGAAATGTTTTGTTTTGCCTTAGTCTGAGATTTCTTAGTTTGGTGTATCCCATAAATAATTAATCTGGCTGAAAGTAAGTTTTAACATTCCCAGATATGGAAGTTAAATATTTTAGGGAGTAGAGAAGAATCTTGGAGAGAAAGATGGAAGAAACAAGGCAGATGAAGCAAGGCAAAGATACTGGGAAGAAGAGACCTTGAACTCCATCTCCACTGCTGGGTACGAACACAACCCTTGAAGTTCATGAATCAGAAGCCAAATGTTCAATGGAATGGCATTGGAGGTTGGAACTCTGAGAGGTCATGAGGTCACGGAGACTCTGCTTTTGCTGATGGATTATTGTTTAGTATCTTGAAAGTAAGCTCATTACTAGGACAGTGGGCTGGTTATAAAATCAAGTTCAACCCTCTGTTTTGTCCCACCATGTGATGTCTTCCCTCGCGTTATGTTAAAGCAAGAAGACACTCTCTAAATACCAGCATCTTGGCCTTCATAATTGTAAGAAAAAAAAATCCATTCTTTCTAATCTGTGTGGCTTAAAGTAGTCACTAGAGCAGCACAAACCAAACCAAGAAATCTACTTCTGACCAAGTCAAGAGGCACCATAGAGCTACTTCCCAGTAAGTTTTGGGATCTGCAGGAAGAGACGATCTGAATTCCTTCACAGAGCCTGGAAAGTGAGCAAAATCCCACCTCTCTTCTTCTACATGCCTAATGGGGCCTAGTACCAGGAGGATCCCTAACACAACTGAAGAGGCAAGTCATCGAAGGGCTGGAACACCTTTGGTGTTCCAGGGGCTCTATGAAGATGGAATGCTGGAATAGTACAGACATGGGTGAGAAAGGGCCTCACATCCTCAAGGAGGAGAAGGCAGAAGTACAGTTAGATGGCCAGTGATGATGAAAGTAACATCTATGGAACAAAAATAATCAGGGGAGGGCTGGAGAGATGGTTCAGTGGTTAAGCTTCTGCCTTGCAAGCAGAAGGAACTGAGTTCTGATCCCAGATCCCACATAAAAATGTCAGATGGAAATGGCCGCAGCAGCCTGCACCTCTGACCCAGGAAAGTAGAGCCTGGAGAGCTCGAGAGCAAAACCAAGAGGAGGTAGAACATTCCAGAATGATACTGGAAACCGTCCATGAGCCTCAATGGCATACATAGTGCCCTCTGATACACACAGACTCTCTATCTATCTATCTTTATCTCTCTATCTATCTATCTCACACACACGTATACACACTGTGCATGCACTCTCACACACACATACACACACATACACACACACATAAATAAAAATAAATTTTAAAAAGCTGGGGAAAAAAGTTATGTCTTGTCATCATGCCCTAAAACAATGTAACTATTTATATAGAACTTACACTGTACTAAACAGATGATTTGAAATGTAAAGAAGGTGTGCGTAAGTTATATGAAGTACTACATGATTCTATATGAGAGAGTGGATGCTAACATGCACCCAGTGTGTGCTCCGCTAGTCATCTTCCTTGCCATCTAAAATCATCCCGTTTTCCACAGTCAGAGGTGGTGAAGCACAAAAGAGTGATGTCTAATAATTCTTCCAACCAGGCTCCTTCCGGTTGCCAGCCATTTCATATCCATCAAGGTCCAGCTGATGATAAAGAAAAATGACCAGTGGGTGGCAGAATGCAAGCATGTACTGTGGGTGGCAGGACACAAGCATGTACTGTGGGGGGCAGGACACAAGTATGTACTGTGGGAGGCAGGACGCAAGCATGTACCGCAGACACAAGGCTCCTGATACAGCTACGTTGTTTACAGCCCTGCACCTGCTATTTACAACTCAGCAACCCGCTCAGTGGCTCTTCCTCCTCACGTGCTATTCATCTACATCTGCCTTTCTGTCCCCAAGGAGACCCACAGACCAGCACACCGTGTCGCATGGAAACTAGGACCAAGCAGACCTAAGTTATCTTGTTTGTTGGGGGAAAATTGCAACCCTTTGCCTGTCATCCTGCATGAACTTGTGAATTCACATCTAAACCTGGGAACTGAAAGATTCAAGGACACTTGACCCCTGGATCCGATCGAGGATTTAAGCCAACCCAACCACCTGTCTAGAAGTTTTAAGCATCAGCATTGTGCTAGACAGAGACTATAGAACATAGAGTAGTACTACCTGCTGCTTGCAAGTTACAGGTTAATTGAGCAGATGACATTCCAGCTGTTGCTAGCAATGAAGGAACAAGACAGGACACAAATGCTAAAGAACTTGAGAGGGGACACGCTGTTAGAATTTTTACAATAACCATCTATGCGAGAGGCACTTTCATTGTTAAAAGGTTCTTTCACTTGTGTCTTGATCTTTCGCAACCAGCTGTCAGCACAGATCTTCTTTGCTCGAGTCAAGTTTAATACAGAGTTCCCATGTTGAGAACCCTTTTACAGACTGGAACTTCCGAACTTCTCATCCATGTCTAAAAAAGGTTTGTGTGATATGGAAATCTGTGACTTGTAAGACCATTCTGCATTTAGATGGGCTTCAGGGGTCCCAGGCCACTGTGAATGGGAGGACAAGATAATACAGAGTAGTTCTTATCATGGGGGCTGGGACAGCCATTCTTGGGTTCTTAAAGCAATTCTTACTCTCAGATTCTACAATGCACAACAGAAGCCACATAGAACAGACATGATACAGCCTTTCCGGGAAGTCATGTGGACAGGACCCGTAAGGATTCATAACTTCAGCCAACAAATTTTCCTTGAATGAATCCATCTTGAAATCATAAGGGGACAATGATTCATATGCCTAAGTTCATCATCGAAGTAAATATAGTAGAAGTAAGTTGAAGTTCCATGCACAGGAATAGTTACATTATTAACATATACAGCCATACAGATAGGGACTGTATAGCTTTATCATTGCCCTACAGCATTTTAGCTATTAAGGAAAGTTCAGTGATGTAGAGAAACCATTTCATGAGCATTAGAACTGAAACTGTTTGATGATTTCAGCTTCCAACAGTTTTCCAGCACAATGCTTTATTTCCTACCCGGAATATGATTTTTCATTACTTCCTCGTTGCTCCTGGGGGATTTCCCATCAGAAAACATGTTTCTCTGGTTATGACTAGAACTGTCCTTTGTATGTTGATTTCTAATACTGACCCTTGATATCACCAATTCCCTTGAACTAAAAACAAAAAAAGTAAGTAAATGATTTTGATAAGGTTCTTAAGAAGAAATTACCACTACTTATTCATCCATCTAGAATCATAACTTTTCATTATATACATGTCAACTATTCAAAGAAAATAAATCATTGAACATAATGTGTATCACCTGCAGAATCTCCTTGGAGAAAAGGCATTAGAGATACCTGACACTCAGAACATGAATTGCTTCTTTTACAAGGAAATTACACTTTCCTGTTTTTCTTTAAAACAATGTTCAACTCCGGAAATCCAGAGAGCATCTGTTGGGTTCTAGAAAGAACTAGGATGAAAGCAACACACAGTATGTGAGATGCTCTGAATTCAATTTCGGGTTTATGATTTTTTACTTAATAATTGCAGGTATTAACAACAGCATTCTATTAATGCATGCAAAAGAGAAGTGTAGGCAAAGCCTATGGGAACTTGGAGTGGTTGAAACTGAAAGGTATTATAGTATTAACACAACCAGTGACACATAGACAGGCATAGACATAGACACACGCATGCATGCACACACATACACAGAATAACACACAGACACATGCACACACACAGTCACACACAAAAACACACAGACACACACATAGAGACAAATAGACATACACAGACATATAGACTTGTGCGCACACACATATACATATAATACCAACATATACACACAGATACAAACCCAAGAGGCACATAGACACTCACACATAGACAGACACAGATATATACACATAGTCACATAAGTTATGTGCACACACAGAGAGACATGCACACAACAGACTTGCACGCACAAATACAATATAATAAAGACACATATACAGAGAGACACACAGACACATACTTGCACATAGAAACACACAGACACAGGAAACTCGTTATAGACATACAGATAGACACACATGTACACACATATACAGACACACACACACACACACACACACACACACACACACACACACACTGTTGCAGTTCACCTGCATGGTTGCTGATAAATGACCATCAAACGGCTTAAGGGAATAAGGGGTTTGTTGTCTCTTACAATTATCTGGTTACAGTTGTCAGTCCAGCTTGAAGGGAGATCTCACACCAACACTAAGGCTGAGGGAACTGGCCACACTATCTCTACGTAATGGTTGAGAGAGGGACGATCCTTACTTGCCAGACCAGCATGTCTGGCCAAGTGTACAAAAGGATGCCACTTTCTCAATGAGCTTTTGGTATTTTATTCCAGGGCCTCGTCCTGCCCATCATGGGCTGGACCTTCCCCATCAGCTAGACCTTCCCCATCAGTGTGAATTAAGCTCTGGGCTTAATTCAACCATTAATTCTCTACAAATGTGCCCAGAGCTCAAACCCTCAACTGTCAAGTTCACACCTGTGCCTAACTATGACACACACAGAGAAAAACACAGACAGAAACATGTACACACACATGCATATATACATGCATATATATGCATGCACACAGACACACATTGGCACTAATAAATACACATAAACATACACACACATATATATACCATGCATATACACACACACACACACATACACACACATGCGCACACACTGGTGTAAGGTATAATGTAAGGTATTTACCTCAAAAATGTACCACATCACTGACAACATGGAAGTTTTCAGTGGAGTTCCAGAACCGCCAGGCCAATCATAGAAGGGGGAGAGAAAAAAGAAAAAGAAAAAGAAAAGAGACCTGGAAGAAGGGAATGGTGGGTGTTGGTGGGCTGAGAGGGCAGAGTCTAGAGGTTATTTCTGGGGTCTTTGCCCAGCCCAAGAAATATGGCCAGGATCAAACTTTGACCTTGACCCCACTAGCACTAAGGGTCAGGCTCACCTGCTCTTACAAGCACCAACTATAAGTGATCACCAAGCAGAAGCTCCACCCTGAGTATGGGGCAGATAGAGGAATGGGAATCCTATCAAATGACACAACCCTTCCATGTCCTCTGGAAAGAAACAGTTGTAATTTATTTAATTTTATCATTGATTGCAACCAACATTTTAAGCTGATACAAACCTATAAAAGAATTGCATGTTCCCTCCCAAAAGTTCCATTTGTATTTAGTTGTCTAGGATGAAATATACGCTTTCCATGAAAAGCCATGGTATAAATCAGAACTAGTTTCCAAGTCAGCCCCAGTTTGACTCTTGAATTATTTCTGAAATGGTTGTGATGAATATACAATTACTGAAAATAACACAGTCTCATAAGAAGCCTTGTTTCAACTGTTATGGGTAATGTGGAGATAAAATGATATTTAATGACCTTTGGGGGAAATTCCAAATTGTAATCAGGAACACTAGATCAGGTCTCCCATTATCATACTGTGTTCAAACTATGGCTTACCCCCTCCTGCTGCCTTGCTTCAGATACTGCTTAAAGCACTGCTGGTATGAAAGTCCACCAGGAACGTGCAGAAATCAGGCACTTCAGGCTGGGGAATCAGGGGTTAAGATTCTGACTTGTAAGCAGAAGGACCTGAGTTCAGATCCCGGATCCCACATAAAAATGAGAGGCAGAAAAGTCAGTGGCCTATGCTTCCTGCTCTAGTGGATGGAGCCTGGGAAATCCCTGAGCAAAGGAAAAAGAAGGTAGAAGCAATCCAGGATGATTCCTGAAGTCGTCCTTGGTCCTCCACAAGGACACATGGTACCCTCTCTCTCTCTCTCTCTCTCCCTCACACACACACACACACACACACACACACACACCCATACACACACTAAATTTTTTAAAATAGAAAACAGACACTTCCATCCTGAAGGGTGAAAATGATTATTCTGATATGCATATGTGATGATTAGCATTCCTTGCCAACCTGACATCTAACAAGAAGGTCTACCTGAGAGGTGTAGCCTCTTGGTGTGCCTGTGAGGACTGTCTTGATTACATAATTGATGTGCCTATTGTGGGCAGGGCCATTCTCTACGCATATAAAGACAGAGAGCAGGCTGAGCATTAGCAAGCAAGCATGCCTGCCCCTCCTCTCTGCTTTTTCCACTGTGGATGTGGTATGGCCAGTTGTTTCAAGCTCCGCCTTCTATAATGAACCATATCTACAATTGTGAGTCAATTACCATTCCCCCGCCAAATGGGTTGGGTCGAGCATTTTACATATAGTAACAAAGAAACTAAAGCAATTTGTAACCCAAAAACTTACCTGTATATTTTTGTGCTGTATTTGCAGCTCATGAATAAAGTTTATGCCGAAGGTCCCCAATCTCCGAAAGGTTCGGTGATATGGAATTATAATGTTATTGGGCTACAAACATCAACCATGCCTTAGACTGACATAGCACAGTTTATTGAAATAGAAGTCAAAGGTAAGACTGGTACAAACACAGAAAGAACACCTATCTGCATTTTATTCAACTCAACAATGAATGAAAAAAATCAGTGAATTGATAAAAATGCCTTGAAGAAGAATTTGAAGAACCAAGATTTTATACACACAGTCAAAGCAATAAATAAATAAATTTACTTGCCCACTGTATACAGGTTAATGGGTATTAACCTCCATGGCTATGGATTTTTTCCTTCTTTCACAGATAGAAATGTTTTCATTAATATCTAGCCTCAGTGTCTAGTCTCTTAAAAAATGTATCATTAATAGAAAAGTTATAGCCATATATGCCAATCATAAAATGAATAATTATTACAGGAGCATGTCATAACAATGACATTAGAGGAATAGGTAGACATTCTTTTGCTTTATGTCAAGTTTTGGATGATTTTTCTTCTTAATGATAATTTTTTCAAAATGTAGGAAATGTAACAGAAATTATAAGATTTTTTTAACATTGGTGAATTAACCTGACTCTTAGCTCTGTGAATTTAAAATCAATTTTATCCATATTTTATCCATACTGTACACCAATACACCAGCGGGTCACAAGAAGCACATCAAACAAAAGCAATTTATTTATAGGTGAAGCATAACTCACAAGAAGATCGGGTCCTCCTCACATCCTGTGACGGGTACATTCTTTCCCTCAAGGAAAGCAGCTAATTGGGTCAATTTATCATCTTCACATGGTTCAATGTTCCAGGAAATAAATTAGGAGGAAAAAATGTACATCTTCCCAACTCTCCCAAATGAACAAAAATAACAACAATAAAAAAATCACTGGAGGTTCCATAGTTTCTCTCCTTTATCCAATATCAAGGAAAAGTAATTATGGTATATATCAGATTTGGGGAAGATAGTAAGATGGAGGGAAGGTGTTCCTACCTCTTTTTAGCAGAAAGATTTACCTCAGACCACCGATTGCTTTGGACAATTTGTGGAACTTTCTAGATTCCTAGTTGCAATAGCTTGAGTGTGGTTTGGCCCCCTTGATTCTGTGCTGAGTTCAAGGCCCATCGTGAGGTACAGAGAAGTAGAAATTGAATGTTTTTGTTTTTAAAGACACGTTCTCTAGGAAGTGGTGAAGATTAGATGTGACACTTGGGTGGAGCCCCCGTGACTGGATCCTAGTGACTTAATAAAGAACAAGGTAAACTAGAAAACCCAGAAATCCCTGCCTTTTGCCACGTGATACCATGTGCAATTCTCATTAGGGGTAAGCCCTTGGAGCTCCAAAAGTATGAGCTTTATAAAGCTACAGGCCTCAAATAGATTGCTACACTATTTTTGTTGCAGTGCTCATAAACCAATAAGTAATTCGAAGAAGAAACTTCTGTCTCCTAGTGGTTCTCAGCCTGGGCTGCCTGAGCCAAATGCTGAAGTCCCAGTAATTACCATTAGTTGTCTCCCCAAGAGGCTTCCTATGCAAACCCTACTTCTGTACCTCGTACCTTCCCTTTGTCCCCCTATTCCATAGTTTCAGATCACCCCTTCCCTCCTCTTTATCTCGTCTTGATTGTGGGATGTGAGATAGAATGAAGAATGGTGGGGTCTGCCCCATGCCCACTGTGCTTGGAGGCATGCTCCCTGCTGGGCTGCTTTGATATCACAGAATCACAGTCAATGATGACAAAAATCAGCCAATAGACCATCTCTTTTACAACCTGATGGTGATGATTTCAGGCCACACCCAAAGTATATGTCCTTCTCCTGATAGAATGGACATGAACTTCTTTGATCTTACTCCAGGTGCTATCATCCCTAATTCCACTTCTGATTAACTTATTCTTTGTAAGTCTGTGATGTTATTAAAGACTAACTTGCCTACTTTGTTGTTTTTCCTGTTTTGGGTAAGATTCAGACTCTAGTCCATTTGTCATCCTTGCATGTACCTAATTGTATCTTTACTCCAAGTATAATCTCCCTGGGTAATGTCCCTCCCTTAAAATTGGCTTTGTGTATTCTCAACCCCTCACCCTGCACCAGCCACACCTACTCTGTAGTTGTTACGGTGAATACAAATCAAGTTCATTTGGCTTGAGGCCATCACAGTGATCCTCTGCCTGGATCACTCTGCTTAAATACCTTTAGACGAGAAAAGCATTGTTTAGGGTTTTAGTCCAAATCTTGCCTTCTCCCAGAGACAATGTCGATGGAAAATATAGTGTATCAGGGAACTGGGAAGTGGCTCTATAGGTAAAATGGTGCTTGAGTTGAGATCTTCAGTGTCCACATTAAAAAAAAAAAAGCCAGGGTTGTGCAATCCCAGCACTAGGAGGCAAAACCCGGAGGATTCTGGGGGCTCCTGAGCTACCCAGCCTAGTTAATTGGTGAGTTTCACATTTATTGAACTTGTCTCAAAAAATAAGGAATGGGAGCAGTAGAGGGAAACACCCAACATTGAACTTTGGTCCCCGCACAAGCGCGCACGCGCACACACACACATGTACACATTCCCAAATACACAATATATACAAACACACACTCACACTTGTACACACACAGAAAATGCACTCTCCGAGTTTTTGACTTGGTGACATTGTCATTTTCATAAGTGTCACCATTATTTGAAGGTATTTCGTTTATCTAACATTTATTCTGTCTCTCCACCTGTACTGAAATGTGAGTTCCAAAAAGAACAGGCTTGATTTATTTGTCTCTCCATGCTGTGAAGAGTATCAACACCTTCCATTTGCTACCTGTAGCTGAATAATGGATTATCCAAACTTCATACACTCAAAACAATGTACATCTCTCAGTTTCTGTAGGTAGAGATTTGGGCACGGGCAGGAGTTAAGAGGGCAGCCAGTGGTATAGTCACCGGTAGGTTAGAGTGGAACTGAAGATCCACATCTAAGATGGGGTACTTACATGGCCTTACATGGCCAAGACTGAGTTCCTCATCCCATAAGACTTTTCCAAAGCATTACTAGGGTGTCCATAGGGCGGGGCAGGAGTTTCCTTCAAGGTAAAAAATTAAAACAGAACGAATAACCTTGGAAAACACATTCTGTCATTTCCACACCATGCCATTGACTGAGTCAGCCTTATTCACTGTGAAAGAGGATTCACATGGATGTAAATAGCATCTTCAGGAAGTCATTAATCAAAGAATATAGGAACTAAGGAATCGTGTTCTTTCTAATTTAACACTTAAAGGGGTATATGGCTTACGAATGTTTGGGGGAGAATCTCATAGTATCCCAATACTATTCCCACAAGCTTAGAATGCGTATCCATTTTCTTTTTAAAAACATAATGTGGGAAAATATAGTCATCTATGTGTGATGTTGTGACTGTATTTTTGTATATATTCAATGCAAGTGAACAAAGTGTTTTTCAATTAGCAAAACTTCAGACAACATGAGCACTGCGTGTGCTGTGTGTACCAAGTCACTCCACTGGTCAGAATGTCCAAATCCCCCACTTCCAAGCCTGTGAATCAGCCTCATGCGGTCTCATTTGCAACCATTTCAACTACGAAAAAGGCAACTAGGTTGATTTCATTCAAATTTTGCCGATGAGGTAACCTGACCAGGTCTCAGTTATTATGAGATACAGAACCAGACATGTCACTTAGGCGTTCCGATGCCTGTTATCAGAAGAGAATTCGAGATAAGACTGGTAGGCTGGATGACTCTACAGAAGAGCAAGCACACCACCTCAAATGACTTCGAGCGACAAGGATTTTTTTTCCCCTTTTCATCTAAATCCACAGCAAGTGGGTTGACTATCCAAGACAAGGCTCTACACAGCGAGTAGTGATTCACTTCTGCTTTCCTGGAGCGACTTCATGGTCTCTGAGGTTGTGAAGATTAATCTCAATTGTCAAGTGAATTGAGAAATGCCTAAGAGATTACCAAACCACACCTTCAGATTCAAAATTTTAATTAACTATTGGGAAGTAGTAAAACTGTGGAAGATAGGACCTGGTTGGAGAAGGTAGGTTGTTGCTGTTTTCTCTCTGTTGTACTGTGACTTGCCCAGCCCTGTAATATCCTCCTATCATGACTCTGAAACCAGAAGCCAAAATAAATTGCTGCCCCTTTACTTTTCTTTTATTGCTCTGAGACAGTACTCTTACAAAACTTAAGAGAGAAAAAAGGAGATTTATTTGACCTAAAGTTCTAGTCTTTTATAATTGCAATCGTGTGACAGAAGGCATGGCTGGAGACAGATGCAGGAGGCTGGCTTGGGCACAACAGCCCAGAAGAACAAGAGCAAACTGAAGAAGCAGGGCTGGGTCACCCTCTGTGATGTGCCTTCCACCTCTCAAAGGTGCCACAACCTTCCCAAACATTAATATCAGGTAAGGACTCAAATACATGGGGGAGGATTTACACTCAAAGCAGGACACAGTAGTTGAACCCTGGCAGCAGGTTCTTTCAATGATCATCAAATGTGTTGGCCTAGAAAGACAAACATCCTTTCCCATCACAACTCACAAGCTGTAAGTCTCACACGGCCCTGCCTGGCTACAAACAGACAAAAGATTTGTAAGTGTGAGTCAGGGAGTCCTAACTCTCTCTGCTATATAGAATGTAGTGAAAAAGTAAATAGTATTCATAGAAGTAGGAAGCAGTCCCCTCAAGAAAACTGTGAGGAAAGGCACAAAAACATGAGATCTTTTTAAAGCCCGGTTGTCCATTCTCCTGCATTCGATTTTAACAGTTTGGTCCTGATACTGGCTCTGTGAATAGACATCATCTGCTTTCCAATGGATTAGGAAGAAGCAGTAGATTGCTTGGTCTGCCCCAGAGCTCATACTCCAGCAAAGTCTGAGTCCTTCACACTTCCTTTCTCCCTCTATTTCATTTCTCTTTTCCATTTCATAGGGGATCTACAGAGGAGAAATGCATCGGGCCTGACAATTCCATTGACTGCTGCATTTCTTAAGGTGTGTGATGAACTCACAGAGGTTTCTGTGTGATTCTTTGTAGGACAAAGGGTATGAAGGGGTGTGTCTACACAGCCACGCATGTACATGTGGAAATGAGAAGTGGGAGGCTCTACTATCAGTCTCCACTTTCCTTTTTTTCGAGACAGGGTTTCTCATTGAACCCAGAGCTCACTGATTGCCTGTGGCTAAGGAGCTCCCAGAATCCTCTTTTCTCCACCTCACACAGCTGCAATTACAGGTGTCACGCCTAGATTTTACATGGCTGTTGGGAATCAACTTTACCTACTGAACCATCTCTCCAACACTATGTACTTTTTAATATCTTAAATATTTTTTTAAAAACACTTTTTAAACGGGGAGGAGAGCAATTGAGCGTGAGTAGGGACACAGTCTTATCTTGTAAAAACACCATTTTGCATAAATGATACAAAAAATGAAGCATTATTAATATTTATGAAACATGCTTCCTAAACAACCATAAGTCATTTATTTACATATATTAATTCATTTATCTAGCAATCTTATTAATATCAACATGATACGAGAAAATCGAAGCAAGTCCAATTTAGTAGCTTAATCTAAAATCACCCAATTTATAAAGGGGAAAACTAAGGTTTCCAAAAGTATAAATTTCAGGATATGCACTCAGGGGCTCTCTTGCCATCCCTTCCTAACAGGTGGAGAGCGAAACAACTTTGCTCAGGTGGGTGAAAAATTTGGGGGCCACCTGTTGCAGTATGCCTACAATATTCCATGGATGTCACATTCGAACAGGGAAAATCCAAATAGCTTTCCAATAACAGTACCACTTGGCAGCGATTGCAAAGACATGTTTCCTGCCAAGGCTGACCTCCTTGGACCAGATAAAGAAGAGTGACCAGGTGATTAATACAGGGTTCCATCTGCGGAGAAAAATACCTTGCAAGGAGGATGGGGATGGGGGCAAGATTAAAGGAATCCCAAAGGTCAGATTTCTCCTGCTTAGTTAGGAAGTCTATGAACATACAGATTGGGATTACTGCTTTCTCTAGTATTCACCACATCAACTCTGACACTGGTTTTTCCCGATGCCATGGTTCTTTTGCGATTGATTCGCCCCCCGCCTCCTTCTCCCCCCCACACACGGTAAAGTATTGCTGCGCCCTTCTCAGATGGGACGCCCTTGCAAGAGCGAGCTGCGTGCACAGCCCGCACCCGCTAGCGCGTGGAGGACCGACGCCAGGGGGCGCGCTGGGCCCTGCGGCCGCTCCGTGGGCCTCCGGCCCCTTCCCGCCCCTCGCTGCCCTCGGCCAGCCCAGAAGACGGAAGCAGCGGCGGCCGCGGCGGGGGCTGAGGCTCCGGCCGTCGGCGGACGCAGCAGCTGCGGCCCGAGGCGGAGAGTTGCGGGCGGCGGGCGGCGGGGCCTCGGAGCGCGTCGCGTCCCCGCGCCCCAGCTGGGCTGCGCCGGGCGGCCGCGAGGACTCTTCCCCGCCGGTGCGGCGGCCCCGCGCGCTCCGAGGTGAGTGGGCTCCGGTCGCGGCTTCTCGCGGGCCGGCGCCGATCGCGGACCCCAGCGCCGGGCCGCCTGCCCCCCGCGGGCTCCCCAAGAGTCACCCGGACTCCGGGCCGCCCGTGACACCGGGACGCCGCCCGCGATCGCGCCCTCTGCTGCCTTCTATCCCCGCAGATCGGGGACGCTGCCTTCTCTCCCCGCAGGTCCTGGGGGAGTCGCCCCGCGCCCCTGGCCTCCTTCTTGCCTGGAACCCTCTCTCGACCCCCTTCATCCCGCGGATCAGGGGTTCTCTGGGTCCCCGACATTTCCCACGGGTCCGGGACTCCGCCCCTTGTGCCTTTTTCCTTCCACCCCCTAATCCTACAGGCTGCCCAGATGGGGGACGCTGCGCTCCAGGGTCCCTCGCTTCTTAGGTGGAGGACGTTGTCCCTGGTCCCTCTTTTCCCGTGGGTGGGACCCCGCCCGTGGGTGGGACCCCGTCCCGTCCCTCTCCACCTGGACATCTCCCAGTCCTCGCGTCCCGCGAGTGGAGGCGCCCTCTATCTCCTCTCCATCACTCGGGACGTCTCCTGGTTCCTCTCTTCCCGCGGGTAGGGGCGCCGCCTTCTGTGCCCTGTCTATCACTGGGGTCTCCAGATCCCTCTCTTCCCAAGGTGGTGTGCAGAAGACACCGCCCCCCCCACGCCCCCCTCGCTGGCTTCCTGGGTGTCCCGTCACCTCCCTGCACTCACTTCTCCCGCGGGAGGGAACCCCTCTCCAGTTACCCGGAGTTACCTTCACCTCGATTTTTCCGCGTTCCTAGAATAGGAAATCGTTTCCTGGATTTTCCCGTCCCTGGAGCTCTTACTAGGCTCAATTGCAAAAATCCCTTCAAATTCCCAGCTACTACCTCCGTCACAGGGGAAAACTATTTTGGGGTTCTCTATTACATTCGATAGAGGTTCCAGGCAGCATGTTAAAAAAAAAAAAAGCGAATGACACGAATGTTTCCTTCCCGCTCCTGCACTCGGTAGTTGTAGCGATTATTCCAGATGCCTTGTTGATAAAGCTGTTCCTAGAATTTGGCTTTAGGGGAACTCCAGCGGAGACTTAGGACTGTCTTGGTTGTGAACAGAAAGTACTAGCAACTTGAATGGATGAGATTAAATCGTTTCCCAAGAGCAGATTACTGTCTTGCCACACAAGTCTAGAAACAGGCTTGGTGATTTTTAACTTCCTGGCATTTTCTCCCTCCTCCTTCCATAGTAGGAAAGGTAAAGGGGCTCTTTTGATTTGGAGGTGGAAGGTGGGATAAAAACAGTCCACCCCCCCACCCCATCCCCCACCCCCGACTCAAGGAAAGAATGCATTAGATACTGCAAACTCCCCATGAGATGAGCTCAAAGATCACATCCGAGTTTCAGCCTTATACACTGCATGATATTTCAAAATTCTAAGTGACTGTTCTATGCTAAAACGTGAAACATGGTGCTGATAAATTTTGTTCTCTTGGATTGGGGGTAGGAGATGTGGAAATGTCTAAATCCTTGCTTTTGTGCTCTTTGAAGAGCAAGCAATGCTGAAGAAGTGAAATGTCCCATATGTTTGCTTCAAAAATTAAACTAAGCCCTTGATTGCTTTGCAGCATTCTTGACCATTTGTGTTCCATCTGCAGATCTTTGTATTGTAAAGATTGTTTATACATAGTTCTGTTAGTAGGGAATCAAAAAGCCCTTGTTAGTACATGGCTTTACTTTATGAATTACATGTTTACCCATATGGATTTTAGTCGGTTTAGAATGGATCCATTCAAGACATACCTTGTTGGTTTCTTTGGCTTCGCTCATTGCTAGCCTCAACATCTTTTTGTGACTCACCCTACCTCTCACTTCAGGACATTTAATATTCCTGTCTTTCAGTTGCATTTTATACCTAGATGCTAATTTATACATTTATACATTTGGTAGTGGGGCTGGAGAGGTGGCTCAGGGGTTAAGCCTCTGCCTGGCAGGTGGAAGGTCTTGAGTTCGAATCCTAGACCCTATGTATAAATGCTGGGCGGAAGCGGGGGCAGCCTGTGTTTCTGGTCCTGGTAGGGCGGAGCCTGTGAATCCCGGGGCAGAGTAAACAAGGAGGAGGTGGAGGCCTTCCATGGTGGTTCCCGAATTCATCCATGGTTCTACACACACACACACACACACACACACACGTATATGTACACATACACGCACACATGCACAATTGAATAAATGAAAAAAAAGAAAGAAGTTGGTAGTGATTACATCCCACAGTACTGAATTAAAGCCTACTATGCTAGATTCTCAAAGGAATTAACAGGCACAGAGATCTGGATATACATGGTGCAAAATGACTTGAATTTTGTTGCATCCCATTTGTGTAGAAAGGCACATAATTAAATAAATGTTGCCACGGTACAGTGTGAGGCGTCGTGCATTTTGGAAGGCTTTGAAGGGGGTTATCTGAGAAAGATCTAGATGTAAACCATCTGTGTTCTTCAAATGGAAAGAAATGTAAACGTGATTTGATGGTGTAAAGAATTTTTTCCCCTAGTGATAACGTTCATTGTGTTTTATACCCGAAGAACCAATTTTTTCTATTACTTTAATAATGGACCAGTGAGTTTAGTTAGGACTGCCCATAGGAGCTTGGGTTCCTTACCATTGGGTATGCCACAGAAGAAAATCTCTCTCTCTACCCCGCAACCATTAATGGCCTAAGACCAGGCCCTCTGAAGTTCCTGTCCCATCCATGACAGAATATTGATGGTTCATAGGGAATCATAACTGCTGAGTGTGCAAAGTGTGCAAAGACATGTGAGGCCCGGAGTTGCATCTCATTTGTTCCACCCTTTCCTCCACTCTGATGATCTCTGTTACCATGGAGATCCTGAGAATGTTCACTGGAGTTCTTTCCATTGCCTTCTTGCAGTAGGAATCCTTTTAAGGAATTGCTGATAGGGAGGCTAGATTTTCCGAGGAAGGAAGAGCTATAAAAGGTCTAATGACTTAGGGAGATGGCTCAGGGATTAAAGCTTTTGTGTCAGAAGTACAAGGACCTACATTCAGATCCTCAGATCTTACACAGAAATGATGAGCAGGAATGGTAGGTGGCCTACACTTCTGGCTCTAGAAGCAAAGCAATAGGTAGAGCAATCCAGAATGGTTCCCGAAGTCAACCTTCGGCCTTCACAGGCACACACATTTGGGTGCACTCGTGTGTAAACACATGCATGGCACACGTGCGCACACACACACACAAGCACAGGTGCACACAAAAAAGACATGTCTTGAAAGTTTTGTGCATTAGACAGAAAGAGCGGAATAGAAAGAATTTCTATATGCTAGTTTTCCCCCCAATCATACAAGCTTAATAGGTACCTAGTCCCCTCCACACCTCCCCAGTCCCCTTTGCACCCTTCCCCCCTTTTCCCCTTTCTTTCACCCCCCTCCCTCCCTTTCTCCCAGTGTCTCCTCCTTCCCCCCTCCCATTCCTTGGAAATCCTTTTGTGTGAATGTCAAACTTCCCTCTGAGTCCTCCACTCTAGTGAGGTATGGACTCTGTGGCATTGCCCAGAGCCCTTTCTTGGAATCCTCTTTAGTATAGGAACACTATTTTGACTGTTAATCCCTTGCCTCTAAGCATCCTAGTGCCTGTGGTCCATGCTAGACTTTGGGGGTCGTTGACGTGTCAGTCATTGCACAGGTCATGCAAAGTCCGATTATGGCTACTGCAGCCCTAACTTGTGTGGAGTATCTTGTGTATCATTTGCTCCTCCCCATCTTTAGGCTCTGACAATCTTACCACCCCCTCTTCCACAAATTTCCCTATCTATATGTTAGTTTTTTAAGTTGGACATTTGGGCAGGAAAGATAGAGTTGTGCCTGTCTTGTGGCTATTTGACTTGTGCTGTGTATCTAAATAACACAGTGATTTCTCAGAAGTCATTCAAGCATGTGCAAATGGACCATGTCTCATGTACACTGTGGGAACGAAAGTCGGAAAATCTTTGCTGTATCTCTAATTACTCATGTCACCTGTCAAAAAACTTGAAAAGTGGCAGGCCTTTTTGCCCAGCAGTTCTACGTCTAGGAATTGTGCTCAAGTGAATCTGAGGCTGTACATGCAAGTTGCAAAGGCCCAGAAACTGCCTGTGCCTGGCTGCCCTTTGCCCTCAAGTACAATTGTAGCCTATGAAGGGGTCTTCATGGACCCTAGTCTTAGGGCCCTGGTGCACATGTTTACTTCAGCTGTTTGCACCATCTGGTGTTCCTTTCTTTCAGGCCACATGTGTCTTTCCAAGGACACATGAAATGAGTCTAGAAATGACAAGGTTCTGGACGTGTTGTTCAAAAAGTTCTATATCCGAGCAAGCTTAGATGGTGGTGCCGGGTCTCCTTGGTGGCTCTTGGAAATTCTGTCAGTTCAGTTCAATAATACCAGACAACTTTGATACAATAAAGAGGAATAAGTATTGTGTGTGTCAGAGCACAGATAAACATAAAGTACAAAGTGCCCAGGCTTTTTTGGGGTAGACTTGGGGTCTGATCCCAATCTTACTTCATTGAATAATCTTGAACACGTTCACCTTTTTGAGTTCCATAATTTGCGCACTTACGTTTTAATTTATTACTGGATTTGTTATTGTGTGTGCACACATTTGGCATGTGTATAAAGGTCAGAAGTCAACTTTGAAGAGTCAGTTCCCTTCATCTGCTTTTATATTATTAGTTCTGGAGCTTAAACTCGTGTCCTTAGACTTGTGACAAGTGGCTTTACCCACCAAACCATCCTGGCCCCACTTTCTACTTTGATGCGTGGGGACTGTAAGTAATTTGGAGGTTGGTGATGCCAGAAGCGATCTCAGCGCTTTGGAGCATTAACACATTTAGTGCTCGAGGGAGCTCTTAGCAGGAGCCTCTCCTTAATGTTATTTTATAGAGAAGGAAATTGAAGGGGGAAAAGGTTATCAACTTGTCCAAGTCACATACCGAGAATGGAAGAGAAGATATAGGTCCCGCTGGTCCAAATCCAGCCGTTCACTGCTTCGAAGTAGTGCCTGTCCACCCAGAGCAGCTGCTTCTAGGTGCTTAGCAAATGGCACTCAGAACTCCATGTACATAGGAAAAGCATACTTGTCATTGTACAGACTGCCAGCAACTGTCCTTTAGATATGTGCTCTACCAGCCCTGTTTTTCCTCTTTATTTCGAGGCGGAGAGTCTCATTGAGCAGCCCGAACTAGCTCTGAACGCACTGTCCCTCTGTCACAGTCTCCTGTCACAGCTCGTGGACAGCTGGGTGGGTGCACAGGCCGGCCCCACCAGAGCAGGCCGAGTATGTCTTAATCCTCTATTTGGCAACACGGCAGGCAGAATCTTAAGAATTTAAGATTTAAGAATACTCGCCAGCTGTACGGACAAGAGGCCGACACTGTGTTTCTAAAATTGTATGTGGCTTTAATTGGGGGTTTGCCTCAAGGGTAGTGTGAAACAGAGACAGGGTCACAGGTGTTTGGCGCTGGTTTTAGACATGAGTTTCTCATAGGTACCATCACAGCTTAGAGTTTGAAGGCATCCATCTGCCCATGAAAGCAGCTGTTTTCCATAGGCAAAGAGATCTCGCTAATTGAGCTGCTTTCCTTTTTTTTTTACTTACACTGTCTTTCTAGACCATGAATTCTCCTAAAGGAGCTCGCCTTTATGTGCTCTGGGGGCCTCATGGCTGATACCTACATATCAATGGAGGGAATCAGATAACGTATTATGCAACAGTAGTCATGAGGCAAAGACCAAAACATTTCACAAGCTACTCTGTGAATAGCAAAACAGGGCCAGTTAGATGCTCAGCAAGTAGTGATGCTTGCCACTCAGCTCGATGTCCTCCTCCCCCCAAATCCGATCCCCAGAACCCACATGGTGGAAGGAGATGACTGATTACTACAAGTTGTCCTCTGGCCTCCACAGGTGTGCCTTGGTTGGGATGCACGTGCGCGCACACACACACACACACACACACACACACACACACACAATATAAATGTCAAGCGAAGCAGATGACTTGGACAGATAAGCTGTAAGACAGCCGAGTGCGGGCACTGAAGCCTTGTAGCCTTTTGTTTCGACAGGTCTGCGGCACACAAGCTACTATGAGTCTGTTAAACTGTGAAAACAGCTGTGGGTCTGGCCAGTCCGACAGCGACTGCTGCGCGGGCATGGCCGCCTCCTGCGGCGCCGCGGCCAAGGAGGACAGCGTGAACGCAGTGAGCACGGGGACCCTGTCCAGCTCCTTCCTGGAGGAGACCCAAGGATACGACGTGGAGTTCGATCCCCCCTTGGAGAGCAAGTACGAGTGCCCCATCTGCTTGATGGCGCTGCGGGAGGCGGTGCAGACTCCGTGCGGCCACAGGTTCTGCAAGGCCTGCATTGTCAAGTCCATCAGGTATGGGACACCCCAAGGGCCGGGGCCCTCCACAACCCAAGGCAAGGGCTGTTGTTTCCTAGAAAACGGGTCACCCCGAGAAGAGTCTCATATGCAGAGCTACTCAGGCAGGAAATCGGGCAAGTTGAGTTCTTATCCCAGTCTGTCCTGTGGCACAGAACCTTCCCTGACCTCCAGGAAAACAAGAGCGTCAGTAGCGACTTCAGCCTAACGCAGTTCTACGACAGAGGAACCGGCGATTTTCCACTTCAGGAAAACAGTATTTTTTTTTAAGTTTTCTCTGAGTGCTGCTGGTAAACTCAGCCATATGGAGACTCCATTAAGGAGACTACATCGCGGTATTAGCCCTGCTGGATGTGAGCAAATATGACAACTGGTGACAGTGCTCTAATACCAGTGCTGTAATGAAAATATTAACTGGGGGCTCTGCTGTCATGTATCCCCTCATTCCAGCCCCTCCCCAAGCATCTTTGAGTTGCTTTAGCTGCACTGTTTGAAGGTTTCTAGCCGCAGCTAACCTTGACGACCCCCATTGTGGCTGGAGTACCATTCCCACGGGTTCCCTGGCCATCCTGTGCCAACCATAGCGAGCTTCAGCCCGCTTGCCCTGCAGCACTGGACCTGCTGACTGCATCTGCTTTTCCTTTTTCCAGCACTTCTGTGCCTCCCGTTACCTCATATTTGTGTTGCCTGCTTAGCCCACTGGAAGGTGAGCTTGAGAGAAAATTGCTCCATAGAAATCAGTATCACTCACAAGACTGATATTTCTTTTTAGTCTTTATTTTTTTGCGTGTGTGTGTGTGTGCGCGCGCATACTCATATGCATATACATGTATTATGCAGGGGAGTGTACAAAAGGGCGCTGTGTATGTGCCCGTGGAGACCCAAGGTTGACATCTGGAATCATCCTGGGTTATTCTTCCACCATATTGTACGGGGTCTCCTAGGATATGTCTTCTGTTATAGTTAGGCACAAGGATGGAATTACAGGCTGCCACCATTTCACCTGGCATTTTTTTTCATGGGAACTGGGGATCCAAACTCAAGTTTTTCTGTTTGCAAGGCAAAGGCTTTTTACCCTGAGCAATCTTCTCAGCCCTGTGCCACCTTTTCTATGAAAACTTGAAATTAAGGTAACTATTCATACTTACTTGCAAAGTGGATTAATTTCAGTTACAACAAAATGCTACAGTTTGAAAGGGAAATGTATAGTGTTGCATTGACTAGATCCCTTTGGGGATCTTAGCACTCTTGATATCTTGGGCCATGTAACTGTTTTTTGTGGCAAAACTTAAGAGCACGCATGGTGTATGTTCACAAGCATGGTCCTCTGTGCGAGCTGTGGAATCCACAGCACCTCCTGGGATGAGGTCACTGGTGTGGGTGAGGTCACTGGCTTAAGGTACAGAAAAGCAATGTTTAAAGCTCACTCTTTTTTATTAAATTATAACCAACTGTAATTTAATAATATAATAAAATGAAACATACTGTGAATCACTGATTTCCCAAAGTTAGAAATATACAGTATTTTAGGGCTGGAGAGGTGGCTCAGGGGTTAAGCCTCTGCCTTGCAGGCGGAAGGTCCTGAGTTCAGATCCTAGACCCCACATATAGATGCCAGGCGGAAGCGGGGGCAGCCTGTGTTTCCGGTCCTGGTAGGGTGGAGCCTGTGAGTCCCGGGGCAGAGTAAACAAGGAGAAGGTGGAGGCATCCATGGTGGCTCCCGAATTTGTCTATGGTTCTACACACACAGACACACACAGACACGCACACACACACATACACACGCACAATTGAATAAAAAAAAATTCTTTAAAAAAAAAAAGAAAGAAATATACAGTATTTTATCAAATATCCCAGAAGTTATCTAATCTTTAGGAGCTTTTAGAGCAGAATATTCTTAATATAAAGTAGTGGAACAGGGGCCTAAAGAGGAAACACCCACAAAAGGCAGTACAAGCTTTCCCCTATTTCCCTCAAAGCTAGAAGCAGCCATGTGCTTTGGCTTCAGTGCTCTTAAAGTGGGCTGAGAATTCTTTTCAGTGCAGTTGTTGAGGCAGTCAAATGCATTACATCTAATTTAATTTTCTTTTAGAATCAGTGCTAAAACCTTGGATAGTGAGTTTAGATTTGTTTTATGAAGTTCTCACTTTCTCTTAGATAGGTGTTTCTTTAGGATGGGAAAGATGTATTTCAGGGAATTGATTCTTGGCTTGCTATGCTCTCAATGTATCTGATCATTTAATAGTAGCATTCTATAATCTGAGACATGTCCCATGAAGACCAACTGTGTCTATTGCTTTTTTTAGTTTTATGCCTTTTAACAACAGATCATTTTGCAACCATCTCTTTACCTACCAAATTCTGTGGTATATGCAGAAGGAACTTGGCAAGTGTTAGTTGACCTGTTGATTGAGCTTCCTGTCTGCTCTGACTGCCTCTTTCCAAAAGTTAAAGAGGAATGATACCCCCCAAAGCTACCTGAAGATAGATGACTTTTACCACAATGTGAAGAGATAAAAGCAAGCACTCAGAGGCTCACAGACCCCTAAGTCTGTCACCCTACGGCCTAGAGGTACAAGTGAAAGACCCCGAGTTGCTTGGGAGCTGGAGTGTCATAGGAACTGCTATTTGGCTAAATTTTTGCCTGTAACTGAGCAATGCTCTGCAGACCAGTTGCTGATGTGAGCACAGCACAGTCCATCTTGCTAGTACACTGCATAGGTGCTGCAGAGCAGAGGCCAGCGAGATTGTCAGAATTCCCTTGCTATCCTTTACATGGTTTTATGCCATTTGCTATATGACTTTAATTATTCCTCCTTTTCAGCTAGGGTCTATCCCTCAATCTGCAGTCTCCCAGCCTCTGATAATGATCCATGTAATGCTAATTCATACTTATTTTATAAGTACATAGTTTAAAAACTGCACATTATATATATCATGTTGGTATCATGTAATATAATGTATGGAATGTTTTATGTGAAGAGTTAAAATTGTTTTTCTTTCCTTTTAACTGAATATATGCACATGAGAAGCTTGTGTGTGTGTATGTGTGCCTGTGTGTGTGCCTGTGTGTGTGTGGAAGGGCCAACGTCTGGTGTCTTCCATTATTGCTCACCAGCTTATTGCTTGAGACAGTGTCTCATTGAACACGGAGCTCGCCATGTCATCTAAGCTGACTGGCCAGTGAGCCAGGATCTGCTTGTCTTCTCCTGTACTGGGGTTATAGATGCACACCCTGCATCTAGCTTCTCTATCTGTGCTGACGATTTGAGCTCAGTTCTTCACCCTTGCGCAAAGTTGCCTGTGGTGTAGCATTAAGGAAATGCCTAACATACTAATTACATTCCACGTTCCTTGTGTTTTTTAGGGATGCAGGTCACAAGTGCCCTGTTGACAATGAAATACTGCTGGAAAACCAGCTCTTCCCTGACAACTTTGCAAAGCGGGAGATCCTTTCTCTGATGGTGAAGTGTCCAAACAAAGGCTGCTTCCACAAGATGGAACTGAGACACCTGGAGGTACTAAAGTTATTTTGCAGTTGCTGGTGTGGGTACAGTCTCTAGAACAGAGTAACTCTGTGATATTTAATCTTAATAGCGTTAGTAAGTTCATGCTGATCAATAGTGATTTTTTGATTATTAACTGTAATTAGAATTTTTTTTATTCATTCTGCTTTGACTTAGTCCCGGTAATCAAAATAGACCAATATTCTTACAAGTCGGGGATATGGAGTGGACAACCTCTGCATAGAACAGCTGAAGAGCTTTTTAAAATATGGGAGTCACATTTTAATCCCATACTTCATCTCTCATGTTCTAAAACAAATCTTTTCAACATCATCTCAGGTTCCTTGGCACACTTTGGTCTTAGTTTTTCTAAATTTTACAGGTTTTTTTTTGTTGTTTGCTAAATAAAATATTGATATAGTTTGAATTAAACTGAAATAATCAGGTAAAATATTTTCATAAATCAATTAGATTAATGATTCTTGTGTCTTCACCAGAGTCAAACATAGATAATGTTCTATTTGGAATTGAGTGTTTAAGACAGATTTGTGCCTCTTACTCAGCTTCTCTTGAGAAAGGATCCTTTGAACAGCACAGATTGCTAACCTAAACACTAGTGTTTCCCTCTATAAATTGAATGTGTGAACTTGAGAGTCACATTCTGTGCATAAACTTGAGGTCCACACTGTTACTGTGTATGTTTAAAGAGTAGAAGCTCTGTCACCAATTCTGTGCAAGAGCACATTGCATTCTTAGAAGAGATTATCTTTAGAAAACTTCTTGAGAGTTGTTAAATACTAATCAGTTGTTTCTGTTTTGCTGCAGGATCATCAAGCTCATTGTGAATTCGCCCTTGTGAATTGTCCCCAGTGCCAACATCCCTTACAGAAATACCTGTGTGACAGGCACATGCACCAGGATTGTCCAAGGAGACAGATTTGCTGTGTAAACTGTGCTGTGTCCATGGCATTTGAAGATAAAGAGGCATGCACTCGCTTGGATTGTTCTCTCTGTTTTTAATTGCATATTTGAAGGGGTTAGCTTGAAATGATGATATGACCACAAAATGGATTTTAAGAAAGAAATGGAATTTCAGTGAACTGTTTGAAGTAGGGAGCTTATATTTGCATGTCTTATTAAACTAATCATTATTAATGTAGATTTGCAAGTAACAAGAGATGCTAGGAAAGGATTATGGATTGATATTCCTGTCCATAAATTTTAAAGATCGATCTGCTTAGACAAATTAGTATGAACATGTATGACATATATATAGAATTGTTTTGCATAAGGCACACTTGTTACAGGTATTATAAAGAATGGATCAAATCCAGCAAAGTGTGTTCCATTGGTGAATAATTTGTTGTGCTGTGTTCTGTACTTACTTTTCAGCATGTATAATGTATTTTAATTTTAAAAAGTTTATATTTTAATAAGAACCTTAATGGGGCCTGACAGCATCATAAGAATAAACCATTTATTTTCATTCAAATTTGGGGACATAAAGAAGTTAAGTAATTTTATACCAAAGCTGTCATTGTCCAGACTAACACTGAAATCTATCCTTGTACCTTTTACATTTTAAAAAACCCATATGTAACTCATGTTCTTTTAAGACTAATAGTTACTTTTTTAACTTTAGTTCTGATAAATTTGTTCCCTAGGAGATCAAGCATGTTAAATTATTTTATTAATTAAACATGCAAAAAATTCAGCTATCTTGCTAAAAATGAAAAGGAAGAGAAGTCCCAGGCATAATTAGAATAAATTGACATCTGTGTAAACTTGAGTAAATTAAATGAACCTATGAGCATGCTAGTTTAAGCTAAAGCCACTGTGTTCTAGAAAATAAGGCCTATAACCCTTAGACACCAAAACCCAGTGCCTTGATCAAGTATCTGTAAACCTGCAATAAGAGGTCAGTGAGAGTATCGTGCACCTCTGCAAGAAAATTGCCTTTCAAAATTGTATTTTGTTTGCATGAGGAAATGAAATACTAGCTAGTCACGGGTAGTCTGCTTCCGGATAAAAGGAAGTGGTCTGTATCTCTGTTTTACATACTACCAGATTTGACAGACCCTGAAATACTTGCTCAGCTGAGCTTCAATATGCTAACAGAAGAAGAGAGAATATTATGGATATAATAGCCACATTTACTTTACATAAACACAATATCCTTGATTTTTTTCAAAATAAAAAAGTTACTTTTTATAAAAATTCGGATTTTCTCATGCATGTCTTCATTCTCAATTTAGGTCCACGATCAGAACTGTCCTTTGGCAAATGTCATCTGTGAATATTGCAATACCATGCTCATCAGAGAACAGGTACAATGATTCTCTTTTGCAAATTATTATTTCCTTAAAAGCTTAGAGAAAAAAAAAAGCTTAACAAAGCGGCTTCTTGAGGGAGGGACATTGGTATTGAAAATCTAAATCAACAAGGTGATATCAGTACATTTTGAAGAAGTTTTGAAACTAGGCCCGCATTTTTCATGAAAACTAATTAATAAATTCCTTAAAGGACAAAACATCCAGTTTTTTTAGGTGCTTAAAATTCCTAAATCATGGGGCTGGAGAGGTGGCTCAGGGATTAAGCTTCTGCCTTGCAGGCGGAAGGTCCTGAGTTCAGATCCTAGACCCCACGTATAGATGCCAGGCGGAAGCGGGGGCGGCCTGCGTTTCTGGTGCTGGTAGGGCGGAGCCTGGGAATCCCGGGGCAGAGTAAACGAGGAGGAGGTGGAGGTGGAGTCGTCCATGGTGGTTCCCGAATTCGCCCGTGGTTCTCCACACACACACACACACACACACACACACACACACATACATACACACACGCGCATGCACGCACAATTGAATAGAAAGAAAAAAAAAAAATTAAAAAAAGGGGGAAAAATTCCTAAATCATTAGCCTACTACCTGAGTCTATGCTTATTTATAAAGTCCTCTGACTAGAGATGTAACTTAGGAATAGTGCACTTAACTCAGTATCCTCAGGACCAAAAGAGAAAAGATCTGAATCAAACCAGCTAGTTTTAAGATAAAGACAACGGAAAGTAAGAGTCTCCCTTCAAGAAAGAGCACACTTAGAAGAGCAAGCCTAGAGAGGTACGTGTTTGCACTCTGGCTCGTATGTGTTCAAAGACTCACTGAGAGAACAAGGGCCTAGAAGAAAGCTACTCTACAAATTAGCACAGCTTCTGAGACCTACAGGAAAGTTTTGAGATTTCCAGAACCCGTGATCTCCCTGTTCAGTGGCTGTAGGCTACCGATGGCCATCAACAGGAAGAGGTATAATTGCAGTGATTAGTTGAGAAAGGAAAATTCCATCTGATTGCTATCTGTTGACATTCGGGGAGCTTGCCACAAAAGATGAATATTAGTCACTAAATCTGTAAATGCCTGTGAAACCTATAAACCCAAAGATGGTTGATGGCCTTACAGAGCAGAAGTTACAAAACCTGACACTTGACTAAATTTTTCCATGTGTCCGTTAACAGTCTTTTAATGTTTTCCAGCAAAGTCTTAATCTGAAGGTCTTAACTCTTTTTGCTTTTGAAGGCCCACCTTTGAAGGGTTTTTCGTTTTCGCTTAATATTTAAAGGAAACCAATAGAATTTTTAAAAGGCAAGACACCATAAATGAAAGCATCAGACAAACCAGTTTTATAATCCCGACTATGCTAATCAGTTTGACCTCTGATCTACAACTGCAGGCTAAATTGAATTATTAGACTTCTAAAGAAAATTTGACACTACTTTGACCTAGCTTTCTTCCTTCCTCTTTTTCTCCCTCCCTTCTTTTTTTTTTTTTTTTTTCTTCCTTCTCTATTATCCTCTTCCTCCCTCTGCCTCCTTCGTCCCTTTCCTAGTCTCCTTTCCTTTCTTTCTGCATTAGGACTTTCTACCCCAGGGCCACACACATGCTAAGCACTTGTGCTCGCTCTATCAGTGAGTGGCATACTCAGCCCCTTGCCACCATTTCAAAGAATCTGACATTGTATGATGAATCTCACCTTGAAGAATGTATTTTTGAATCCACAAGTCAAAGGCTGAGATTTTCTTCAGAGCTTTAATCAATGTGCTTGAACTGCCTTATGTCTGAGTCTTGGAGTGTCGCAGATTAGCAGAAGATGAGGGGTGATGAAGGGGCGCCACAAGGGAAGTAATGGGCCCTGATTAAAGGGCCAGACCACAGGGAGAGAATCTTGGGTGAGGTTACATTGTAGTTGTCAGAAGGTGTTTTTCTTGAAAATTCCACTGGAGGGTGCCATTCCCTACAGAAACACATTTTATGAAATGAATTTTAGTGAATTGGGGGTAATAGTATGAGCTGTTTGTAGTCAATCTCTTTCTGCATTATGAAGATGAATATTATTTTAGCCCCCACGGGACTCACTGTCAGTGTGTGCAAATGTAACCATTGGGAGCGTCTAGTTTTGCTTACATGAAAGGTAAACTTTGACATGAAATAACATCAGATGAGAGCATGGTTTACAGGGGAAAGCACTTTTCAGCCTTTGTTGTGACTTTCAGATGCCTAATCATTATGACCTTGACTGCCCAACGGCCCCAATCCCTTGCACCTTCAGTGCTTTTGGCTGCCAGGAAAAGGTATGTTTTCTTTGAATTCTTGAATTTAAATAAAAACTAGTCAGGAATATTATGTAGTTGAGAATAACAAGAATTTTAAGTGTTTATAAGCACTGGTGTAAATTGTATAATCAAGTTAAACGTTGTTGCTGTGAGCCAGCACACTTAGCAGTAGCTAAAGAATTAAGTCAGACATGATAGAACATGCTTGAACTGAGTCTGGACAGGTGAAAAGAAAGTTGTTGAAGAAGGAAGGAGAGTGAGCAAAAAATCTGATGATTTGGAAAACTAGAAGTGGGGTTTGTGTCTCATGGATTGTTGGTTTTTGATTTTTGATGTTAGTCAATCCAGTAGTAAAATGGAAGATTTGTAGAACAGGAAATGGCAGTATCTGTACTTGTGTTAACATGGCCCAGAACAAGGACAGCACTGATGGCAATAACAATGAAACTAGAGCTGGGGCCTGCAGAAATCTAGGAGGGAAGAGCTGTTGACTACGTAACTAAGCAGATGTGATAAATGAAGGAGAGGGCAGCATCCAGAATGACCATTGGCTTCTGATCTTGGTCACTGGATAATAATAATTGGTGTTGGTGAAGGAAGACCCAGCTCTTAGTGGGTAGAGCTGTTCCCTGGGCAGGTAGATGAGAGGTAGAGAGCTAATTCAGTAATTGGGGCAGACAGGCCGGTGAGAAAGTATGTTCCTTTCTTAACTCTTTCTGTAGATGTTGTGGCCAGTTCCCTCGGCTCCTAGTGTAGTCTTCTGCCATGCTGATGACTATAACTGAGAATCACCACCTGAAATAAGCCCTATTCACCCCGATCTGTCTCAATGTGTTTATATCAGTGAGAAGAGTAATTGTAGCAGAAGCCTGTGGACAGTCGAAAGATTCCTTTTTTTTTTTTTTTTTCCTAATGAAAAGATTTTCATCATTTCACTCTGAGGGGAAAGAGCCAGAGGAAGAAAAGTATTCAAAGACAAAGGAGAACAGGTCACTGTGTTGAAGGACAGGAAAGCATCTGTGAGTCAGAAAGGAAGGAGGGTGTGGCTCTGGCGTTTTTGTGCACGGGAGGAGATTTGTCAGAATGAAAGCTGAGCGTGGGATCAGCAGCACCCAGTGTTTCAGTGGAGTCAGGGACAGGCAGATCTCACGGGGTCCGGAGTCCGCTGCCAGTGCCGGGAAACTCTGAAGACCAAGCCTCTGGCTGGCCTGGACGAGGGTCCCTTGCTCACCCTTCTGTCCTGCCAGCCTAAGGCCTGTGCTCTTTGCAGATGCAGAGGAATCACTTGGCGCGCCACCTGCAGGAGGACACGCAGGTGCACATGAGGATGCTGGCCCAGGCTGTTCATAACCTGAACCTCGCCTTGCTTCCGCTCGACCCCGCCTCCATGCCCCGGCGGTACCGCCCGGAGGACAGGGATTTCGAGGAAACCATTCAGCAGTTGGAGGGGCGCCTGGTAAGACAGGACCATCAAATCCGGGAGCTGACTGCCAAAATGGAAACGCAGAGTATGTACGTAACAGACCTCAAGCGGACTATTCGCACCTTGGAGGACAAAGTTGCTGAAATTGAAGCCCAGCAGTGCAACGGGATTTACATCTGGAAGATCAGCAACTTTGGCATGCACTTGAAATCCCAAGAAGAAGAGCGGCCTGTCGTCATTCACAGCCCGGGATTCTACACAGGCAAACCTGGGTACAAGCTGTGCATGCGGCTGCACCTGCAGTTACCAACTGCTCAGCGCTGTGCCAACTACATCTCCCTCTTTGTCCACACCATGCAGGGAGAGTATGACAGCCACCTCCCGTGGCCCTTCCAGGGCACGATCCGCCTTACGATTCTTGATCAGTCTGAAGCACCGGTAAGGCAAAACTACGAGGAGGTCATGGATGCCAAGCCGGAGCTGCTCGCCTTCCAGCGGCCCACGATCCCCCGGAACCCCAAAGGCTTTGGTTATGTGACATTTATGCACCTGGAAGCCTTAAGGCAGAGAACCTTCGTTAAGGACGACACGTTGCTAGTACGCTGCGAGGTCGCCACCCGCTTTGACATGGGGGGCCTGCGGAAGGAGGCCTTCCAGCCTCGAAGTACTGATTCAGGGGTGTAGCACCCACTTCCTTGTGTTATAGAAACTGCAAACTGTGGCAGAATCAGAGCCTTTCCTTGCCCGTTCTGAGGATGACAACTCCAAATAGGTAGGAGTGATGTCACCTACCAGCCGTATGATCAGAGGTCACAGACACTTCTCGCTGTGGCCGTCCTCAAGGCCTTTTGTTTTGGGGACCCTGTGGGTCCCCTGTGCTGCCATAGTTTTTACACCAGAAAGGGAACAACAGCTGTTTTGTCGACTGGCAGGTCTCTTTGTTCTTTCACAGGCCTCTGCTTTGATGTCCATCGTCTAAAAAGCCCAGACTTGAGTACTAAAGCTCTATCTTTGAGTAATAACGGACTTCCCCTGAAAAACGTCAGGTTATTTTTATAGGACTTTGTGTAGATTGTTAACACGAGGGTCACCCTGCCTCGCACCACTGCCAGCAAGCGGAGCCACTGCTCGTGGGTTGGGTTCTCATTTTGTCTCATCTGTGGATTTCACAGCAGTCGAACTGTAATCCTCAGAAAGCCTAAGTTCTCATTCCCAGTCCTTCGAGCACAGTTAACCGAGGATATTCAGGGACTAGTTCAAACCTTCATTCAGTGTCAACATGCTGTCTTTGAGTATCAACCCAGTGTTGCTGCCTTACGTATTTCTTCGGGGCCACCAAATGGCAGCTTCTGTGGAGTTGCTGCTGCTGCTTGCCTTGTGGATTCACCTGCCGTGTGTTGATGCCGCGTAACCTGTTTGGTCTGTTCAGTGCCTGGTGCTGTCCAAGCCCTGCACGTGTCTTTGGTTGCTTAGGAACACAAAATCACCAGCATAAAAAACAGAAGGTGATTTAGCTAGTCAGCCGTTAGCACATCTCATTGGAGATGGTAGAAACTATATGAGCCAGGAACTTTCAGCCCTCGAAGCCCTCTGGTTTAACTTAATGAAATGGAACCAATGGATTTCCTACCAACAGAACTTTTTAAGTCAGGAATGCCCGAGCGGTCACTAAACCCAGGTTGGAGCCACATTGAGCGTGCCGCCACTTAGCTTGAGTGGATTCCTTCTGTTCCGTTTGCTGCCACTCTTAGCAGATCCTGTAGACTGTATGGGAATGATCCCATTTTTTAGTATGAAGAGGTGCCTTTCTGCTGCTTTGTTTGCTAACGATCTATACATATAAACATGGTTGGAATCTAGTTCTCAGGGAGCCCTTCAAACTAGCTGGAGCGCTGCTAAGGAGCCGGCGAGATCGCCACTTGCTGTTTGCAAGAATGTTTGAGTGTTCTGGTGGGAAGACAAGTCAAGTCAGAGCTCCTGCCCGCTGCTCAGGATCTGCCTTAATGTCGAGAGGAAGTTGGGGACCTTGTCTGGGAACTGTCGCTGTCAAGCAACCCCAGCTGGTGTCACTTTGACCTCTTAGGTTTTTCTCTTTACTCCCGCCCTGCCCTCTTTGGTTTGTTGAAAGCGAAAATGAAGGTCACAGCTGCTGTCCTGAGGTGGTAGCACCTGCAGAGACTCACAGTGCTACCCCTGCGGCTGTGTCCAGGGGACAGCAAGCTCCCAGCTCTGTGGGAACCCGGCAGGTGTCGCTTTGTATCCACCTAGGAAAAACTGAAGATCTGCTCGTCATCCCGATGGCTTGTCATCTGCCTGCGCTCTTGGTTTCTCTCGTCTGTTCTAGAAGCACGTATGTTTATCCGAGAAGAAAGTTAACCTGCACCACCAAGCATTGGCTCTTCTTCCCCTCCCCCTTTTGAAAAAGGAAATGATATTTAAAAGCTTCCTGGTCCATTTTCTATTAAAAACACAGTCTGTATTGGTTACTCACAGCAGTCATTTCCTGCCTTGCTTATAGGTTTGTTTTTTGTTGCCTTTTTTTTTTTTTTAACTCAGGCATCTTAAAAGTTTTGTGCTTCACTTTAACTTTTCCTGGCTTCAGGTTTCCACTGTCTGTAGAGTGAGTTAGATTCTTCTAAGGTCAGCTCCAATCCATAAAATTAGGTTTTAAGAACTAAGTTTTGAAATTGCAGAGCACTGGGCACACTTCACAAAGGATTTCACCAGTAAGAAAAATTGCAGTGACCTTCTCTTTGTAGACACTAAAACAACTTCGGCTGGATCGCATCTGAAGCCATTTTCTAATTCTCTGCCTCTGGTGCTTCCTGGTAAACCAGTCAGTTATTTTATGTCCTTGTGAATGCAGAGAAGAGAGGATCAAGCCCTTGTTCAGAAAACAAGTTTTAGGAATCAACAACTCAGAATGAATGTTCCTAGGGGCTGGTTTCTTTATATATATTTATTAGTCCATACCACTCTCATGCATTCTCATTGCACCCAGTAGGTCTACAAGCATCTGGACTTTGTGTATATTTTGTCAACCATCTGTTATCATAGTCATCTCTTGTTAATAATCTGGGACACTGATACTTTTGTAACTTCTTTCTTCTTTTTCCCCAAATGCTCAACTTACCATTGAGTAAGATTTATCTCCAGATCCAACATTTTGCTATTAGAAATCAAGATGGTCCCAACATTATTTCATTTGCTGAGAGAAAATGCTCTGACCCAGGCAGCTGAAGGAAGAAAGGGTTTCTTTGCCTTGGAGTTCCAGAGGGCACTGAGTTCATCAGGAATGTAAATTCACAGCAGAACCCAAGGCAGCCAAAGCAGGAGGCCGGTTCGTGTCACCAAGGCAGTCAGAAGGGAAAGAGCAAGAGACTTGGATGGGGCTGCCACACTTCCAGGCAGCCCCCTGTGACTTGCTCCCTCCAGCAAGGCCCCAGCTAATAAAGGTCCCTTTACCCCCACAAGTCCCAGCGGCAGCACAGGGGCGTGATGGGGACAACTCATACTCTAACCAAGATCCATGGCGATTGGAGTTTGGTCATTTACTACTGTCCTGTGGCTGTGGGTTGCGGTAGTGATCATTTGTGATCACGCTCCACTCTGGCTCAGTTTTTACATGGGAAATGAATGGAAGAAAGTAAAGTACAATCAAAAATGTGTTTTTTCCCTAAATCTTTTATACAGATTTTGGATAGCATCTAGCAGTTAATTCTTTGTAAAGGGCATAAAGTCATGTTTTATACCTATGCAGATCAGGAAACTTCAGATAGGCTTGTGAATTACAAATGCAATTAGATCACATTCTCTTTGCAGGGACATGCTTGGTTGTTAATGCATGCGGCTTCTCAGAGACACGTAGCCATAGAATATTTTTAATTGCTAGAGAGATTCTCTTCACTTAAAACTTCGAAGTGCCTTTCCTTTATTCACTTACTGATGCAGCTATTTTCTTGGCTTGCCTCAAACCAGTACTGTTTTATAGCATATGCTGTTGCATCTTATGGGGAACATTTGTTTTGTGACACTTAGCTTCCTAACCACCTTTAGGAAATGCAAGGGGCAGTACTCTTCAGATCCTAGGTTCTCATGGTAACTGTACTTGGTTTCTGGTGGTTGTGAATGTGCCCGTAGGATGGAACGGCACTCCCGGAATTCCAGGTCCTCTGAAAGACAGACACAAATGTCAGCAGTCATCAGAACAGCACTTAGCTATAGCCTTTCCTTTGAGTGACACACTTTCAAGAAGTGCCGGGTTTTTTCTTTAAAGTCACCTGTGTCTTTGATATTTGAAAATGCCCCACCCAGAAAAATTCAGGTCAGTAGAAAGCAATTCTGATGGAAACAGTCTTGTGACATGAGAGGTGTCCTCTTCCTGTGGACCTACCCTCACCCACAGGGCAAGAGTGAGGTGTTCCACACCTTGGAGGTGTATCTCAGACTGTAGCTCAGATCTGGAACATCAAAGCATCAAAGACACCCCCTCCCACCCACCCCCAGTTCCCTTCAATTCTGACTCCCAGACAAAGTACCAGATACGGGGCTCTGTTCTGGTCCCAGCTGAATACCCTGCTGTTAGCACAGCCTGCGGAACGGTGCACAGGCCCACTGGTAACCTCTGAGAAGAACAGGAATGGAGTCCAGCTGGTATTTGGGTAGATGATAAAGTAAATTCTGTGTTTTCTCCCCCATTACTGTATTGTGACAATTTTCAAATATGCAGAGATATTTAAAATCTTGTGAACATTCATCACCTCAATTCTACCATAACATTTTGAAGACACTTTATTACTTAATGTGTTACTTTTAAATGAGACTCTAAGTTTAGTGTCTCAAGAGTTAGAATTCTCAGTCCTGGGCTGGAGAGATGGCCCAGGGGTTAAAACTCTGCCTGAGTTTGGATCCCAGGTCCCACATAAAACACAGGTAGAACCTGAGGTAGCTTGTACTTCTGGCCCTGGTGGGCGGAGCATGGGAAACTCCAGAGCCAAGCAGAAAAGATAGAAGCAATCCAGGATAATTCCTGAAGTCATCCTTGGTCCTCCACAGGGATGCATGGTGATACACACACACACACACACACACACACACATTAAGTAAAGTGTGTAAAAATTGAATAATAAAAAAAATAATTCTCTGTCCTGAAATAACTGGATAACTCTGATGAAGCCGTCCTAAGTTCTTGGGGGAACTTTGTGAAACTTGCATTGTAACTGGACTTGTAGCTAATTTAAATAGCTCATGTGAGAATTATGCTGAATTTTAACCTTATTTATTTCACTTATAGAAGCATTTTTCATAAAAGATTTATTTAAGAGTCTCTGGTCAGTTATTCACAATGATCTAATGTTATTTTTCTACTTGATAAACACCCAGTTAATTTCCCTGGCATGAATGTAATTTGGGGCGCATTTTGCTTGTATGAACTTCCAGGACTGCATTCCCTAGTGACTGAACATTTTGTATGGTTTAACCGAGAAACCACCAAGTTGAAAACCAAGGGATAAACGTTATTCCTGGCTGACCGCGTACAAGTTTTCGTTGTGATGGTTTCTCTACCGTACAGTGGGAACTAGAATTTGAGATACAGATATTATGGAATGGGTAACATTATGAACACTTAGATCCTATTTAGCAGGTGTACATCATGGTGCATTGATAGAGGTCAGAGGACAACTTTCCTCTTCCACCATGTGGGCATGTGGGGCAAGCAGGCACCTTACCTGCTGAGGACTGTGTTGCCAGTCCTAGATCTGTTTTTAAGGATGCTTTAAGGACCCAGGGAGGCTACTTACCATTTCTTTAACTTCCTGTCAAACTGTGGAATGAAAACTCGAACCTCCCAGGAGGCAAAGCATTAGAATGCCTGCTGTTGGAAATTGCATCGTCTCGGCATTTGTGCATGGACGCTGAAAACCACCTACTGTGCCAGACAGGCAGTAGAGATGAGGGGATGGGTGTTCTCGGTCACAGAGAGATTGGCAGCAACGTTCAGTGGAAGAGCAGGTTTATCCAAGGGACAGATTAAAATGCTCATGGGATTCAGTGCTCTCTGCCCTACGCAGCATCCTGGCTAGTCTGCAAGCTGCTTCGTTGCTCCGGGCTGCTTCTCCCACGTGGTCTCCATCAGGCCCATGAAACTGAACGCAAGGTTAGCAGAAAGGGAATGACTGAAGGATCCGCAGATTCTCTGCGCTCCATTTTGTAGGTCACAGGTGCACATTCATTTGGATTGTGTCTTAATAGTTACAATATGAGCAAAATAACAAATCTTGAACTGTACCTTACAGAAAGTAAATTTAGACTGACATCCTACCCCTTCTCTCTGTGATGCCTATATAGTACACAGCGTCTTAATTAAAATGAAACATTGCAATATGAGCAATGTGTTGGATGGTCTTTAATAAGGTGACTCTAGTACTTTGTTTTTCCTAGCATTGTTCTTTTGGGGAGACTTAGGGCGCCTGTGGCTCACTGTCAAAACAATACCAGATACTAGTTTTCATCTGAAGTCAAAGGAACTAATACCTTGCTCCTCCAAGAGATGCTGAACAAGGATTCTTTGTAGTTCTTAGTTTGCCCCCCCCCAAACACACACCCAAACACACACACAGGCACGCACACACACACTTCCCCAAGGAGCTCACACTATAGGAAACAGGCGAAAGTGAAACTTTGCTGCAGTCACTTTAGTCCAGTGAGAAAAGCAGGCAGGAAAAGCGGATCACAGCCTGGATTTATTCCCACCAGGCAGCCGCAAAGCCCCTGTTTCCAGGGCTGTGAGCCTCGCTGCTGCTGCTTGGCACACTTCTGATGGCTAGTTAGGCTTGGTTTTACTTTGTCTCTTAAAAAGCTGCTGCCTTCATTATGAGGCTATTAAAAGCATTCTTAGGAAACTTTCTCTAGTCAGCCCATGTCCTAAAATAGACTCAAGTCCCCCGAGTGGTGTTGAAGCTAGTAAGACGCAAGTGCTTTATAAAATAACCACCTTCATTTTAAAAAGGAGAAGTGCTAATAAAGCCAAAATAAACAATGAAAAGGATCTTTTTAATGTTGCACTTCTGCTTGGGGTGAGCTGAGGGGTCTGTGAATGACCTTTGCCCCACTTCCACTCCTTGGTGGTTATGTACATGCAGAGGGTCATGCAGAGCAATGCCCACCCATCCCTTGGGTTTAGAAGTCCAGTTGAAGTTAAAGAAGCCTTAAACCTGCTCATCTCACCGTGCAGCGACCCCGAAGGTTGACTGGTCCTTGAGCAGGACCAGCTCTGCTTACCCGCCTCTGTAGTTCCCCGCTGCATTGAGTCTTCGCTCCTGGCCCTTCTCAACCGACAAGTCTCTGTAGCCCTGCGCTCAGATACTGCCGAAGTGCTCTGAGATCCACTTTGTAACTGAGGACCATCAAACCCACAACATAACCAGGCAGCAGGGCACTCGGGCTTCGGAGAAAAGTCCCCTGCGTTCCAACTGGTCAAGTAAGCTTCACTTCTGAGCTTCTGGTGCCTCAGCCTGTATGCTCCATAGCACATATGTGCACATGCGTGTGAGTTGACGTCAGATATTTTCCTCAGTCTCTCCCTATCTTATATTTTTGTGACAGGATCTTCCATTGAGCCTGTACTCACTGATTTGCCTAGACTGGCTGATGAGCGCGCTCCGCCATCCTCCTGTGCTCACACCGCAGGCACATGTCCCTGCTCCTGGCGGTACAGACCTGCACTAGCGCTTCTACCTGCATCCTGGGGATTTGAACTCTGGTCCTTGTGCAACAAACGCTTTACCTAGAAGCCCATCACCCACTTATGTTTCTACATTTTTTTTAAAAATTAAATCTCATACTGGGACCTTGCAGGGAATGAGTGCAGTAATCACATGAGGCTGTGAACCGCCTGAGGGAACACAAGGAAGGGAGGTTCAGCGGGGCTCCAGTAGCTGCAGCCAAGGCTGTGTCACCACAGAGAAGCCTGGAGGGAGTCTGCAGCACAGCTGCCACCTGCTGGGCGTGAGGGGCTAAGTGTGTGTGTGTGTATTCATTCCTCTGTGTGTATACATGTGTGTGCATGTGTACATGCATGCATATGTGTGCATGTCTGTGTAAGGGGCTGGGGCCCATTCCTGTGTGTGCGCACAAGTGCATGCATGTGTGCCTGTGTGTACATAAGAGTTGGGATCCACCTATGTATGTACATGTGTGTATGCATATGTGCATGTGTGCTCTGTGTGTCCAAGTGTGTGTTTGTATGTAAGGAACTAGGGTCCATTCCTTTGCATGTGTGCATATGTATGTACATATGTGTGTGCACATCTGTGCAATGATGTGTGTGTGTGTGTAAGGTGTTGGGGCCCATTCCTGTGAGTGTGTGCGTGTGTGTGTGTGTACGTGCCCTGTGTGTACATGTGCATGTACATGTATGTATTCCCTTACATGCACACACGGCCTCCTGCAGCCAGTCCCCACCACCTCCCAGTGCCTCTGCCTGCCGAGTGCTATAGGCTGAGCTCAAGCCTTTAACACAAGGCCTTTGAGTCGGGGTCGCATTTCAAAAGTAACTTAATGACCATCGCGACAGAGGTGTGTATCCATGTGGCCTGTCATCACAGACTTTATGCTCCTGAAAACTAAATACTGAAATAGCTCTAAAAAGCTGATTTCAAACTGAAAATAACGATCCTCGCCATCTCTACCTACCCAAGCGTGCTGGAATCTAAATGAAAAGACATTTTTTTTTAAAATGTATCCTAGGGAAAATGTTGGTGTCTTTACCCCTCCTGAATTTCTCCCAAAGTCACTGTATCTCCTGCCCCTGCCACCATCCAGCCCCCACTTCAGCTGGATGAATAATGTGTTTATTTATGTGCACAGCTCTGGGGCTCCCCAGGCTCCGCCTTCCAAGGCGGAATTACAGTTTGCTACCATTTCCACCCAGGATTTTTATGTGGGATCTGATGATCCAAACTCAGATCCTTTGGTTTGTGAGGCAAAGACTTTAACCACTGAGCCATCTATCTCCCCAACCCACAAAAAGTAGTTTGAAGTAAAATTGATTCAAACTTAACCTGAGACTCTTTTCACACCATTGAGAGAAAAGGAAGGAAAGCGGTGTTGTTTCTGTTTGGTTGGTTGGTTGTTTTTGTTTTGTTTTGGGGGGTTTCTTAGGGGGTTTTCTACAATTCAACTCATTGCACTAAATCCTACTATTTTTACGCATTTAGAATTTGCTTAATTACTTTGCTACTGACTTACAGTAAAGTTACCGAAGTAGCTTGACCGAAAAGTAATGAAGGTTGGAAGCCAGATGTATGTCGTGTGTGAAGGGACCAAGCTAGGCTAACGCCATGACAGGCCTCAGATGCCATGCTAGGCCTAAGTTTCAGATTCCTATAAACCAGGTGACTTTAGAGAAATTAACTTAATGGAGTCATAAAAGTCCCTGGATAAGAACATACCACCCAGACCCTAACAGAATGTCATTTGGCCAGAGCGCCTGCAAGAAGTCTGGAATGCTGTTTAGCGGGAGGGCCAGAAAGAAGCCTGCATGCTGATAAGACACTGTAAAACACTGTCAGCTAAACTGCTTTGGTGGGGCATGCAACCTCCTTTGTCCTTTGTGTATGAAAACTATGTGGAGATGTAATTTGCTGCTGCACACCCAACACCCTGCCTGTGTGTGTAAGCCCTGGTACCAGCCCCTCCTCTCATTTTCTCTGTACAATGGTGGACTCCAGCATGCTGGATTGTATAAAATGCTCTTAATTTTGCATATGTGTCTTGGCTGGTCTTTAAGAGATATCAGACCCTAACAGTGTGCACACAGCCAGAAGCCTTGGGTCCATCCGGGTCCGGGCTGCTGTCTAGGCCCAGTTCTCCAACCTCCCACCCCACCTCCTCCAGCTGCTCCTGGGCCCCCCTCAACCCCTCCTCAGAGTCATCCCATCACTTCTCAGAAGGAAAGCCTGGGGCCTTGCTTCGGAGAGACTGGGGTTTTCTCTACGTCTCTCCTTCTTCCCAAGGACACACACTTTAAGAAACTAAATGGAGATTTGCAAGATCCTTTGTTTTGTGCATTTTGTTGTGTTCTCCCCTCCTTGGTCTTGTTTCTGGTGAAGCAACCTGGGAAGAGAAATGAAATATATTCACATCTCCCTAAAATCCCTTAAATCATCGACTCTGTCCTTTATTAGATAGAGCTTCAAGGAAAGAACCAGGGCTATCTTAGGTGGGAATAAGATTCCCTAACACAACCTTGGCCCTCATTAAATGGAAAATTTCCAAGACAGAATAGCATGACTCATAGATATCAAGTGAGCATCACGGTAAAGATTTTATGAAATCTTAATGAAGGAGCCAATAGATGGAATATCTTGTTTGAAGGACACAGAGACCAGAAGTATTGAAATAAATATGCAAATAAAGACAAGCTGGGTTCTCACAGCAGAGAAAGAGAGCAAAGAGAAAGCAATTCACATTCTAAAACATTATTTTCATTGTAGCCAGTTACCTACAGGACAGAGTTTTTCTTAGAGTCAGAAACACAAATACCCAAAGTTGTTCATGTCTAGACATTGCTGAGAGGTGTGGGGCATTCCCACACCCTGTGTTAATAATTCAATGGACTGTGGGTGATCAGCAAATAAAGCTATGTGATCCCAGATACTTAGGAGGGGGAAGAAGAACGGACCCAAGTTCAAATCCTGCCTGGACAACTTAGTGAAGTTGTCTCAAAAAAGTAAAACAAGGGCTAGGATTGTAGTTGATGGGTAGAGTACTTACCTAGCATGCATGAAGCCATGGGTTCAATGTCCCATCATTTAAAAAAAAGTTTGGGAGTACCTGTTTCAGCCTAGGATCAGACTACTTTATCAGTTTTGGACTGGAGAGAGATAGTTCTAGGATTAAGACTCTGCCTGGAAAGCAGAAAGACCCAGATCCCACCGAAAAATGCCAGGCAGAAATGGCAGGGGCCTGAACTTCCAGCTCTGGAAGGTGGAACCTGAGAAATCCCAGAGCAAAGCAAAAAGGAGGTAGAAGCAATTCAGAAATACTCCCAAAGTCACCCTTGACCCTCCACAGGGACACATGGTACACTCTGGTAAAACACACACACACACACACACACACACACACACACACACACACACACACACAAATTGATTAACTAATCAACTAATTATTAAAACCACAGCTTCTTACAGTGGCTACAGCTCTGGAACCAGTTTAAGAGCCGGCTATGCAGCAGGTGGCAGCAACACTCCATGGCTAGAGAAGGCAACCTTGCAGCAGAATTGTGTGAAGAGGGTTTCAGAAGCCCATGTGTCTTTAAGGAGTCCGTAAATCTTCCTGAGGTGTTTGTGTTTGTTTGTTTGTTTGCTTGCTTGCTTGCTTGTTTGTTTGTTTGTTTGTTTGAGAGAGAAAGAGAGAGACTGAGAAAGAGAAAGAAAAAGAGACAGAAAGAAAGAAAAAGAAAGAAAAAAGAGAAAGAAAGAAAGAAAGAAAGAAAGAAAGAAAGAAAGAAAGAAAGAAAGAAAGAAGAAGGAAAGAGAGAGAAAGAAAAAGAAGAAAGAGAAAAAAAGAGAGAAAGAGAAAGTTTTGCTGGGTGAATTTCGCTCGGACCCTGATGCCAGCTGCGAAGCTCTTCCCCAGTGATGGAAACTCTGTTCCCAGTTGCATCCACAAGATGGGGCCAAATCAGAGTGGAGCAAGACACAGGAGGAGTCATGAAGTCGCTCTGTGGTCAATAATTAAATGTTGGTGGCTTCATGGGGTTGGTCCTGAACACACAGACGCATACGTTCCGTTTACTCCAGGCTTGCCGGCTGATTGACGGCTGACGGTGGACTGACATGAAATCAGTCGTCTGGTCCCACGTGAAGTGGTCAGGGACCCATCTCAGCGTTTAGCTCTCGTCCTCTCCGTGCTCACTGGACCCACTTGGCCCTGAAATCCACACAGCACCCAGTTCACTGTGGGGCTTTCTTGAGGAGTCTGGCCTTGTAAAAGTGCCTATCAAGGACTGCGGGTGTGGCTCAGCGATGGAGCACCTGCCTACCCCGCCCAAGGCCCTGGGTTCAAGCATCAGCACTCAGAATCCATCTCAGAGTGGGTGGGGCCTAGGGCAAGGAATCTGCATTCTGAGGTTTCCCCAGACTTCTGTACCCACAGAATAATCACAGCTCAGAGGTGTGGGTCGATGTGCAACAGCTCTCAAGTGTAACTGAGACATGAAAGTCGCACCTAGTGGGGAATGGGCGCGGGTCAAAGGTTTCCTTCAGCTCATCAACCTGTGATGGAGCCATTCGATGGGAGAGCTGATTCCAGCCACGCTGGAGGAGGAAGGTTTACGCAACGCACCAGGAAGAGCTGCTTCCACACAAATAGAATGCCCGAGTTATATCAGAGTTAGCCTGCCTGGTTACAGATGAAACTGGTGAGTGTCTTTTAGGCTAAACACACACACACACGCACACGCACATACGCACAAATATATATATATCATGTACATATAATGTACATATTTTTAAATATATATAGATAGGGGCCAGAGAGATGTCTCAGGAGTTAAGCCTCAATCTCACAAGCAGAAGATCCTGAGTTCGATCCTGGATTCCACATAAGAAATGCCACACAGAAATGGCGGCTGCCTGCACTTCTGGTTCTGGAAGAAGGAGCCTGGGATATTCCAGAGCGAAGCAAATAGGAGGTCGAAGCAATCCAGGTGATTCCTGAAGTCACCCTTGGTCTTCCACAGGGACACACAGTGTCTTCTGATACACACAGACACACGCACACAAAAATAATAAAAATAAACTATATAGACAGATAGATATAATCATACAGTCATGCAGATACTCATATCTGTCTATAAATTACTTAAAATATATACATAGATATACAGTCATATAAATAGTCACGTACACATATATATGTAGTCTAAAAAATAAAAAGTTGCGAGCTAGTTACATATAAATTCTGGAAATAAATCAAGGAATCCCTGTTAAATAAAATTGCCCAACGTAATATTTCAAGGACATGCTCATCAGTATTTTGTCCTAGTTCAGTTGTAAGTAATTTCTTCCAGTGAATAAAGACAGCGGGGCACGGAATGAATGAACTCCACGCTTTCCGGCTGGAGCGGATGTATTCAAAGACAAGAAGCAATTAATTCAGAGGGAGGAGACACTGGCTGCCGCAGCTGGGAACTCATGGCCGCTCCTTGGATTTATCTGGGGCCCTAGCTGCAGTCACCGCCCCACTCTGGTTAGACAGGCCATTTGTCATCTTTGCTGCTTTTGCCTGGAGAACTTCTCTCAACAGCTTATCGTAGAAGTTGGCTGGGCTTTTAAATTGTGTTCTTTTGTGTTTGGTCTAAAACTTCAGACACCTTACTTAACCATCAAACAATTGTCACCTCGGGATTAAACCTGAATTTAAACAGGAAAGTTAGGTGCCCACCGTTAGTTTCAGAGTTTCAAGTTGACGGTTGAGAAATGAGCCTTGAAGCATCCCTGTGAGGAACTGTTTAGTTAAAACAAGTATCTGAGCAAGCCAGTAGGAGACATCTAATCGATGTTGGAAGACCCAGCTCATAGTAGATGGGCACATTCCCCGGCAGGGACATAGGACAGAGAGAAATTTGATTGGTTTTAGCAGACTGGCAAGTCTAGAGTCTGCATCTCTCATTTTTTCTTGTAGATACGGTGTGGCCAGTTCCCTCAGCTCCTAATGCTGATGGTAACTTTCCCACCATAATGAACCATAACCAGAAAATATGATGATAAGTAATAAACCCATTGTTCCCCTAAAGTGATAGGGCCATGTGTCCATCACATCAGTGGGGAAGTAAGATGTTTGGTGTCATAGTTAGGCACAGGTGTCAACTTGGTAGTTGAGGGTTTGAGCTCTGGGCACATTTGTGGAGAATTAGTGGTTGAATTAAGCCCAGAGCAAACCTGCAAGAGATTGTCTAGCTGATGGGGACGGCCCAGCTCATGGTGGTGGGACTAGGCCCTGGAATAAATACAGAGAGCTGGTTGAGAAAGCTGGCATCCTTGTGTACACTTGGCTAGCCATGCTGGTCTGGCAAGTAAGGATCTTTCAGCCATTAGATAGAGATGGTGTGGCCAGTTCCCTTGGCCCTGGTATTGGTGCGTGCTCTCCCATCAAGCTGGACTGAGAACTGTGACTAGACAATCGTAGAGACAATAAACCCCTTGTTCCCTTAAGCCATTTGATGGTGATTTATCAACAACCATGCAGGCAAACTGCTACATTGGTGTCCCAACTTAATTCCCATGCTTTGTGTGTGTATGTGTGTGTGTGAGAGAGAGAGAGAGAGACAGAGAGAGAGAGAGAGAATATATATGTGTGTGTGCATGCATGCGTGTGCATGCATGTGAGTGCTAGAGGATTGTATGTGTGTGGGTATGTATTGTATGTATGTATGTACATGCATGCATGTATGCTGTGTGTGCTAAAGAATTGTGTGTGGCAGCAGGTTCGGGGAGGGGGGGCATGTGACCAGGTCTCTCACTGGCCTGAGGCTCAGCAAATAATCAGCAAACCTCAGGAATCCACCTGCCTCCACTCCGCCCCCAGTGCTGAGATTATAAAAGTGAGAAGAGGGAGGATGAGGTACAGGGATACAGGGGGAGGAGGGGAGAAGGCCGAGAACAGCAAAAATCCCTTGTGATATTCTGAATTTAGTTAGCTTATTCAAAAAGAGAAATAAGCACACACTGCCCCATTTCTTTCTTACATGTTCTAAGGCTCAAACTTGAGTCCTCTTTGAGAAGCAAGCGCTCTCCCCCCACCCCCTTTCAGAACTTCATGATGCCTTTGGAAAAGCAGAGTGTGAGATGAAGGAGCTGTTCAGAATCCCAGTCTGAAGTGCAGCCACTTCTGTGTTTCTGTTCGTTCCACGAATTTCAAGTAAAATTAACATGTAATCAACTTGGTTTTGCAAAGTACTCTTTCAAGCAGCTACTTTCAAGTGGAATTGCTAGCATTTCCTTTATTTTTTGAAAGTTTTCCTTTTTTATGAACCGAAAGTGTCTTTTTTATTAAATTGACTAAAAATTATTTTTTGGTATTGAAAGTTAAACCCTAAGCCTCATGTAAACTAAGCATGTTCTCATCTCTCTGGTTACTGACTACATGTGATACCACTTTACTGATTTTTTAAGATACATGCTACAATATGGATCAAGGTTACTGAACCTTTATGGTATGGATGGAAATATGAAAATATATAAAATGTATTAAAATATATAAATATATAAAATTAAGGGAAACAGAAACCATACTCTAGATGTGTGTGTGTGTGTGTGTATGTGTGTGTGTGTGTGTGTCAGAGGGCATTGTGTGTCCCTGTGGAGGGCCAAGGGTGACTTCGAGAATCATCCTAGACCACTTCTACCTCCTTGCTTCACTGCGCTCACCAGGGACATAAGAGCAGGTTGCTGCCATTTCTGCTGGATCTGGGATCCGAACTTAGGACTTCATGTTCCCGAGACAGAATCTTATCCCTTGAGCCATCTCTCCAGCCAGGAACCATGACTTTAAAAGGTAGTTTTAGCAAGTCTACAGAATGGAGAAAACTTCCAAACATTGTGCCAAATGGATTGAACTGAGCACAGACGTGTCTTGTAAGATCCCGCCGAGTTTCTTCCAATTCATAGAGACAAAAAAGGTGTTTGTTTGTTTGTTTGTTTGTTTTTAAAAAAAAAAAAGGCTCCTGCTAAGCTGGAGGGAGGGGAAAGGGGCTGGTACTAAGTGGAAAGATGATGAGGAAGATGGAAATGATGTGCAAACGAGGAAGTCCCGCAGGCATGGTGGTGCCAGGAACCCCAGCCCACTTCTGCCCGGGGAAACAGAATTGTGGGTGTAGGTTCAGCTTGAGCTCCGGGAGTCCCCAGTCAGGCTGATGACACCTTGTTGCAACAAATAAATTAATGAATAAACTAATCAAGTACACATGACATGAAAGTAAAATGAAGGAGTTGGAGGGGGGAGCCACAGTGTGAGTAAGGAGTGGAGCCGGTAAGAGCCAGAATAAAATGCAAAGCGCTTTACTTTGCTGGCCAAACATATGCACTGCGAAGGTTTTAACGAGAGAAAAGGTTCCAGTAGAGGCTTTTATGTTGCTTGGATTTCATCTTGGTGACAGGCAGACAAGCCCCAGAGCTGCATCAGCTTTAGATCTGAAGAGCTGGCTCCAGTCCCCCTTGAGATCCACGCCCCCTGCAGCCCCCCCCCATCCACACCCCCTGCAGCCCACACTCACCCACGCACTCTATAGAATCCTGCCACACGTGGTCTCGTGTAGCTTCTCTAGCTCAGCAAATGGTTTTTCTGAGGTCTGTCCACCAAGATAGCATGTTCTTGAAACTTCTTGACAGCCACCAGAAATCAATCTTTTGGACCATGCCTTTTCTCCAGCCAAATAGAATTCGACCATCAAGAAAGATGTCTCCTTACAATACCCATCAGGATGGAGTGAAGGGCATTGCAGGAGCAGCAAAACTGCAAAGAAAATCAACAAACCATAATCCAGAACTTCAGAAACTCTGTATCAACCACCTAGAACTAGGCCACCCTAATCTCTCCCCATCCTGAAGCTCAGGGACATTTGCGGAAGAGGGGGCGGTAAGATTGTAAGAGCACAAGATGGGAGGAGCAATGATATGTAAGATACTCCACACAAGTTAGGGCCGAACCAATCATAATTGGACTTTGCATGACCTGAGCGAAGTCCAACACACTATTGACCCCACAAAGTCTAGCATTTGCTAAAGGCACCAAGATCCTTGTAGGCAAGGGATTGACAGCCACAGTAGTGTTCCTATGCTTAAGGGGAACACAGGAAAGGGTTCAGGGAAATGCCACTGGGACCTTGTACATCATCGGAGAGGAGGGTCCAGAGGAGAGTCTGGCATGCACATTAAAGGATTCTCCGGGGAAGGGGGGGAGGCACTGGGGGATGGGGAAGGAGGGGTGAAGGGAGGGGGAGCAGAGGGGTGGGGGGAGGAGGAGGGAGGGAGGGAACCGGTGTACCTATTAAGTTTGTATGAGTGGAAATAATAATAAAAAATGTTAAAAAAAAAAGAAAGATGTCTCTTCATTCATTGATTTGTGTGTATTTAAGTCATTTCTAGTTGGGATGATTATGCAAAATGTTGCTGGAACATTCATATTCAACGTATGTGTGTGTATGCCTGTGTCTGCTTGTGTATATGTCTGTGTGTTCATGTGTGTGGTCTCTTTCAGTTTTCTTAGGTAAAAACCTAGGACTGGAATTGGATGGTTTGAGTTTTCACTTTTCTTCTTCTTCTTCCTCTTCTTCTTCTTCCTCCTCCTCTTCCTCCTCCTCCTCTTCCTCCTCCTCCTCTTTCTTCCATGTGTAAGTATAGGTGTGTACATATATAGAAGAGGACAGACACTGTGTGTGCCTATGAAGGTCCAAGGATGACAGCAGTAATAATCCTGGATTACTCTACTTCCTTATTGCTTTGTTCTTGGATCAGACTCCAAGCCACAAGCATTTCTGCCTGACATTTTTATTGGGACCTGGGATCCAAACTGGGTCTCCAGCCCCAGTTTTTTTTTTTATTTAGATTTGTTTTTCCTTTTCAAAGGCTGCTTTTATTATTTATGAAAGAGAGAGAGAGTATATACACTTGAAGGGCAACTTTGAGAATTTCATTCTCTCCTTCTACCATGTGCACTTCAGGCATCAAATTCAGAGCAGCAGACATATATGCAGGTGCCTTCACCCCCCCCCCCAACTGAATCCCTTTTTTGTGTCCTTGATGATGTTTTTCCATCTATATATTTTTTATTTTAATGAAATCTAATACTTTTCCTTATAAACTATGAACTAGTGAAATATCTGAATAACCTTCACCTAATTCAATGTTTCAACTATTTTTTTTCTGAAATGCTATTATTTCAGGCCTTACCTTAAACCTATAATACATTTGAGTTTGTGTCTGTGATGCACGGTTACTTCATCTTTTGTTTGAATCTGATTACATTAGTTGTTGAACTTTTTAATTTACATTTATTTATCAAAAGAGGCACACACACATGCCACAGCGTATGTGTGGAGATCAGAAGACAACTTGTGGGAGAAAGTTCTCTTCTTCCACTGTGTGTGTTTGTGTGTATGTGGGGGAGGAGGGATGTCAGGATCAAACTCAGGTCCTCACACTTGGTAGCAAGCACCGTTATCCACTGAGCCGTCATATGGCCTTTGAATTATTTTAAAGTGGTTCTTTAGCCGGCTGCCTTGCACATTTGTCAAAATAATGATTGACTATGAAGATTGATTTCTGGTGTCTGGCAAGACATCCCAGGGGAAACTGAGCTTGGTACCCCCTATCCTTGTGAGAGCTGCTGCAGTGGCACCTTTGCCCCCTGGTGCTGGGAGTAGAGAAGGTGGCTCATGGGATCTCACTGGTGGGAGGGAGTGGGATGGATTGACGAAAGGAAAGGAGGGAGGGTGGAAAGAAGGGGGAAGGAGGAAAGCAGGGACAAGTACTCAATATGCCTGTAAAACTAGGAAAATAATAATAGAAAGAAAAAGATTTACTTCTGGTCTTTCTGCTCTGTTCCAGTGGCCGACACGCTGTCTTTACAGGAGCCGCATATTGTCTTGTTCCATAGCTGCAAACGGGGAAGTGAAAGTGCACAGCTTCGGTCTTCCTTTTCAAAGCCTGCTGTAGCTATTCCAGTCCCTTGGCATTTCCATATAAATTGTGGGATGTGCTTGTCAATTTCTGCACACAAAAAAACCTTGTAAAATGGAAATGTTTATGTTACATGTATTTTACCACAATACGTGAAGGAAGACAAACCCTGCAATCTCAGGCTGAAATTGTACCATCCATCAGTTTTAGATCATTTTGTAAATTTGTATTATCATTTCATACTCCCATCAATACACGTTGAATGACTTTGGTGTATATTCTAGAATGAATCCTTAAAATAAAAATGTAGCAAATCAGCATCATGTATATACATTGGAGAAATACTTAGCAAATGCTGTTAAAATTCAAAAAGTTGCAAAGAATTACAATTTTAACTTTATACTTGCATATAAAAGAAATATATGTATGTATAATTTAGTTGCAAAGAGTTACAATTTTAACTTTATACTTGCATATAAAAGAAATATATGTATATATAATTTAGTTGCAAAGAATTAGTTTTAACTTTACACTTGCATATAAATGAACTACATATGTATGTATATATAATTTCTTTTGTTCTTAAAAAGATAGTCCAGATAGAATTACTCATGATTTTCTCAGGCAGAGGCCAAAAGATGCTTAAAGGCCTTGGAAGTTTCATGTACCACTTCATGCTTTGTGTCATTTTAGTGTCTTCCTTGCTTGTTGTTATTTAAATGCTGTGCTCTTTGATAGGAAGGGCTGGATGCCCTATCGAGAGCTGAATGACCTACAGCCATCTTATCTCTGCCAATCACTAACCATTGCTCAGCAGAGCATTCAATCTAGAGTTTGCTAACTGCCCAGATCTAGAGGATTAACATTAGTATCTGGATATGAGAGAGAACATGCTGTATTTGTCCTTCCAGGACTGAGTTACCTCGATACGATTTGTTTTCCAGCTCTATCCATTTATTTGTGAATTTTGTGATTTAATTTTTTTAGTAGCTGAATAATACTCCACATATATATTATATATAATAATGCTCCATGTATATATTATATATAATACTCCATGTGCATATGTACCACATTTCCATTATCCATCCATCATTTGGTTAGCATTTAATTTAATTCCATGTGCTATAGTTACAGGTGTCAACTCGACAACCAGTGGCTGAGCTCTGGACACCTTTGTGTACGATTGGTAGTTGACTTAAGCCCTGAGCGAGCCTGCAGGAGACTGTCTAATTGATGAGGGGAGACCCAGCCCATGGTGGGTGGGACTAGTCCCTGGGCAGGTAAATAAAATGGAAGGAACTGGTTAAAGAAGTTGGTATTCTTCAGTATTGAGCCAGGCATGCTGATCTGGCAAATGAGAATTGTTCCCTTCTCAACTGTGACTACGAATGTGACCAGTTCCGTCGGGTCTTGACATTGGTATGCAAAGCTATAGTAAGAACCGTAAATGGAGAATTGTAAACTAGAAATAAAACCCCTTGTTCCCCTTTAAGTGATTTGGTCATGAATTTATTGACCACAATGCAGAGTAATTGCAACATTCCATTTCCTTGCTATCACATCTAGGGTCAAAATGAACACTGGCGTGCATGATTCTCTGTTGTATGGCATAAAGGCCTGTGGGAATATGCTCAACAGTGGTATAGCTGATGCAGAAAGTAGCTCTATTTTCAGGAACCCCCACACTGACTTCCAGAATGGGTGCACCAGTTTCCATTCCCACCAACAGTGGACAAAAGGTTCTGTTTTCCCCACATCCTCACCAGCATTCTTTTTTTTTTTTAAATCTTAACCATTGGACTGAGGTAAGCTGGAATTGCACAGTAGCTTTGATTTGCATTTCCTGATTGCTAAAGATAATGAACATTTTCTTTAGACATTTCTTAAACATTCTTATTTCTTATGAGAATTTTCTATTTAGGTCAGTAACCCATTTTTTTGATTGGATCATCTGTTTCAGATTTTTATATATCCTGGGCACTAATCTGATCAGATGGATAGCTGGCAAAGACTTTCTCCGATTCTGAAGGCTGCTTTCTTTGCTCGATTAACAGTTTCCCTAGCTGAACAGATGTTTTTGAATTTCACGAGGTCCCATTTTTTGACTACTGGCCTTCACTCATGCCTGTAGTTTTAAATCGTGAACACTTTCAGTCATGGGATTCAGTAATGTCAATTAGTTAATGGCCATGCCTATGCTTAGTTATTACCTACCTCTATTATTAACTTCCTATCTCTAAATTTGCTTTCCTGGACACTTCAGATACATAGTCTTGTTCTATTTGTTTATGAGTTCCATGATGTTTTCTGGTGGATTCCTTAGAATGGTCTGTAGAATCGAGTCATCTAGGAAAAAAAAAAGTTTTACTTCTCTGTTCTCTAAGCCTTCCGTTTCTTTTTCTCGCCTGATTGCACTGGCTGTTGGAAACCTCTACAATAATGTTATATGAAAGAACAGAAGCAGATGGCTCTGCCTTATCTTTGATCTTTAAAAGACTTTTGGTCTCACCAGCATGAGTGAGGGTCACTATGAGTTTTGGTCAGTATTCTTTGTCAAGTTGAGGAAGTTTTGAATCCCATTTTGTTCTGTAAGCATGAATGAATGATGGATGATGAAGTTTGTTTTAAATTTAATAAAGACATTGTCTGCTCATTATAGGAGATTAGGAACATAAAAATAATTCAGAAAACCAAAATAACAATCATGATTTTACTTCCACTTTTTCTATAATATATATGTATATGTGAATACATATAGACATATATCAATATTTGTATACATATTTATTTTAATAATGCTGCAAGGTCAGCATAATTAGTTGCATTTTTCATTTTTTATTATTTGATACTTTCATATATAGAGAAATATGTATTTTCACCCCTTACTCTCCAATTCCATCCTGTCCCACATCATCCTTTCCAGCCAGCTTCCTTCCTTCTTTAATGTCTTTTTGCCTGTGTGGTCCGCTGGGTTTCATCTGGAATGCCTCTACTGGTAAGTACTCTGGAACACGCTGGGACATGGTACGAATTGGGTAAATCATTGAGGTAGCTCCCCTTCTCCTGTGTGGCATTAATCTTCAATAGTCTCCTAGGGATCTTCCCTCTTCCATGGTGAAATGCTGGAAAGCTCAATATCATGCAGTTTTTCTAGAAGTGAACATCACTGCAGTGAGTTCTTGGGTGCTCTTTACCACAAAAGGAGCAGACAGGGTGGCGACTTTCCAAAGACAGCTTCCTTCTTTCATGAAGTGCAGAAATGCTTCTTTGTGATCTCGGCGACAGCAGAGTGTTAGAGAAGACAGAATGGCCGCCTCTAGTTTCTCTGCAGCACTGGCCAGATGCCCTCATGGGGTCTTTGGCTTCTGCCATTGTAGGCTGAGCCCCATGTTCTCACATGCTGGTGGGGACCCCACAGAGGGGATCTCCCTGAACTGCAATAATTTCCCTATGGGAAAGCAAGGGCTTGCAGAATGGAGTGTGGCTGAGCTGGGACTCCTGGCAAGTGCCTGTCTGTCACAGTGACTAATCTAAGTGTAATTTAGATGGTATCTTCCAGCCCAGAGGAAGAGTTTTCAATGATGGCTAAAGAGCCTAGACCCAAGAACTGGACTCTCTGGGCTCCCTTCTGGAGCTGCGGCTTATGAGGTCTGTGATCCTGGGCTAGGAGTGCACCCTCGCTGTTTCTTCATGTATGGAATAGGAGTAATAGTGTCTACTTTGTTAGGTTCAAAAGAGATGAGTGAGAAAGAGAGAGAGAGAGACGGATAGACAGAGACACACAGAGAGACAGAGAGATGGGGGCATATGCCAACATCTGGTCATAATGTGTCCTGAGCAGCTACGTGGGTATTAAATGCCATTATTATAATTACTTACCTCAGAGTGGTCCATGTGAGCCTTGGCATGTGCCCCTGGTGATGGGTCCCTCTGTCCCCTGCTCTCTTGGGGCTCCTGTGCCTCTCCCGTGGTTTCAGACTGGAACATCCAGCCCTCTTTTCCCTGAGAACCACTGGACTTTCTTCCACTCCCAAGAAGGATGTAACAGTTGGAATGTGAAACCACGCTGAACGACACCCCTCGGCAGCAGAGGGTGGGTATTGGATTTTTTTGTCAGACCAATCTGATACCTGAGAAACAGAACTAAGAAACTAAGAAATATGAAGAAGTTAGACTTTGGTCTGTGAGCTGGAAGATTCTTTTCCCTCGGGTATACAGATTTCCTTTCTGCTAGATTCTCCAATGGCATAGGCATTGTGTGTGAGTGTGTATACACACACACAAAGTGTGTGTATGTTGTGTTCATGTCTGTAGTGTGTATGTGGTGTATGTGTAGTGTGTGTGTGTGGTGTGTATGTAGTGTGTGTGGTACATGAGTGTGTGCCTGTGTATAATATATGTGTAGTATATGTGTTAAGTGTGTGTATTGTGCATGTGTGTTTAGTATATGGTATATATGTATGTATATGTGAGTGTTTTATGAACTGTGTATGTGGTACATGTATGTAGCATGTATGTATGTGGTATGTATATGTGCATATGTGGTATATGTGTAGAGTGTATATGTGCATTACATGTGTGCATACATAGGTGGTGTATGTGTAGTATGTGTATATTATGGGCAGGTGTGTAGTATGTATATGTGTATATGGTAAATATGTAGTGTGTGTATATGTTCATGTAGTATGTGTGGTATATGTACATATGTGTATGTGTGCATATGTTTTGCATAGTATAGTGTGTGTGTTATAGGAAGAGTATATGTATGTAGATGTGTGGTATGTGTACATATGTGTAGTGCGTGCCTGTGTGTGTGTGTGCGTGTGTGTGTGAGAGAGAGAAAGAGAGAAAGAGAGAGACAGGCAGATAAAAAGACTACATGGTTTTTAAAGGTTCTGGGACTTCCTGCAACATGGTGTCCTTGGATTAACAGATAGTTCTGGACCCTCAAGTCCTCAACTAGTGCAAACAAGCGTACTGCAGACCGTGGGAATTTAGAAAGCAGAGCAGCTGAGGCTCTTTGAGCAAGAGATTGCTCAGCACTGGATGTGAATCTATTGCTGCCATTTTCCAGTGATGTGATCTCAGGCAAGCTTCTCGGAGCTTTAGTTTCCTTATCTGGGAAAATTGGGATGATAAAATTTACTTTGGAAAATTACTCAGAGGACTTAATGCAAAGCAACTAATGAGTGCTGTGATAGTGCCTAACCTGTATAGTTTAGTGACTCATAAATGATGATTTGTGTATTGGAGTGTCTTCTTTTCTTTCGATTGGCCATTCATATCACTCTGAAATTTGCATGCTGCTCCCTTGTAACATCATGTATCTTTAGCTAGCATTTCTTTCACATGATATTGTTTTTCCACTCTTTTATATTCAGTCTTTCTGTGTCTTAATATTGAAAGTAGGTCTCTTATAAGCAAACAGTGATTATTTTTAATCTTGTCTGACCGTCTTCGTTTCATTGGCTTGTTTAAGCGATTTGCACTTCATGTAATTACTGATAAGTCCTGTTTAACCCCACCATCTTGCTTTGGCCATAATCTGATCCCAGAGTGCGGCTCAAGCTAACCCTGAGCTTATTGGCCAAAGCCTGCCCTTTAGATGGGGTCTGAACCTTCCTTTCTGCAGCATCATGTGGGAGCAGAAATCATTCCAGTATGATGCAGACTTCACATCCATCACTTTATCTTCCACTTCCAACTACTCTGGCAGCTTTAAATTCTTAGCTCAGAAAGATAGCTACTTCCTGCTGTCATTCCCACCAGTGATGGGGGAAGATGCCTTTGGGAGGGGGGAAGACCAGGATGGTGTGAGGTTATCTCACCTGTGGCTGCCTCCACATGAACACGGCCTCTCAGATCCTGCCTGCACTGGGACAGTACCAGCCCCTTCAAGCATGGGCTTCATATAGCTCTCTAGCTTGGCCATTATCATGGCAGGGAAATGAATCAGGTACAAGCCATTTGCCTGTGATATGCATCGAGTCCTTTGAAACTGCCCAAATAGGCAGCGAAAATTTTTCTTGGCACAGTTGACTTGGGCCTACTACTTCAGTCTCCGGAGACTGAAATGGCCTCTGAAGTTGGATCCCAGACAAAGTTATCCCAACTATTTAACGGATATCAGACTGAATTTCAGGCATTGCTAAGAGTTAGATGGAAAGAGAGCAGGCAGAGGTGTATCAAACTAAAATAGACATTGGCATTGCTGTAGGAGTCTTCTCAAAGACTATGAGACTGAGCCCAGAAGAGGTAAGTAAATAAAACACGGACTGATGAGTGACATAGAAAGGCATCCTTCTGAGGAGGAGCAAGTCAATTACACCTTCAGGAACTAGAGAACTGTTAGGGTGTGTCTGAGGGGAGATTCTGAGAATGTGGACAAACTGCAAACAGGAACTCACAGCCTGGAAGTAGCTGTCCTAGCCAGGTGATGTTGACAAAGATGAGAAGTCCCCAAGTCTCCCTCTCGGCTTCCTCCAGAAGCCCAGTTGGTAACAGAGATGCGGCTGCAGAATCCCAGGGACATGGCCTCCCTCTCTGGAGGAAACACCCGAATCTACGAGACAGCAGTCTAATCAACGGATGCTACAGGGAGATTCAGAGAAGAGCAGAGGACCAGGAAGAAACCGAACCGCAGTGTAAATTAGTGTTTTTACCTTATGAAGAAATGCACGCAGAGTGGATGTTTCAGGCACACGTGAAATTCCATGGACTGCATCCTCCCAGAATGACAGTTTTATAACTCTGCTTTAAAATGTGTGCTTGAGAGTTCATTTGGTCTTGTGAATCTTTTATGGTGGCACCTGAGTTTACATAGAGTGGTGGTAAAAACCATTTAACAGGACTTAAGGCTTCCCTTACTTAATAAGCTTAATTCACTCACATCCGTGATTTAGGATGCTTTTGCTTCCTGTCAGAGAAACTGAAGCATTTAAAAGAAATATAGTTAAATGTGTCGATTCTTTTAAAAGTGTTTGAAGTGCTCAGCCAAGCTTGTAAACAGGACTAAACCTTATTCAGAGGCTCCTGAAGGATTATTACTAAGAGTCACTGGATTTATATATAGAATCATCAAATTTATAAGTGGAACTTTAAAAAGCCTCAAAAAGGTCTTTGAAAAAGTTATTGACGCTAAAGACAAGCCATCATATTTGTTAAATTAGTAATTATTACATTTACTAAATAATTGGCTTTTAAAGCCAAATTGAAGAGAAGAAAAGCCACAGAAGTCTTTTTTCTGCGTAAGAAATCCCCCCACCCAGAACAGAGGACCTTCCTTCTCCACCCCCACCCATGTTCTCTAGAAGTAACTGACTTGCAGCCTCTCTGGAAATAGTGAAACTCATTCACCTAGTAGCAGGCTGGGGTTATACTCCTGACTTGGCTATTCTTCTTTGTTTTCTTTAAGCCAGGCTGCTCCAGAGAGTAGGAAGACCTGGTCTCCCACTTCCCCCCAGTGTTGGGTGGCATCCAGCTCCAGTCTTCTTGTCCACACCCTGAGGGCAACGGCTACATGGTAACGTCACCGCAATGACAGGCAGCACAGTGCTTGGACCACAGGAGGACAGAGTACGAATTCACCTTCTGCTGGCTGTACCCTGGCGTGGCGGGGGGTCAGTGCAGGGTACTTACTGGCCTGGGACCCTGCTGTGATTTGAATGTGAAATGTCTCCCATTGGTTCATGTGTTTGAATACTTGCTGTCTAACTGGTGGTTCTGTTTGTGAAAGTTGTGAAACCTTTAGGAGGCGGAGCCTTCCTGGAGGAAGTGTTTCTGGGAAGGGAAGTCTTGAGGTTTGATAGCTCAGCTCTCTCTCTCTCTCTCTCTCTCTCTCTCTCACCCCCCTTTCATTCTCTCTTTCTCTTCTGTCTTTCTCCTTCTCTTCTCCCTCTGTCTTTCCTCTCTCGATGATTTATTGTCAGGCGGCCTCCTACTCCAGCTCTTGTCTTTCCTTTTGCATTCTCTGCCATGATGGTCTCTGTCCGCCGTGGACCTGTACGTTGAAATGATGAGTCCTTTCTCCCTTTAGTTGCCTTGGTCAGGGTATTTTATCACTGCACTCAAAAAGAAGCTAAAGCACTCTCAGCAAGAGGGTTTCTTCAAAGAAAGCCCACAGCAAACAAGAAGGCCTATTTTCCTCTTCCTCAGAAAGCTACACCAGGCACCAAAAAAATTTCTTACCATCAGCAGAACATATGAATGCTGTTATCATTCAAAGCAAAAGGGCTTTTGCAGATGTGATTAAGTGGGTCACCTTGAGATGGGAGATTACTCTGATTATCCAGGACTATAATGCTTGGGGTCTATAATAGTGGGAAAGGAAGACGGGATACAGAGAGATGCAGCTTGAGAGGGATCAGCCCACAGTCCTGCTGGCCCTGAGCCAAGGCGTGTAGAAGCCACACAGGTAAGGAAACACCCCTGATAGCTCCTGGAACGTAACACATCCTCGATGGCACCTTGATTTCAGCCCAGTGAGAACCACATCAGATATGTAATTTGCTGAGCCCTAGGGGAGCAAGAGTGCGCTATTTTCCAGTCACAAAGTTTGTGACGATTTGTTATGGTGACAGGAAGTAAGAAGTAGACGTTGAAGCCCAATCCCTTGGTCTCTCAAGGCACCTTTGAAGATGGCCTCTTCCTGCCACACCGCCTCTGGCCACCCCTTCCATTAACATCCTTACTGTCCAGCGTTGTTCACTATTTGAAATGCTGGAGCTGATCTGATTTCAGCATCTCCCACCAGCCTGCAGGCCCCCCAAGGAAGCAGGTGCCTTGGCTACTTGTCCACCCAGGAGATCCCCAGCATCAAGAAAAGTGCTTACACAGTGGAGGCTTCACAAACATTTGATGGCAAATGAGCGGATGGATGGGTGAATATGGCGGTGCACTGACACGCCATGGATGTGCCACTGACAGGAAACCTACTGAGGCAGAATGCTCAATGACCAGTTAGCCGTTGAAGAGTAGAGTTGTCAAGCATTTTGGATCCTCTCCAAACACTTACAAACCTCCAGAGACCTGAACTAATGCTATCCTTCTAAGAGTGTTTCTGCAGAGGGTACCACAATGAGAAGGGAATATGCTAGATAGTAAAATAAATACAGAAAGAGCATGCGTTTTGGAAGAAGCCTTGCTTCATAAACTTTTTCAGTGTCTCCTAAATTGCATGGGTAAGATGCTTCTCTGGGAAATGGCTCATCTGTCCAGTCCAGGATGGCCAGTAAAACCTAGGGGCGCTACCTAAGCAAAGGCCACTGCCCGAGGCGACAGGCAAATGGGGCAGTGGCGGAACACACCATACTTCTGGTTTGAGAGCCAGATGCACCAAGCAGGTCGTGATACTTAAAAATTCAACTAAAACCTGCTGGAGGCACTGGGGCCAGCAACATGCGCAACATGATGGTTACTGGATCCGTGTGGGAAACAGATAATATGAAGAAAGGATTTTGGTCTGTGAGTTCCTCACAATCCAAAGCTGTGATTACTTCTTGTCGCTAAAGCTCAGCCAAGGGCAAACCCTGGCACCAAGGAAGAGAAGAATCTTCATCGCAGCAAGGGAAGGAAATGAGGTTCAAACTACCACAGGTGCCACTCTCTCGATAGGTCTGATGCAGGTCAATAAGTAACTGTATGTGTACAGTTGGACTACATCCTAGCAGGCGTGTCCGGAGGTAAAATTGTAACCCAGCCAACAGTGAGCAGCAGTTGAGCAGTTGACCCCCCAGCCTGCTGTCCTCGACAGAGATGTCTGAGACAAGGAAAAAAGGTGTTTCCAAACACTACTGTTCATCCTGCACCCTGAAAAAGCAAACCCAAGCGTGAACAATCGCTTTGCTGGATCAATGAACAGTCTCAAGTGTAGGCTAAGTGTGTGAACAAGGACCTCGCCATTAATTAAATTGAGGGGCTCCATTTGCTAATGCGTATGTGTTCACCTGTGTGACTTTATATATTACCTATATAGGCACCATTTTTGTTTGAATGTCTGAAAAGAATTGGGACATTTTGTGTGTGGATGTGTGCGTGTGGGCGTGGCCATGCAGGTGCATAGTGTGTGTGTGTGTACACTTCACTTTCATCATTCTCTGGGAAAGATGAAATTAAAACAATCTTTTCAACATCATTTTCAAGTCACAAGCCATCGGAAACAGAACTGCTGTCGTCATATTTGAGATCTTCCCCTAGAAGGGAAATACCACAGAGGCTTGGAAGAGCTCTTTCCTCCTGTAGGCAGCTTAAGTCTTGAGATTTCATAAACAAAAACTTCCAAAGACTAACAGGATTCTGAAAGGTCACCGTGTATTATTAGAAGGGTCAGGAGAAAGAAGCTTTCTCTTTTTTTTTCTGAGCTATTATAGCAGAGCCCATAGACACATATAAAGAAAAGGGACACAAGGCAGGCAAAATGGCCCTGACTTGATAGAATTCTGGATCTTTCTGGGAACTTCTGTCATCACAGGGAGTAAACAACCCACAAACAGACCACGAAACTCACTGCTATCTCACCTCTCTCCTTCTACTGTAAAACCAAGGAACATTCTATTTATTATCTTTCTTCTTTCAACAGAGTTTCCCCATCTCAAATGAGCCCTTCCTTCCATAGAAACCAAGACACTGACAAATGCAGGTCATTCCAGACTCAAGTCCAGCCAGTCCCAGAGCTCTATGCTACACGAGCTGCCCACCATACATTTACTTCATTAGGCATCACTCCGTCTCCTTTACAAAGGAGCCCACTTGTTTGGAGCCTGAAGACCCACCCCGCAGGAGATGAACAGTGCAAGGTGTTACATCCAAATATTTGAGAACGTTTTCTTGACATAGCACACACATGACAACTTCAAGTAAAATCCAGGTACAGACTTCTTGGTTGCTACCAACCAGCCCCCATCTCCACAATAGGAAAGTGGGCTACCCCTGAAACTAGAGAGGGATTAAGGCATCAGTGACTGGTACGGAGGTTAGTTCCTGCAGCTCTGGAGGAAACCAGAGAGCAACATATGGACATTGAATGAAAGATATAGCTGCTCTGGCCTGGCTGGTTCTCCTAGGCCAAAGGCCTTCAAGGCATCTGGACATAGGCAAGAATGGATGCTCACCCGTCAGTGGGACGAAGCGTTCCTAGTAATTCTGAGATTAAAGTGAGGTGGGTGCCTTCGCAGGGACATGGGTGATGGGGATTGCAGCTGATTCTTACTCTACCGGAAACCTCTGTACTGTACCCTGCGCCACCAGCCCCCAGCTCAGCATCCCAGGAGCCCACGGGGAACTGCAAAAGTATGTTCCTGTTCCTGATGGTTCTGTGTGTGGTCCAGCCTCCTGCTATAACAATGCTGGGCACTGGGATGAATCATCAGGAGCATGGGTTGGTCCAGTAGGACGGGACAGGCCCCAAAATGAGGATGCAGGTCAAGCAGGGAAGTTGGAGATCAGGCTTGCGGTGGACAGCTGGATGTGAAGGGCCTGAGTCACTAGTCAGACACCCACAAGGAGAGGTTTGGCAGGGTCTCCCCATGGGACATTCAGACCAGGCCCATGCCCTGCAAGAAATAAGGCAGCACTGCTCAAAGAAAGAGCCTCGGGCGACCCACGGGGGCGTGGTCCTTGCACGGGCACAGAGCAGGAGTGGGTAAGTTCCAGAGGTGGCTGCTCAGCTGAGGGAATCGGGGTTGGGCTCAGAGTCCTCCTGGCTGCCGCCCACTGCGTCCCCCAGTTCCAGTTCGTCTGGACTGTCGGGGATGCTGGGCTCGCTGGAGCACTGCCGGTGGGACGGGGGGAAGCTGGGTGGCAGGAGCAGGTGTTTGTCCCCGCTGCCAGCCTCCTCCCCCAGGCCCGAGTGCATCATGGTGGCCATGGCCAGCAGCTGGATGTCCGAGTGGGCGTTGGCCACTGTGTGTCTCCGGACGCTGCCGCACTTTTCCAGATAGGCCTCCCCTTCCTGCTCCGTTAGCGGGGTCAGGGCCATCTCATTCAGCGGCCGGCTGACCGTCGTCATCAGAGAAGCATAATTCAGGACGGTCACCTTGGGCCGGACCCTAGAATGCCGTCTGGCTGCAAGAGAAAAAAAGAAACAGGGATGATGGGGAGAAGGTGTGGCAGCAATGAGGAATACTTCATCAGATGGAGGAAGTGGGGAGTTGGTGGTCTCAACCTCTAGGGACAATGTTAGGTATGACCCTGCAGAGATGACAGGAGGAGGGCCCATCTAAATGTCCACTGTGACACTTCACCTGCTTACACCAGATTCTGCCCCTGACCAGCTGGACCCCCATAGGAGATGGTCCAAATATTTTTCTCTGGCAGGCAAGGAAGTCTCCTTCCTTTTCTCAAGCTGCTTGAACCTAGGTGGGTTGGCCCATAATTCCCTTTCAACCTTCTGCTCTGAAGGCCCTGGGCATGGAGACACAGACTTTAAGCCACCTACCCTCTGAAGCTAAGTAATAAAAAAAGACCTTCCCCAGGATGGAGAGATGGCTCAGGAGTTAAGACTCTGTCTTATATGCAGAAGGTCCTGAGTTCGGATCCCAGGTCCTACATAAAAATGCCAGGCAGAAATAGTGGCAGTCTGCATTTCCAGCCCTGGTGGGTGGAACCTGGGAAATCCCAGAGTGAAGCAAAAAGGAGGTAGAAGCAATCCAGAATGATTCCTGAAGTCACCCTTGGTCCTCCACAAGGACATATAGTGCCCTTTGGCACATGCGCACACACACACACACAAATACACACACACACACAATTTTTAAAGACCTTCCCCATCAGGTGCTCTAAACAGGAGGCTGGTGTCCTGGGGCGGGTTGAGAGACTGCATGCCAAAGAGCAATGATGAAGAAAGAATCTATACACAGCAGGTGTCCCTCCAGTATACCGGTTTCTAGAATGTTCCCACATTCATACTATTTGCTTTCATGAGCATACAAATCAATACTTCAGAGCAGCAAAGACCCAGTGAAAGATCTTTCAAGAAATGCCCTGGAGGGCTGGAGATTATGATTCACCAGGTAAAGGTGCTTGCCACAAAAGCCTAATGAGCTGAGTTCAATCCTTGGAACCAACATAAAGGTAGATGGAGAGTACATGCAGTGTATAGACGCACGCGCGCACGCACGCACACACACACACACACACTGACACACACACAAATGCTAAATATAAAATTGTAAATGCTCTTGAAATAATCTATTTATCTCACAGTACTGTTTAGGTTGGTAGAGAAACCCATGTTGGGGCCTGAACCCCACAACCAACCAGGCACAAGTACAGCCCAGTCTCCGCTCCCAGCTGGATACCCAACTGCTAGTAGAATGGCACCGAGGTTCTAGAATGTCTATGCCCTGCCAGCCCTCACTCTTGTGCAACTATCAAAATAAGAAGCTCTGAGAATTCGGAATTTCCTTCTGGGAATGAAGAGAAGGACTTCAGGGACTACTGAAAGTGTGAGCAATCTGGTGCCAGCCAGAGAAGGAATTTGCCCTCCCCCAAAGAAATTTCACAGAGCTTTGACGGCTCCGTAGACCATTGGATGAAGGATAATGAGCGGAACCTTGCCTAGAGCTGAACTGCTTAGTTATACATATTTTTTGCCTTCTATTTAAACTTTACCCTTGAGTTTAGACTGCAAAGGTGAACTTTAGGTCAATATCCCTTTTTCCCACATTAAATACATTTCCTTTTCTGCTTCTCGTTGTTGATTTATTAGCCAAGCCAAGTCACAGACCTTCCCATAAGTCCGTGGCACCAGGAGGGTCCCGTGCGAGGGCAGACCTGAAAAAGGGGTGGAGATTTACCCTGTCTACTGTTAACACGTCCACTGTAGCTCTCAGGAGTTGGTTGTAAAGTGGGGTATGGGAAGCGCTGGCGTTAGATTTTACACAAAAACCTGGGACGGGGAGATTGGCCAGGAAGAATCTTCAGGACCTAGGGGAAGCAACACATGGATTCTCTAGAATAAACAAAGACTTAATTCCATGGGCCCCAACCTGCTGGGGGAGAAGGGGCGGTGTCTCCCAGTGGTCCTGGATTCATTTTCACTGTAGTCTACAGGCAGGGAGCTTTCTTTCAAGAAAAATTTTTTATGTTTTATATTTATTATTTTATTTTTTAATGTTTTATTTATGTAGTGGGGGGGATTGCTGTGATGCAAGGGTGGAGGTCAGAGGACAACTTTCTTTTTTTTAATTATTTTTTTATTTCTCTAGTTTTACAAACATAATGAATGGTTGTCCTTACCCCTCTCCACTCTCTCCCTCTCCCACCCTCCTCTCCTTTCACCCATCCCTCTCACTCCTTCCCACCCTCTTGTTTGTTTCTGTGAGTCCCAGGGCTCCCACCTCTGTGGCTCTTCCTTGGGTGTGGACAGCTTTCAAAAGAGGGTTCTCTTTTTCCACTGTGGGCTTCTGAGGATTTAACTCACTGGCGCCTTACCTGATGAGCTAACTCACTATCCTTCAGGCAGGGAAGTGACTAAAGGTCACAGGTCACATGCGCTGTGGGCAAGGTGAAAAGCAGAGAAAGAGAGAGAGAGAAGAGAGAGAGAGAGAGAGAGAGAGAGGCCAGCCCTGGAGGAAAGGGCCCTGGGGCACTTGCACCAGCCTTCAGCAAACACTTCCAGAACCGTACCATGCCAACTGATGCACTAGCTGCTGAGCAGAAGAAAAGCAGGAATTTGATGGCGGGAGTGGGGGACTGAAGCCTGACCCCAGGGAGGTGAGAGTGTAGCACTCAGGAGTAGCCGCGGGCTGAGCATCGTGACTAACCAACACTGCTCTTTAATAGGATGATTTCTACTGGACAGCTACCATAGCTAGAAATCTGTTCCCATGGGATGCCCAGCCCACCCCTCCAGGCTTTACTCTCTCACTTTTCTAGTAACTCGGCCAAACTATGACTTCCTCCTGGACCCTCTCAGACTGAGTGTTGGAGTTTCTTTCCTGTTCTCTCACTTTCTTAACCTCTCCATGTGTTCTGATTTCAATCTCAGACTCCAGGACACGAGAACCCCCTAAAAGAAGTCAGGTTTCATTCTTGATGTTTTACTGAAAACGAACTGCAAGTTTATTCTCACAAATGGTGACAAACAGACCCAAGCCCGCGGCAGATGTCCAAGCGTGTGACCTTTACACTGTAACTGCTGGAAGAAAGTCACGAGGTAAATGTCAGGGTACAGGCGCCAAGAGCATCTGGGGAATTCAGAGGATGGAGAGAAAGAAGCTGCTGCACGTGTGTGCCTGTGCTTGTGTGCACTGCTATTTATGTGTACATGTTATATGTATGAATGCTCATGCATATGTGTGCACATACATGTGGAGGCTAGTAATGGACTTAGAATAATTTCAATTAGGCAGTTTAATAGTAGTTTCAGCTAGAATCGCTTTCTTATTTCTAGGCAGTTTTTAGATAGTAGATGGTCTGGGAAGATCTTTGAAGATTATGCCATTGTTAGGACTCACCGGCAGGCATTAGCACCAATCCCCCACTGAGATGAAATTTCCAAATTCCTGTGAAGCTTGGTCTCAGACCAATCAGATGTAAGGGGAGACCAAGAACCCCAATCCGGATTAAGAGACTAAAACTAGCCAGCAAGGAAAAGCCACTTGTCCTGGGCTGCCCAAATTTAGAAATATGCCCTGACCTTACCAGCCATCAGGCAGCTCCCTCGTCCTTCCTGGACTCTCGTGTTCTGCTTTCAATCTTCAGCTCCGGAACACAAGAGCATGGGCATAACCTCCGCCCCCAACACTATCAGTCATTCTCTACCTTATTTATTTATCTCTGAGATTGCAAGCATAAGCTCCTGTGTCCAAATTTTTTTTATTATTATTTATTCAATTGTGCATGTGTGCGTGTGTGTGTGTGTGTGTGTGTGTGTGTGTGTGTGTGTGTGTGTGTAGAACCACGGGTGAATTCAGGAACCACCATGGACAGCTTCTACCTCCCCCTTGTTTACTCTGCCCCGGGATTCACAGGCTCCGCCCTACCAGGACCAGAAACGCAGGCCGCCCCTGCTTCTGCCCAGCGTCTATACGTGGGGTCTAGGATCAGAACTCAGGACCTTCCACTGCAAGCCAGAGGCTTAACCCCTGAGCCACCTCTCCAGCCCCCTGTGTCCAGATTTTTACATACATACTAGGAGGGAAAAGAGGGGTTTGAACTCTAACCCTCATGCTTGCAAGGCAGGCGCTTCATCCATTGAGCAATCATCTCCCTGGCCCTCAGGGAGAGAAGCCTGGGAGGGGAATACTTGCAGATGGGCTCTACTCTCTGGGGATGGTCTTAAAGACTCATTTCAGACCAACCACTCACTCACAGGGGAGGTCTGTGCTAGGTTATGGGGTACAATATACATGTTCCCTGCCCTCAGCAAGTGCATCGTCTATAGGGAAGACCACAGTCAACCAAGCCAAGGTAACATGGCATGAAAAAGATTTGTGGTCCAGGCTGCTTCTAGCTGAGATCCATAACCCAGTGGGGAGCAGCACTGCTGACTCTGGTCACAGTGAGAGAGATAATAATTTCTGTTAGATAACCATCTAACAGAATAGCTTTCTTTAGTTAGAATAGTTTTTAGATAGTATAGAAAGGCTGCTGGCAAGGTCTTTTGACGGTAACCCCCATAACTGCAGGAACTGGCAAGGGTTGAGCTCTGGGCACATTTGTAGATAATTAGTTCCTGAGTTCATCTCAGAGCAAACCTACAGGAAATTGTTTAGCTGATGGGAAGGCTCAGCCTATGATAGGTGGGACTAGGCCCTAGAATAAAATACAGGGAGCAGGTTGAGAGAATTGGCATCCTTGTGAACACTTGGCCAGACATGCTGGTCTGACAAGTAAGGATCATCCCTTTCTCAGACAATATATAGAGATGGTGTGGCCAGTTCCCTCGGTCCTGGTGTTAGTGTGACCTCTCCCTTCAAGCTGGACTATGAACTGTAACCGGACTATCGTAAGAAAATAAACCCCTTGTTCCTTTAAGCCGTTTGATGGTGATTTATCAGCAACCATGTAGGCTGACTGTAACAGACCTCTTGTCAGAATGAAAAACATTCCTGTTACTGGTAACTAGAACAAGAATCTAAAGAAGGGAAGGAAATAGATCAATAGAGAAGAATAATAGCCTATGAACCTATAGGTAGGAAGACAGCGCACCCAACTGCTTTGTAAAGCCTATTATTATACCCATAGATTGGAAGAGCACTCGGCACAGAGCCTAGAAGCCTTCAGAAGTAGATCTGAACACCCTGACAAGATGAAGTGGACAACAATGGCCAGCCAGAATGCAGAGTACTGGCAGCCCTGTAACGCTCACCCAGAATCAGGCCAACGCAATCTCTCCCTATCCTAAGCCTCAGAGAACCTCACAGATGAAGGGCAGAAAGATTGTAAGAGCCTGAAGAAGGGAAGGTCTGCCATTGGACAAGACACTCCATTCAAGGTAGGATCTGCTCATCGGAGACTTGCTGCAATGAGACTTGTCCTTACCAGACCTGCATAAAGACTGACATAACCAACATCCCCCACTGACTAGGGAGGATCTCAATAGAGATAAAACATGTAGTAGATGATGGGATTAGGGCTGAATGAGCGAAGGGGAATGTCCCCATCAGTGAGGTGACCTTAGGAGGGGCCACTTAGTATGCCACAAGAGGCCTAACCCCCACAAGAGTAGACGAGCCAGAGGGAACCCTGAAGCCCATAGAACCAGACAGGCAGAAGGGTGGGAGGGAGTAGAATGGATTGATGAAGAGAGGGGAGGGAGGACGGGAAGGAGGAAGGAAAAAAGAAGGCAGGGATAAGTATTCAATATGCTTGTAAAACTAGGAAAATAAATTTTAAAAAAAAAGCATAAGAATGGGCAGTTTTTTCCTCCTGCCTCCCTCAGGAGAAGGCCAAGTCCTGTATTCTGCTCTACAGTAGGACCAGAGCAATGAGGTAACCCACCACGGAACACATAGTGGAGCCCTGAGCCCAGTGATTCCCAAGTTCCCATCTCCCCACATTTCCTGCTGTCTCGCCCAGCAGCGGCTCAAGGGAGCGGCTCTGCTTTCTGGAAGAATGTTTTGGTTCCCAAGACTGGGTGAGGGCAGAACTAAGACTTCACAGCTGCGTCAAGATCCCTGGCAGCCAGGACTTCCTTGCTGGGCTGCAGGATTCAGACCTAACCCTCAGACACGCTGTCCCCAGCAGGGTCAAACCCCAGCTGTGCCCCTTGGGAACCCCAAACCAAAGCTTCCCCATGCTGGGTCTCAGTCCCCTCTCCCTCCCTTTCTTTTTAAACAAGAGAAGGCAGGGCCTTGTCCCCTGGGAAAGAGGAAGGGAATCTCCCACGAAGGGACTAATTACCCTAATTCCAGGGGTGCTGGGAACCCCTGAGACCTACAGCCTGGTCTTTCCTTGCAGAGACCTCACCTCCTACCCACTAATAGGCTACCTCCTCTTCCTCTTTGCCTTTCACGTGGTGGGGGTCTGCAGAATCTGGATTCATTCCTCACTGAAGGCTGAGCCCTAGCATTTGCCATTCATCCCTCTCCACCGCCCCCCTCAGAGAGCCTGCAGTGGAAGCTCCTTTCAGACCCCAAGAGAAGCAAGGACTGGAATAGGGTGGTCCTTTATGGGGGCCGGCTCCCAGGTCTTTGATCTCCCAGGCTCTGGCCATTGTGACACAGACCTTTGAAAGCCTATTGTGGCTCCTGCTACAGTCCCACACCTGAAAAGCCTGGAATGTCTACTTGTCATGCAGCAAAGTCCCCTGTCCTGGATAGGGAGTGGATCTAGAGGGGCCCCAGAGACACAATGGAGGCAGACTGTGGGAGGCCCGGGTTTTTGTGTGGGAGAAACCCAGCAACTCAATGTTTGCTGAGGAGGGAGGGCCCCCGAGTCAATGAGCCCAGGAAACCCCAAGCAGCTCAGGAATTTGGGGAAACTTAAAAGGTTTGATTCTGGCCTGGCCTCTGAGGATCTTGTTTCAATTTCACTGTCAGCGTTAGAGGGCAGGCCGTGCAAATCCCTGTTCTCCTCTCCCCCCCCCCCCCCCCCCCGCACTCTCTCTCTCTCTCTCTCTCTCCTCTTCTCTCTCTCTCTCTCCCCCAATTCTCTTTATTTCGCATCTTGGAAAGGACCACACTGAAGCTCCTTCGGTCTTTCAAATGCCCCCCCCCCAGCACCAACGGCGTCTTCCTGGTCCTCCCAAGCTCCTTCCCTTTGTCTGAGAGTCTCATTTCCTTCCCACCATCCTGCACTTCCCATCACAGACTCACCTTCCTCCAGGAGCCTCCCCTGATAGTGTGGTCCAGTCCAGTTTCCCCTCTGCTGGGTTTTCAGTGGTTCCTGAACTTCCCTTAGTCCATCCAGGCAGAAATTGTTAGATCACAGCCCTGCTAGCTGCACAGCACTGAAACCAGTCCTTATCCCCCACCCTATGCCTTTGGCAATTTCCTACCCCACTGCCCAGGTCAGTATCTTCCTGACCCCCCCTCCCTGGCATGTATCTGTGTCACGTGATATGAAACTTCCCACTGCTCTGCAGAAGATATAAAGGTTAGATTTCCCTTAATGCAGATTCCTGTTATGGACGGCCACCATCTTTTTTTCAAACATCGAGAAGTCATATAAGTCTCTTAGACCTCCACAGGCATGCGCGCGCGCACACACACACACACACACACACACACACACACACACGCACGCACGCAAAAATACAAAGAAATAAAAATTAAAATGTTGGTCTTGTTAACTTCAATTTTCTCCAGCACGGGTGACTTACCATCCTGTCATCAACAGGTGATGCGGTGGGTCCTGCACCCACCAGTTTCACTGTCCAGCCTCATCTCTCCCCCTTCAGACAAGTCAGTCCCCTGAGAGATTTGGTCATGTGACTCTGCCTTGCCAGTTCCACGAAACCTTGTTGTTCTTGGGCTGGGGATGTAGCTAAGTTGGCAGAATGTCTGCCTAGCATGCACAAGACAGTGAGTTGGATCCTCCCCCTTCCCCCCCCAGCATCAATTCTATAAAGAGAGCGTGATGGCATATTAACATTCAGGAGGTAGAGACAGGAGGATGAGGAGTTTAAAGTTAGCCTTGACTGCATAGAGACCAAAGCCAGCCTAGGACTCCATAAGACCCTATCTCAATTTTTTAATCTAATTTATTTTTCTATGGCTCTTTATTAGAGATGTTACATAAGAAGAACTTTAAAGCCAGCTATTTGAAAACTACCAGTTTCCTTGGTTGTCTCCTCTTGCCTTGAAGAAACATACATTGAAATGTTTGTTTTTCTCTAGTTAATCCTGCCATAGGGATCAGTTCCAACTAAGAGCTTATGGAGGTTGAAGAAAAACTTATTTTGCTGGCAGTAGGCCCTGACCATGGTCGAGTTCCTGGTGTAACCCAGCCAACCTGCTGGCGTCATGGCATTTCTGTGGGTCTCCACCCCTGAAATGAGATGAGACAGGCAAGGAAGGTGGGCTGTGTGAGGGGCAGAGCAATATGCTGTCCAGCTCAGTGTTGGCGAGGGCGGGACGCTATCACCCTTCAGCATCTACAGCTCTAGACCTTCCAAGTCCTATGTGGAGGGAATGACAGAGAGGGGGGGGAACCGCTGGCAGGCAGCTAGCTGGAGCCAGTACCCTCCAATCTGTGGCCTTGGTGGTTAAGCTAGTGTCTCTGGAGAAACATGACCAGGGCCAGGCAAACTGCCAGCCAAAGGCTCAACCTTCAGAGGGGGAGGCCCGGGAAGGGCAGCAAGCTTCCCGAAAGCTGTTCCTCCTCTGCCTTTGAAGTTCAGTTCCATAACATGGGAAGTCAGGAGGTTCCAGTGCAGGTGGGTGGCGGCTGTCTCTCTGCACTTTCCTGCAGGTTCTGGCTACTCTGGCCTCAAACTACAGCTGCCATTCGCCCATCTAGTAAACATGCTGCGTGCTTTGAACCACTGCAGCTGCTGAGGGCAGAACACGGAGCAACTGCATCGTAAGGGCTCAGGTTTCAGGCGGCAACGGGGAAGTATCTATCCTAAGCCAACCACACAGCCATTTCCACCAAGATGGCGTCTTGCTGACAGCTATTCCGCAGAATCTTGCACAGCATGATCCCACCATTTCTACCGAGACCATCTGGACTGTGACCTCGCTGGGAGAAAGAACAGATCTAATCCACCTCTCGATTTTCCAAGGAGCCTAAAACACAGCTTGGCACTGTGGTTGCTTCGTGGCCACCAAAAGAAGGGTCCCCCAACCCAAGATCGCCCTAACCTTGCAGTGAAGGCCTTGGCAGTAACTACAGAAACAGAGTGGAAGACGACAGTTGTCCAAGAGACAGATGGCAGTGACCAGGATTATGCCAGGGGAGGGTATGATAAGAAGGCACCATTCCCAACATCAGAAATGGAAATGTTGCCCCAAGCACAAGGAAAGATCATCGGCCAAAGACATGGCTGGGACCAGACACTGCTACAGAAGCCAGAATCCCATCCTTGGAGAAGAATCCCCGGGAGATGATTGTCCTGCAGACTGAGAACATGTGTGGTTGACATGCGCCGGCCCACACCAAAGCCAAATACTAGGCAGGCTCAGTACCAACAGTGGGGGGTCAGGATTCCCCAGCCTCTGGGGGACTTGGCGGTGTATGCCTCTTACCCAGCAAGTGTGTGGGGCCCTGAGCAGCCGCGATCCCCGCTGATGCCAAGGAAGGGAGAGACCACTTGCTTCACCAGCTCCTCCAGCTGTAGATAGCTCTCGCTGGGGCCTGTGGGCTCGTGAACACTCTGCAAATGGACAGTCAGGACAGACGGAGGTCAGTGAAAATTGTCACAGCAGCAGACACTTGTGGTTACGTCCCGCCGGCCCTCCGTGGCCACGGGCAGCCTCCCTGCGGTTAGGGCGAAGGAACCTGAAGTGTGGAGCACTGGTCACTTGTCACAGGTTATGGGGGCGAGAAGAGAGATCACAGGACATGGAGAAGGGATGAAGGGTGGGAGGAAAAGGACAATGTGTGACTTGGAGCTGGGCGGTCCTCCCAGGGACGTGTCCCCGACCCTTGGGAGCATGGCTTGCCAAAAGCTTCTCCTAGAAGGGAGCTACCCTCAGTCCTCTATCTGACTGTCAGTAGGCTACTAAGTTTTTATGGCCTGGTTCAAAATGAAGACGCAGAGCTTTTTGTTGAAAAATTAGTAAGAATGTCACGAGGCCCCACCCCTCTCCCAGGAGAGACTATGGACCATTAATGTCGGTTAGGGGAGGGGTCAGTGGCACTTGCCTCAGTGGTGTAGCCACTGATGATTGTCCGTGCTCCAGTGAACAGTCTCCTGTGTGTGCTCATGCACCCAACTCTTGTTAAACTCAGTGACTTACAACACACACCACACACACTATATCTAAAAACATACACAACACTACACACACACCACACATATACACACCATGCACACACTATATGCAAACATATATTACATGTACACACACATTGACATATATACCCAGATGTTACACACATGCCTCACATATATACACCACACACTGACATGCACACCACATATATACACCACACAAATTACACACACACACACACACACAGAGAAACACACAACACATCAAAGAAGGGAGGATGAGACAGGGTATAGGTGATTTTAAAAAAATGACTAAATGTCATTATTTAATGTATAATGTATGAAACCTTCAAAGAAATAAAAATAAAATCTCTTTTAAAAATCAGTAAGACTGTTTAATAGGGGATGGGAGATGTTAAACCAGGAACAATCACAGTAACTGGGCTCAACAGGACAGCCTGGGTAGCATAGTCCCAGTCCCAGCTCACAGGTACTCTGCACACAGAGCCCTCCCAGCAAGCTTACACCCACCCCCCTTCTGCAGATGGAAATGAAGACCACAGAGGCACAACACAGACAGTAACTAAATGAAAGAAAGCTCTGATTGGGAAGACAGCCTGGGCTGTCTTGCTCCAAATCCATCTTACAGTCTCTGATAGAAAAAAAGATAGATAGATAGATAGATAGATAGATAGATAGATAGATAGATAGATAGATAATAGGTGATAGATACATAGATAGAAAAATAGATAGAAAAATACTAACCATGGTGAAAGGGCATAGAAGAGTCCAGAAGAAGGGACGAGTCATCTTAAGACACTTTCAGCAGCCCGGCATGATGTGCATCCTGAAATTAAGCCCTGGATAAACACCAACTAAAATAAATGCTCACAGCAGCCAAAAAAGACAAGGAAAAGAATCTGGTAGCCACTGCTTTCTAGAAAACCAGCAGGCCCCTTGGGAAATCATGCCAACAACATGTCCTCCTAGCAAGGCCCACAAAGACCAGAGACCACCTGGCAAAGGACAGGGGCCAGAGGAGAAAGCAGCCGGCTAGTTGGGGCTGTGCTGGGCCGGGACACACCATCATGTCCAGTTGTCAAGACAGATTCAGATGTTCAGTGGTGCAGGCTGGAGAGGATTACAGGAACAGAAGTTGTGGAAGGTACACCGAGTTTGCAGCCTGGGGCTACAAAGGAAGAGGAGGCACGCGGAAAACAAGTGGGTAAGGACCACTGTGCAGCCCCGGGCCCCAGAAAGGTGAGCAATGGGAAAAGAAGATAAAAGCAAGACACTCCCTTTGGGAAGAAGATGAGTTGCAAACTTGCCCAAGCAGGAGGGGAGTCCTCACTGCAGGAAGAAGGGAAGGGGATTCGTTTCAGCCACAAATCCCACTGGCTGGGTTTCAAAGTGTAGGACACTTATCTTTTTCTTTTATTTCTGTCCTAGATAGTTCTCACTTGGTTCTCACCTAGCTCCCCCCCCCCCAAAAAAAAAAATCATAAGTGCTAAAAAACAAAGAGAAAGAACAGGAAACTGAAGAAGGAGGAATGGACGATGAACACACAACCCTTGTAGGGATGCCAGCTCTGGATGGGGCTTATGCAGAGCCGCCAAAGGGAGCCGCCCTCTACCCAGCTGTCAGGTCGCCTGGCACACAGCACACCAGCCAAGGACACATTTCCATGGTCCAGGACAAAGTGAAGATGCATTCAGACTTGGAAAGGTCCTGGTTCAAAGAGTAGGAAGAGTGACGGGGCCCTCTGAGCACAGCGTCACACGTTCTGCCTGGCTGGGCCAGTCCCTTCGTCAGTACCCTGCACTGAAGAGCTCTCACTCACCCTCTGGCTGGGACAGCCCTAGAACCCAGAGCGGAGCATCCTTGTGTCTTCTGGGGCAGAAGAAGTTGGTTTGGGAACATTTGTGAGAAGGAAAGGGGAGAGCACACGTTGGAATGGAAAGCACACTGAGCGCATGCATATGGTGTTCCCCGCTTCTGGATTGTGGGTGCCACGTGACCAGGTGCCTCAAGCGCCTGTCGACAGGCTGCAGTGATGGACTCTACCTTTGACCTTGTGAGTCGAATGAAGGTGCTTTTGTCAGGGTACTTCATGGCGGCAACAGAAGCGAAACTGGCATAGGAGTCAAGTTTTGAGTGCCGTGGTTTCTCTATGTGAACTGCAGATATTTTTTTTATAGTGTATTTTTTCCACTCACGCAAACTTGATAGGTACCCCATTCCACTCCCTCCCTCCCTTTGCTCCCTTCCTTTTCCCCTTCCTTTCTCTCCTCCCTCCCTTTCTCCCAGTGCCCCCCCCCCCCAAATCCCTGGAGCATCCTTTAGTGCGCATGTCAAACTTCCCTCTGGGTTCTCCTCTCTGATGAGGTGTAAGGACTCAGTAGCATTGTCCAGAGCCCTTTCTTGTGTTCCCCTTTAGTATAGGAACATTATTGTGGCTGTTAATCCCTTGCCTCTAAGGATCCTAGTGCCTGTGATTCATGCTAGACTTTGGGGGTTCAATAATTTGTCACTGTGCCAATCATGCAAAGTTCTATTATGGTTACTTCGGCCCTAACTTGTGTGGAGTACCTTGCATATCATTGCTCTTCCCCATCTTTAGGCTGTTATAATCTTACTGCCCCCTTTTCTGCAAATTTCCTGAACTGCAGGTATTTTGCTCTTCTTTTCTTCTTCCCCTGACCACGAGGTATGGGACCTGGCGCTGGGGAGATGGCTCTGTGGATAAGGCACACTCACCCTTATTCGCTGTAGTACTAGATTTTGGGTCCCGAGAATCAGCAAAAAGCTGGTCATGCATGGCGACTACCTATGACCCCAGCAAGCAAGAGGCAAAGCCAGGGAATCCCCAGGACAAGGTGGCTAACTAGTCTAGCTGGTCTGTGAGCTCTGGGATCAGCTGAGAAACCCTGCCTTAATAATAAAAGTAGAGTGATCAAAGTTATTGAAGTACTTTAGGTGTATACACACACACATACACACACACACACACACACACACACACACACACACACACACTTTGCGCGCTGGACCTGGCACACCTGCCACTTAACCTACCTGCATCCCCTTGGGCATCCTTCCTCCCCTCTAATTACAGGAAAAGGGGAGCGAGTGCAGGAAGATAGTCCCTCAGGAAGTCAAAAGCACAGCACGTGGGGGAGGTGGAGTGGGTGGCTTTCAACTCCTGGAGGGCAACAGGGTCCTGGAGAAACTGACAGAGACCGGAAGCTAAGCACTGTGAATGCCCACCTGCTCTAAGAGGCCAAGCTGACCCCTGATCCTGCTGCAGGTCACAGCTGATTGGGCAGAGGGGAATCACCAGGTCCGGGCGTGCCAATCAAAACCCCTGTGCCGCCAACCCCAGGAGGAAGCAGGATGTACACTGCTCTGACTCTCGCCTGCAACCAGCTGTTTCCATGCAAGTGCATCAGCTTCCTAAGTTTTTGTCTCTGCATCTGGAACATGGAATAACAATGCCAGCCTCCTAAGGTGGCTACTGGGATTGCTTAAGAAAACAGATCATTTACAGACTGTGGACCTGCACTTGGCCAGGAACCAGGGAGCATGAAGTGTTAGCTCATCATCCTCTTGTTGGTTAAGGACTGGGATGAAGAGGCAGCCGGTGGTGTCTCTCTGGTGGCACAAGTGCCTTGCCACGGCTGCTCTGAGGCCAACAGTTCCACAGGAAGACAGAGACCAAGCAAAGCAAGAGCACACGAGACAGCGTCAGAGAGAACAGGGAAGACAGATCCAAGCGGAGACCAGCAAGCAAAGGAACGTGGGGGACTCAGGACTTGACTTGGTCTGACTTTGTCATGAATGAAGCGTTATCGATCTTGGGGGCTTCTCAGCCCCATTACACTGGAGTCTTTGTGCTTGTGATCCATGTCGCCCTGACATAGTTGAAGAATGGAGAAAGATATCCATTCCCGAATGAAGGACTGTGCCTTTCCCCCACTTCCACCCCCACATACAATGCCAGCACCTAGCATGGCACTAGAGGCCTGGCAGGTGCACAGCAACCACAGGTGACGCAGACCGGGGAACTAAGAAACACGGACAAATAAATGAAAAAAAGCTCAGCTCAGCTAAGGTGCGGTGTCACCCAGCCCCCCCTTTCCTACTCTGCTGTCCCCCACCCCTGCCCCGCGCTCACCTGCAGGACAAGCAGCATTTGCACAATGGATGGGGGCAGGTGGGCTTGCGCCAGCAGCAGCAGGTCACCCAGCTTCACCTTCAGCAGGACCAGGTCCCGGAAGCCCAGCAGGGAGATCTGGCGGATGGTCAGCTCCTGCCCCTGGGGAGTAGAGAGGGAAGGAAAGATAAGTCTTCAAGAGTTCAGGACAGTATTAGGGATGGGCCAGGGCAGGCCTGGTGGGATCACCCCAGAAAAGACCCAGCTCCCATGACATTAGGTGACTGCTTACATGACCCAGGGACACCCCAAGACACATACAGCAGGGGCGATGCTGTCAAGAGCTTCGCGTGGCTGGGAAGGAGGAAGAGACAGGAGGGCGGGGTGAGTGTACAGAAAGATGGAGGCCACTCTCCCCATTTCCTGGGTTAAACATTTCCACACTTGCCACGTACCAGGTAAAAGACATTCCAGACCTGAGATGACTGCATAAGATGTCCGATGCTGGCATAAATGCAAGTAATTAAGGAAGAAAAATAATTTATAAACCAAAAGACAAGGGCCTCTTTCAGCTGCCAAATTCGTGGGCAGAGATGGAAATGCTAAGTCACAGGTTGGGCATCTATGAAGCACCACCCACCAGGCAGGGTCCAGGTATTTTCGACCTGGACGTGACCTTCACGACCACTGCTCTGGTCTGAGCGTGTGTCCCCCTCAAACTCTTATGTGGACACCCTGCTTCTCCTTGCAACAATGGTTTTAGAGATGGGTCTCTGGAAGATGTCTTCACACAAAAGAAATCCCAGAGAGATCCCTCACGCCCTTTGTCCTGGGGGGAGACGGCAAGGAGGTCCCACCTGTAAAATGGCCAAACAACCCCTCACCAGACTCTGAACCTGCCTTCACCTTGGGCTTGGGCTTCCCAAGCCTCCAGAACTCTGAGAAACAACTTGATGTAGTTCATGAGTCAGCGAGTCTATGGAATTTTCTTCCAGCGGTCTGAACAGACTCAGGTGACAATACTTTGAGGTAAGTACCACTTGTAAAATCTATTCCTGAGATGGAACATTATAAAAATGTGAAAGCCCAGAGAGTTGCATACAGGTCTACCAAGGTAGAAGTAAATATTTTTCCTATAACTCCTTAGGATCTCTCTCTGTGTCTCCCTCTCTCTCTCTGTGTCTCCCTCTCTCTCTCTGTGTCTCCCTCTCTCTGTCTCTCTCCGTCTTTGTCTCTCTCTCTCTCTCTTTCTCTCTCTGTGTGTGTGTGTGTGTGTGTGTGTGTGTGTGTGTACAAGAGGGCACTGTGTGTGTGTGCCCGGGCAGGTCCAAAGGTGACATTAAGAACCATCCTGGCTTGCTCCTCTTACTTCCTCTTTGTAGCCTGCTCTGGGTTTCCCAAGCTCTACCATCCAAGGCCAGAATTGTAGGCCACCCCAATGATCTGCCAAGCATTTTCAGGATCTGATGATCCAAACTCATGTTCTTTTGCTTTTGAGGCAAAGACTTTAACCCCTGAGCCATCTCTCCAACTCCTCCTTAGGATCCAAAGGACAACTGTCACTCTGCAGCCTCCACCTCCTACATACCCACAGTCTAGGCATAGGCAGTCCAAGCAAGCTCGCTGACTGGGATTTCCTTCCCGTGCACCCCCAATGGCAGTGCCTCTCCTCCCAAGGAATATTTCCCAAGCCAGATCCAGTACACAGTCTGTGCCTTGTTTCATTTTTAGGGTTCCTTTCCACTGCACCCTCCGAGAAGGAAGTTAACTAACATTCCACAGCCCTGAATGCAATAAGAAAAACATACAGGTCCAGAGAGGAAGCAGGTCTAATCCAGCCATTTTCACATATGTAGCTGGGAAACACTCTAGCTACCTTTAATTAAGTGGTTCCCATAGTAAGATCATCGGAACGTGAGATTAGCTCATGTGTGAGCTTGGCTGGCCACCTGATGCCCAATTAACTAGGATCTCAAGGTGAGTCTGATTGGTGCCCAGGATGAGATATGAATTTGGTTGGTAAATAAGATAAAGCAGCTTCTCTCTCCAACATGTATCATCCAATCAGCTGAGCCCAGGAAGAGACCAAAGCAAAGATAGATGGAGGGAGAATTCAACCCTTTTGCTCCTGGCCTGCCTGGTTGAGCCCACATGTGCCATGTTTTCCAGAGCTCAGACTGTCGGACATTGTGGTTCTTAGGCCTTCACATTAACACTGAACTCCATGGTCCTGAGTCGCCCGCCAGCCTATACAGCACATTGTGGGACTCAGCCTCTGGCAAGGGCTTGGATCTTGAATATCCCCAAGTCCACGTGTGTGAGGCAGGCCACCAGCACTGCTGGGTTGTGGGAGAATCTTGAGGAGCTAAGGCCTCTTGCAAGGAAATGAAGCCATTGGAACAACAGCCCCTTCTAGTGTCTCTGGGTTTATTTCCTGGTCACTTTGATGTGAACAGACTTCTGTCCCTGTATCCTACTTAGGATGCATCATGTTTCTCTGGATCCAAAGAAGTCGGGCCAAGTTGATTGTGGCTTGAAACCATGAGCCAAACCTTTTAACATTGGTTGTCTCAGCCATTTTATCATAACTATAGAAAGCCAACAAACACCACATCTTTGTAAATCCATGAATCATTTCCTCATAATAAATCTCCAAGTCTACATACACACACGTGCGTGCACACGTGCTCTCACACGTGCATGTGCACACACACAGTCGAGCAACATTTATGCCAGGAATAGTTTGAGAAGTTCATTGTTGAGCAATGTCGTCACTGTGCAAACATCACAGAGTGCATTTACATAGATTAAGATGGCTATGATGTCACTAGTGATATAATCCCACGGGGTCATCTTGGTGTGTACTGTCCATCATTGATGAAAATGATGTGTAAGGTTGTACTTGTAATTCTCTCTCTCTCCCTCTCTCTCTGTCTATACCTTTAGAGAATCCTGACCAAATGATTGCCTACCTATTGAACTATAAAAAATTCAAAATTCTTAAGCTCCACTCCAGATATACTAAAGTAGAAACTTTTCAAATAGGGCCTGAGAATATGGGCTTTACTGAGATTTCCAGGTGAATCTGAATGAAACACTGTCTGGCTCTGACCACACTACACAATAAAATCATTCTAGGTCGTGGACAGAAACCATTTATCCCTAAGAAGCATTTCAATGGGACATGGGAAAGACAACAGCTCCTTCCTCCAGCCTCTGCCCCAAAGACACCAACCAGATGCTATCCAAAAAGAATACTGCCTGAACCAGCTGCTTAAAATTCAGTTGCATTCAAGAAGTTGATATGCATGTAGAAAGCTGAAGTGCATGCAAGAACCGTCTGCATGCAGGAAGGTGGCATGCATGCAGGAAGATGGTATGCATGCACAGAGCTAAGGTGCGTGTGTGTGCAGGAAACTGGCATGCAGGAAAGAAATTGATAGGCATGCAGGAAGTGGCTGGTATTCATACAGTGCAAACAGGAAGGTGGCTTGCATGCAGGAAACTAGTAAAATGGCTTGCATGAAGGAAGCTGGTATGCAAACAGGAAACTGGTGCATGCAGGAAGCTGGAATGCAAGCAGGATCCTGATATGCATGAAGGAAACTGGCATGAATGCAGCACTGCTGGAAGATCCTGCTGATAGAGAATCTCCTCACTTGTAGGGTGCAGAGCCTGGCATGCAACACATACTTAAGAGCCACTGCTATTAACTCAAATGTGTTTGTTGCCTGCAAAATCACCTTTTAGTGTAACGGCATCATTTTTGGCTGTTACAGAAGTGCCATTTATTGCAATCATACATGATGTGGTCTGCGGTCATCATGAGGTACCCAAAACCATACTCTCCGGTTTTCTATATTCCTCCTGGCTGTACATTTTGCTTCCTATAATTTTTACAATAATTCCAAATGGAGCTAACATTGTATTGAGTACTTTTTAGCTTGTTTAAATATTTTTTAATCTGTTCTTTGAAAATTTTGCAGACGTAAACAATATATCTTGATCCAAACTACCCCCACTTCCTCCTATCTCCTCTCCTGGTCCCCCTCTTGTTTTATGCCCTTTTCATTTTTTTAATAACTCCCTGAGACCAGTCAGTGCTACCTGCATGCATGGAAGCCTGAGGTCATTCACTAGAGGGTGGGCAACCTACCAGCAGCCACAGGAGCTGGGTGGGAGCTTTGAGCTATCTGAGCTAAAAGGCAATTTTTACTAGCATGGTCTTATTCTTTTTTGTCTGAAAAGTTGGGAAGCTGGTATTGCCTGTGTTTGATAGACTGACGGCTGTGGGTACAAGGGCCGGTACTAGGAACCATGACAGAGTTCAGGCCAGGGTATCAGGCTGGAAACTGATAGAACCTATCTAACTGCTGTTCACACTGGTCCAATAAAAAGTAGCACTGATTTCTTTAACCTGCAGAAGGTCGAGAACGACAAGAAGGAAGTGTGCTTTATTTTGAGAACCTCTCTGGTCCCCAAAGCCCAGAGGCCTTTACTGTGTGCAAAATCTGGCCTTTGAAGCTGGCAGGCAGCACATTCCTGGGGTAGGAGGGAGTGAGGTGTCCAGCTTATAACAATAGCGACAAGTGAGCATGGCTTCCCATGGGACTGTTTGAGGCCATCCCAGGGGACTGTTTGAGGCCATCAAGCAGGGCATTAGCTTGTCACCGGGTTCTGCCAGCTCTGCGCTTCACAATGAACCAAGAGGGGATTCCTTCTCATCTAGAATGGACTTCTCTGTTTAAGGCAAGACCAACAAAACATGTACAAAGCAAGCCTATGAACTTGTGACCTCTGTCTTCAAGAGAAAAGATCATCTCCACCTCACCACGGGACCAGTCAGTATCTCTGGACAAAGCCCGGAGAAGAGATAAGAAAGCCCCGAGTGCTGAGAGGATTCAACCCCAGAAAATCATTCATGCATGTGTGAAGCTGAGTGTGGGGAACACAGAGAGCACAGAGAGGGGGAGGGGCAGGTTGCCCCCTTTGGACGCCCTCAACCTTGGCACCATTGCCTACAGATCTTCACCTCCTCTGATTGTTCCATGGATGCTCTCATCCATGCCCTCCTCGCCCAGTCTCAGGGAGCTGAATGAAATGGGTCAGCACAGGCAGGTGCCCTCGGCAGTCGGCTGGGGAAGACAGTTGCCCACCTGGTTGGAAGCTGTGGCAGTCTAGAGAACACAACCCAAGCCCCAGTCAGCTGCTGGGGAGGAGGAAGGTGAACTGGGCAGAACCAGTTATGGCCAGATCTGACTATGTTCCAAGAGAGTCAAGGCAATATTTAGGCCCCTGTGGCTGAGTTTCTGCCTGGCTCTGAGCTTCAGATGCTCTCTGGATGCCCGTCTCTGACTGAATTGCACTGTGTCTGGTTGTACCTGGAACTCATTGCCCAGATAACTTTGAGAGTCCTGGTACGCATATCCCCTTCCCTTGGGTTAAATTGGAATTGTTTTTAGTAAAAACATATACCAAATAATGCATTATTTCTTGGTTACGTGAAATTCAAAGATGGCTTGGCGTCTGATGTTTTTACTTGCTAAGTCAGTAAGCCCTACTTTTCTGATGTCTACCACTGTCTATCTTTCTGAGGACCTGCTGTTGACAGAAGGGTGACAACTGCAGCTGTTGGGCGTGGGGGGGGTTGTGGTCAGAGACTGAGGAGGATGCCCCAGGAGTAAACTGTAAGCCACACTTCTAGTCGTTCCGTCTGAGTGGACATGTGACAGACAGGTCTGCAATAGGAAGTGACATCATCTCTTTAAGTCCTGGATATGGCTCTCAAGCAACCCCAAATTGTTCTAGAACACCATTCGGACCAGACAATCCCTGTGGGACCCTTCAGGAGGGGATCTAATCATGGCTGGTGGCTCTGTTTGTACTATTATACCCGCACCTCAGCACAGTCTGAGAAGACACAAGCCTGAGGAAGACAGGAATATGAGCACACGCAGGTATGGGAAGGTAGTCATTTGAGAGAGGGCTGCCAGTACTCTGTGGTCTCAGTGGAAGGAAAGGAAGCCAGAGCAAGGGCGGAAAGAACCAAAATCACAGAATCAGAACGTTAAGCGAGTGCTATCCTCCTGCATCCTAAAGCCCACATCTTGCCATTGAAAGGAATCAGACATCATTTACTCACTTCACTCTAATCCATAGTCTCGAATCCAAGCCTGTGCATCTCTGCCCACTTCCCTGCTCTGCCCATAGCTGCTTCTGCTGCCTCATGGGGCTGCTGGGGTTTGGACCCTCACAGAGAACAAGAAACTCTAGCTTTTCCACGATTCAAGAACAATAGTAACTTGCTTCAAAAATGTGTTTCATGAGGCTGGGAGATGGCTTGGTGGGAAAGACACTTGTCTCGCAAGTAGGACGACCGTAGTTCAGATCCCCAGAACCCAAGTGTACAGGCATCTCTAATCCCAGCATTTAAAAGGCAAAGACAGGAAATCCCCAAAGCAAGCTGGCTTGCTAGCCTAGCTGATTAGTGAGTTCTGGGTTCAAATGATACACCTTGCCTCAACAATAAAAATGGAAAGCAATCAAAGACAATGGATGTCAGACATCTACAAGCACATCTATGTGCATGTGCCTCTCCATGCACACACACACACACACACACACACACACACACACACACACACACACGTGTGTCAAGAGGACCAGATGGAGACAGGAAGAGGAGGAAGGAAAGGTCAAAGTACATTAGCAATGCATGTGGGAACTATTGTGCAGGATTCAGATGCACTAGCGAAATATTTAAAAACTATGTTTCAAAGAAAGCACAAGCAGGAGAAAGAGACAGGAGAAGAAAAGCCTTCCGCTGACCTTTCTGAGCTTGTCTGTCCCTCCACAATACAAAAACACACAATAAACCAAGGGGACTGGAGCCTACAGACTTCAGGGCATGCAGGGCTCTCTTCCGTGCCTGAAGTTAGAGGCTAAATGTAGATCCCCTCCTCCCAGGGCCCTCGAGGCCCTTCCTCATGGGCACCTCCAGGCCGCCCGGCTCTCAGGAGGAGGCCCTTCACCTAGGTCAGCGAAGGGAAGCAGACGCTGCCGGACACAGGTCATCCCCAGGAACACTGACCTGAACTGGATAAAATATGGCCTGCAGGGTGGGGAGGGTCTCAGTGAAGAAGTGGTCCCAGACTTCAGCCAGAACCTCAATACGACTGTGACCTACACGAGGGCGAGAAGATGGGAGGGGAGAAAGAGGAGAGGTCATTACTCCTCTTCAAATGTAAAGTCACACACACACTACAGAGATGGTTGCAGCTGACAGCTGTTGACACACAGAGAACCTTTGAATGTGAGGAAAAGCATTTGGGGAGGGGGAGGGGAGAGGTATGTAAGTCAAGGCATGATGCGACTGAGGTGAGTAAGGGGCTAGGGGATACGAAGGGTGGAGGTGGATTGCCCCCCATCCCCAGGAATTCAAAGGGTGGAAGCTCAGTTCTCAAGACGGTCTCTTATTTCGAGGTGGTCAGCCTGGCATGGGGACTCAGGCCTGGGATCCTGGTACTTGGGAGACAGAAGCCAGAGGATCACAGGTTGCAGGCCGACCTGGGCTACATAGCAAGACTCCGATCCTCCAAATAAAGACCAAGAAGAAAAAAAAAAAAAAAAGGAAAAGAAACAAGTGGCGGAACCTAGAGGTCGGTCCCAATGTGAGACCCTGGTGTGAGGTACCACCTAACAGGAGTCCTCTCCAGTGCACGTTGTCAGGATGAGTCTGCCCCGCCCCCCTCCCTGGCTAGCTTCCGGTCTGTGTGTGATCTTGTGCATGGAGTCCAGCCATGATGTGGACCATGCCAACAGAGGGCATGATTTTGAGCCTTCAAATCTGTGAGCCAAACTGATTTCTTTTATTTATAAAGTGCCTGATCTCTGTGAGTTTGCAACAGCAATGGACAGTGGACCTACTGGGGTGGGAGAGACTCAAGACCACCCATAGAAAGGAGGTGGAACTCTTAAACCACATTGCTATGCTGTGTTCAGTATAGCACAGCATTATCAATCAGACTCAGCAACCAGAGAAGTAGACCTCAAGATTCCAATTTCTTCAGCACACATTGGGGCGGGGGTGTTGTAGAACAGGACACTTGAGTATGTGTGCTTACGCAATCATCCTGTATTACTCTTCCAGCTCATTGCTTTGCTCTGGAGTTTCCCAGGCTCTTCTCCCCAGGGCTGGAAGTGCAAACTGCTTTATCTGCTGGCTTTTTTACATGGTATCTGGGGATCCGAATTCAGGTCCTTTTGCTTGTGAGGCAAAGATTTTAACTCCTGGGCCGTCTCTCTCCAGCCCACAATTCCTATTTTACAGGTTCAAAGAAACCAAGCAACTGGACCAAGGCCACACAACTGAGAAGGCAGAGCTGAGATCCCCGATTCCTGGTTCGAAACGCACCTGGCTCTGTGTTCTCAGTCGCTGGTCCATGGACTGATTCTAAGTCAGAGCTGTCAGTCTAGAGAGGTTAAAAAGGAGAGCTAGAGATCGTCGCCTCCACCACTGCTTCGTAGTAACTGGGAGGACAGCATTCTCTGAAGAGGTCTCTCCTGACGCCTACTCACCCCTTTAGTACCAGGAAGCCAAGTACCGCCCACGGGCTAAGAGGACACAGGTCACCCCATTCCACCGGAAGATGGCAAGAGCAGAGAGAGCCTGTGGGTGCTGGCAGCTGCTGAATGACCTAGATGTCAAGCGCTGACGGGCTACTGTCTGCTCATCTTGAGCAGAGAAACAGGGTCAGCCAAGACTAGACACCGAGACATGTGTTTGGCAAAACGTTCCTTAGTTCCAGGGAACGAATCTTGAAAGATTCATTTAGTGTTTCCAGGCTATTAGTTTAACGGGCAAGGAAAGGAGTGTGTGGGGGGATATGGAACAAGGCTAGTTGCTGACATCTGGAGGTGCAGGGTGCACACTGCCCTGGTTATCCCCCACTTCCCGGGACAGGACACCTAGGGAACAGGCCCACCTGTCTTCCTCGCCAGCCGTTTCTGACACAGCACCAGCCAGACACATCTGTGAAGCAGAGTTTCAAGTCTCCAACTGAATGAGTGAATGAATGAGTGAATGAATGAATGAATGAGTGAATGAATGAGTGAATGAATGAGTGAATGAATGAATGGGCTTTCGCAGATGCCAGGCCCTCCCTGTGGGTGGCGGGAGACAGACTGTGGACAGGATAGAAGACAGGACGCTGGGACCAGACTTTCCAGTTAGTAGAGAATCTGCCTCTTCATCCTTGGCTAGATTTCCCTGAGGCTTTGGGCTCTAGCTATCTATAGATTCTATCTCTGTCGCTCACAACTGCCATGCTTCCTCATATCCCAGGGCCCTTGCATATGACTGTTCCTCTGTCCAGAAGGTTTCTGTACTCTTTTTCTAGTCCACCTCTGCTGATTCTTCTAGTGTCAGCTCAGACTTTGTTCCTACATGAAAAATCCCCACATTGATCACTTTCCTCTCAAGTATTACATTATCAGTATTAGTCCTGGTTATGGATCTATCTATCTATGATGATGATTTGATTAATCTGCCACCATTTCTACTTTACGAGTCCCACAAGGGCCTGTAATCTGACGATGGTTTTGACCGCTCCATGGCCCAGCAATTAGCATAACACCTGACATCCAGTCAGTAAGTGAGGAACGTTTGATTGGATCCATCTTATACCAGTCTTTCAAATGTGAGTGATGCTTAGTCACTGCCGATAGGAGGCAGGGAAGTCATCCCCTTTCTGAATCCAAAGACAGCTCTGTCACCTACCGTATTCCCAATGGGAAAAGGCTATCTTAGCTGCTTAACTGACAACCCACATCAAAAGTCTTCCGTAAAAGACTAGCAGGGGCCCTTGGGACCTAGGAAGGAAGGAGAGAGACTCCATCCAGGCAGGGTTGAGAGTCCGAGGCACGGGAGGGAATCTGGCTTGGCAGCAGGGATGTGCCCCTGAGAAACTGGACCTAACTTCCAGCCACAAACTTCAGGGAGGAAAGGGGGTTCTGGAAAGTGTACCGAGAGCATCAGCCCCAGACCCACCCACGTAAGGTGGGCTCCAGGGAAGAAAGGGTTGCAGGAAACAGGCAGCTCACTTCCAGGGATGGCCCACTAATCCACGGCTCAGCTCCCTTCCCTGTAAAGATCTTTCCCGGAAGGTTCCAGAAGCCTGTCCTCTGGTGCGCCACCGGAGTTACCAGCATCAGAAATTCACAGGCATCTGCCAGAAAGCTCCTGAAGCAAGGTCACTAAGGTTGTAGAAAAGTTTGAAAGTAACAGTGTTCTGCCACCAGCGTGACAATCACGCTGAGATACAAGCTAATGTGGTCAGTGAGTTTCTTTGTTTGGCCAGGGAATAAGTGTTATCAGATGATACCAAAGTTCATTCTCTTCCTTTTCTCTCTTCCTTTTCTCTCTTCCTTTTCTTTCTCTTTTCTCTCTCTCTCTTCTTTCTCTTTTCTCTCTCTTTTCTCTTTTCTCTCTCTCTCTCTTTCTTTCTTTCTTTCAACCAAATTGTTTCTTAGAGCTCTAATATATAAAATAAAGTGTAGGAGAATATTCTGTTTGAACATGGGAAATCTTGAAAGGTTTCCTCCGCACCCCCTTGGTGTATAGGAAGCATCCCAACACTCAAGAAACTCAGAAACTAAGAGACGCCAAGAGAATGTTTACAATCTAGCCATACTTGGGGGGTGGGGGTGGGGGGATGTTCTTTGTTCATCCTAACTCCATATCTGAGGATCCACCTCCATTGAGGGTAGCTCAGATGAGACATGTCCACCTTTCCCTTGCAGGACATTCGAATCTGCAGTTTCACTCAGAACCTGCTTCACTAAGCTGGTTTTCTACATTTCTGGGAGCTGTCATCCCTGCACCAGCTGATTGACATAAGTGGAGCGGACAGACCTCAATGGTCCAGACTTTCTATTTGGGAAAGACTTCCCAGAGCTCCGTGACCCAGCAGGGTGAGCTCAGCCAACACCACTGAGCTGTGTGTTATTGGCCGTCTCACATCAGGCATTTGATGGCAACTTAAAGGTCTTTGTTTAGTGGGTAAAGAGTTGGAGGGGGAGAAGAATCACAGAATAAGAAGAAAAGCTATAGGTTCAGACAGCTTCAGACAGGCAGACTCATTTCTAGCCTTGACTGTTGCACAGTTTTGGGGAGCACTTGCTGTGTTCCAAGCTCTGGAACGTTCCAACATCAGTTTCTCATTTCCCTTCGAGCTTTGTCCGACTAGGACCCCCTCACGTAGTCATGATCTCTTTCCCAGGAAATGGGGGGAGAAATGATCTGAAGCCTCTGAAGTCTGGGTCCAGAAGTCGGCTTGACCTATGCCGAGGTCATGAGGCTGGAGCAGAAAGAAAGAAGGCTCTAGTGTGTGGACCTACTGTGTGCTGGATGAGTTGTTGCAGTCGTACGCTGTGTGCTCTCAATAAGCCCTTGTTCCTGTTCCATCACTTTAAACACAATTCTTTTTTTTTTTTTTTAAATGAGTCTCACAGTTAGGGATGTGGCTTGGTCGATGATGCCTGCCTCGCATGCACAAAGCCCGAGTTCGATTACCAGCATCATATGACTTTTCCATGATAGCACATGCCTGTGATCCTAGCACTTGGGAGGTGGACCTAGGAAGATCAGAAGTTCCAGGTCATCTTTGGCTAAATGGGACATTTAAGGCCAGCTTGGGATACACGAGTCCCTGTCTTTTAAAAGAAAAAAGAAACAAGACTCAGAGAACCTAGTAACTTGCCAAAAGTCATGCAAGAGGCAGGGGACGAGCTAAGATGAGGCCAGAGGTCAGTAGCCCTTGGTAGATGCGCAGGGCTAGCCAAAGCTTGCCATTTGGAACCAGCTCTGCCCCCAGTCCCTGTCTTTCTAAACTAGCCCTTCTGGATATTTCTCCTATCACACCCCATCAAGGAGATGGTGCCGCTTCCAACGTCCTGTGAATGAGTAATCCTGTGAATGAGAAACACTCTGCTAGGACCCTAAGAAAACAGTGGTAGACAGGGAGCAGCCCCTTGGGGCGACAGGGAGTGCTCCCCAGGGAGACCAGCACCGCAGGATCCCGTCAGGATGGACCCATGACAACCCTTTTTCCAAGCACAGTTCTGACTTGCATTGCCAGGGGCAACTGGCTCACTTGCAAGGGCCGCCAGGCCGAGAAGCAGCAGTTGAGTGTGGTGACTCACTCACTCGCTCTCTCAGCGCCTGCCACTTTCTGGACAGAAGCATCTGAGTTGCCCAGACATCAAAGGCTGAGTCGCACAGCCCCCATCCACCCAGGCTTCATACTTGCCTTCACACAGCATGATCTTCTCCTCCACAAACAACAATCCTTTTGCAAGAAGCTGGTTCTGCCAAAAGAGAACAAAGACCAAGAGCCTTGGGTGATTCCAAGCGAGAGTGACCAGCCCTCCTCCATTTCCAGCATGCGAGCCAAGTGCGGAGCTCTGGGCCTGGTGCGCTTGTCCAGCCTCCAAGTTTAAGAGGCCCTTTGTCCTTCAGGAAGCCGGGGCTTTGGGAGAAGACCTTGAGACTCGCTAAGGGCAAAGGGCAGTGAGCCGAGCATCAGATGCAGATGTGACCCCACCCCTCTAACTGGGAAGACAGATGTGGTTCAATTTTCCTTGAGGCCCTTGATGGTTTAAATCCATGAAAAGAAGCATTGAGAAATGGAAAAGTATGCAGATTGTGTGTGTGTGTGTGTGTGTGTAGTTGTGTTTTTAGAAGAGGACACCTGAGTATGTATGCCTGTGGAGACCTAAGGGTGACACTGGTGTTAGAAAAAGAGAGGAAGAAAGATGAATGAAGGGCATGGGGGGCGAGTTAAAATAGGAACCCAAGCTTCATCCACATAGATGGAAGTTTATTCCAGAGAGGGAACAGCATCCAGATGGAAATGGCTGCTCACCTAGAGCCAGGGGTGCAAGCTTTTATAGTCGGAGTGCAGGGAGAAGGGATTTGGGGTCTAATCAGTTATCAGATTAACATTCTTGGTGGCGTCTCTGGTGAAGATCTGTCTTATCTCAGATTTAACAGTGGGATCTCTGGCAGAGATTTGGCAAATGGAGGGACTCTGATTTTGATGTCTGGTTCTGGATCTATCAACTGGGAATCATTCTGGGTTGATCCACCTCCTTATTGCTCTACTCTGGGGTTTCCCAGGCTCAGCCTTCCAGGGAATTACAGCTCACCACCATATCCACCTGGAATGTTAACGTGGGATCTGAGATCTGAACTCAAGTGCTTTTGCTCGTGAGGCATAAACTTGACCCCTAAGCCGTATCTCCAGTCCCCATGTTTTTACCATAATACATTCTGGGGTATGATTGCATGCAACCTCTTTGTGAGTCAGTGCATACATGTCCATTTGTGGAGGGCACATGGGAACGTTGTGGAGTCATGCTACAATCTCTCCAGTTGCAACTAGAGTGAGTGGGCAGTGCCCTGCATCTATGGGAGGCTTTGATTCCTTCCCCACAGGCACATGAATGGGAACCATCCTCTCCTACCTAGGTCAGGGAACTCGTGCCTATGGGAGAAAGAGCTGCCTTTCCCAGTTCCAGAAGTCACACTCATTTTGTTTCAGTCAGCTCTGCAGCCTGTCCACCCAGAGCCCATTCTTCCCTCAAAGGGCTACCACTGGTTCCCCAAACAGAAGCTCGGTGATGACCTGGTGCCTCTCCATGCCTCCCTCATCAGATTACCAACAGCCTGAGGAAGGTAGAGGGCAAAGGTGGCATGTAGGGTAAAGGTGACATGTAGGGCAAAGGTGACATGTAAAGGTGGTATGTAGGGCAAAGGTGGCATATGTTTACAGAAGAGCAAGCAGAAACACCAATGTGCTCCTCACACTGGCCTTTCTAGAACCCCAAGAATCTACTTCAGTGATGACAAGAGTGTGTTAGCCGAGTGGAAAGAACCTGGGTACCACACTACGGATCTCACTGTATAGCTCAGGCACCTGCACTCCTACCTCCTGAATGCTTGCATGGCGAGCATTCACCTCCTCACTGACTTTTAACTATAGCTTTTTTTTCTTTCCATTCCTATAGTTTATATGGTGTGCATATGTATGTATGTTTGTGCGTGTGGTACATGTGCACAGATGGGAGGTGCATGAAGGCCAAAGGACAGCATCTAGAACTCTGGTCTATCATTCTCCACCTGACTCCCATAAGACAGGCTCTGTCATTAACCCTGAGCTGGATGGATGACCAGCTGTCCCCCGATTTCCATCCCTCAAAGGGCCGGAGTAACAGGACTCACAACCATGCCCACCTGGCTTTTTATGTGTGTGCTGGGGATTTGAACTCAGGTCCTCTGTTTGCACAGCAAGTGCTTTTACCTGCTGACTCATCTTCTCATCCCTGTTCTTTTTTTTTTTTTTTTTTGCCTCTAACTATATTTTGTTCTATCTCTTTTGAAATTTATATTTGATATCTTTTTAATGGTCATAATAACTGCAAATATGTTCACAGGGCACTTGTGGAAACATTTCCATCCATGTATACAATACGTCATGACCAGATCAGGGTAACTGGCGTATCCATCACCTCATAAATTTACCCTTTCTTTGTGCTGGAAACATTCAAAACCTTCATGGCTATCTCTCTGAATATTCACTTAATGGGTGTTATGCACAGTAACCTGACTGTCTCAGAGAACATAACACACTGTTCTTCCCATCCAGTGCACCCCAATACTCCTCCCTTTCTAGCTATGTGATTTGGTGCTAATTGGCCTACCCAAGCCTTGGTTACCTCATCTGCACAATGCCAGTAATGAAACTACTGGCACAGGGAGATATTGTAAACACACAAGTATCCTTAGCAGTGGGAGTATAATAATAATTCCATTAGTACAACTTGCTCTCAGGAGGAGATGGAGAAAGTCAGGAATGAATGAGCCTTTAACAAATGTACTAAGATATTTTATCAATAGTACTAACTATGACTGATACCCATGATCCAAACTCTGATCTTACTGAGACTCATAGGATCCAATATTAAGGAGAACCTGGTAGCCATTTAGTTCCAAGATGGTAGCCGGAACTCTATGTCAAAGTTAGACAAACATCAGAAAGGAGCAAACAGTCTTGCTAAAGAAAGAAAAAAAAAATCAGTTCCTTCACAAAATAAGACGCAATGGACAGGCAGCTAGGACGAAGTTCCAACTTGCTGTCCAGCTCCTTCTAAACAAGCTAATCTATGGCTTCTGGGTCAGTAAGCAGGAACACACCCCAGCTCCAAAATCAGGCGAATAGAGATTTCTGCAGGCCAAAGGGTGAGGGACATCCCCACTCTGGCCAAGGCCACATCATCACGTAGCCCTGGGCCCTGCAGATAACAAAGCCCACGTCGCTGCAGGAGATGCCAACCTAGCATTCATGGCAAAAATGGAGGGAGGAAGGAAAGGGAAACAGGAAGAAAGGAGGGACAGAGGCTTTAACAAAGGTAGTGACTTAACGTTGTCAAAAGTTGCAGCTGTTATTTATTAACGTAGTTAGTTAGTTGTGATAGGGTGGGAGGGAGAGACAGGTGCCATGAGACACATGCAAGTCAGAGGACAACTTTATGATTTTGGTTCTGCTTATCCCATGTGGGTTCTTGGGATTGAACTCAAGTCCTTAGACTTGGGCAGCAAGCACTTTTACCATCGAGCCATGTTGCAGGCTCCTTGCATTGTCTCTCCCAGACCAAACCTCAGAGAACCACCACGTCCTGACAGGTGAGCCCCATCCCTTACTTCAGGGGTCTAGAGTAGATAAATGTTGCTAAGCAGAGTAGGCAGAGCCCTGCACCAACAGAGCTGGAAACCTCTTTTTTCTACTGCGTCCCTCTTTGCCTGTGGGGATCCCCACTCCGAGCTAGAAGGCTGCAGGCCCCAGAGCAGCTGCACTAGATAGTAGCTCCCTAGGAAATGACTGGGGACCTGGCAATGAGCCTGCTGTTACTTCATGCATCCTCTTGCCACACCATAAGTGAACTTGGCTAGGGACGAAACGGCACTTTAATGAAGTGGCAGAAGAGTCCGGGAAGGGAAAAGAACTGACAGCTTTCCCTAAGACATAAAAAAAGTGGGCTACAAAAAGAGAAATGGGACAGGGATGTTCAAGGGAAAGAATCCCGTACCTTCCTGCCTCTGGTGGGGAGCATGACTGGTTCTTGAGCAACATGGGGATGGTGTGGAGGAGAGCAGGGAAGAGATGGGTACTGGTGGGCTTGGGCCTGTTGACCATGTATGTCTCCTGTCAAGCAGCAAGTATCTTCTCAACCCACAAAAAAAGTAGCCAGGATGTCAGGGAAAGAGCAACAGCCATCCCGTCTCCCCAGCAGGAAGGAAGAACTCACGCAGAACAGGAATCCGTTCAATGACACGTTGCCAACTGCTACGGCTTCGAGTGCCTCAATGCCCCGGACAGTAAGGACAGTACAACAGTGAGGTTATTTATTGGTGTTTACTCTAGTGGACACATTATATTCTGTCCATGCACTATCTCACATCACCTTATCCACACACCCAGCAACTTCTTGCAAATGAAGGAAGGAAGGTCGAAGAAGCAACCACCAAGAATGACAGACGTTATGCCTGTCAGTCCTGTTCGGAAGAGCTTTCTAAGTCCTTGCCCTCAGGAGGAATAGATGGGATTCACTTCCAGTTCAGAGGCCGGGGGAGGAGGGTCTGCTTGACTGTCTCAGGCCTCCCACCATTATCTGGGTGGTTCCTGCAGCCCCCACTGTGCCCAGCTTCCCACCTTCTGTCTTTAGAAGTCCTTTTGTAGGGGACGGACCTCCTCCTGTTCTCCACTATCCACGTTCAGTGTCCAGTCGGGTAGAGCGGGCTCCTATGTGGACCCTATTTCCAAATGAGACATTCTTTCCTGTTCCAGAGGGGTCTAGTACTGTGTTGCTCAGCTGACTGAGAATTCACGGGGTCACCCCAAGCATGTGTCTGAGGTGACAGGGTCTTTCAAGGCTCTTGCCGCTGGTACAATCCCAGGGGTGAACCCCTCCGTGGTTGCCCTGGGATGGTGGCAGATCAGCCACCATCTCTAGCGACGCCTGCACGTCCAGAAAACCTAGATTTCTTTGTGGATAAGCAGCAGAGAGCCTCACAAACACATCTTCCTCCAGGGCCCAGAAAGTTCCTAGGAAACCAGGCCTGGCCTGGGAGATGTGCAGGGACCAGACAGAAATCCCCAAATGGAGACCAAGACAGTGGGAACCCAGCATTAGTGGGGATGCCTCCCTTAACTCCATTCACAGATTGGAGTTTTAAACGTTATTTTACAGGGAAGGAGAGAAACAGCCCATGTCTGATACTCAAACAACAACAATAATAAAAAACCTTGGAAATTCTCCTTCTGGGGGATTCATCTTACAGGAAGATCCTGGAGAGTGTTTTTGGGCATTTATGGCCTCATCCAAAAGATGTTTCTCCTGTGCCTAGATGACCCAGGTGGGATCTTTGCTCTGCCTTTTTTACTTTGCTCTTTGACAAAGAGCCCCCGTGGCTGAGCCTGAATTGCAGAAGGCGACGCGGAAATAACGGAATCCAAAAGAAATAACAGAACTGAAAGAAGGTGAGATCGGATAAGAGAACAGGCCCCTTCAGCTGTCAGAAGGAACTCATTGGTTACCCCAGGAATCATGGAAACCCACGGATACCCCTTGTTGCCCTCCCTACCTTGTTCCTCAGTCAGACTGTGTAGGGTCTTAGAAGAGGCCTTTCTAGCACTCTCTTGGGTGACACTGAGGGTACTGGTACAGATATCACACTTTGAGGAACAGTCAGATGAGTACCCAGGGCAATACCTGTCATAGAAGTACTGGATGAGAGAGAGCAGGGCTTTTCAGGGTACTAGCAAATGTCAGCTGTCATTACTGTGAATCACTTTCCCTCCTTATGGCTCTTTGGTGCTTGCTGTTTGACTTGCTTCCTTGCTTGCTTGTTTGAGACACAGTTGCATGTTTGCCATTCTGGTCTTAAACTCACTATGCACCTAAGGATGCTCTTAAACTTCTGATCCTCCTGCCTCTATTTCCCAACTGTAGGGATTACACACCCAGTTTATGCAGGGCTGTTGGACTGTGGTGTAACTTCACACATGCTAAGCAAGCCCCTTACTAACCAAGGTATTTATTAATACATCCCTGACCCTTCTAATAGTCCCAGCATCTACCCCAGCCTTCTACACCTCCCGTTTACCTCCTCACGAAACATAGCTCAGGCTACTAGAATTCATGTAGTCCCATCCATACAGGGCTCCTGCAAAGTTTTTCTTGCAAGGAACGACAGAACTACATGGCTCAAATCTGTTCCCACAGAGCTGACAAGGATGATAAAAATCCCTAACTACACCCCGTCTGCCTTGTATTCCTTTCATTCATGATGGAATGCTCAACACCCTGAACCCAATGAGGCTAAAGATCCGCTACTTCAGCCTGCTGGTTGATTTTATGTAAAAAAAAAAAAATCGTAAGCCCTGTGCTTACCCATTTTCAGACTCGTTTTTTTCCACTTATCTTCATAAAGTATAAGCAGGGCACAATAACCAACAGTCCAATAACAGCACAGAATGCAAGTAACTGCTGGCCGAGGAGACAGCCAAGGAAAACTACGGAAAGGTGACCCCAGGCTGGCAGGCAGCAGACCCGGGCATCCAAGGGCACTCATTGCACCCCCAGTGAGTTAGTTGCACCGAAAGGGCAGAGTGGATACTGGATACCTACCTCTAGGTCGTCTCCATGTCTACAGCCACCATGATGCTCTTCCTGCCCCCCTCCCCGCCCCCAAACACAGATCAAACCCACAACGCAACTGGAATGAATGCCCCTATCACCTCAGGACATAATCCGACTGCAGACCACCTTTGTGTCCTGACCCCATTTTAACCTCCAAAGCAGAGCAGAGTATGCTTGGAATTCCCCCCTCCTCCTGGCAGACTACTTCATTATCTCGGTTGCCCTTTGGGGGAAGCCTTCCCAGGCCCCAGCAAAAGATCCCCCCCTCCCATAGAGTTTAGATTTGAAAAGCACAAGCTCTTGGGAATGTATTCTTTCCACACCACTCAGCCTGAGTTCTTAGAAGTTCTATCCATATCCCAGCAAAATACATTTATTTATTCCAGGCCTGACTTTCAGTCTTGCGAAGGCGTTCTGATCTTTAGTGAGCGCTACTCTGTGCATTGCTGGTGTAACTTCGTCTTTATCCCTGCACTGTCTTCAATTTTAAATACCAGGGGCCCAAGCACCATGAGATTTGTCCCTCCACTGGCACATACCTGAGCCCATAACACTCTTATGACAGAGAGTCATCTCCTGAGACTCTCATTGACCTGAGCAGCAACTGGAAAAGTAATGTTATGTGCACATGCATGTTTATACGCGCGCGTACACACACACACGCACACATATGACAAGTGCAGCCAGGAATGCAAGATCTATGGGCCACTGTGATAGCCAAGTTTCCCTTCCAGTTCCAGCTCTCATGGGGCCATTGACTCTATCCTAAGTTTTTGTATGAAGCAGGACTGTAACACAACAAAAGGAAAAGAATTTTCTGGGCTTGGAGAAAGACTTTAACAAACGGTGCAGCCCAGAGACGCAGAACTCAGAAACCCCCACTCCCACACACTGAACACAGTGGTTCCTACTAAGACAATAAAAAAATGCAGAACCTTTTATGTCACCTGTGCGAAGCATGGTAGAGACCCAATTATTCCTCAGAATAGTCACTAGGATATAGAATACCTCTCAGAAACCCCCATTTTCTTCTGGGCACAATTCAAAACAGAAGAGAAAGAAAAAAAAAAACACAAGACCTCAACACTGGAAATGACAAGAGATTTTTCAGGCCAAGGTGTCTTGGAAATCTGTCTAGGCGTCTGAGGATCAAACGACGGTCTTCTCTAGATGTGCGGACCAGAGATAAGCACCATTTTCTACCTGCCTCCCTTGCCCTCACCTCGGGTCATTTTCATTATTCTTCTGTGAGCCTGTCTTTAAAGTTGTAAAATGAGAATGTGTGCTTGCAAAAGCAGAGTCATGCACAGTTCTGCAAATGGAGAGTTCCAAGGGCTGGATGGGGTCCCAGGTGGGACAAACCTTACTGACTCAATGCAGGTGCCCAGGGGTGGCCATCTGAGCTCAGGGTTTTAAGAAGCCCTCTCACACTCTTCTAAGCAACCAAAGCCAGGGGTCTTCCCTGCCTGCCTAGGAACTTGTCTCCTTATCCATTGCTTCGTCTTCCTTCTATCGTCTTCTTCCTGTGGTGGAAATACTTTCTGGGGCCCCGATGACTTTGCCTCCTGGAACATAGGCTGGTAGCTGGATGTCAAGCTGAGTCTACCCCTGTGAGCCTACATCTCTTTCCCTGTGTGGAGATTTCTTAGGCTTAGGACCAACCCCGGGCTTCTCACCCGAGTTGCTCCTGAATCACCTTCACCATAAATATCACAGCCAGGACCGCCTGCACTATTACTCCCACATGGGACTCTTTTGAAATGAAAGCCCCTGTCAAAGCTGTCAGTGTCTGTTTATAGGAAGCCACGGCAACGTTCTTACCATGACAGGAACATCACTACATAATCAATGTTCACGATAAACAAAAGAGCACTACACAATACTAGCCAGTCCATGTCTCTGACTGAGATGTGAAGCTCAAGGCCTGGTCCCTGCTTCTTAGAGGACAGGGTCCGAGGCTCTAAAGAGGGAAACACTTAGTAACACTTAGTAAGCATTCATGTCATCAGTGTGATTGTGTGGGTCACCTAATGTCACTTCAGGTACCGTGGTAGACAAAGTTACCTACTCTCCTAAGAAACAGAAAACAAAACAGAAGAAGAGTGCGCCCACACAAGTCTCAAAGCCTACATTTAACAAAATGATGTCTAGGACATTCCATGCAAGGCAGGGATGCTACATCCAGGAACTCACTACAATGCAACTTGCAATGGAACCAGATCTGCATCATGACTGATATACCAACATGTTCTTACGAGGAACTGAAGAAAGATAAGAACATACAGTGGAATCCTTAGGGACTAGAGATCCTTAGGGACTAGAGCTGGACAAGTAAAGGGAAATGCCCTTATCAGTGGGGTGGCCCGAGAAGGGACAACTTGGTATGCCACAGAGGCCTGAAGCCCCCACAAGAGTAGACAAGCCAGAGGGAACCCTGGGGTCCATAGAAGCAGCCAGGTAGGAGGGTAGAAGGGAGTGGAATGAGTTCATGAGGGGAAGAAAGGGGAATGGGAGGGAGGGGGGATGAAGGGAAGCAGGGATGAGTACTCAACATGCTTGCAAAACCAAAAAATAACAAAAAAGAGGAAGAATGTCTAAGAGTTTTCTTTCCACTCTAACACCTTAAATAAGAAAAGCCTCCAGCTTCAAAGTTCTGTAAACCCATCTCCACACCCCAAGAAAATGCTGTTTTTACCAAGCAGCTTCTCTGATTAGGTTCTGATAGGAAATGGCATGTGGTTATTAGCTCTGAAGTATCAGGCATGCTTTGTCGCAGTATTAGCACCCCACCCAAACCTCACGGCTTCCTATACACAAGTAACCACCCAGAAGCACCCTTCCGACCGGTCCTAGGGGTAGCCCCCAAAGCCAAAAGACAGCTGACATTTAGAAAGAGACCAAAACCGCACCAAATGCTGCCTCTTTCAAATGTCAAGGGGGGAAGGCCACCAGCCCAGCCCAGCAGGCTCCTGTTGGCAAAACCACTTCTCTGTAGCTGGACTTAAAACCGTAGACCACAGGGAGGAGCTCGAGCCTGGGGCTGACCTTTGAGCAAAGGACAGTTGGGGTGATTCACAGTCTCCGTTTATGTCCTGAACTTCAGGCTGCCCTTCCCAGCAGGTGCTGTCTACCAAACAGCTGACACGGATGCCCTGACCTGAATTCCAGGCTTCTGTGGGGTCTTGATATGTCCAGACTGCTTCTCAGGTGTGTGTGTGTGTGTTTGTTCAAATGCAACTAGGTGACTGGCATTTGTCATTCGTTAAGAGTGGACATAGATGTTTAACCTTCCTGAAAGTTGAGAAGAAGAAGAGGAAGAAGAAGAAGAGGAGGAAGAAAAGGAGGAAGGGAAGAGGAGGAGGAGGAGGAGGGGGAGAAGGAGGAAGAGAAGGGGGAGGGGGAGAAGGAGGGGGGATGGGAAGGAGGAAGGAGAGGAGGAGGGGGAGGAAGGGGAGGGGGGAGGGGAGCTGCAGTGGAGGTCAGGGATTCATGGAGATCCCCTCCCCTGGGGAGGAGGCATCTTCCCGATCCTCCCAAGGGACCTTCAGGTGAAAACTATGTTCCTGGTAGCAGAGAGGTGCTTTGGCTTCCTCCCTGCATACAGTGCAGTTGTCCAGAGACTGTATAACAAGCAAAATCACAACCAACTGAAAATGAAGCAGACAGACAGACAGAACAGAGACAGCACCTTCTAGACAGCCAGGCCAGCACAGGCTTGCAAACACGAAGAGCAACGCCACTCCACCTCCTGCCCTTCATTCTAGAACGTTCTCTTTCACAGAAGTTCCATTACACCACTATGTAACTGGTCTACTGTTTAAGTCCATCAAGACAAATTTTAAAGCTTCCAAGGCATGGTTTCTACTATGATAAGGACAGATAAGCAGAACCCAAATGTGCAGCAAATTTTAACAATATAAAGGGGGTCCCAAGGCCAAAAGCTGGAGACCCATGGCAAGGGGTCATGATTTCCACTAGCATCAGGGACGATCCTTGCCCAGAGGTTCTCTGCAGCCACTGCACATGCATTACTGTGTGCAGTATCACTGCCCCTGCAGGTGCATGGACCCCATACATGATAATGATGGATGCCAGGCCCCGCCCAGCTTACCTGGAAGTAGTCTGTAATGAATGATCCAAGTTCACTCTTCAGCAGTCTCCTGGAGAGAGAGAAACACAGTCAAGCAGCTGTAGGTGGGACAGCTCCTGGTGACCAGCTCCTGAGCAGGATGATGAGACCTTGCAGACCAGCAGCACAGGGGCCCAGGCCCTGCCCAGGATGGAGAGCTCTGTCCTAGGTCCTGATAATGCCCTCTCCCCTCTCTTCTCTATCCCCTCCCCCTTTTGTCACTGCAGCCATGGAAATCCCAACGGGAGATGGGTTCCTCCACTCAAACAGGGAAAATATTATTTGAAGGGGATGGCTGAGGACAATCTGAGCTCTGAAAGAATGGCCAAGACAAGTCTTGGCACCTGGCTTGATGTGAAATTGAAGGAAGGAATGAAGGGAGGGAAGGAAGGAGAAAAGGAGGAAGGGAGGGAGGAGAGCATGAGGAGGGAGAGGAAGAAGGAGGGAAGGGAGGGGAAGAGGAAGGGAAGAAAAGGAGAAGGGGAAGGGAAAGTGAAAAATTAAAAAGAGAGAGTGACATCCATTTTGCAATTTGCATCTGCAAAGCCCTTCATAGTCTGAAACACATTTTTCATGCATTCTTTGACCAAGGATCTAAAGCATGTGTGAGAAGGTATGATTATTATTTGTTTTGTACAGAACAAACAGTCATGCCTCAAAACTCCTCCCACATGCGTGAGAAAGAGTCAAACCTAGACCTTCTGCAAGTCACCCATCTTTCCCCATCGTCCCACCTCGCCTCTCCTCTAAATCCACCAGAGATAATCAGACTTGAAGTTCATCTGGGGCTAAGTTAAGGTGGTCTCCACCACACTCACTGTGAATGAACTGAAATCGCCTTCAGAGAGGACCACTGTGGGAAGACTGGAACTCTGGTTACCCAGGCAACAGACACTTCCTGAGCTGCCCTATTTGCTCCTCACATTGTCCGAGAGCCTTAAGTACCAACTACGCATGTTCTCTGCTCTCACACGGCTTCAAATTTTGGGCAAAAGGTACAGCTAGATAGCATATTAATAAAATATGCTCAGGGCAATTTCACGGAATCTTAAGAGCCTGAAAAAAATAAGCATATCAAAATAAAAATAGATGGACCAGTGAGATAGTTCAATCCTGGAATTCATATGGTAAAAGCAAGAAGAGTCAAGTCCCATGAGTTGATCTCTGACCTCCACATACTGTCCTCTGAACTTCATATACCTATAGTATACACACATACCAGATAAATAGTGAAAGAGAGAGAGAGAGAGAGAGAGAGATCTTGGCACCAGATTTCTTACAACTGCTCCATCTTGCATTTGATGCAGACAATGTGAGAAATCTAACAAGATAAACTGGTTCTCTGGGGAACCGACTCTTCAGGACTTTAGTGATCTTATTCGCCCCACCCACCTGCTACAGTCATTACGGTACAAATGCTCACATTTCCGACAATTTTGCTAGGTACTCACTTCTCCCAGTAAACATGCTCACACTTGTCACACTAAACAGGAGGTTACAGTTATAGACAATGTGCCAGAAACAGGCACAAGTATACTGAGACGGTAGAAGGGAGACATGCTGGTGATGGAAATTTCCAGAAAGAGCCTGGAAATGCTTTCCACATAGAACAAGTAAAATGTTATCTTTTCCACAGCAGAAAATACACCAGAGGCATTCCAAGATTCAGTCAAATAGCAGGTCCCATAGAGCCACCCCATCGATACATCCCAGGAGTTTGCGATATGGGCAGGCCTGATGAGAGACAGAAATGACTTATTCAAAAATCACTGGCCTGTGAGCAGGTGGGTCACAGCTGGTTTTCAAGGCTGGCGTTGGAAGCGTATGTGGGTCAGAAAACAGCAGCTGAACAGTCAGACCACAAGGAAGGGAATCTGCTCATAATAGGGAGACAGATGCCTCTTGACCAAGTCTCTGTGGCCATCGGCAAGTCCCAAACCACAGGTAAAGAAGCTGTGCTCATGGGAACACTGAGAAGTCTATCGACAGGCTCCTAGGGCAGAACTTCCCTAACAATAGTACAATGCTCAGATCGGATGACGTGCTGGGGACTAGTGTCAAGAGCTCCTAATCTTCTTTGGCAATTGGATTTAGGATCACCATAGAAACACACCTGGATGTATCTGTCAGGGTGTTTCCACTAAGGTTTAAGAGAGCTGGGGAAACAGAGCCTGAATGGGGGCGGGGGTTCCCGCAGGCTGAGGTTCCAGACTGAATAATGTTTTTTAAATGAGAATGCAGTTCCATTCATCTCTCTCTGCTTCCTGACTGTGGACACAGTGTGACCCACTGCCTCACACAGCATGATGGACTGTGCTCTCTTGAACTATGTGCCGGAATGAACCCATTCTTTCCTAAATTGCTTCGTTAGGTGTTTTGTCACCGTGATGAGCAGAACACTAAGCATCCTAAGAAAACAGGAAGGGAAAACACTGCTGTCATAAAGAGGCTGCAGGAGACATGCAGCTGCCCAGCTGAGGACTTCGCCCACCCCCACCCTCCCAGCTCCTGCCGCATCACAGCTAGAGCTGCAGGAAGTCACAGAACACTAGGGCAAGGCAAAGCATTCAGCAGGACGGATGCTAAAAGAGCAGCACACAAGCAGATCCAGAGCAACTAACTGCTAAGAGCAGAGACTTAGCAAAAGGACTCCGAAGCCAGGAAGAGCTTTCAGGACGACAAGATGGTGATGGATAAAGATGAAGCAGGATGTGAAGAAGTGTGAGGCTCAGGTCAAGGTGACAGGGAACTCTTTACCAAGGAGTAAACAAGACAGAGAAGAAACTTCTTTGTAAAGTTGAAATGGAACAGACTGCAGTCATGCACAGTGTCCTTTTAACACATCCTGAGTTCAAAACTTCTTAACACCCCTCCACACACACACACACACACACACACACACACACACATACATACCTGGCTGTTCTCCTCACACTTCCTGCCTCAACCTCCCAGATGCAGGAATTACAGGCATGCACCCCACATCAGCTAGGCATTGTTATACAAAGTTGTCTGAACAGAGGCTTGAGAAAGCTTTTGCCCTATAAACAAAAGGACCTCAGTTAGGATCCCCAAATTTCATGTAAAAACGCTGGACAGCTATGGCAGCCCACCTAGAATTTTAGCCCTGAAAGACAGAGCCTAGAAATTCTCAGACAAGCTGGCTAGTCAAACTAGCCTTAATGGTGTGCTCTGGGTTTAATTAGAGAATCAGACTTACAATGATAAGATGAAAAAGTGACCAAGGAGGATTCTCAGTGCTAACTTTGGGCCTCCACAGGCGTGCACGCGCGCGCACACACACACACACACACACACGCACACACACACACGGGCGTGCATGCGCACACACACACACACACACACACACGAAGAAACTTATCTGAACAAAAAAGACAGGTCTGACAATTTCTGTCAAGATTCTGTTGATCTTAAACCAGCTAAATCTCTCCCCACCCTAAAGCTCAGGGAATCTTGCAGAAGAGGGGGCAGCAAGATTGTCAGAGCCTAAAGATGGGGAGGACCAACGATATGCAAGACACTCCACACAAGTTAGGGCTGCAGCAACCAGGATTGGACTTTGCCTAAACCTGCACAATGGCTGACATGACAATGACACCCCCAAAGTCTAGCACGGATTACAGGGGAGAAGGCTCCAGGCAGTAGCATCCTTGGAGGCAAGGGATTAAATAGTCATAATAGAGTTCCCATGCAAATGGGAAGCCAAAGAAGAGCTCCAGGCTATGCCACTGAGTTCTGAACCCTCACTAGGGTGGAGGACTCAGAGGGAGGTTTGGTGCCCACATAAACGGATGTTCCAGAGGATGAAAGGAAGGAAGGGGGAGGCACAGGAAGAGGGGAAGGGTAGTAGGAGGTGAAAGGAAAGGGGGAAGGGAAAAGAGTGAAATAGGGGACTATGGAAGAGGGGAGGGGAGGGAGAGGATGGGGGAGGTACCTATTGAGTTTGTATGATTAGGAAAAAAATAAAATGTGGGAGAAAAAAAAAAGATTCTGTTGTTCTGCGTGGGCAGATCAGCCACCTTCACAGACCCAAACTCTGTCTCTTATGAAACCATCTTTATTTTTGTCTGAGCATGTTATGAATTAGATAGAATCACTCCATATATATAGTTTTTCATTGCAGCAAGGCAAAGACACCAACATGCACATAAAGTGCTGGGGGAAGTGTCAGGCGACCCACGCAAGGGAATCCCATGCCACTGTGAAATACCACAGCAGAGCAAAGCTCTAGGTGATGACATCAAAGGATCCGAGGCACCTTAAACTTCTAAACACACAAAATGCAGAACAGCAGATTAACTGGCGACCTTAAAAGAGGAGTGGAAGAAAATGAGGGTGTGTGTTTGATTTGCATAATACCCACATGTTCACTAATTCTACTATTTAGCTTGCTAGTCATGCCTACATGAAATATGTAATTGAATTTGCAGTAAGCCCTCTGAACCAAAGTATATGGCACCTTGGTGTGGGTATGTATGGGTGTGCGCGTGCATGTGAATGCCCTGGCAAGCAGAGATCTGGTCCATTGGGGGTTGCTGCTCCTTAGGAGCTGTCCAAAGTGTTGTTTTTTTTTTTAAACTCAGTCTTTTTTATTATTATTCAATTGTGCGTACGTGTGTGCGTGTGTGCGTGTGTGCGTGTGTGCGTGTGCGTGTGTGTGTGTGTGTGTGTGTGTGTGTGTAGAACCACAGGCGAATTCGGGGAACCACCATGGACCGCCTCCACCTCCTCCTTGTTTACTCTGCCCCAGGATTCACAGGCTCTGCCCTACCAGGACCAGAAACACAGGCCGCTCCTGCTTCTGCCTGGCGTCTAGGATCCAAACTCAGGACCTTCTGCCTGCAAAGCAGAGGCTTAACCCTTGAGCCACCTCTCCCGCCCCCAAAGTGTTTTTTGAGACAGGTTCTGTCCATAGGACCTGGGATTCAGCACTTAGGCTGGCTGATCAGCAAGTCCCAGAGATAGTCCCCACTGAGAATACAAATACCACTAGGCCTGGCTTTTTATGTGGATGCTGGGAATTGCACACGAGTCTCACATTTACAGGATGAGCTCTTGACTAACTGAGCTATCTCCCCAGCCTTAGGTTTAACACTCATTTTTGAACCACATGAATATTCTGTCAAAAATAATTCTTTAAAAACATTCTGATGTTAACAATGACCACGACCAAGATTACTGAAGATGACAGAAGCCCAGAAGGAATCTGGGAGTGAGCCCCCCATTAAGGGCACAATAGGAAGCAGAAAGCAGGCTGGCGCAGGGGTGCCAGAGAATCCTGAAGGTCTTGCAAATCTGCTCTTCCAGATGGGCCGGGGCTGGGAACCTGAGAGTCACTCACTGTTCTAAGGGAACACAGAGCAGGAGGTAAGGAAAAGGGGGTGAACCAAGGGCCAGAAGCCGACTGGCTGGTCCAACCTGTAGGTAGATGGCGGCTAAGTCAGTAACACACCTGCCTATACACAGTGTCTGTTCTGCTTGCCCTTGGCTTACGAAGGAGGAGCATGTCTGAAGATCTCTATTCTTACTTCGGAGGAAATGAGGGAAAGGGGATCTTCCACATGTTTTGGCAAGAGCAAAGACATCCTAGAAACACTTGGGCCCCTCCTGTCAGCTATCACACTACTGAAACAATGGTCTCCGAGAAGGTGGAATTTCCCCAGAAATTTTATGCTCAAAGGACAGAATGCCCAAAGCCAGTTGCTAGCCAGGGGAGGCAGTGTGTTTCCCAGAAAGAGATTTCATAGTTCTGCCACCTCGCAGGAGAGGCTGAAGAGGAGACAATACATGGGTCAGTGACAGATTGTACCTCACACTGACCAGGACTGCCTAGCTATGTGTATTTCTTGCTTTCTATTTAAAGTGCACACCAAAATTTAGGGGGAAAGGTTATTGGACCCTTCCCAAATGTAGCTGCAGCGAATAAATCTCCTTTTTCTGCTTTTTACCACTACTTGTTTCTTTAATCGCCCTATGGAGGGCAAGTGGCCAAACATAATCTGGTAGGGTTGCCAGGGCTCAGCTTCTAACCAATAGCTGTAGCAACTCTGTCATCTCCAGCAGAGCTCAGTGGAGTGTCTCTCAGTGGAGTCTCCTTTCGCTCTTACAAAAAACATGAAAGAGCAACTGACAGAGAACAGGAAGCCCACTAATTAATTGTTTGACTCATAACGGTTTACTAGAAACCAGTCCCATATCAGACAAGTGCTAGAAGAAAAGGATGAAACAGGGTCCAGGTGAAGCTCTTCCCCTCCTGGGTCTCTCTACAGGCACATAAGGCTCAGTTAGAGCTGAGATGAAGAAAATAAATGAGCAAAATCGAGGCATCAGAGACATCCAAAGGCCATATCATAGGGGAACCATCTTCCCCACATTCTCATGGAGACCCGGCTCATCATATTTACCCAGTTCACTGTAAAGTGTAAGAGACAAAAGAGGCCTGTAGAGGAAGCTCTTGACTTAAGCCTCTGCCTCAAAAGCAGAAGGTCCTGAGTACAAATCCCAGATCCCATGTAAAAATTCCAGGTGGAGAAAGTCCACAAACCAGTTTGCTTGCTGGATAGCTTACACAGTGCCAGGGAATACTGTAGAAGCTGCTGGGGGAGAGAAATAATCACAAGCCCCATCAACGGCTGTGAGATCTGTAAGTTGCAATATAAATCACCATGGCAACAGGTGACCACCAGTGTAATAGTGGCATGAGTATCAAGGACACAACCAATAGCTTTCTGATTGAACTCAAAACCCGCTCGTCAGAAGGGTACCCATCCCTGTAAATTAGAACAAGGACCTAAAAAAAGGGAAGGAAAAATATCATTAGGGAAGACAGCCGATAAACCAAAGTGTTCTGTACATCAAAGTGTTCTGTTGTAGCTGTTATTATACCCATGGAACGGGTACTTACAGTGGATACCTTTGGGTCTAAAGCTGGGTGAGTGAAGGGAAATGCATACACCAGGCATATGAAGAGAGGTAACTTGATATAACATGGAGGCTGAGTGTCCACAGGAGTAGACAAGCTAGAGTGAACCCTGGAGTATATAGAAGCACACAAGTAGTAGGGTGGGAGGAAGTGGGAGAGAATGGTGAAAGAAAGGGAGGGGACAGAGCAGAAGGGGGAAGGAGGGAAGCTGGGATGGATACCCAATATGTTCGTAAAAATAGAAAAAAAAAAAACTCCAGGTGGAAATGGTTTCTATCTGTACTTCCAGACCTGGAAGGTGGAACCTGGGAAACCCTAGAGCAAAGCAAAAAAGGAGTAAACCAGTCCGGGATTCTCACAGGCATATACAAAGCCCTTTGATAGACACAGACACACAAAAGAGAGAGAGAGAAAAAGAAGAGATAATTGAATCCATGAGTCTATGTTTGTAGTTTTCTGCATGCCAGAGAAAGAGAGAGAGAGAGAGTGAGAGAGAGAATATCCTGGTTCTCAATAGCTAGGTCATGGGTTCTGGCAGGTACCTTCTATCTTCTTCCCAGTTCCTCCTGAAGTTTCTTCTCTGTTAACAGAAAAGAACTTACTGAACCTGAGAGATGGTTCAGAGGGTAGAGGCTGTCCAGCTAGATGACCTGAGTTCAACCTTTGGAGCCCACATAGTAGAAGGAGAAAACCAACTCCTGCAAGTTGTTCTCTGACCTCCTTTGCAACAAAATAAAATTAAATAAGGAATAAGAAGCAAATTAGTCTTAAGAAGGAGCCTCTCTTTTCTAGGTCAAGTGTGCTACATGCATGCTGGGTGCCAGGCTGATAGCCACAGCATTTGTATTTCTGCATTTTAGCCTAAAAAGCAACTGTCAAGAACAGTAACAGCCCCACTTTTAACATACCAGGAGATCAACTCCCTGGATGTTGGATCATGCTGAACACGGGGAGACGAGATGGCTGTCTCGGCATGGCAACTTGACCAGCTGCTGTGAGGCACGCCAGGCCAATGCACGGACCCTCCTACTTCCATCTCCTCGGCCGCACAGGTAAGGGTATGGAAGGACAACCACTGCACAGGAGGACTGTAAGGAAGTAGGTTAATCCTTGAGAAGTTTCCAGAAAAGTTCTTGGCTTTGTGGGTAAAAACACTGTTCTGGGGTTGGAGAGATGGCTCAAGGATTAAAGGCTTTGTCTTGCAAGCAAAAGAACCTGAGTTTGGATCCCAGATCCCATGCAAAAATGCTGGGCAGAAATAGCCATGGTGCACAATTCTGGCCCTGGAAGGCAGAACCTGGAAACCCCAGAGCAAAACAATAAGGAGGTAGAGCAATCCAGGGTGATTCCCAAAGCTACTCTTGGGCCGTCCCAGGCATGCACACTGAAGTGCCCTCTTCTATACATACACAAACACACAAATCCAGACACACACACACAGACACACAGACACAGACACACACACACCACACACACACACACACACACATAGAAACACTTTTCTGCACAAATCTGACAACCTGAATTCAGATTCCCACAACCCATGCAGAAGCTTGTTGGAGGCAGAGACAGGAGAGAATCCAGCAACCCACAGGCTGTTAGTCTAGTTTACATGGTGAAGAGGCCTGGTCCCAAAGAGGGTAGAGAGGAGAGGACCAGTACCTGAGGCTGTTCTCTACCTCCAGGCATATGAAATGCAGCACACACACACACACACACACACACTTCTGGCCCCATTACAAGGTTCACAAGGGTTGGCTATGGTGTTTGAACCAGGACTGCTGGACTCTGAAGCCCACAGTCTAGAGGACTCTACCCCTAGGATAGCCAGATTAGTCTAGTCTAACCTGGAATTAAGTCCCCAGAGGGTTTTGCAAAAGGGGTAGCATATCAGGCTCAGACCAAACTGACCAAAAAGTTAGAAAGTGAAAGGTAGAAACAAAGAGTTTGGGAGTCAGTGAGGCTGACACAAAGGGAACCCTGGCGCCCAGGCCACACCCACACGATGGTTTCACATTCCGTACTGCACAAGGGAAGGAGCTGGGTTCATTTGACAGCAGAAGTCAGCTCACAACCATCTCCACCGCAAAGCCACCGAGTTAGAAGAAGGAAACTGGGGACCAGAGAGGGAACATGGGCCTAAGACGAACGTCATCAATGAAAAGGGGAATTGTGTTAAGTTCAGTCAGAAACTAAAAAGGTCCAGGATGGGGGGGGGGGAGACATTCGCTGCTCTCTAGTGGGTCACACTTCTCCCTCCCAGCTGAGCCGCCGCCCAGGTCACACATTCACAGGACTTCCTGTGATTGCACGGACCCTTGATGTGACGCCTCGCCTCTCAACACGGCCTCCGCTTCCGTGGGCTTGGAGGTAAAAGAAGCATCTCCAGGCTGGGTCTTAGCTGGCAGAAGGAACTCAGAGAAACCACCTTGCTTGCCAGCCACACATGGAGGATACAGGACAGCCAAGGCCCTCTTCCCAAGCGACATTGCAAAGAAGTCCATTTGGGGACAGATGCCATGGTTTAGCCAGAAATCAGACGATCAATAACAGTTGTTATAGATTTGCCAAGTAGGGGCCTCGCCAAGTTCCCTTAGATTGTTTTGTGGGATCCACCCAGACTGCTTCAAAATCTGGAAACAGAAGGGTCCTCTGAGGCCACCTAATGTAGTAGCTGTGCCCAACCGACCTGACTATCTCTCCTTGCTGCAACACGACCCGCTTAGAGGAGGCAGGCAGTCTTTCAAGCAGTAATACATGAAACACTCCTTTCCAGACTCAGTGCAATGCTACCAGTTCCAACTCTGTCTACACTCCAGTGGGTAGCTCCCCCTGACTGGTTCCCTGCCAATGACAGCTAATCTTGGTTGTCAACTTGACTACACCTGAGAATAACTAACAGATTAACTGTCAAACCACCTGGAGAGATGATCAGGATTAAGCTATTTGCAACACAAAGACCAACCCTAAATCCAGATGGATCCTCAGAGCAGCAGACAACATAAAAGGAAATCATAAGACAGACAACTCACTGACCTTTATCCCTGTGCTGGCAAATTCTTCTCCACTCCTGACACCATCAGAGCCCAGTTTCTTGACCCTCCAACATGACTGAAGTCCAGAGACTCTCCAGGAATCCTTCTAATTGGGGTGGTCTGACCCTAATATGCTGAGATATTCCATGTCTGGACTGAGAAGCTACTGGCAACCATTGTTGGACTACCTAGACTTTATCTCAGAAGCCAATGCAATAAATTCCTTTTTATATATTTATTCTGTTTGTTCTGTTCCTTTAGGGAAACATGATTCAGTGCCAAACTGTGGATCCAGCATTTCCAGACATGAACTTTCCAAAAACCTGGGATTTCAGAGGAGATGACCAGATTCCAAAACTGATCTGAGTATTCAGCCCCACACGGGGCCAGCTGTGTTAGTTTCTGATCACCACTTCCCTGGATGCCCTCCTGTCCCCAAAAACATATTCGGTCCTAGGTGCCAATGCAAGATCCAGTAGAACCATCTGGGCTTTAAAGGCAGAACTTACCCTTGTTTCCTCCAAAACTGGGATCTCCGAAAGACAGAAAAGATCTATTAGTGAGAGCCCACGTCCAGTTACATTGGTCCTTAATGTGGACCATGACAGCCCTGTGGAGCTCTGGACACCTGCTGACAATACAGTAGCCCCCGTTCAAATCCCAGCTCTGGCACTTCCTATCTAGATGATTCTGTGTGCCCGTGCTTCCTCATCCCTAGGTCAGGGACATAGGATCTCTCGGGAAGGGTTAATGACAGTCTGGAAAACACACAAGGCACCCTCCCTCCCTCCCCAACAGAAAACAGTAATTCCCTTGGGAAACCCTTAGTGCCCCCCCCCCCCCCCCCGCCCACTTCCTTATCTGCTGCTGCTGTTTGCAGGAAAAATCTCTGAACCCATCACAGGACCCTTGACTCACAAATTCAATCACTGCTAAATGTTATCCTAAGCACATAGGCATTTCCCTCATCCCCGACCCCTACTCCCTCAGAGAACTACAAAGACTCACCCCTCCCTAACCTTCCCCAAGCAGCTCTATTTCCTGAGAAAGAGCCGTGTTCCTCAATGTCTTACTCCCAATAAAGGGCAGTCTGATTTCTGTGGGGGTCCTCTCTCTCTCTCTCTCTCTCTCTCTCTCTCTCTCTCTCTCTCTCTCTCTCTCTATCCTGTTGGAACCCTAAAACCAAGCCCAATACTCTCTCCTGGACACACACTCAGTTCTTGGAAGGACTGAGCACATACTAAATGCACAGCAAGTGTCTGCTGTAAACACTTCCTCAGACAATCGTGTCTCAAACTGGTCTCAGCCAGCCTGCGGGTGAGAATCAGGATCTCCATCCTCTCATCTTCTCGCATGAGTCCCCTCACCATGTGATCCTTCATCGTGTGATCCCTCATCATGGGTCCTACTGGAGTGAACAGACACAGAGAGATGGAGACCCCCATGGCGGATTTCCCTCTGAGTCTTGAGCAGCTGACTTCTCCAAAGTCAGTCTCACCCAAGACTTGTCAGAGATCTAGTTCAGTTCTTGGGAACCCCTCTCTCCTTGATAATTTCTGGGGTTCCCATTTATACTCCCCCCCCCCCGAGCAGAAGCAGCAGAATTAGAAGAGAAAGAAAATGTGGATGTCCCATCCTGGGCCAGCTGTGGGATAACCCAGCTCTGGCTTCCCAAAGGCTCATCTCTTGAGTACTTATTTCTGCAATTCTCTGAGAGAGTCGAGGGCATAGGAGGAGGGGGAGAGGGACAGAGGGACAAGCTGTCCTGCTCACCCTGCAGATTTCAAGGTAGGTATTATTTCCAGCCAAGTCACAGCATGAGCTCATGGCTGCAACTAACACAAGCAACTCAGGGAGAGAAAGGGTTTGATCGGCGCACAGCTCCAGGTTCCAACCCATCACTGTGAGGACATCACCAGAGCAGAATCTCAAAGCTCAAAGAATAATGAACTGATGCACACAGGTCTGCTTGCTCACTGCTGCAGTTGCCCATGGTTGCTGATAAATGACCATCCAACGGCTTAAGGGAACAAGAGGTTTATTTTCTCTTATGATCACTGGTTACAGTTCTTAGTCCAGCTTGACAGGAGAGCTCACACCAACACCAGGGCCGAGGGAACTGGCCTCACCATCATCACATAACGGCTGAGAGAGGGACGATCCTTACTTGCCAGACCAGCATGTCTGGCCAAGTGTACACAAGGATGCCAACTTTCTCAATCCAGGTCTTGGTACTTTATTCCAGGGCCTAGTCCCACCTACCATGGGCTGGACCTTCTCCATCAAACTAGGTTTGCTCTGGGCTTAACTCAACCACTAATTCTCCACAAATATGACCAGAGCTCAAACCCTCAACTGTCAAATTGACACCTGTGCCTGACTATGATGATCACTATATCCATTTCTGGACATTACCAGATCATCTACCTAGGGCTGAATCTGAATCTTCCCACATCAGTTAATACAGTTAAAACAATCTCTCGCAGGCATGCACAGAAGCCAACACAGGTAACACTGACCATCACAGTCCCCATCTTCCACGCACCTCCAGATTCGATCGACACCCCCTAAAACACTGTGTGATGTCTGCCTGGCCGGATCCTCTCTCTGTTGCAAATTCCCAGAGAACCGAGAGCCACTCACTTCATGGTAGTCCCATATTACACTCAGGACCTGCTGAGCTCGACACACATCAGCAAATACATAAAAGAAAGCAAAAGAAGCGAGAAAGAAAAAAGAAAGAGAGAAAGAGCTAGAGAGCGACGAAAGAAAGCGATAGAGAGAGAAAACGAAAAGAGGAGTAAGGAAGGACGGAGGGAGGGAGGGAGGGAGAGAGAGAAAGAAGGAAGGGAAGGAAGGAAGAGGGAGGGAGGGAGGGGAGAGAACAGAAAGAAGGAAGGTGAGGATAAGACAGAAAGAAAGAAAGAAAAAGAAAAGAGAGAAAGAGAGAGAGAGAAAGAAAAAGAAAAAGAGTAGAGAGAAGAGAAAGAACGAGACGGAGGAAGGAGGGAGGGAGGAGGGCGAAGAGGAGAGAGAGAGAGAGAAAGAAAGAGAAGAAAGAACGAAAGAAAGAAAGGAAAGAAGAAAGAAAGAGAAAGAAAAAGAAGAGAGAGAGAAAGAAAGAAGAGAGAGCGAAAGGAAGGAGGAAAGAGAAAGAAAGAAAGAAAGAAAGAAAGAAAGAAAGAAAGAAAGAAGAAGAAGGA